>CM026397.1:38087356-38217205 GCA_014843695.1 Archivesica marissinica | reverse complement strand
AATGATGTGCCTTGCATAGGTTATCCTCTGTATAATATACATGCAATGATGTGCCTTGCATAGGTTATCCTCTGTATAATACACATGCAATTATGTGCCTTGCATAGGTTATCCTCTGTATACTACACATGCAATGATGTGCCTTGCATGGGTTATCCTCTGTATAATACACATGCAATGATGTGCCTTGCATAGGTTATCTTCTGTATAATACACATGCAATGATGTGCCTTGCATAGGTTATCCTCTGTATAATACACATGCAATGATGTGCCTTGCATAGGTTATCCTCTGTATAATACACATGCAATGATGTGCCTTGCATAGGTTATCCTCTGTATAATACACATGCAATGATGTGCCTTGCATAGGTTATCCTCTGTATAATACACATGCAATGATGTGCCTTGCATAGGTTATCCTCTGTATACTACACATGCAATGATGTGCCTTGCATAGGTTATCCTCTGTATAATACACATGCAATGATGTGCCTTGCATAGGTTATCCTCTGTATAATACACATGCAATGATGTGCCTTGCATAGGTTATCCTCTGTATAATACACATGCAATGATGTGCCTTGCATAGGTTATCCTCTGTATAATACACATGCAATGATGTGCCTTGCATAGGTTATCCTCTGTATAATACACATGCAATGATGTGCCTTGCATAGGTTATCCTCTGTATAATACACATGCAATGATGTGCCTTGCATAGGTTATCCTCTGTATAATACACATGCAATGATGTGCCTTGCATAGGTTATCCTCTGTATAATACACATGCAATGATGTGCCTTGCATAGGTTATCCTCTGTATAATACACATGCAATGATGTGCCTTGCATAGGTTATCCTCTGTATAATACACATGCAATGATGTGCCTTGCATAGGTTATCCCTGTATAATACACATGCAATGATGTGCCTTGCATAGGTTATCCTCTGTATAATACACATGCAATGATGTGCCTTGCATAGGTTATACGCTGTATAATACACATGCAATGATGTGCCTTGAATAGGTTATCCTCTGTATAATACACATGCAATGATGTGCCTTGAATAGTTTATCCTCTGTATACTACACATGCAATGATGTGCCTTGCATAGGTTATCATCTGTATAATACACATGAAATGATGTGCCTTGCATAGGTTATCCTCTGTATAATACACATGCAATGATGTGCCTTGCATAGGTTATCCTCTGTATAATACACATGCAATGATGTGCCTTGCATAGGTTATCCTCTGTATAATACACATGCAATGATGTGCCTTGAATAGGTTATCCTCTGTATAATACACATGCAATGATGTGCCTTGCATAGGTTATCCTCTGTATAATACACATGCAATGATGTGCCTTGCATAGGTTATCCTCTGTATAATACACATGCAATGATGTGCCTTGAATAGGTTATCCTCTGTATAGTACACATGCAATGATGTGCCTTGCATAGGTTATCCTCTGTATAATACACATGCAATGATGTGCCTTGCATAGGTTATCCTCTTTATAATACACATGCAATGATGAGCCTTGAATAGGTTATCCTCTGTATAGTACTCATGCAATGATGTGCCTTGCATAGGTTATCCTCTGTATAATACACATGCAATTATGTGCCTTGCATAGGTTATCCTCTGTATAATACACATGCAATGATGTGCCTTGCATAGGTTATCCTCTGTATAATACACATGCAATGATGTGCCTTGCATGGGTTATCCTCTGTATAATACACATGCAATGATGTGCCTTGCATAGGTTATCCTCTGTATAATACACATGCAATGATGTGCCTTGCATAGGTTATCCTCTGTATAATACACATGCAATGATGTGCCTTGCATAGGTTATCCTCTGTATAATACACATGCAATGATGTGCCTTGCATAGGTTATCCTCTGTATAATACACATGCAATGATGTGCCTTGCATAGGTTATCCTCTGTATAATACACATGCAATGATGTGCCTTGCATGGTTATCCCTGTATAATACACATGCAATGATGTGCCTTGCATAGGTTATCCTCTGTATAATACACATGCAATGATGTGCCTTGCATAGGTTATCCTCTGTATAATACACATGCAATGATGTGCCTTGCATAGGTTATCCTCTGTATAATACACATGCAATGATGTGCCTTGCATAGGTTATCCTCTGTATAATACACATGCAATGATGTGCCTTGAATAGGTTATCCTCTGTATACTACACATGCAATGATGTGCCTTGCATAGGTTATCCTCTGTATAATACACATGCAATGATGTGCCTTGCATAGGTTATCCTCTGTATAATACACATGCAATGATGAGCCTTGAATAGGTTATCCTCTGTATAGTACACATGCAATGATGTGCCTTGCATAGGTTATCCTCTGTATAATACACATGCAATGATGTGCCTTGCATAGGTTATCCTCTGTATAATACACATGCAATGATGTGCCTTGCATAGGTTATCCTCTGTATAATACACATGCAATGATGTGCCTTGCATAGGTTATCCTCTGTATAATACACATGCAATGATGTGCCTTGCATAGGTTATCCTCTGTATAATACACATGCAATGATGTGCCTTGCATAGGTTATCCTCTGTATAATACACATGCAATGATGTGCCTTGCATAGGTTATCCTCTGTATAATACACATGCAATGATGTGCCTTGCATAGGTTATCCTGTGTATAATACACATGCAATGATGTGCCTTGCATAGGTTATCCTCTGTATAATACACATGCAATGATGTGCCTTGCATATGTTATCCTCTGTATAATACACATGCAATGATGTGCCTTGCATAGGTTATCCTCTGTATAATACACATGCAATGATGTGCCTTGCATAGGTTATCCTCTGTATAATACACATGCAATGATGTGCCTTGCATAGGTTATCCTCTGTATAATACACATGCAATGATGTGCCTTGCATAGGTTATCCTCTGTATAATACACATGCAATGATGTGCCTTGCATAGGTTATCCTCTGTATAATACACATGCAATGATGTGCCTTGCATAGGTTATCCTCTGTATAATACACATGCAATGATGTGCCTTGCATAGGTTATCCTCTGTATAATACACATGCAATGATGTGCCTTGCATAGGTTATCCTCTGTATAATACACATGCAATGATGTGCCTTGCATAGGTTATACGCTGTATAATACACATGCAATGATGTGCCTTGAATAGGTTATCCTCTGTATAATACACATGCAATGATGTGCCTTGAATAGTTTATCCTCTGTATACTACACATGCAATGATGTGCCTTGCATAGGTTATCATCTGTATAATACACATGAAATGATGTGCCTTGCATAGGTTATCCTCTGTATAATACACATGCAATGATGTGCCTTGCATAGGTTATCCTCTGTATAATACACATGCAATGATGTGCCTTGCATAGGTTATCCTCTGTATACTACACATGCAATGATGTGCCTTGCATAGGTTATCCTCTGTATAATACACATGCAATGATGTGCCTTGCATAGGTTATCTTCTGTATAATACACATGCAATGATGTGCCTTGCATAGGTTATCCTCTGTATAATACACATGCAATGATGTGCCTTGCATGGTTATCCCCTGTATAATACACATGCAAGATGTGCCTTGCATAGGTTATCCTCTGTATAATACACATGCAATGATGTGCCTTGCATAGGTTATCCTCTGTATAATACACATGCAATGATGTGCCTTGCATAGGTTATCCTCTGTATAATACACATGCAATGATGTGCCTTGCATAGGTTATCCTCTGTATAATACACATGCAATGATGTGCCTTGCATAGGTTATCCTCTGTATAATACACATGCAATGATGTGCCTTGCATAGGTTATCCTCTGTATAATACACATGCAATGATGTGCCTTGCATAGGTTATCCTCTGTATAATACACATGCAATGATGTGCCTTGCATAGGTTATCCTCTGTATAATACACATGCAATGATGTGCCTTGCATAGGTTATCCTCTGTATAATACACATGCAATGATGTGCCTTGCATAGGTTATCCTCTGTATAATACACATGCAATGATGTGCCTTGCATAGGTTATACGCTGTATAATACACATGCAATGATGTGCCTTGAATAGGTTATCCTCTGTATAATACACATGCAATGATGTGCCTTGAATAGTTTATCCTCTGTATACTACACATGCAATGATGTGCCTTGCATAGGTTATCATCTGTATAATACACATGCAATGATGTGCCTTGCATAGGTTATCCTCTGTATAATACACATGCAATGATGTGCCTTGCATAGGTTATCCTCTGTATAATACACATGCAATGATGTGCCTTGAATAGGTTATCCTCTGTATAATACACATGCAATGATGTGCCTTGCATAGGTTATCCTCTGTATAATACACATGCAATGATGTGCCTTGCATAGGTTATCCTCTGTATAATACACATGCAATGATGTGCCTTGCATAGGTTATCCTCTGTATAATACACATGCAATGATGTGCCTTGCATAGGTTATCCTCTGTATAATACACATGCAATGATGTGCCTTGCATAGGTTATCCTCTGTATAATACACATGCAATGATGTGCCTTGCATAGGTTATCCTCTGTATACTACACATGCAATGATGTGCCTTGCATAGGTTATCCTGTGTATAATACACATGCAATGATGTGCCTTGCATAGGTTATCCTCTGTATAATACACATGCAATGATGTGCCTTGCATAGGTTATACGCTGTATAATACACATGCAAT
The DNA here is from genome assembly GCA_014843695.1 of Archivesica marissinica. Taxonomy (NCBI): domain Eukaryota; kingdom Metazoa; phylum Mollusca; class Bivalvia; order Venerida; family Vesicomyidae; genus Archivesica; species Archivesica marissinica. The sequence continues at coordinate 38,212,411 of CM026397.1, read as the reverse complement.
GATGTGCCTTGAATAGGTTATCCTCTGTATAATACACATGCAATGATGTGCCTTGAATAGTTTATCCTCTGTATACTACACATGCAATGATGTGCCTTGAATAGGTTATCATCTGTATAATACAAATGAAATGATGTGCCTTGCATAGGTTATCCTCTGTATAATACACATGCAATGATGTGCCTTGCATAGGTTATCCTCTGTATAATACACATGCAATGATGTGCCTTGCATAGGTTATCCTCTGTATAATACACATGCAATGATGTGCCTTGAATAGGTTATCCTCTGTATAATACACATGCAATGATGTGCCTTGCATAGGTTATCCTCTGTATAATACACATGCAATGATGTGCCTTGCATAGGTTATCCTCTGTATAATACACATGCAATGATGTGCCTTGCATAGGTTATCCTCTGTATAATACACATGCAATGATGTGCCTTGCATAGGTTATCCTCTGTATAATACACATGCAATGATGTGCCTTGCATAGGTTATCCTCTGTATAATACACATGCAATGATGTGCCTTGCATAGGTTATCCTCTGTATAATACACATGCAATGATGTGCCTTGAATAGGTTATCCTCTGTATAATACACATGCAATGATGTGCCTTGCATAGGTTATCCTCTGTATAATACACATGCAATGATGTGCCTTGCATAGGTTATCCTCTGTATAATACACATGCAATGATGTGCCTTGCATAGGTTATCCTCTGTATAATACACATGCAATGATGTGCCTTGCATAGGTTATCCTCTGTATAATACACATGCAATGATGTGCCTTGCATAGGTTATCCTCTGTATAATACACATGCAATGATGTGCCTTGCATAGGTTATCCTCTGTATAATACACATGCAATGATGTGCCTTGCATAGGTTATCCCCTGTATAATACACATGCAATGATGTGCCTTGCATAGGTTATCCTCTGTATAATACACATGCAATGATGTGCCTTGCATAGGTTATCCTCTGTATAATACACATGCAATGATGTGCCTTGCATAGGTTATCCTCTGTATAATACACATGCAATGATGTGCCTTGCATAGGTTATCCTCTGTATAATACACATGCAATGATGTGCCTTGCATAGGTTATCCTCTGTATAATACACATGCAATGATGTGCCTTGCATGGGTTATCCCCTGTATAATACACATGCAATGATGTGCCTTGCATAGGTTATCCTCTGTATAATACACATGCAATGATGTGCCTTGCATAGGTTATCCTCTGTATAATACACATGCAATGATGTGCCTTGCATAGGTTATCCTCTGTATAATACACATGCAATGATGTGCCTTGCATAGGTTATCCTCTGTATAATACACATGCAATGATGTGCCTTGAATAGGTTATCCTCTGTATAATACACATGCAATGATGTGCCTTGCATAGGTTATCCTCTGTATAATACACATGCAATGATGTGCCTTGCATAGGTTATCCTCTGTATAATACACATGCAATGATGTGCCTTGAATAGGTTATCCTCTGTATAATACACATGCAATGATGTGCCTTGCATAGGTTATCCTCTGTATAATACACATGCAATGATGTGCCTTGCATAGGTTATCCTCTGTATAATACACATGCAATGATGTGCCTTGCATAGGTTATCCTCTGTATAATACACATGCAATGATGTGCCTTGCATAGGTTATCCTCTGTATAATACACATGCAATGATGTGCCTTGCATAGGTTATCCTCTGTATAATACACATGCAATGATGTGCCTTGAATAGGTTATCCTCTGTATAATACACATGCAATGATGTGCCTTGCATAGGTTATCCTCTGTATAATACACATGCAATGATGTGCCTTGCATAGGTTATCCTCTGTATAATACACATGCAATGATGTGCCTTGCATAGGTTATCCTCTGTATAATACACATGCAATGATGTGCCTTGCATAGGTTATCCTCTGTATAATACACATGCAATGATGTGCCTTGCATAGGTTATCCTCTGTATAATACACATGCAATGATGTGCCTTGCATAGGTTATCCTCTGTATAATACACATGCAATGATGTGCCTTGCATAGGTTATCCTCTGTATAATACACATGCAATGATGTGCCTTGCATAGGTTATCCTCTGTATAATACACATGCAATGATGTGCCTTGAATAGGTTATCCTCTGTATAATACACATGCAATGATGTGCCTTGCATAGGTTATCCTCTGTATACTACACATGCAATGATGTGCCTTGCATAGGTTATCCTCTGTATAATACACATGCAATGATGTGCCTTGCATAGGTTATCCTCTGTATAATACACATGCAATGATGTGCCTTGCATAGGTTATCCTCTGTATAATACACATGCAATGATGTGCCTTGCATGGGTTATCCTCTGTATAATACACATGCAATGATGTGCCTTGCATAGGTTATCCTCTGTATAATACACATGCAATGATGTGCCTTGCATAGGTTATCCTCTGTATAATACACATGCAATGATGTGCCTTGCATAGGTTATCCTCTGTATAATACACATGCAATGATGTGCCTTGCATAGGTTATCCTCTGTATAATACACATGCAATGATGTGCCTTGAATAGTTATCCTCTGTATATACACATGCAATGATGTGCCTGATAGGTTATTCTGTATAATACACATGCAATGATGTGCCTTGCATAGGTTATCCTCTGTATAATACACATGCAATGATGTGCCTTGCATAGGTTATCCTCTGTATAATACACATGCAATGATGTGCCTTGCATAGGTTATCCTCTGTATAATACACATGCAATGATGTGCCTTGCATAGGTTATCCTCTGTATAATACACATGCAATGATGTGCCTTGCATAGGTTATCCTCTGTATAATACACATGCAATGATGTGCCTTGCATAGGTTATCCTCTGTATAATACACATGCAATGATGTGCCTTGCATAGGTTATCCTCTGTATAATACACATGCAATGATGTGCCTTGCATAGGTTATCCTCTGTATAATACACATGCAATGATGTGCCTTGCATAGGTTATCCTCTGTATAATACACATGCAATGATGTGCCTTGCATAGGTTATCCTGTGTATAATACACATGCAATGATGTGCCTTGCATAGGTTATCCTCTGTATAATACACATGCAATGATGTGCCTTGCATAGGTTATACGCTGTATAATACACATGCAATGATGTGCCTTGAATAGGTTATCCTCTGTATAATACACATGCAATGATGTGCCTTGAATAGTTTATCCTCTGTATACTACACATGCAATGATGTGCCTTGCATAGGTTATCATCTGTATAATACACATGCAATGATGTGCCTTGCATAGGTTATCCTCTGTATAATACACATGCAATGATGTGCCTTGCATAGGTTATCCTCTGTATAATACACATGCAATGATGTGCCTTGAATAGGTTATCCTCTGTATAATACACATGCAATGATGTGCCTTGCATATGTTATCCTCTGTATAATACACATGCAATATGTGCCTTGCATAGGTTATCCTCTGTATAATACACATGCAATGATGTGCCTTGCATAGGTTATCCTCTGTATATACACATGCAATGTGTGCCTTGCATAGGTTATCCTCTTTATAATACACATGCAATTATGAGCCTTGAATAGGTTATCCTCTGTATAGTACTCATGCAATGATGTGCCTTGCATAGGTTATCCTCTGTATAATACACATGCAATGATGTGCCTTGCATAGGTTATCCTCTGTATAATACACATGCAATGATGTGCCTTGCATAGGTTATCCTCTGTATAATACACATGCAATGATGTGCCTTGCATGGGTTATCCTCTGTATAATACACATGCAATGATGTGCCTTGCATAGGTTATCCTCTGTATAATACACATGTAATGATGTGCCTTGCATAGGTTATCCTCTGTATAATACACATGCAATGATGTGCCTTGCATAGGTTATCCTCTGTATAATACACATGCAATGATGTGCCTTGCATAGGTTATCCTCTGTATAACACATGCAATGATGTGCCTTGAATAGGTTATCATCTGTATAATACATGAATGATGTGTTGTGTTTTTGTTTTGTGTGTGTTGTGGTTTTGTTTTGAATGATGTGCCTTGCATAGGTTATCCTCTGTATAATACACATGCAATGATGTGCCTTGCATAGGTTATCCTCTGTATAATACACATGCAATGATGTGCCTTGCATAGGTTATCCTCTGTATAATACACATGCAATGATGTGCCTTGAATAGGTTATCCTCTGTATAATACACATGCAATGATGTGCCTTGCATAGGTTATCCTCTGTATAATACACATGCAATGATGTGCCTTGCATAGGTTATCCTCTATAATACACATGCAATGATGTGCCTTGCATAGGTTATCCTCTGTATAATACACATGCAATGATGTGCCTTGAATAGGTTATCCTCTGTATAATACACATGCAATGATGTGCCTTGCATAGGTTATCCTCTGTATAATACACATGCAATGATGTGCCTTGCATAGGTTATCCTCTGTATAATACACATGCAATGATGTGCCTTGAATAGGTTATCCTCTGTATACTACACATGCAATGATGTGCCTTGCATAGGTTATCCTCTGTATAATACACATGCAATGATGTGCCTTGCATAGGTTATCCTCTTTATAATACACATGCAATGATGAGCCTTGAATAGGTTATCCTCTCTATAGTACACATGCAATGATGTGCCTTGCATAGGTTATCCTCTGTATAATACACATGCAATTATGTGCCTTGAATAGGTTATCCTCTGTATAATACACATGCAATGATATGCATTGAATAGGTTATCCTCTGTATAATACACATGCAATGATATGCATTGAATAGGTTATCCTCTGTATAATGCACATGCATTGATGTGCCTTGCATAGGTTATCCTCTGTATAATACACATGCAATGATGAGCCTTGCATAGGTTATCCTCTGTATAATACACATGCAATGATGTGCCTTGAATAGGTTATCCTCTGTATAATACATATGCAATGGTGAGCCTTGAATAGGTTATCCTCTGTATAATACACATGCAATGATGTGCCTTGCATAGGTTATCCTCTGTATAATACACATGCAATGATGTGCTTTGCATAGGTTATCCTCTGTATAATACACATGCAATGATGTGCCTTGCATAGGTTATCCTCTGTATAATACACATGCAATGATGTGCCTTGCATAGGTTATCCTCTGTATAATACACATGCAATGATGTGCCTTGCATGGGTTATCCCCTGTATAATACACATGCAATGATGTGCCTTGCATAGGTTATCCTCTGTATAATACACATGCAATGATGTGCCTTGCATAGGTTATCCTCTGTATAATACACATGCAATGATGTGCCTTGCATAGGTTATCCTCTGTATAATACACATGCAATGATGTGCCTTGCATAGGTTATCCTCTGTATAATACACATGCAATGATGTGCCTTGAATAGGTTATCCTCTGTATACTACACATGCAATGATGTGCCTTGCATAGGTTATCCTCTGTATAATACACATGCAATGATGTGCCTTGCATAGGTTATCCTCTTTATAATACACATGCAATGATGAGCCTTGAATAGGTTATCCTCTGTATAGTACACATGCAATGATGTGCCTTGCATAGGTTATCCTCTGTATAATACACATGCAATTATGTGCCTTGAATAGGTTATCCTCTGTATAATACACATGCAATGATGTGCATTGAATAGGTTATCCTCTGTATAATACACATGCAATGATATGCATTGAATAGGTTATCCTCTGTATAATGCACATGCATTGATGTGCATTGCATAGGTTATCCTCTGTATAATACACATGCAATGATGTGCCTTGAATAGGTTATCCTCTGTATAATACACATGCAATGATGTGCCTTGCATAGGTTATCCTCTGTATAATACACATGCAATGATGTGCCTTGCATAGGTTATCCTCTGTATAATACACATGCAATGATGTGCCTTGCATAGGTTATCCTCTGTATAATACACATGCAATGATGTGCCTTGCATAGGTTATCCTCTGTATAATACACATGCAATGATGTGCCTTGCATAGGTTATCCTCTGTATAATACACATGCAATGATGTGCCTTGCATAGGTTATCCTCTGTATAATACACATGCAATGATGTGCCTTGCATAGGTTATCCTCTGTATAATACACATGCAATGATGTGCCTTGCATAGGTTATCCTCTGTATAATACACATGCAATGATGTGCCTTGAATAGGTTATCCTCTGTATAATACACATGCAATGATGTGCCTTGCATAGGTTATCCTCTGTATACTACACATGCAATGATGTGCCTTGCATAGGTTATCCTCTGTATAATACACATGCAATGATGTGCCTTGCATAGGTTATCTCTGTATAATACACATGCAATGATGTGCCTTGCATAGGTTATCCTCTGTATAATACACATGCAATGATGTGCCTTGCATAGGTTATCCCCTGTATAATACACATGCAATGATGTGCCTTGCATAGGTTATCCTCTGTATAATACACATGCAATGATGTGCCTTGCATAGGTTATCCTCTGTATAATACACATGCAATGATGTGCCTTGCATATGTTATACGCTGTATAATACACATGCAATGATGTGCCTTGAATAGGTTATCCTCTGTATAATACACATGCAATGATGTGCCTTGAATAGTTTATCCTCTTATACTACACATGCAATGATGTGCCTTGCATAGGTTATTCTGTATAATACACATGCAATGATGTGCCTTGCATAGGTTATCCTCTGTATAATACACATGCAATGATGTGCCTTGCATAGGTTATCCTCTGTATAATACACATGCAATGATGTGCCTTGAATAGGTTATCCTCTGTATAATACACATGCAATGATGTGCCTTGCATAGGTTATCCTCTGTATAATACACATGCAATGATGTGCCTTGCATAGGTTATCCTCTGTATAATACACATGCAATGATGTGCCTTGCATAGGTTATCCTCTGTATAATACACATGCAATGATGTGCCTTGCATAGGTTATCCTCTGTATAATACACATGCAATGATGTGCCTTGCATAGGTTATCCTCTGTATAATACACATACAATGATGTGCCTTGCATAGGTTATCCTCTGTATACTACACATGCAATGATATGCCTTGCATAGGTTATCCTGTGTATAATACACATGCAATGATGTGCCTTGCATAGGTTATCCTCTGTATAATACACATGCAATGATGTGCCTTGCATAGGTTATACGCTGTATAATACACATGCAATGATGTGCCTTGAATAGGTTATCCTCTGTATAATACACATGCAATGATGTGCCTTGAATAGTTTATCCTCTGTATACTACACATGCAATGATGTGCCTTGCATAGGTTATCATCTGTATAATACACATGAAATGATGTGCCTTGCATAGGTTATCCTCTGTATAATACACATGCAATGATGTGCCTTGCATAGGTTATCCTCTGTATAATACACATGCAATGATGTGCCTTGAATAGGTTATCCTCTGTATAATACACATGCAATGATGTGCCTTGCATATGTTATCCTCTGTATAATACACATGCAATATGTGCCTTGCATAGGTTATCCTCTGTATAATACACATGCAATGATGTGCCTTGAATAGGTTATCCTCTGTATACTACACATGCAATGATGTGCCTTGCATAGGTTATCCTCTTTATAATACACATGCAATTATGAGCCTTGAATAGGTTATCCTCTGTATAGTACTCATGCAATGATGTGCCTTGCATAGGTTATCCTCTGTATAATACACATGCAATTATGTGCCTTGCATAGGTTATCCTCTGTATAATACACATGCAATGATGTGCCTTGCATAGGTTATTCTCTGTATAATACACATGCAATGATGTGCCTTGCATGGGTTATCCCCTGTATAATACACATGCAATGATGTGCCTTGCATAGGTTATCCTCTGTATAATACACATGTAATGATGTGCCTTGCATAGGTTATCCTCTGTATAATACACATGCAATGATGTGCCTTGCATAGGTTATCCTCTGTATAATACACATGCAATGATGTGCCTTGCATAGGTTATCCTCTGTATAATACACATGCAATGATGTGCCTTGCATAGGTTATCCTCTGTATAATACACATGCAATGATGTGCCTTGCATAGGTTATTCTCTGTATAATACACATGCAATGATGTGCCTTGCATGGGTTATCCCCTGTATAATACACATGCAATGATGTGCCTTGCATAGGTTATCCTCTGTATAATACACATGCAATGATGTGCCTTGCATAGGTTATCCTCTGTATAATACACATGCAATGATGTGCCTTGCATAGGTTATCCTCTGTATAATACACATGCAATGATGTGCCTTGCATAGGTTATCCTCTGTATAATACACATGCAATGATGTGCCTTGCATAGGTTATCCTCTGTATAATACACATGCAATGATGTGCCTTGCATGGGTTATCCCCTATATAATACACATGCAATGATGTGCCTTGCAAAGGTTATCCTCTGTATAATACACATGCAATGATGTGCCTTGCATAGGTTATCCTCTGTATAATACACATGCAATGATGTGCCTTGCATAGGTTATCCTCTGTATAATACACATGCAATGATGTGCCTTGCATAGGTTATCCTCTGTATAATACACATGCAATGATGTGCCTTGAATAGGTTATCCTCTGTATACTACACATGCAATGATGTGCCTTGCATAGGTTATCCTCTGTATAATACACATGCAATGATGTGCCTTGCATAGGTTATCCTCTTTATAATACACATGCAATGATGAGCCTTGAATAGGTTATCCTCTCTATAGTACACATGCAATGATGTGCCTTGCATAGGTTATCCTCTGTATAATACACATGCAATTATGTGCCTTGAATAGGTTATCCTCTGTATAATACACATGCAATGATATGCATTGAATAGGTTATCCTCTGTATAATACACATGCAATGATATGCATTGAATAGGTTATCCTCTGTATAATGCACATGCATTGATGTGCCTTGCATAGGTTATCCTCTGTATAATACACATGCAATGATGAGCCTTGCATAGGTTATCCTCTGTATAATACACATGCAATGATGTGCCTTGAATAGGTTATCCTCTGTATAATACATATGCAATGGTGAGCCTTGAATAGGTTATCCTCTGTATAATACACATGCAATGATGTGCCTTGCATAGGTTATCCTCTGTATAATACACATGCAATGATGTGCTTTGCATACATTATCCTCTGTATAATACACATGTATGCAATAATGTGTTTATAAATGGCCACCTCTCGCCCTATATTACACGTGCTGTTAAGTAAATATATATACGGAACTCGAGGTTGTGAACCCTGTGACATAGTATGTAACGTTATTAACTCAAGCTAATTACTCTGAAATATGTGACGTTCTTTCATATATAAGCGCCACATGGAATTTAGCGCGAGAATATGGCCGATACCAAAATACACTATTTCGAGGCAATGGGGATAATGAAACAAAGTTGAATTATGATCACCCGATCCAAAAAATGAAAGATAGCGCTGGAGATAATGATCGTGTGACATTATTTCATTATAAATTAGTAAGAATAAATGACTCTCTTAAAACCTAATGCTGGAGTTCCACAAGGTTCGGTCTTGGGACCCTTACTATTTTTAATACATGTCAATGACATTGCTGAATCTTTATTCAGTCTAACAAGATTATTTGCTGATGATAGTTCATTAGCAATGACTTCCAACGATACAAATGTTATTGAAGATACACTGACTCATGATCTAAACATATTATCAAAATGGTCTAAACAATTGCTAGTAAAATTTAATCCAACAAAAACAGAAGTCATGTTTCTATCACTATGTGATGTTTATCGTCCAGTTTTATTGTTTGAGAACATGAAGTTAGGTTTCGTAAATCATCACAAACGTCTCGGAATTACACTTAGTGAGGGCGGTACGTGGCACAAGCATATATCAAACATTTCTAAGTATGCTTCAAGAACATTAATAGGATCAATGAGAATGTTAAACTTTAAATTAAAACGCAATGCCAGATATACATTTCTTATCTTCGACCCATTTTAGAATATGCATCGATTGTGTAGTAGAACTTTGCGTATTACATTTCCTAATGTTTTTCAGATTTTTGCACTTTCTTTCATATCCATTATTATCCCCCGTAATTAGTATCTTAATTGCAATGCTCTTATACTATATTCAGTCTATTTGTTAAGTACAGTCTAGTATTTTGGAGCGCGCCGAAACTAATGTTGTTTAAACTTGTGGCCCAACCCTTTGCTTCTCCATATATGTACTGATAATGTGTGTACAATATATCTTATTTAATTCCTCCGTAACATGTGTGTACATTTCAGTTGTATTGTACATTGACTATAAAGAATGCAATAAAATATTATTAAACTATCTGAGGTTTATATATTAGGTGGGACAGACTTTCGTACATTATTTGTCATTAACTAACCATGCACAGTTAGCGTAACTTACCATGCTCAGGTAGGGTAACTTACCGTGCACAGTTACCATGTACTGGCAGAGTAATTTACCATGTACAGTTAGAGTAACTTACCATGTACATGTAGACTAACTTACCATATACAGTTACCATGTACAGTTAGAGTAACTTACCATGCTCAGGTAGTGTAACTTACCATATACAGTTAGAGTAACTTACAATGTACAGATACCATGTACTGGTAGAGTAACTTACCATGTACAGGTAGACTAACTTACCATGTACAGTTACCATGTACAGTTAGAGTAACGTACCGTGTACAGTTAGAGTAACTTACCATGTACAGGTAGACTAACTTACCATGTACAAGTAGAATAACTTACCGTGTACAGGTAGAGTAACTTACCATGTACAGGTGGAGTAATTTACCGTGTACAGTTAGAGTAACTTACCGTGTACAGTTAGAGTAACTTACCATATACAGTTAGAGTAACTTACCATATACAGTTAGAGTAACTTACCATGTACAGTTAGAGTAACTTACAATGTACAGGTAGGGTAACTTACCATGTACAGTTAGAGTAACTTACCATGTACAGTTAGAGTAACTTACAATGCACAGGTAGGGTAACTTACCATGTACAGTTAGAGTAACTTACCGTGTACAGTTAGAGTAACTTACCATGTACAGGTAGAGTAACTTACCATGTACAGGTAGAGTAACTTACTACGTACAGGTATAGTAACTTACAATGTACAGTTAGGGTAACTTACCATGTACAGTTAGAGTAACTTACAATGTACAGTTAGGGTAACTTACAATGTACAGTTAGAGTAACTTACCATGTACAGTTGGAGTAACTTACCGTGCACAGTTAGAGTAACTTACCATGTACAGGTAGACTAACTTACCATATACAGTTATCATGTACAGTTAGAGTAACTTACCATGCTCAGGTAGGGTAACTTACCATGTACAGTTAGAGTAATTTACAATGTACAGATACCATGTACTGGTAGAGTAACTTACCATGTACAGTTAGAGTAACTTACCATGTATAAGTAGAGTAGCTTACCGTGTACAGGTAGGGTAACTTACCGTGTACAGTTAGAGTAACTTACCGTGTACAGGTAGGGTAACTTACCATGTACAGGTAGAGTAACTTACCTTGTACAGTTAGAGTAACTTACCATGTACAGGTAGATTAACTTACCATATACAGTCAGAATAACTTACCATATACAGTCAGAGTAACTTACCATGTACAGTTAGAGTAACTTACCATGTACAGTTAGAGTAACTTACCGTGCACAGGTAGAGTAACTTACCATATACAGTCAGAGTAACTTACCATATACAATCAGAGTAACTTACCATGTACAGTTAGAGTAACTTACCATGTACAGGTAGAGTAACTTACCGTGTACAGTTAGGGTAACTTACCGTGTACAGTTAGGGTAACTTACCATGTACAGTTAGGGTAACTTACCATGTACAGTTAGAGTAACTTACCATATACAGGTAGAGTAACTTACCATGTACAGTTAGAGTAACTTACCATGTACAGTTAGAGTAACTTACCGTGCACAGGTAGAGTAACTTACCATATACAGTCAGAGTAACTTACCATATACAGTCAGAGTAACTTACCATGTACAGTTAGAGTAACTTACCATGTACAGGTAGAGTAACTTACCGTGTACAGTTAGGGTAACTTACCGTGTACAGTTAGGGTATCTTACCATGTACAGTTAGGGTAACTTACCATGTACAGTTAGGGTAACTTACCGTGTACAGTTAGGGTAACTTACCGTGTACAGTTAGGGTAACTTACCATGTACAGTTAGAGTAACTTACCGTGTACAGTTAGAGTAACTTACCGTGTACAGTTAGAGTAACTTACCGTGTACAGTTAGAGTAACTTACCGTGTACAGTTAGAGTAACTTACCGTGTACAGTTAGAGTAACTTACCATGTACAGTTAGAGTAACTTACCGTGTACAGTTAGAGTAACTTACCATGTACAGTTAGAGTAACTTACCGTGTACAGTTAGAGTATCTTACCGTGTACAGTTAGAGTAACTTACCGTGTACAGTTAGAGTAACTTACCATGTACAGTTAGAGTAACTTACCGTGTACAGTTAGAGTAACTTACCATATACAGTTATCATGTACAGTTAGAGTAACTTACCGTGTACAGTTAGAGTAACTTACCATATACAGTTATCATGTACAGTTAGAGTAACTTACCGTGTACAGTTAGAGTAACTTACCGTGTACAGTTAGAGTAACTTACCATGTACAATTAGAGTAACTTACCGTGTACAGTTAGAGTAACTTACCGTGTACAGTTAGAGTAACTTACCATGTACAGTTAGAGTAACTTACCGTGTACAGTTAGAGTAACTTACCATGTACAGTTAGAGTAACTAACTTACCGTGTACAGTTAGAGTAACTTACCGTGTACAGTTAGAGTAACTTACCGTGTACAGTTAGAGTAACTTACCATGTACAGGTAGAGTAACTTACCATGTACAGTTAGAGTAACTTACCGTGTACAGTTAGAGTAACTTACCATGTACAGGTAGAGTAACTTACCATGTACAGGTAGAGTAACTTACCATGTACAGTTAGAGTAACTTACCGTGTACAGTTAGAGTAACTTACCGTGTACAGTTAGAGTAACTTACCGTGTACAGTTAGAGTAACTTACCATGTACAGGTAGAGTAACTTACCATGTACAGTTAGAGTAACTTACCGTGTACAGTTAGAGTAACTTACCATGTACAGGTAGAGTAACTTACCATGTACAGGTAGAGTAACTTACCATGTACAGTTAGAGTAACTTACCGTGTACAGTTAGAGTAACTTACCGTGTACAGTTAGAGTAACTTACCGTGTACAGTTAGAGTAACTTACCATGTACAGGTAGAGTAACTTACCATGTACAGTTAGAGTAACTTACCGTGTACAGTTAGAGTAACTTACCATGTACAGGTAGAGTAACTTACCGTGTACAGTTAGAGTAACTTACCGTGTACAGTTAGAGTAACTTACCGTGTACAGTTAGAGTAACTTACCGTGTACAGTTAGAGTAACTTACCGTGTACAGTTAGAGTAACTTACCGTGTACAGTTAGAGTAACTTACCGTGTACAGTTAGAGTAACTTACCATGTACAGTTAGGGTAACTTACCGTGTACAGTTAGAGTAACTTACCGTGTACAGTTAGAGTAACTTACCGTGCACAGTTAGAGTAACTTACCGTGTACAGTTAGAGTAACTTACCGTGTACAGTTAGAGTAACTTACCGTGCACAGTTAGAGTAACTTACCGTGCACAGTTAGAGTAACTTACCGTGTACAGGTAGAGTAACTTACCGTGTACAGTTAGAGTAACTTACCGTGTACAGTTAGAGTAACTTACCGTGTACAGTTAGAGTAACTTACCATGTACAGGTAGAGTAACTTACCGTGTACAGTTAGAGTAACTTACCATGTACATGTAGAGTAACTTACCGTGTACAGTTAGAGTAACTTACCGTGTACAGTTAGAGTAACTTACCGTGTACAGTTAGAGTAACTTACCGTGTACAGTTAGAGTAACTTACCGTGTACAGTTAGAGTAACTTACCGTGTACAGTTAGGGTAACTTACCGTGTACAGTTAGAGTAACTTACCGTGTACAGTTAGAGTAACTTACCATGTACAGTTAGAGTAACTTACCACGTACAGTTAGAGTAACTTACCGTGTACAGTTAGAGTAACTTACCATGTACAGTTAGAGTAACTTACCATGTACAGTTAGAGTAGCTTACCGTGTACAGTTAGAGTAACTTACCATGTACAGTTAGAGTAACTTACCGTGTACAGTTAGAGTAACTTACCATGTACAGGTAGAGTAACTTACCGTGTACAGTTAGAGTAACTTACCGTGTACAGTTAGAATAACATTCCTCAATAAAGGTTGGTCAGTGTCAATCTCACACGTGTAACTGCCGCTGTCCCAGACTTGTACATATGTTATTACGAGGTTCCAGTCTAGCATCGACGATCGTGAAACGTTGAAACGAGTGTCCATAGTTAAAAGTTGTTCATTGCTTGTTAGCTGCTCACCTTCAGTATCTGTCCATGTAACCTGTTCATAGGGCACATAGTAATAGTAATAGTACAAACACACAAACTATATATAGCCGACGTCATTCACTCATTGTTGACGTCGAGTGACTTCTGCGAGTCCGAATTACAGTAGCCGGTCACGTGCTTTAAAAGAAGCTATACACCACAGGCACCAGACACAAAAATAATTTGTTTGGCCTATGGTCATATAGTAAGTAATGTTTACTAGTAAACATTACTTACTATATGACCATAGGCCAAAAAAATGCTATACACTGTTCTATATTTATTATATAACAGCATTGACATATGCCCATTAGCATATTTGCCATTTAGCGTTTTGGAAAGCTTAATTTTGTTAATGTTCGACAGACATCTCCATTCAAGTTGTTAACACAGCGCAACACTTTTAAGTGGAAATATTAAAGAAATAATACTTCAAGTATGGTATAGATAGTAGCCCTAAGTTTATTCTTTAATGTTCGCAAGGCGCATAAATAACAACTCGTACGAGAGACCCGATAAGGAACCCATCCCATTCCACCCGAGATCCTACGAGACAGCTGTGTTACTTTTTTGGCGAGTTCCCGTTAATTCATTTGTAATTCAGAGCGACGCATCATTAGCTGCAAGCTGTTGTGAATGTTATGGTTTATCGAAACAGTACTTAAGGGTGGACTAGTCGTTATTAGACTGGAATTAATGCCACTGTTACTTCGTGCACGTTGCATAGTAACTATGTGTACTGTGTGTTTTACGTTTATTTATCGTCGCTACCGGTTTCCCATATGAACGAGGCCTCCTGAAGAGATTAGTCATTTTAGAATTTGGAGGATAATGCAATGATACAGACAGAGACCCATTCCAGAATATCCACTGTGTGTGCAACGTCAAAAAAAACCATATATACTCGTTAGAAAAGAAAGAACAATTTCACAAGCATCGTGTTCGTTGGAAAAACAGGAACAAATAGTTCACAAACCTCGTGAATGGAAAGGTTTGCGATTGAGCAAGGTAACACCACTGTGTCTCCAAGAATCGCTGTTATATTTGTATCCGTATCTAGAAATTCAGGTTCTGTGTCTGCAGCTGAAATTGCAATAACTAGTGTTTATTCACCAATGGCATAAAACATATATAGCATATGTGTCAACATTTCTACTCACATGAAGCATGTTAGTGTCAATAGTGCATCGTGTGCAAATCCGTTTAGGCAGAATCAGTTGACAAAACTGAAACAATGTTATGTTAGTTAGCTATCTGAAAATATGCTTGGTTTAAACATATTTATTTATCAAGATACATGTTTTATGCATTGAGAAATAGTCAGAAACATACATTTATATCGTGATCTGTGGATTGATCTGAAAGCTAAAAGTATATAAGGCAATTCTTCCCATTGCGTATTAGATGTTGAGATGTTGGTAGTAGGTATGTCTGGCTCCTTCACGTAATATTGAAAAATACCAGAACTTAAATGTGTCTAATTCAAATTGGAAACGCATCGACACGCTTGTAAATATCCGAAAATTGCTAGCTAAGGGCATGGAAATAGAAAGATGAAATAAGAATGAAACTGGACTAGAATATGCAGAAATGAGATCTAGAAGTATAAACGAGTAGTGTTGAATGAGAGTAAGAAATGGTGTTAGAGTGGATTGTGAAGTTGATATTTTAGTGGACGTCTTGAACTTGACAACTCAGTCAAATCGTTTTGATTCGTCTATGAACTCGTGTATTGCAAGGCAGGTATGTTCGTTGGCGTCATCTGGTATGCTATGTATGTTCCATTAATTAACAATGGTGTGTGGTTCAAGACACATGACACCGGATTAGGATGTGGTCTAACGTAAGTAATCGGTTGTGTAGAGTGTATACAAATGTTAGCAATGCCGAGGAAGCAAACCACCAAGTGTAACCGGAAGTGAACCACTTCATGGACGGATAATGTCAGCACACACATCACGGAGATAACGCTAACACGCAGGACGCTACTAGCCTATATTAATGATATCGTATTTAGTTAGGAATTGTCTCAAGTTTGCTTTCCGTTCAATATGAAAGCTGCAATCAATACTGTCTCGAGTCGATGATAATGTCAAAAATGTTTCATTGGTGAAAATTCAAGGCATTTTAAAAAAAAATCAAACTTTTAAAAGTTAGGTGGTGGTTACATACATATCATACGACTTCTAACTAAAATGATTCTGTACTAAATAAATATAGTTTTATCATTATGCTGCATTATGCTGCACTCAGTCTAAACAGTTCTAACATTATGCTGCATTATGCTGCACTCAGTCTAAACAGTTCTAACATTATGCTGCATTATGCTGTACTAAATATATATAGTTTATCATTATGCTGCATTATGCTGCACTCAGTCCAAATAGTTCTAACATTATATGCTGCACTCAGTCTAAACAGTTCTAACATTATGCTGCATTATGCTGTACTAAATATATATAGTTTATCATTATGCTGCATTATGCTGCACTCAGTCCAAATAGTTCTAACATTATATGCTGCACTCAGTCTAAACAGTTCTAACATTATGCTGCATTATGCTGTACTAAATATATATAGTTTATCATTATGCTGCATTATGCTGCACTCAGTCCAAATAGTTCTAACATTATATGCTGCACTCAGTCTAAACAGTTCTAACATTATGCTGCATTATGCTGTACTAAATATATATAGTTTATCATTATGCTGCATTATGCTGCACTCAGTCCAAATAGTTCTAACATTATATGCTGCACTCAGTCTAAACAGTTCTAACATTATGCTGCATTATGCTGTACTAAATATATATAGTTTATCATTATGCTGCATTATGCTGCACTCAGTCCAAATAGTTCTAACATTATATGCTGCACACAGTCTAAATAGTTCTAACATTATGCTGCATTATGCTGTACTAAATATATATAGTTTATCATTATGCTGCATTATGCTGCACTCAGTCCAAATAGTTCTAACATTATATGCTGCACACAGTCTAAATAGTTCTAACATTGTGCTGTACTCAGTCTAAATAGTTCTAACATTATGCTGCACTCAGTCTAAATAGTTCTAACATTATGCTGCACTCAGTCTAAATAGTTCTAACATTATGCTGCACTCAGTCTAAATAGTTCTAACATTATGCTGCACTCAGTCTAAATAGTTCTAACATTATGCTGCACTCAGTCTAAATAGTTCTAACATTATATGCTGCACTCAGTCTAAATAGTTCTAACATTATGCTGCACTCAGTCTAAATAGTTCTAACATTATATGCTGCACTCAGTCTAAATAGTTCTAACATTATATGCTGCACTCAGTTTAATTAGTTCTAACATTATATGCTGCCCTCAGTTTAAATAATTCTAACATTATGCTGCACGCAGTCTAAATAGTTCTAACATTATATGCTGCCCTCAGTCTAAATAGTTCTAACATTATGATGCACTCAGTCTAAATAGTTCTAACATTGTGCTGCACTCAGTCTAAATAGTTCTAACAGTATGCTGCACTCAGTCTAAATAGTTCTAACATTATGCTGCACTTAGTCTAAATAGTTCTAACATTATGCTGCACTCAGTCTAAATAGTTCTAACAGTATGATGCACTCAGTCTAAATAGTTCTAACATTATATGCTGCACTCAGTCTAAATAGTTCTAACATTAAGAGCTGCACTCAGTTTAATTAGTTCTAACATTATATGCTGCCCTCAGTTTAAATAATTCTAACATTATACTGCACGCAGTCTAAATAGTTCTAACATTATATGCTGCCCTCAGTCTAAATAGTTCTAACATTATGATGCACTCAGTCTAAATAGTTCTAACATTATGCTGCACTTAGTCTAAATAGTTCTAACATTATGCTGCACTCAGTCTAAATAGTTATAACAGTATGATGCACTCAGTCTAAATAGTTCTAACATTATGCTGCACTCAATCAATGATTGTGTACTAAGCCAAATCTATATAGTTCTAAATATATGGTGTACTAAGCATAGACGGATATGTAGTCCAGTGGTTAACACGTTGGACTGGTAAACCAGGGATAGCAGGTTCGATAATACTGTACATGTACTAAGTATAAGCAGGTTCGATAATACTGTACATGTACTAAGTATAAGCAGGTTCGATAATACTGTACATGTACTAAGTATAAAGCGGGTTCGATAATACTGTGCATGTACTAAGTATAAAGCAGGTTCGATAATACTGTGCATGTACTAAGTATAAAGCAGGTACGATAATACTGTACATGTACTAAGTATAAAGCAGGTACGATAATACTGTACATGTACTAAGTATAAAAGTATAAAGCAGGTACGATAATACTGTACATGTACTAAGTATACAGCAGGTACGATAATACTGTGCATGTACTAAGTATAAAGCAGGTACGATAATACTGTACATGTACTAAGTATAAAGCATGTACGATAATACTGTACATGTACTAAGTATAAAGCAGGTTCGATAATACTGTGCATGTACTAAGTATAAAGCGGGTTCGATAATACTGTACATGTACTAAGTATAAAGCAGGTTCGATAATACTGTACATGTACTAAGTATAAAGCGGGTTCGATAATACTGTGCATGTACTAAGTATAAAGCAGGTTCGATAATACTGTACATGTACTAAGTATAAAGCATGTACGATAATACTGTGCATGTACTAAGTATAAAGCGGGTTCGATAATACTGTACATGTACTAAGTATAAAGCAGGTACGATAATACTGTACATGTACTGAGTATAAAGCGGGTTCGATAATACTGTACATGTACTAGGTATAAAGCAGGTTCGATAATACTGTACATGTACTAAGTATAAAGTGGGTTCGATAATACTGTACATGTACTAAGTATAAAGCAGGTTCGATAATACTGTGCATGTACTAAGTATAAAGCAGGTTCGATAATACTGTGCATGTACTAAGTATAAAGCAGGTACGATAATACTGTGCATGTACTAAGTATAAAGCAGGTTCGATAATACTGTACATGTACTAAGTATAAAGCAGGTTCGATAATACTGTCATGTACTAAGTATAAAGCGGGTTCGATAATACTGTACATGTACTAAGTATAAAGCGGGTTCGATAATACTGTACATGTACTAAGTATAAAGCGGGTTCGATAATACTGTGCATGTACTAAGTATAAAGCAGGTTCGATAATACTGTACATGTACTAAGTATAAAGCGGCTCGATAATACTGTACATGTACTAGATATAAAGCAGGTTCGATAATACTGTACATGTACTAAGTATAAAGCAGGTTCGATAATACTGTGCATGTACTAAGTATAAAGCGGGTTCGATAATACTGTACATGTACTAAGTATAAAGCAGGTTCAATAATACTGTACATGTACTAAGTATAAAGCAGATTCGATAATATTGTACATGTACTAAGTATAAAGCAGGTACGATAATACTGTACATGTACTAAGTATAAAGCGGGTTCGATAATACTGTACATGTACTAGGTATAAAGCAGGTTCGATAATACTGTACATGTACTAGGTATAAAGCAGGTTCGATAATACTGTGCATGTACTAAGTATAAAGCATGTTCGATAATACTGTACATGTACTAAGTATAAAGCGGGTTCGATAATACTGTGCATGTACTAAGTATAAAGTAGGTTCGATAATACTGTGCATGTACTAAGCATAAAGCAGGTACGATAATACTGTACATGTACTAAGTATAAAGCAGGTACGATAATACTGTACATGTACTAAGTATAAAAGTATAAAGCAGGTACGATAATACTGTACATGTACTAAGTATACAGCAGGTACGATAATACTGTACATGTACTAAGTATAAAGCATGTACGATAATACTGTGCATGTACTAAGTATAAAGCGGGTTCATTAATACTGTACATGTACTAAGTATAAAGCAGGTACGATAACACTGTACATGTACTAAGTATAAAGCGGGTTCGATAATACTGTACATGTACTAGGTATAAAGCAGGTTCGATAATACTGTGCATGTACTAAGTATAAAGCAGGTTCGATAATACTGTGCATGTACTAAGTATAAAGCGGGTTCGATAATACTGTGCATGTACTAAGTATAAAGCGGGTTCGATAATACTGTGCATGTACTAAGTATAAAGCAGGTACGATAATACTGTACATGTACTAAGTATAAAGCAGGTACGATAATACTGTACATGTACTAAGTATAAAGCATGTACGATAATACTGTGCATGTACTAAGTATAAAGCGGGTTCATTAATACTGTACATGTACTAAGTATAAAGCAGGTACGATAACACTGTACATGTACTAAGTATAAAGCGGGTTCGATAATACTGTACATGTACTAGGTATAAAGCAGGTTCGATAATACTGTGCATGTACTAAGTATAAAGCAGGTTCGATAATACTGTGCATGTACTAAGTATAAAGCGGGTTCGATAATACTGTGCATGTACTAAGTATAAAGCAGGTTCGATAATACTGTGCATGTACTAAGTATAAAGCGGGTTCGATAATACTGTGCATGTACTAAGTATAAAGCAGGTTCGATAATACTGTACATGTACTAAGTATAAAGCATGTACGATAATACTGTACATGTACTAAGTATAAAGCGGGTTCGATAATACTGTACATGTACTAAGTATAAAGCAGGTACGATAATACTGTACATGTATTAAGTATAAAGCGGGTTCGATAATACTGTACATGTACTAGGTATAAAGCAGGTTCGATAATACTGTGCATGTACTAAGTATAAAGCGGGTTCGATAATACTGTACATGTACTAAGTATAAAGCGGGTTCGATAATACTGTACATGTACTAGGTATAAAGCAGGTTCGATAATAATGTACATGTACTAAGTATAAAGCGGGTTCGATAATACTGTGCATGTACTAAGTATAAAGAGTTCTAAAATAATATTGTACTAAGTATAATAATTATTATATATTTCTGACACTATGCTGTTCTAAGCAGTATGTATATAGTTCTAAAATAATACTGTTCTAAGTATAGATAGTTCTAACATAATAATGTCTAAGTATAGATAGTTCTAAAATAATAATGTCTAAGTATAGATAGTTTTAAAATAATATTGTACTAAGAATAGATAGTTCTAAAATAATATTGTACTAAGTATAGATAGTTCTAAAATAATAATGTCTAAGCATAGATAGTTCTAAAATAATAATGTCTAAGTATAGATAGTTCTAAAATAACATTGTACTTAGTATAGATAGTTCTAAAATATTACTTTACATACTAGGTATATATACAGTCAAACCTGTCTATAAAGGCCACCCTCGGGAAAGTCAAAAAGTGGCCTTTGTTGGCAGGTGGCCTCTCAATTGAGGGTTAAAATGCATTGAAAATGGCTCGACGGGATAGAAAAATGGTGGTCTTTAGAGACAGGTTTTTCATATGCTGGCCTTTATTCGGAGGTGGCCTTTAGCACATGTTTGACTGTAGCTCTATAATAATGCCGTGCGAAACATTAGTATAGTTGTGTCAGTTTCATATAGTTTTCATTGTTTTGACTTGCATGAAGTGATGTTTTTATGTGTATATATTACAAACACACACACATTTAAAATGGCCGCTATATTAGTATGCAGTATTATAAAATCGCATTTCCATTTTGATTGAATTTATATATGTGAAAACAGTCTGTAGATAGTTCTTGAATATTATTATGTTTTCGTTTCCGAATGACCCTAATCTCAAGGAGAGGACATACCTACGTGTTACCCTATAGTACATAATATATGTTGGGTTACTGAACGTATGACGGATATGTAGTCCAGTGGTAACACGCTGGACTGGTAATCCAGGGATCGCAGGTTCGATCCCCCGTCTGACTTTAATAAAATTAACAGTCTTTCAGATGGGACATTAAACCGGTATTGTATACCGTGCACGTAAACGAAACAGAGGAGACTTTGGAATTGGTCTCTGTCTGTATCATTGCACTATCCTCCAAAAATCTAAAATGACTATATCTCTTCAGGAGGCGTAGCTTATATGGGCAACCGGTAGCGACGATAAATAAATGTAAAACACACATGAACGTGTGAGGAGAAGACTTGTAATGTGTACGCTTTGTACTGTGGTCATGGTTAATATGTAAGCCAGCTATGCCCATGCCTATGCAATTATATGTTTTGGCTTAACAACAAGATGCTCATGTACTAAACTGTACGTTTTTTCCGAAATAATCACCTGATGCGAAATAATCCGACTACAAGCCTGAAATTTTTAAAAATAATCGAAACGGAATATGATACGGAATTGCACATATCATCGCCATAACCCTTTGCCTGTTCAGTAAATAAAAATCATGTTTGCATACAACATAGATCTAGCCGCGTCTGATCAGAATCTTTGTTGTTTGCTATTCAGCCAAGTGATTTAGCTCCACTATCCGAATAGCAAACAGCATAGAGCATGGTCGGACAGTGTTGTTTGCAAAAGTGATTTTATCTGCCACTAGCGTACACTGGGTTAGTTCCACAACTTTCTAACTGGCTTTTGGGTAGTGTTGAGATAATCACAATTAAATTATCGTATATTAAGCGGTACAAGGGAACATAGAACATTGTGAACACATGAATGATCCTATTTCTATACGTCCCATAATCAAGCGACTTACACCAGTAGGAAGAGCCCGTCAAGACGAAAACAACGCTACTAAAACCTCATATTTAAAGTAGCTTTTAGAAAGTTGTGAAGCTTAGCCGACGATATGACAAAAATGGTAGCTGAAAACTCAACATCTTTAAAACAATAATTATTAACCCAGTATATACTTCTTTGGTCGTGACTTACCAGATTCCAGCGGCATTACGATCATTAATATAAATCCAATAGAGTACTTGATAATCATGGTTTACCGACAGAATATTGCACAGTTCTTGTATGAAAGCCGTATGTTTAAAGAAATATAATCACACGATCTGCATAATACTGCTGTTCAGCATGTCCGCTAACAATAAAGTAGTTGTTAACTTAACACATGCTTGGATTGATAACTTATAAACACTTAGAGATGCGTATATGTATGCTGAATGCCCTCCTGGATTCATGTCCGGGACTATACATAAACAAGTTCGCCATAGTAGAGGAGCACTTACGAAGGACTATATAATCACACAACTACATGATACTCCCAACACTCAATACTGAGTATGACAGGGAGGCATTTGTCCAGGACAGTTATTAAAATATCAGTAATTGACACAGAGAGTATTAAAAATGACTACATACTAAGGTTAAAACAGACATTAGTGTTACATGAGTAGTACAATGGCCAGTCACTTAGCAAAAATGGTTACGCTGGGGATGGACTGTATATAGTAGGGGAGGCCATTCCAAATACGTATTGTTCGTAAGGAAAAAGAGTTAATATGGTGCTGGGGTCGGTACTGAGGAATCTAGTAGTTTAGCTTCCTTGTAGGTGGTTGTCATCTGGTACTTATGGGTTCACATATTACTTATCAAAGAACAAACTGCGCATAAAGCAGATACATTTTCACATTTTATTTGAAAGTA
This sequence comes from Archivesica marissinica, assembly GCA_014843695.1. NCBI lineage: Eukaryota > Metazoa > Mollusca > Bivalvia > Venerida > Vesicomyidae > Archivesica > Archivesica marissinica. The sequence goes on along the minus strand of CM026397.1, from coordinate 38,188,162 downwards.
TGCAAATGTTGATGTTTTCATTAATCCCATTTATGTGTAGCATATCATGCTGTTAGAGACATGGTTTGCCAGTAAAATCGGCAACAAGACAGTATGGTGTGCAACTCTTCACATTAAGTGACATTTCTCTCCATGTCACAACTTACCTCATATTGAAGAGTAATCATAATTTGTTGGGTGTTAAATTCCTCCGTTTCGAGTAACAATTATTACTATGCCCAGTGTTAATTAGCTTTTTGGAACTTAACTATAATCAACATTTCTGTTACATGAATTTTCAAGGTCGGCCGATAATAGGTACATTTTTCGACGCCATGTTGAAATCACAAGCAAGTTTATTTTGAACATTTGTTATGCAATCTAAGTTTAGATAAATGCATTAAATGCAGACATGATCATTTTACTTAGTAATAATATTCCACTTGCCGTAAAAGAGACTGACTAGAAGACATTCACCGAAAAGCAATAGACGGCCGATTACCGGTACGCCAATGGTACAACATAACAAAAGGGCACTAGCATACATGTGATATAGGCATATTAATTTCGTTTTTATTATGATTTGCTGCGGAGAAACGACGCTACGAAGAGAGCAGAACTAAACCAAAATACGAACATAGTCAAAATAAGATTATATATATCACTCAAGTATAGGCCCTACATCAAAAATGTTTTAACAAGTAGGATTTCTTTACTGAAAAATATATTTTATACAGATGCCTGACTGAAATATATTTGCGACTATAGGTACGTACATGACACAACGCCAAGACACCCAGCCGCCTCATATAGGCCTACGTGATCCGGGGTCTAGACATTGTGGCATGTACCTGTGCCTGCGACAGAGAGCGAAATGTACGAATTAGATTTAGTGCGAATTAGATCAAGATCTCGCCAGAGCGGGAGGTTCCGAATGTGCGGGATATTCAAAGTAAATAAATGTTAAATCTTAGATTTTATCAATTATATTTTGTTAATTATATGAATACAGTATTTGCAAGAATTAATGTTGTCCATAAACATAGTATTTATACCAGAAGGTCATCACAATGATATCTTTACATTGATGTGAATCTGTAGTGTCATTAGTTATCGCGACATGATATATTTACAGTAAATTAAGTATTATCGATAGTACAAGTGCAGACGTGCACGATGTAATTTATTTGCAGATTAAGATGAACACTGATTTGTTGTACAAGTGCACCATCTACCAAGGTCACGGGTTCGATACTCGTTGAGCACCACCTCACACACATTGTTTAATACCGGTCTCCCTATTCACAGACAAGAACCGACAAGAGATGAAAAATGGTTAAATAGGCATACAAGACGTCGACAAGACTGTCAAGAGATGGTTACTGAACAAATATGATATAATAAAGTCATCTAAAGTATTAAATATAACATGTGTTTGTCTTATATTGGCTTATTCCATCCAAAAAACTCAAACTCCGTCATGGCGGTCCGCCATACTGTAAAGGGACTTAATGTATGTATGTTCCTTTAATGTCAAACCCCTCGCAGGGACGTAGACATGTTTTCCTGGGCAGGCTTAGCCGACCTAAGTGGTTAACCAGTACTAAGCAATGTGTGTGAGGTGCCTTGCTCAATGACACTACATACATGGCCTGACCGAGTATCGAACCCGGAACCGTTCGATTCCAAATCCGACACTGGACCATGGACGCCACACTTAACTCTGTGTGAGCGCGTGTGTGTGTGATTTGAACTGCCACGGTTTCATATAGCAATATATATACGTATTCGGCAAATTAATATGATATACATTGTACATCATCCTGTCACACCTCCTCGTGGTGCCAACTGGTAACATGGTTTCATAGAAATACATTGCTATATGAAACCGTGGCTGACGTGACAGGAAATATTATATATTGAACAGGTGCCTGTTCTCTTGTCGGCTGCTGGGTTAAGTCCCTTAAGCAAGCAAGGCCGAAACAGTTCACGCACACAGGGGAACAGGTGCCTGTTAATGAGAGAATAGCGTCAGAGCTACTCATAATTTGATCAATCTAACTCCTAAAAAGCCCGTAAGTTCATACATGACAAACAACGAAATGTGTAAAAAAATACATGGAACATGGGGAAAAAACTGTCACGGTAGCTTCGCCGCCTGACGAGGCCCTTAAGCAAGGCCGAGACAGTTCAAATCACACAGGGGAACAGGTGCCTGTTCTCTGGTTGGCTGCTGGGTCAGACAGAGTTAAGTCCCTTTACAGTATGGCGGACTGCCAAGACGGAGTTTGAGTTTTTTGGATGGAATAAGCCAATATAAGACAAACACATGTTATATTTAATACTTTAGATGACTTTATTATATCATATTTGTTCAGTAACCATCTCTTGTCGACGTCTTGTATGCCTATTTAACCATTTTTCATCTCTTGTCTGTGAATAGGGAGACCCCTTAATACTGTAGGTCGGCTAAGCCTGCACAGGAAAACATATCTAGGTCTTCGCAATCGGAGTGATTGGCGATACAAAGTAACATTACATATGTGTGATGTCCGTGGTCCAATGGTAGGGCGTCGGATTTGAAATTGTACGGTCCTGGTTCGATACTCAGTCAGGCCACGTATGTAGTGTCATTAAGCAAGGCACCTCACACACATTGCTTAGTACTGGTTAACCGCTGTGGTCGGCTAAGCATGCCCAGGAAAACATGTCTAGGTCCCCGCAAGGGGTTTGACATTAATGGAACATATATACATAAATATATGTATCACTTGTCCCTGAGGCTGATAGTGAGCAATCCTGCAGTGCTGATGATAGCGCTAAAAGGTGAGCAGTCAACTACATGTATGTTAGTCACAAACAAAATTATAATAATTGAATAACAATTATACCTTGTGAGTGGAATTCATCATCTATAGTGATTGCATCACTCTGCATAGAGTATACTCCCCTGATTCCTCCTGTATACAGTATATCACCCAGATCGGCATGCATAACACCCAGATCAACAGGTACAGACTCGCACCCAGATCGGCAGTCAGCACCCGGATCAGCAGGCATAGCATACAGTTTGGTAGGCATATCACCCAGATTGGCATGCATAGCACCCGGATTGACATTCACAGCACCCAGATCAGCAGGCAGGGCATACATTTAGAGCACCATGCATTTGTACTAAGCTCTCTTTGCAAGCTTTCTGTGTGTTTGTAAAATTTAAAATAGTGCTCATCTCCTGTCAACAACATATGAATTGTTTTATTTTACTTTAAAGTTTAATATTGCAGAACCGATGGAGGATTCAGTATTGCTGAATGACGATGCATGCAGTGAGGCAGAAGATGATCTGCTGTGTACACAAGTCATTGATGACAGAGTGTTAAAAGGTGATTAGCTCTAGAAGGTGGATACCTTGTCCACTGCATATTCAGGGTCACAAGTTTGATACTCACACCGCACACAGGGACACTATCATAATATTCAATCTTCCACACGTGACTGAGATAAACCACAGGCACTTGAGATTTTATTGATAAAAATTGATCGATCTCAAATTCCTGTGGATAAACTTGGGTCCCATGTACCTGTGCTGCATGTATTCATCATTGCACTGGTCATGGGTACCGATATATAGAATCTTAGTTAAAGGCCAAGTAGTCTAGAATTGGTGCCTCAGCCATCTGCTTAATATATATATATATAACTTGCACTCCTCTAAAAACATAAAATGACTAGGCCACCACGAGCAACAATAAATAAAAATTCAATGAAAGATTTAAAATGGTTCTAACTCAATGAATACTTGTATTATTCAGGTGTGATGGTGTATGTTGTATTATTCAAGTGTGACAGTCTATGTTGTATTATTCAGGTGTGACAGCTTATATTGTATACGGCCTATATTGTATTATTCAGGTGTGACGGCCTATGCTGTATTATTCAGGTGTGACAGCCTATGTTGTATTATTCAGGTGTGACGGCCTATGCTGTATTATTCAGGTGTGGTGGGTTGTCTGTTGTATTATTCAGGTGTGACAGCTTATGTTGTATTATTCAGGTGTGACAGCCTATATTGTATTATTCAGGTGTGATTGCCTATGTTGTATTATTCAGGTGTGACTACCTATGTATTATTCAGGTGTGGTGGGTTGTCTATGTTGTATTACTATTATTCAGGTGTGACAGCTTATGTTGTATTATTCAGGTGTGATGGCCTATATTGTATTATTCAGGTGTGATGGCCTATATTGTATTATTCAGGTGTGATGGTCTATGTTGTATTATTCAGGTGTGACAGCCTATATTGTATTATTCAGGTGTGACGGCATATGTTGTATTATTCAGGTGTGATGGCCTATGTTGTATTATTCAGGTGTGACTACCTATGTATTATTCAGGTGTGGTGGGTTGTCTATGTTGTATTATTCAGGTGTGACAGCCTATATTGTATTATTCAGGTGTGATTGCCTATGTTGTATTATTCAGGTGTGACTACCTATGTATTATTCAGGTGTGGTGGGTTGTCTGTTGTATTATTCAGGTGTGACAGCTTATGTTGTATTATTCAGGTGTGACGGCATATGTTGTATTATTCAGGTGTGATGGCCTATATTGTATTATTCAGGTGTGACGGCATATGTTGTATTATTCAGGTGTGACAGCCTATATTGTATTATTCAGGTGTGACGGCATATGTTGTATTATTCAGGTGTGATGGCCTATATTGTATTATTCAGGTGTGATGGCCTATATTGTATTATTCAGGTGTGACGGCATATGTTGTATTATTCAGGTGTGACAGCCTATATTGTATTATTCAGGTGTGATGGCATATGTTGTATTATTCAGGTGTGATGGCCTATATTGTATTATTCAGGTGTGATGGCCTATATTGTATTATTCAGGTGTGATGGTCTATGTTGTATTATTCAGGTGTGACGGCATATGTTGTATTATTCAGGTGTGATGGCCTATGTTGTATTATTCAGGTGTGACTACCTATGTATTATTCAGGTGTGGTGGGTTGTCTATGTTGTATTATTCAGGTGTGACAGCCTATATTGTATTATTCAGGTGTGATGGCCTATATTGTATTATTCAGGTGTGATGGTCTATGTTGTATTATTCAGGTGTGACAGCCTATATTGTATTATTCAGGTGTGACGGCCTATGTTGTATTATTCAGGTGTGATGGCCTATGTTGTATTATTCAGGTGTGATGGCCTATGTTGTATTATTCAGGTGTGATGGCCTATGTTGTATTATTCAGGTGTGACGGCCTATGTTGTATTAGTCAGGTGTGATGGCCTATATTGTATTATTCAGGTGTGGTGGGTTGTCTATGTTGTATTATTCAGGTGTGACGGCCTATGTTGTATTAGTCAGGTGTGATGGCCTATATTGTATTATTCAGGTGTGGTGGGTTGTCTATGTTGTATTATTCAGGTGTGGTGGGTTGTCTATGTTGTATTATTCAGGTGTGGTGGGTTGTCTATGTTGTATTATTCAGGTGTGATGGTCTATGTTGTATTATTCAGGTGTGACGGCCTATGTTGAAGTGCGGTCAACAAACGACAACAGAAGTGAGGCAGTGAGGCGTGAGCTTGTGCATCTAGGAGCTGATGTTGTGAAGAAGTTCACAAATGATGTTACCCATGTCATCTTCAAGGAAGGAAGTAACCGGACAAAAACTAAGGCTGAGAGGAAATGTATCCATCTTGTATCTGTTCTCTGGGTGGAGAAGTAAGTGTGTCTTCGAGTTCCAATATAAGCATATATGTTTATTAACAACTGCTGTAGGATCGGGAAATTTTCGTTATTGGTTTTGGTTGTGTGTGTCTGTGTGCAGACAGGATAACTCAAAAAGCTGTTGGTGGATTTTGATGAAAAAATGTGGATTATAGAGTGAAGATCTATGAGGATGTGGTAGGATTTTGTGAGAAATCGATCAATACCTGTTATCAGGGAGGTCAGTGAGTTGTCTACTCTCACAGACAGTGTTTAAAAGTAAAACCAACATATTTTTTATTGACTTTACGATTGTGCCCTTAGGTAAGGCATTTAAATTGCACGTTGCCTCTTCTCTCTCCCTTGTGGCGATGGATTCCATTGCGAATGAGGTCTCGAGAGTGATTAATATAAGGTGTAAGAACTTGTTTTGCAATTGAGCTAAAATAAATTTGTATAAACTATTAAAGTAAAATATAAACAGTTTAATGTAAAATGGGTAGCTACGATCTTTGATTAACCGCACATGATAATGATTCTATTTTCTTCATCCTTAGTGACACCCACTCGTCCCAGATAACAGGGTTCCTGCTGTCGGTCGCCAATCGCGACAAAAAAACAAATATTGGCGCTAAATATTGTGAAATGGCGAAAATATTTAGCGCAACTTTTGGAGGGGGGGCACACGTTTTGTAAAATTCATGGCTTCAAATATTTATTTGTGAACTATATGGCTCTTAGTTGGCACCAATTTTGTTTAATTGGCTCCAGTGTTTTTCAATTGGCGACAGAAGTGGCGCAGACAAACATTCAGACAGAGGGAACCCTGGATAAAAGATAAAAGCGCCACAAAAACACCTGTCAAATTGTTAGTTGACTTGTTTATTGAATGACATTTACGGGTCAGCGTGTGGATTATTGACAACCCAGATTAAGATTACTGTTCATTGAAAGAAACAATTGGCTATTATTAATGTCTGATCGGATGACACTGCAAACTGTTATATTTATTTTTCAACTATGTTTTCCAATATTCGATTATTATTCTGCTTACCGATACTGGGACGTTCTTCCGAATATTCGAATCCTCGAGTACTTGTTGCCATCCATCCATGGTAGATATGTTGTGTGTGTACATATAACAGTTATATTGCAGTTGCAAACTGAAGCACGAGGAGCCTGTATCGTGTGTAGGCATATATGCTGTGTGTTTACATGTTTAAAGTTATGTTTCAGTTGCAAACTGAAGCACGGGGAGCATGTATCGTGTGTAGGCATATATGCCGTGTATTTACATATTTAAAGTTATGTTTCAGTTGCAAACTGAACCAGGAGCATGTATCGTGTGTAGGCATATATGCCGTGTATTTACATATTTAAAGTTATGTTTCAGTTGCAAACTGAACCAGGAGCATGTATCAGAGAGGATGTATTCGGCTGTTGTGCCACGGCTTAAAGGGACCCCACTGCTCATGACGAAATTAAAAGTTCGTGAATTTTTCGTTTCAAGTTTCATATAATAAGTTTATAGGTTATATAAAAATAGTTTTTTAAAATACATTAATTAATGATTGAATTGGTATGCAATCCTGTCAGGGTTGGCCGGGAAATACCGGGGGCGGGAAATACCGCCGGGAAATACCGGTATTTCCCGCCCCGGGAAATAAGCCCAGAAGTGGGAAATACCGGGAAATAAGATTATGTGTCTTCCAAACACGTTTTTTGCTCATTTTTATGCATTGCTACCACTCTATAAGTGCTTAAACTATTTCGTCCCTGCCAGGGGTACTCATCAGGTGGCATCATTGGCAACCACAACAGTTTTTTTTGGGTTTTATTGTTTTTTTTTATTTTATTGTTTTTTTTTCATTTATTTTTTCGTTTTTCTTGTTGGAATGTTTCTTCAGCCAGTAGTCTGTCTTCACCAGTCGATTTCCTCGCTACCTCTCAGGAAGCAGTAGCATAGCACCAGCTTCGCTGCTTTCTCAACGCCCAGTCTGTTGCGTAGTTTCGTCTGTATGATGCCGAAGTTGGAGAACACACGTTCAATGGCGGCTGAACTTGCTGGCAGTACCATCAATTTCCTGGCGAGCTGACTGAAGTCTTTGGTGATCACGCCCGACCTCTCCACACATGACCACCATACAGCTGGCTTCGAGTTGTTGATGGAAGATTCCTGTTGTAGCACCTTAGGAATTGGCAGTGTCTCGGACATGTAGTTGAGGAGTTCGGGTACAAGTTCCGGCTTGGTCTCATGAAGAAGCTCCTGGGCACTGGTGACGTGTTGAAATTGTGTACAAACAAACAGTGTGGGTCATCTCAAATTATGATTCTGACTTCTTTAATAACAGCTATATTATGAACACATTTCAGGGATAATCCTAAAAACATTTGCATTTTGCCTACTACATTAAACATTTAAAATACCCCCAATAAATGTATGTATAAACTCCTTAAACTGTGTTTGTATACAATGTATATTAGAGTAATAATGAACAGTCTCAATAATGTTAGATCTCTAACATTTATATAAAGATTATAAGCAATGCGTAAATGCCACTATGAATGCCTGTATTTTTCGTCATATTCTTCAAAAGCAGTTCATTTTCATCCTGCACACATGATACTACAATCAGTACACCGGGTAATAGAAATTGTATGGTATATATACCTGTATTTACCACCAAAATCATCCAAATTCTTATTTCCCGGTATCCAAATTCTTATTTCCCAGTATTTCCCGGTATTTCCCGCCGTCCCGGGAAATACTCTTATTTCCCGGGAAATTGCCAACCCTGAATCCTGTTGAATTCAATTTCTACATCATAACACATAGTCTGTAAACTTAAATCCTCAGTTTAACCCATCACATAGTCTTCATTTCACGCTTTACCAAAGTTTAGTATCATGTAGATATAAAGTTTAATTTCAAGCTATTCAGATCCATTTGTGTGCCATGTATTAAACCATGGACACGATTTACACTTTGATGAAAACTCCTTTCGTTAAATGCTGAGTGTACCATAACAGTTGATAACCTAGGTCAGAAACTAAATAAGAAACTAGGTCACTTAGTGAAAATGAATAAAAAAACTTGAAAACTATATTTTGACTCAGTTTTGAATATTCTTGTAGAAGTTGCATTTTAATAATAGGTTGGTTCCTTTTAATGATTGGCCCTTTCTCTTAGAAAGCGAGCATGCTAACCAGTAACCACTGTGCTAATCGCACAGCCACACAGACTGGCCTATTTGTGTAGTGTTTTTTTTATATACGATTGCAAAGCAAGTTTTAACAACTTATATTAATCATTCTCGTTGGCTCGGATGAAAGCGTATATGTGGGAGGTACCCGGAGAAAACCCACCTGTCCGATCTGGCGACCATCGTACCATCTCACATACTTCCCTGTTAGTGGCTCGAACCCGGGTCGCATTGGTGAGAAGCGAGCGCGCTAACCACTGCGCTACTCGGACAGCCTAGTGTCTGTGTAGTGTTATCTCTCTGGCAGTCCTAGTAATGTATGCTGCAATCTATTCTGTCGTTCGATGTTGTCTAACACTGATGCTGGCTTCAAAACTTGCAACTTCCAAATCCCCGTTATGGTATTTTCGTATGGTTGTCACGATATACCGGTATATTGCAATACTGATCAGAAATATATCATACCGTGGTACAAAGACACATACTTATATTTGCACGATATTTTAGTAGTTTCACTTTTGATCAATTCTGCTCGTTGGATTACAACACTCCTAGAATGTGTTCTTATTTGACATCTTGTCGAAATTGTTTTTGTCAATTGTGCAAATTCAACTGGTTCAGCCATTGTTTTTCTTCACCAACTTAATGTGACCGTTCTACATCCAGGACCGATCAAATCGTACTAGTCGTACTCCAGTCAAATCGTACTCCAGTCAAATAGTACTCCAATCAAATCGTACTCCAGTCAAATCGTACTCCAGTCAAATCGTACTCCAGTCAAATAGTACTCCAGTCAAATTGTACTCCAGTCAAATCAAATCGTACTCCAGTCAAATCGTACTCCAGTCAAATCAAATCGTACTCCAATCAAATCGTACTCCAGTCAAATCGTACTCCAGTCAAATCAAATCATTGTAAATAATTTAACAAGAATCTACCCAATACTATGTTATATCACTCACTTTCCCTCATAGAAAGCAAAGTCGATGCAGCCCCGAGATTTTGAAGAGGAGATGGCAAACAGTGCCGAGAGGGTGGGACGGAAGAGGAGAAAACTTGATGCTATAAATAGATTGCGATCTTCAGAGACTACGCCCTTATCGAGGGCCATGGTGCTAGTGCAGGATACCCAGCCTAGATCACCAGTATGTATATCACATAGTCACCTCAATAGCACACGTAAAACAAAGTTCATGTCAGTGAACATTTTCCCCCTTGTATCACGATTGAATGATGAACTGTGGGGAGGTAGCATATAGATCAGGAGTTGTCCCGTCTCACACGAGATATATAACTATGTACTGTGAATGTGGACAGTGGCGAGGTAGCATATAGATCAGGAGTTGTCCCGTCTCACACGAGATATATAACTATGTACTGTGAATGTGGACAGTGGCGAGGTAGCATTTATAGTAGAAGTTAATAAAAATGTCCCGGTTCACATGATATATATATATAACTACATGGACTGTGAATGTGGACAGTGGGGAGGTTACATATAGATCAGGAGTTGTCCCGGTTCACACGAGATATATAACTACATGTACTGTGAATGTGGGCAGTGGGGAGGTAGCATTTATAGTAGAAGTTAATTAAATGTCCCGGTTCACATGATATATATATATATATAACTACATATACTGTGAATGTGGACAGTGGGGAAGTAGCATTTATAGTATAAGTTAATTAAATGTCCCGGTTCACACGAGATATATAACTACATGTACTGTGAATGTGGGCAGTGGGGAGGTAGCATTTATGGTAGAAGTTAATTAAATGTCCCGGTTCACACGAGATATATAACTACATGTACTGTGAATGTGGACAGTGGGGAGGTAGCATTTATGGTAGAAGTTAATTAAATGTCCCGGTTCACACGAGATATATAACTACATGTACTGTGAATGTGGGCAGTGGGGAGGTAGCATTTATGGTATAAGTTAATTAAATGTCCCGGTTCACACGATATATATATATATATATATATATATAACTACATGTACTGTGAATGTGGGCAGTGGGGAGGTAGCATTTATGGTAGAAGTTAATTAAATGTCCCGGTTCACACGAGATATATAACTACATGTACTGTGAATGTGGGCAGTGGGGAGGTAGCATTTATGGTATACGTTAATTAAATGTCCCGGTTCACACGAGATATATAACTACATGTACTGTGAATGTGGACAGTGGGGAGGTAGCATTTATGGTATACGTTAATTAAATGTCCCTGTTCACACGAGATATATAACTACATGTCAGTGTTGGACACTCGTTTCAATATGTTCCGGCCAACTTGGCCTGTACTTGAGAAAAGGTACCGGCCAAGATGAAATTGTACAGGCCAAAAATCCAATATTTTTGGCCTGTACTTAAGAATTAGTTCCGGCCAAAAATAAATGGTACAGGCCAGTGAATGTGGTTCTGTTCTGCCACAGGCAATTGCCATGCTAGGGGGGTCCGGGGACATGCCCCCACAAAATTTGTTTTTAAGTAGACACAAAATGGTGCATTCTGGTGGACATTGGGGTAAAATCAACCTCTTTTTTTATCTTAAATTTTGTCACTTTTTTAGATAATTTTTCTTCAAAATTGCTATGTAAGTAACTGTTTAACTAAGGGGGGTTGATTTTGAATCATTTTTAGGACTGTCCCCATTCAACTTCTTATCTTTTTTTATTAAAAACCTTTCCATGTTATTTTTTTGTCTTGTGGTTTCAGGATTAGCAGAATTATTCTGCTTGGAAACTAATTTAATTTTTATTCGCATTTGTCGCCCGACAGCGGGAACCCTGCCCCCGATTGACCTTGGCTCGTGCTCAAGGCCGTAGCTTACAAGTGGAATCCCTATGAAAACACAGGTTTTCCCGAAATGACGTCATAACCGGAAACCAAAATGGAGGCACAGAATATTTGATATTTTGTTAATTCGATGAGAAAAAGCGCCTAAAATGGCGAAGATACTGTGTGTCCTGGTTCAGGCGAGTATGAACTTCAACAAACTCACCAAGGGCTATCAAATAAGACATCGTACCATCTCACATACTATGTGAGATGGTACGATGGTCGCCAGATCGGACAGGTGGGTTTTCTCCGGGTACTCCGGTTTCCTCCCACATGAATGACCACATATACGCTTACATCCGAGCCAACGAGAGTGATTAATATAAGTTGTTCAAACTTGCTTCGCAATCGTTGTAAAATAAATGAAGTATATAATAATAATAAAAAAAGACATCTCGCCACGATGTCGAGTGCGTAGTAAAAGTTTCACGCCAGTCTATGGCGAGTGCGAGTGTCCAACGCTGCATGTACTGTGAATGTGGACAGTGGGTACTACATCAGGGTTCATTCTAGGTCAGACTTTTTGGGAGAAGTGAGAAAGGGCGCGCTTGCGTCCTTAAAAGATGTTATTTAATATATTTCTGCAAAATAAGGATATGACCATTAAATACAACATTTTGAATAGAAGCAGTGCTTTATAATGGGCCAATGTATCTTACTGAACAATCTTGTATGTAAATTGTAAAAAGTAAAAAAAAATTTAGGGAGAGGTGGGGCCCCTCGTGGGCGATGTCAGGGTCCCTTAGGGCGACTATTTCGCCCAAGTCGCCATCTATGATGAGCCCTGCTACATAGAAACTCTAATTGTAGTTATCATAAGTTACCATAAATATGGTAGTTATCATGTTATATAGAATGTATGACTGCTATTACAGGATCAGTAGTTATCATGTTATATGGAATGTGTGACTGCTATTGCAGGATCAGTAGTTATCATGTTATATGGACTGTTATGGAATGTGTGACTGCTATTACAGGATCAGTAGTTATCATGTTATATGGAATGTGTGACTGCCATTACAGGATCAGTAGTTATCATGTTATATGGACTGTTATGGACTGTGTGACTGCTATTGCAGGATCAGTAGTTATCATGTTATATGGACTGTTATGGACTGTGTGACTGCTATTGCAGGATCAGTAGTTATCATGTTATATGGACTGTGTGACTGCTATTGCAGGATCAGTAGTTATCATGTTATATGGACTGTTATGGAATGTGTGACTGCTATTACAGGATCAGTAGTTATCATGTTATATGGACTGTGTGACTGCTATTGCAGGATCAGTAGTTATCATGTTATATGGACTGTGTGACTGCTATTGCAGGATCAGTAGTTATCATGTTATATGGAATGTGTGACTGCTATTGCAGGATCAGTAGTTATCATGTTATATGGAATGTGTGACTGCTATTGCAGGATCAGTAGTTATCATGTTATATGGAATGTATGACTGCCATTACAGGATCAGTAGTTATCATGTTATATGGAATGTATGACTGCCATTACAGGATCAGTAGTTATCATGTTATATGGAATGTGTGACTGCTATTACAGGATCAGTAGTTATCATGCTATATGGAATGTGTGACTGCTATTACAGGATCAGTAGTTATCATGTTATATGGAATGTGTGACTGCTATTACAGGATCAGTAGTTATCATGTTATATGGAATGTATGACTGCCATTACAGGATCAGTAGTTATCATGTTATATGGAATGTGTGACTGCTATTACAGGATCAGTAGTTATCATGTTATATGGAATGTATGACTGCCATTACAGGATCAGTAGTTATCATGTTATATGGAATGTATGACTGCTATTACAGGATCAGTAGTTATCATGTTATATAGAATGTATGACTGCCATTACAGGATCAGTAGTTATCATGTTATATAGAATGTATGACTGCCATTACAGGATCAGTAGTTATCATGTTATATGGACTGTTATGGACTGTGTGACTGCTATTACAGGATCAGTAGTTATCATGTTATATAGAATGTATGACTGCCATTACAGGATCAGTAGTTATCATGTTATATAGAATGTATGACTGCCATTACAGGATCAGTAGTTATCATGTTATATGGACTGTTATGGACTGTGTGACTGCTATTACAGGATCAGTAGTTATCATGTTATATGGAATGTATGACTGCTATTACAGGATGGTGGTTATCATGTTATATGGAATGTATGACTGCTATTACAGGATCAGTAGTTATCATGTTATATGGACTGTTATGGAATGTATGACTGCCATTACAGGATCAGTAGTTATCATGTTATATGGACTGTTATGGACTGTGTGACTGCTATTGCAGGATCAGTAGTTATCATGTTATATGGACTGTTATGGACTGTGTGACTGCTATTGCAGGATCAGTAGTTATCATGTTATATGGACTGTGTGACTGCTATTGCAGGATCAGTAGTTATCATGTTATATGGACTGTTATGGAATGTGTGACTGCTATTACAGGATCAGTAGTTATCATGTTATATGGACTGTGTGACTGCTATTGCAGGATCAGTAGTTATCATGTTATATGGACTGTGTGACTGCTATTGCAGGATCAGTAGTTATCATGTTATATGGAATGTGTGACTGCTATTACAGGATCAGTAGTTATCATGTTATATGGAATGTATGACTGCCATTACAGGATCAGTAGTTATCATGTTATATGGAATGTGTGACTGCTATTACAGGATCAGTAGTTATCATGTTATATGGAATGTATGACTGCCATTACAGGATCAGTAGTTATCATGTTATATGGAATGTGTGACTGCTATTACAGGATCAGTAGTTATCATGTTATATGGAATGTATGACTGCCATTACAGGATCAGTAGTTATCATGTTATATGGAATGTGTGACTGCTATTACAGGATCAGTAGTTATCATGTTATATGGAATGTATGACTGCCATTACAGGATCAGTAGTTATCATGTTATATGGAATGTGTGACTGCTATTACAGGATCAGTAGTTATCATGTTATATGGAATGTATGACTGCCATTACAGGATCAGTAGTTATCATGTTATATGGAATGTATGACTGCTATTGCAGGATCAGTAGTTATCATGTTATATAGAATGTATGACTGCCATTACAGGATCAGTAGTTATCATGTTATATAGAATGTATGACTGCCATTACAGGATCAGTAGTTATCATGTTATATGGACTGTTATGGACTGTGTGACTGCTATTACAGGATCAGTAGTTATCATGTTATATGGAATGTATGACTGCTATTACAGGATGGTGGTTATCATGTTATATGGAATGTATGACTGCTATTACAGGATCAGTAGTTATCATGTTATATGGACTGTTATGGAATGTATGACTGCCATTACAGGATCAGTAGTTATCATGTTATATAGAATGTATGACTGCCATTACAGGATCAGTAGTTATCATGTTATATGGACTGTTATGGACTGTGTGACTGCTATTACAGGATCAGTAGTTATCATGTTATATGGAATGTATGACTGCTATTACAGGATGGTGGTTATCATGTTATATGGAATGTATGACTGCTATTACAGGATCAGTAGTTATCATGTTATATGGACTGTTATGGAATGTATGACTGCCATTACAGGATCAGTAGTTATCATGTTATATAGAATGTATGACTGCCATTACAGGATCAGTAGTTATCATGTTATATGGACTGTTATGGACTGTGTGACTGCTATTACAGGATCAGTAGTTATCATGTTATATGGACTGTGTGACTGCTATTACAGGATGGTGGTTATCATGTTATATGGAATGTGTGACTGCTATTACAGGATGGTGGTTATCATGTTATATGGAATGTATGACTGCCATTACAGGATCAGTAGTTATCATGTTATATGGACTGTGTGACTGCCATTACAGGATCAGTAGTTATCATGTTATATGGAATGTATGACTGCCATTACAGGATCAGTAGTTATCATGTTATATGGAATGTATGACTGCCATTACAGGATCAGTAGTTATCATGTTATATGGAATGTATGACTGCTATTACAGGATGGTGGTTATCATGTTATATGGACTGTGTGACTGCTATTGCAGGATCAGTAGTTATCATGTTATATGGACTGTGTGACTGCCATTACAGGATCAGTAGTTATCATGTTATATGGAATGTATGACTGCCATTACAGGATCAGTAGTTATCATGTTATATGGACTGTGTGACTGCTATTACTGGATCAGTAGTTATCATGTTATATGGAATGTATGACTGCCATTACAGGATCAGTAGTTATCATGTTATATGGACTGTTATGGACTGTGTGACTGCTATTACAGGATCAGTAGTTATCATGTTATATGGACTGTTATGGAATGTGTGACTGCCATTACAGGATCAGTAGTTATCATGTTATATGGAATGTATGACTGCCATTACAGGATCAGTAGTTATCATGTTATATGGACTGTTATGGAATGTGTGACTGCCATTACAGGATCAGTAGTTATCATGTTATATGGACTGTTATGGACTGTGTGACTGCTATTACAGGATCAGTAGTTATCATGTTATATGGACTGTGTGACTGCTATTGCAGGATCAGTAGTTATCATGTTATATGGACTGTGTGACTGCTATTGCAGGATCAGTAGTTATCATGTTATATGGACTGTGTGACTGCTATTGCAGGATCAGTAGTTATCATGTTATATGGACTGTGTGACTGCCATTACAGGATCAGTAGTTATCATGTTATATGGAATGTATGACTGCCATTACAGGATCAGTAGTTATCATGTTATATGGACTGTGTGACTGCTATTACAGGATCAGTAGTTATCATGTTATATGGAATGTATGACTGCCATTACAGGATCAGTAGTTATCATGTTATATGGACTGTTATGGACTGTGTGACTGCTATTACAGGATCAGTAGTTATCATGTTATATGGACTGTTATGGAATGTGTGACTGCCATTACAGGATCAGTAGTTATCATGTTATATGGAATGTATGACTGCCATTACAGGATCAGTAGTTATCATGTTATATGGACTGTTATGGAATGTGTGACTGCCATTACAGGATCAGTAGTTATCATGTTATATGGACTGTTATGGACTGTGTGACTGCTATTACAGGATCAGTAGTTATCATGTTATATGGACTGTGTGACTGCTATTGCAGGATCAGTAGTTATGTTATATGGACTGTGTGACCGCTATTACAGGATCAGTAGTTATCATGTTATATGGACTGTGTGACTGCTATTGCAGGATCAGTAGTTATCATGTTATATGGACTGTGTGACTGCCATTACAGGATCAGTAGTTATCATGTTATATGGACTGTTATGGAATGTGTGACTGCCATTACAGGATCAGTAGTTATCATGTTATATGGACTGTTATGGACTGTGTGACTGCTATTGCAGGATCAGTAGTTATCATGTTATATGGACTGTGTGACTGCTATTACAGGATGGTGGTTATCATGTTATATGGAATGTGTGACTGCTATTACAGGATGGTGGTTATCATGTTATATGGAATGTGTGACTGCCATTACAGGATCAGTAGTTATCATGTTATATGGACTGTTATGGACTGTGTGACTGCTATTACAGGATCAGTAGTTATCATGTTATATGGAATGTGTGACTGCTATTGCAGGATCAGTAGTTATCATGTTATATGGAATGTGTGACTGCTATTGCAGGATCAGTAGTTATCATGTTATATGGAATGTGTGACTGCTATTACAGGATCAGTAGTTATCATGTTATATGGAATGTATGACTGCTATTACAGGATCAGTAGTTATCATGTTATATGGAATGTATGACTGCTATTACAGGATCAGTAGTTATCATGTTATATGGAATGTATGACTGCTATTGCAGGATCAGTAGTTATCATGTTATATGGAATGTGTGACTGCTATTACAGGATCAGTAGTTATCATGTTATATGGAATGTGTGACTGCTATTACAGGATGGTTGTTTTGTGCATACTCCTATCCGTCTTACAATACCTGACACTCCACCCAGCATGAGGGAAAAGATGAGACAAATGCAACTTGCTAAAGAACGTGCGTATGATATCTGATTTTGTGTTATAAATATATGTTCTCTGTGTTTATAGTCGTCCCGAAAGCTGTAGAACCATCTAATGATTTTGTAATCTTTGGATTTTATTGTTATATGTGTGTTATGTTACATGTTTATGTAAAGCGCTTTTGAACGTGTAATTTGTATATTATAAGGGCGCTCAATAAGAATAATATAATAATAATCTGACATTTCATACAAGAAATCCCTCGGTCCGACAAGATAAATTGGATCTTTAACACTTTTCCTGCTCAATAAATAAATTCACTTTTGCAAACACCATAGATCCAGATATGCTGCATCTGATCAGGATCTATGTTATTTGCTATTCAGCCAGGTGTTTTAGCTCCACTATCTGAATAGCAAACAGCATAGAGCCTGGCTCTATGCTGTTTGCAAAAGTGATTTTATCAGCCGCTAGCGTGCAAAGGGCTGAGCACATTTTAATCAGTTCTTTAACTGGTGTCGACAAGCTCTGGCAAAGTTTCATGAGGTCCAAAACTAGGTCACTAGATCAACATAATGGAAAACCCAGAACCAACAAAAGTCAACATCATTCTTATAACAACAGTTACCAAATGTGTTCAAATTGGGTCACTGGGATAGAAAAAAACTAGGTCAACTTAATTTGAAACCGTTAAGCAACTTCTTATGAATCGATGATAGGGATCTTTCCTTGTTTTGTCAGTAGCATTCTTCCAGCAGTCCTCCCGGCACGATAGCATTCTTCCAGCAGTCCCCCCGGCACGATAGCATTCTTCCAGCAGTCCTCCCGGCACGATAGCATTCTTCCAGCAGTCCTCCCAGCACGATAGCATTCTTCCAGCAGTCCCCCCCGGCACGATAGCATTCTTCCAGCAGTCCTCCCGGCACGATAGCATTCTTCCAGCAGTCCTCCCAGCACGATAGCATTCTTCCAGCAGTCCCCCCGGCACGATAGCATTCTTCCAGCAGTCCCCCCGGCACGATAGCCTTCTTCCAGCAGTCCCCCCGGCACGATAGCATTCTTCCAGCAGTCCCCCCGGCACGATAGCATTCTTCCAGCAGTCCTCCCAGCACGATAGCATTCTTCCAGCAGTCCTCCCAGCACGATAGCATTCTTCCAGCAGTCCTCCCAGCACGATAGCATTCTTCCAGCAGTCCTCCCAGCACGATAGCATTCTTCCAGCAGTCCTCCCAGCACGATAGCATTCTTCCAGCAGTCCTCCCAGCACGATAGCATTCTTCCAGCAGTCCTCCCAGCACGATAGCATTCTTCCAGCAGTCCTCCCAGCACGATAGCATTCTTCCAGCAGTCCTCCCAGCACGATAGCATTCTTCCAGCAGTCCTCCCAGCACGATAGCATTCTTCCAGCAGTCCTCCCAGCACGATAGCATTCTTCCAGCAGTCCTCCCAGCACGATAGCATTCTTCCAGCAGTCCTCCCAGCACGATAGCATTCTTCCAGCAGTCCTCCCAGCACGATATAGTCTGAACTGTGCTGATGCGCCATTAAACCAAATACTCACTCACTTCCAGCAGTCCTCCCGGCACGATATAGCCTGAACTGTGCTGATGCGACGTTAAACCAAATACTCACTCCAACAGAAACCGTTAAGCAACTTCTTTCCTTGTTTTGTCAGTAGCATTCTTCCAACAGAGTCCACCAAGTTTGGTCATATGGGGTCTAACAGAAGGTCACTAGTTCAACTTATATGACAATCTGTGTGTGACTTTTTTTATATTGTCAAGTTTCGTCAGTAGTATACTATCCTTATAACAACCTCTGTCAAGTTGCTTAAATGGAGTCACTGGGTAAAAACTAGGGCCACTTAAAACATTGAAACCACATCTCATGAACCATTGTGGTGGGATTGTTGCCTAATTTTGTCAGTAGTAACCTTGCAACAGCACCGACAATATGTGTTCAAATGTTGTCACTAGGGTCAAATGTTAGCTCCTGAAATAATTCAGCTTAAGGGAGCAAAATTAAGTACATTGTTTTATCATAAACCAAAACTAGGACCGCTGTCAGTCTAGACTATAGTATATATACTTGCAATAAATCATGCCACGTTCTTGTCACTGGGTCAGGTGGCCTCTATGCATTCTTGTATTTGTGTAGTACAAGATGGCTCTGTTTCTTTAAATATGTTGCATTTAATGCTTGGCAGTTGCCCAAGCTGATTGACATACATGTATATCTTCATGAAAGTCATCTATACATGTATATCTTCATGAAAGTCATCTTGGTACGTTGGAGCGTTGAGGCTCACATCCACACTGACTAGTTACATAAACTAACCTGTCTTTAAAATATCACCAAGAGATGGCCAGTTTAGATAAATAAAATATATATGGTATAGAGGATCTTGAGATCTTTCTTGGAGTATCCATCCTGGTTTATACCTTGCATGTACATGGATACACATCTGTTCGAAGTTGCATTCTTCCATAAGGGAGATGTTTAAGGTATACACAGGAGAATTTTAAGGTATGCTAGGGAGAAGTTTATGGTATATGAGGGAGACGTTTAAGGTAATCTAGGGAGAAGTTTAAGGTACACAAGGGAGAAGTTTTGTAATTCCCAAATCATTTTAAATAAACATACGGTAAGCCCAAATCATGCTCTTTTGTAAGTCCAAATAAACCTCAGGGTAGCTCCAATCATGCTCTAGGGTGAGCTCAAGTCATCCCTAGTGTAAGCCCAAATCATGCTCTAGGGTAAGTCCAAATAAACCTCAGGGTAGCTCCAATCATGCTCTAGGGTGAGCTCAAGTCATCCCTAGTGTAAGCCCAAATCATGCTCTAGGGTAAGTCCAAATAAACCTCAGGGTAGCTCCAATCATGCTCTAAGGTAAGTCCAAATAAACCTCTAGGGTAGCTCCAATCATGCTCTAAGGTAAGTCCAAATAAACCTCAGGGTAGCTCCAATCATGCTCTAGGGTAGCTCCAATCATACTCTAGGGTAAGTCCAAATAAACCTCAGGGTAGCTCCAATCATGCTCTAAGGTAAGTCCAAATAAACCTTAGGGTAGCTCCAATCATGCTCTATGGTAGCTCCAATCATGTTCTAGGGTAAGTCCAAATAAACCTCAGGGTAGCTCCAATCATGCTCTAGAGTAAGCACAAATAAACTGTTGAGTAAGCACAAATTATCCTCTAAGTTTGCCCGGGGCACGTTACATCTGATTTTCCACCACATGTATAATTATGTTGACAATGTTAACTTTTGTTTATTGAAGGTGTTGCTGGTTCCTACACAACAGGTGTTATTGAGGAGGAAGTTGAAGACAATCCTGTACACCTTCAGCAGTTACAGAGAAGACTGTTCAGTAAGTCACTGAATAGTGTAGTAACAGGTTACGTCATTTGTGGTGTATTAGCTCTCTACGTTTAATATGTATACATGCATGTCCGTTCTGAAAGACTATTTTATTAAAAGTATATACCTCAGCAATACAATGTGACTTGCTACCTTGGAAGACTTGTCTCTTCATCCTGTCAAATCTCAAAATAGTCTGTGTCTCTTCACACTTCTAGTGTATCTCTCTCACTTCCAGTATCTCTCTCACTCTCTCACTTCCAGTATCTCTCTCACTCTCTCACTTCCAGTGTATCTCTCTCTCACTTCCAGTGTATCTCTCTCACTTCCAGTGTATCTCTCTCACTTCCAGTGTATCTCTCACACTTCCAGTATCTCTCTCTCACTTCCAGTGTATCTCTCTCACTTCCAGTGTATCTCTCACACTTCCAGTATCTCTCTCTCTCACTTCCAGTGTATCTCTCACACTTCCAGTATCTCTCTCTCACACTTGTATCTCTCACACTTCCAGTATATATATCTCTCTCACACTTCTAGTGTATCTCTCACACTTCCAGTGTATCTCTCACACTTCCAGTATCTCTCTCTCTTACTTCTAGTGTATCTCTCACACTTCCAGTGTATCTCTCACACTTCCAGTATCTCTCTCTCACACTTCCAGTATCTCTCTCTCACACTTGTATCTCTCACACTTCCAGTATCTCTCTCACACTTCTAGTGTATCTCTCACACTTGTATCTCTCACACTTCCAGTATCTCTCTCTCTCACTTCTAGTGTATCTCTCTCACTTCCAGTGTAATTCTCACACTTCCAGTATATATCTCTCTCTCACTTCTAGTGTATCTCTCTCACACTTCTAGTGTCTCTCTCTCACTTCTAGTGTCTCTCTCTCACATTTCTACTGTATCTCTCACACTTCCAGTGTAATTCTCACACTTCCAGTATATATATCTCTCTCACTTCTAGTGTATCTCTCTCACACTTCTAGTGTCTCTCTCTCTCACACGTCTATTGTATCTCTCTCTCTCACACACACGTGTCTCTCTCACTTCTAGTGTCTCGTGTCTCTCTCTCTCACACTTCTAGTGTCTCTCACTTCTACTCTCTCTCACTTCTACTCTCTCTCTCTCTCTCACACTTCTACTCTCTCTCTCTCACACTTCTAGTGTCTCTCTCACATTTCTGGTGTATGTTATGCATATTTGATACTATATCCACAGTTGTTACACTTGTCACAAGGATGAACTTTATTTCTAAATTTTCCACAATTCATTTTTAGCGAATTTGTGTAATGTGGTTCCTTTCCATTGTGTGATTTGTTATCCATTTTCAGAGTCGACTGCAGTTAGTGGTGAGTACTCTAGCACTACCCAGTCTCCAGGCACCAGTTCCGTCTTCATGTCCGACACAGAAAATGATGGAACCATAGGAGAGGAAAATCTGAGCAACATAATTGAGAATAGACAGGAAGGTGAAACATGTAAACTTAATGTCAGTGCTGAAAGTGATACTTCTCTCAATAATGATATTTTAAAACTGGCTCGAAATATTAATACCACGTTGAGTAGCCAGGCTGGGAAGTCGACACATCTATTTGGTGTGGACTCTGATGAAAGCATGCTCAGCTCACAGGAGATTATGACAGTAGTTAATGCTACAGTTAAATTGAATCCATCTGCTAAAAGTAATAATACTGACAATGTTACTGTAAAAATCATAGAAAGAAATACAATTGAGGATGGTTCAGATGACAATAATGTTGATAAAAAGACACCTAAAAGCATTACAGCATCAACAGTTCCATTAAAAGAGGAAGAAATGATACCGGGTGGAACACAGAGAAGGTTTTCTAGACGGTTGTCAATACGGAAATCTACCAAGGAGATAGACAACTCCAATCTTCTAGATACAGCACCAGATAAAGTTGAGAATTCTGGACCATCTATTCCGTCTCTGATAAGAAAAGCTAGTGAAAAGAATGAACCAGAAATTGGAAGCCAAAATGCAACTGAAAATACACAGTACAGTGGTAAGGAAAGAAAAAAGTGTAGGAATTCCAAAGGAGGTTTTAATGAGTCTAAGCCAAGTAGTAAAAGAGGAAGCAGGAATAATCTCTCTCTTAGTCTAGATAGTACCAACATCACATCATTTGTAAATACTGAGAGTGTGATAGAATCAAGAAGTGAAAGTACAACTTCTTTTGAAGAGAAGAAAAAAAACAAATCTGATTTAACAAAAACTGTTGGTGGCAAAATAAGTGTAAAAAGAAAACTACTGTCATTGACAGACTTAACAGAGCAGCATTCTGAATTAATCAAACCAACTAAGTGTTCAGTTGAGAGACCTGTCCTAGAACCAGTAAAAGCCAAAAGGGGAAGAAAGAAAAAAGATCGAATTTGTACAGATCGTCTTGGGGCTGATATTACTTGTAGTAAGAACACAGTAGATACAGGTATACATGAAGACTGTGATAAAAGTTGTGAGAACAATGTCGTAAGAGCTAAGAAAGGTAGGAATCGGATGTCAAATGAAGGATGTATAAATGATGTTAAACGTTCTGCTGGTCGGAAGGTGAGAGGAAGTGTTTTAGGAGAGACTGAACAGGGTAAAACAACCAGAGGAAAGAAAACACTTGCTAATGATACACATGTAGAAGATGAGGATGTCTCTATGTTAACTAGTGGTAAACGGACTACAAACCAATTACCAGTGTCAAAGTTACAGGACTTGACAACACAGTTGAACCTTACTAAAGACAATGGTCTCACATGCTCCATCAGGGAGACAACTCTTTCTTTATCTATGTCAACAGCATACACTGATGCAAATATGCCTTCATTTTTGATATCTCAGCGCAGAAGTATTGATGAATTCAGTGCCACTCGAAGACGAAGCAAAAAACAAAAAATATCATCAGTTTTGATCTCTATTAATGAAAAGGAGAATTGCCGTGATCGGTCATCCTCAGATCCGGATAGAAGTGAGACCGCTCGGAAGACAAGTAGACGGTTCAGTAGCTCCCAGCATGCAAAGATTGTGCGTGCATCTATAGTCATGACCAGTTTGCATTCATAGTAAGTGGTGACAAGTGAACAGGGCGTTGTTATTGCTATTGCAGTGAGCAGGACGTTGCTATTGCAGTGAGCAGGACGTTGTTATTTCTATTGCAGTGAGCAGGACGTTATTGCAGTGAGCAGGATATTGTTATTGCAGTGAGCAGGACGTTGTTATTGCAGTGAGCAGGACGTTGTTATTGCAGAGAGCAGGACGTTGTTATTGCAGTGAGCAGGACGTTGTTATTTCTATTGCAGAGAGCAGGACGTTGTTATTGCTATTGCAGAGAGCAGGACGTTGTTATTGCAGTGAGCAGGACGTTGTTATTTCTATTGCAGAGAGCAGGACGTTGTTATTGCTATTGCAGAGAGCAGGACGTTGTTATTTCTATTGCAGTGAGCAGGACGTTTGTTATTGCAGTGAGCAGGACGTTGTTATTTCTATTGCAGTGAGCAGGACGTTGTTATTGCAGTGAGCAGGATATTGTTATTGCTATTGCAGTGAGCAGGACGTTGTTATTGCAGTGAGCAGGAGGTTGTTATTGCAGTGAGCAGGACGTTGTTATTGCAGTGAGCAGGACGTTGTTATTTCTATTACAGTGAGCAGGATGTTGCTATTGCAGTGAGCAGGACGTTGTTATTGCAGTGAGCAGGATATTGCTATTGCAGTGAGCAGGACGTTGTTATTGCAGTGAGCAGGAGGTTGTTATTGCAGTGAGCAGGACGTTGTTATTTCTATTACAGTGAGCAGGATGTTGTTATTGCTATTGCAGTGAGCAGATCGTTGTTATTTCTATTGCAGAGAGCAGGATGTTGTTATTGCTATTGCAGTGAGCAGATCGTTGTTATTTCTATTGCAGAGAGCAGGACGTTGTTATTGCTATTGCAGAGAGCAGGATGTTGTTATTTCTATTGCAGTGAGCAGGATGTTGTTATTTCTATTGCAGTGAGCAGGACGTTGTTATTTCTATTGCAGAGAGCAGGACATTGCTATTACAGTGAGCAGGACATTGTTATTTCTATTGCAGTGAGCAGGACGTTGCTATTGCAGTGAGCAGGACGTTGTTATTGCAGTGAGCAGGAGGTTGTTATGGCAGTGAGCAGGACGTTGTTATTGCTATTGCAGAGAGCAGGACGTTGTTATTTCTATTGCAGTGAGCAGGATGTTGTTATTGCTATTGCAGTGAGCAGATCGTTGTTATTTCTATTGCAGAGAGCAGGATGTTGTTATTGCTATTGCAGTGAGCAGATCGTTGTTATTTCTATTGCAGAGAGCAGGACGTTGTTATTGCTATTGCAGAGAGCAGGATGTTGTTATTTCTATTGCAGTGAGCAGGATGTTGTTATTTCTATTGCAGTGAGCAGGACGTTGTTATTTCTATTGCAGAGAGCAGGACGTTGTTATTGCTATTGCAGAGAGCAGGACGTTGTTATTTCTATTGCAGTGAGCAGGATGTTGTTATTGCTATTGCAGTGAGCAGATCGTTGTTATTTCTATTGCAGAGAGCAGGATGTTGTTATTGCTATTGCAGTGAGCAGATCGTTGTTATTTCTATTGCAGAGAGCAGGACGTTGTTATTGCTATTGCAGAGAGCAGGATGTTGTTATTTCTATTGCAGTGAGCAGGATGTTGTTATTTCTATTGCAGTGAGCAGGACGTTGTTATTTCTATTGCAGAGAGCAGGACGTTGTTATTGCTATTGCAGAGAGCAGGACGTTGTTATTTCTATTGCAGTGAGCAGGATGTTGTTATTGCTATTGCAGTGAGCAGATCGTTGTTATTTCTATTGCAGAGAGCAGGATGTTGTTATTGCTATTGCAGTGAGCAGGACGTTGTTATTTCTATTGCAGTGAGCAGGACGTTGTTATTTATATTGCAGTGAGCAGGACGTTGTTATTGCAGTGAGCAGGACGTTGTTATTTCTATTGCAGTGAGCAGGACGTTGTTATTGCAGTGAGCAGGACGTTGTTATTTATATTGCAGTGAGCAGGATATTGTTATTGCTATTGCAGTGAGCAGGACGTTGTTATTTCTATTGCAGTGAGCAGGATATTGTTATTGCAGTGAGCAGGACGTTGTTATTTCTATTGCAGTGAGCAGGACGTTGTTATTGCTATTGCAGTGAGCAGGACGTTGTTATTTCTATTGCAGTGAGCAGGACGTTGTTATTTTTATTGCAGTGAGCAGGACGTTGGTTATTTCTATTGCAGTGAGCAGGACGTTGTTATTTATATTGCAGTGAGCAGGATGTTGTTATTTTTATTGCAGTGAGCAGGACGTTGTTATTTCTGTAGTAAAGAAGCTTGGTGGGTTTGTTATAGCAGAGAATGTCAATGAAACAACCTCGCATATAATTTGTGGCGAGTCTCGAAGAACACTGAATGTGTTGCATGGTCTGGCAAGGGGGATCTGGTTGTTGACCAAGGAATGGGTAAGGAATTAGAACAGCCTGTGTGCTACATGCAGGGCTCATTACAGGTCATAATGTTTGGGAGAAGTGAGAAAGCACGAGATTGCGTCCTTAAATTGTGTTATCTAATAAATACACAATAATATATTCTGACCATTAAATAAAACATTTGAATGAAAGGAGTGCTTTATAAAGGCCCAGTGTTTCTTACTGGACAAAATATGTAAACATTAATATTACGCAGAATCTCATTATGCTTGTTATCAGTTGGTTCAATTTGTTTGAGGTCTGCGGCCTCGGGCAATAGTTCATTGTTGTCGTCCACAACATCTCGGGGCAATAGTTCATCGTGTCGTCCACAACATCTCGGGGCAATAGTTCATCGTGTCGTCCACAACATCTCGGGGCAATAGTTCATCGTGTCGTCCACAACATCTCGGGGCAATAGTTCATCGTGTCGTCCACAACATCTTGGGGCAATAGTTCATCGTGTCGTCCACAACATATCGGGGCAATAGTTCATCGTGTCGTCCACAACATCTCGGGGCAATAGTTTTGAATGCTCCCCGAATGGCAATGAAATAGTTGTATTCTGTTGTTGAATAAAGCTTGGATAAGGAATTAGAACACACAATATGCTGCATGAACTAGATAGGGAAATCTTGTGTTGAGGAAAGAATTAGAACACACAACATGCTGCATGAACTAGGTCGGGAAATCTCGTATTGTGTAAAGAATTAGAACACACAACATGCTGCATGAACTAGATCGGGAAATCTTGTATTGTGTAAAGAATTAGAACACACAACATGCTGCATGAACTAGATCGGGAAATCTTGTATTGTGTAAAGAATTAGAACACACAACATGCTGCATGAACTAGGTCGGGAAATCTTGTATTGTTTAAAGAATTAGAACACACAACATGCTGCATGAACTAGATCGGGAAATCTTGTATTGTGTAAAGAATTAGAACACACAACATGCTGCATGAACTAGGTCGGGAAATCTCGTATTGTGTAAAGAATTAGAACACACAACATGCTGCATGAACTAGATCGGGAAATCTTGTATTGTGTAAAGAATTAGAACACACAACATGCTGCATGAACTAGATCGGGAAATCTTGTATTGTGTAAAGAATTAGAACACACAACATGCTGCATGAACTAGGTCGGGAAATCTTGTATTGTTTAAAGAATTAGAACACACAACATGCTGCATGAACTAGATCGGGAAATCTTGTATTGTGTAAAGAATTAGAACACACAACATGCTGCATGAACTAGGTCGGGAAATCTCGTATTGTGTAAAGAATTAGAACACACAACATGCTGCATGAACTAGATCGGGAAATCTTGTATTGTGTAAAGAATTAGAACACGCAACATGCTGCATGAACTAGATCGGGAAATTTTGTGTTGTGTAAAGAATTAGAAATCTTGTGTTGAGGAAAGAATGGGTAAGGAAGTAGAATACGACATGGTTTTGCAAAGAGAATATACTGTAGTCGATGAGTAAAGAGACAAACAAATGTGTAAGGAATTATCGATGTGCTACATAATCTGGCAAGGGGAGTATGGTTGTTTGATAAAGTGTAGGTAATTTTCATACAAAATTGTGTCCAGTAAGATACACTGGCCCATTATAAAGCACTCGTATTAAAATGTTGTATTTAATTGTTGTACTGTGCATTTTAACCCTATTTTGCAGAAGTATATTAAAGAACACCATTTAAGGAAGCGATCTCACTTCTCTCAAAAATTCTGACCTAGAATGAACCCTGCGATAAAGAGTATGACATTATTGTTTATATGCTATTGGAAAGATATTAACTTTTTGCATGTTGGGTAAAATAAAGGCTATTAATAGTTCAATTAATAATAGCGGACAACCATTCAGTAATGTCGTTTTCTTTCACAATTGTAATGAAATTGCACGACATATGTGACTATCCTTTTTCACCGCTATCGTGTACAGAGTTAATGGAAACGAATGTAATGTTGCTTGTCAGGTGATCACGTCTCTGGAGGCAGGCCGCTGGATACCGGAAGGCGAGTTTGAGTGTACCACCTCCTATCCAACATGTAAGGTAGGTAGCTACATGTTTAGATATCTGTATATATGTAAGTGCATTAGCCTAATAGTACTACACTGAGGGAAATAATTGGTCACATTATTTACATTGTAAAGCGGAACAATGATGGATTTTGTACCTTGACACAAGTGATCAGCATACTAAGACATATTATATGGACATAATACAATAACTAGAGAGATGCACTCAGAGGTGCAACCCCCCCCCCCAGACCTCCACCCCCCAGACTTCCACCCCCTGACTTCCACCCCCCCACATTGCATGTATTTAACACTATTTGTGGATAGGACAGCTCAACAAGATTTTGACGAAACTTTGTGGATATATAGAAGATTTCTCTAGGACGAAGTGATTTGATTTTGAGAGAATTAGGTAAAGACCTATGGTCAGGTGATCCGCGAAGTGTCCACCCCCATGGTTTTCTAGAGTAAAGTGGAGACTGCTGACTGCCTTGATCACAGACATTCACTGATTTCTCCCACAGTTTAACCATTTCCTGCTTGACTAGCCCAATACATAACCACAAAGTTTCATCAAAAGGTATATAGATATATATATAGGTTTTCCTATAATTTAAGAAATTCATATTTTTGATGATGCGTTTGTTTATTTCTTCAGACGATGATGCATTTGTTTATTTCTTCAGACGATGATGCATTTGTTTATTTCTTCAGACGATGATGCATTTGTTTATTTCTTCAGACGATGATGCATTTGTTTATTTCTTCAGACAATGATGCGTTTGTTTATTTCTTCAGATGATGATGCGTTTGTTTATTTCTTCAGACAATGATGCGTTTGTTTATTTCTTCAGATGATGATGCGTTTGTTTATTTCTTCAGACTGCTCGATTGGAGCATGAGAAGACCGGAGGCTTGTATAGAGCATCTTTGTTCGTCGGCATAGGACCCGTGTATATATCTGGTAGATCCCAGCCTCCCAGACATCATCTAGTACAACTCCTCAAGCTGTGTGGGGGACAGGTATATAACCCTCTGCACACAATATTGTATAAGCTGCACATTAAAGTTCATACATCCTGCACGGCTCATCTCGCTGCGCCTCGGAGTGCAATGGATCACATGCACGTCATAATATCGTATAATTGTATTGGTGACATATAGGCCCATTGGGCTGGGTGTTGATTGGTGACATATAGGACCATTGGGCTGGGTGTTGTTTGGTGACATATAGGCACATTGGGCTGGGTATTGATTGGTGACATATAGGCCCATTGGGCTGGGTGTTGATTGGTGACATATAGGCCCATTGGGCTGGGTGTTGTTTGGTGACGTATAGGCCCATTGGGCTGGGTGTTGATTGGTGACATATAGGCCCATTGGGCTGGGTGTTGTTTGGTGACATATAGGCCCATTGGGCTGGGTGTTGATTGGTGACATATAGGCCCATTGGGTGACATATAGGCCCATTGTGTGTGTTTGGTGACATATAGGCCCATTGGGCTGGGTGTTGTTTGGTGACATATAGGCCCATTGGGCTGGGTGTTGTGACATATAGGCCCATTGGGCTGGTGTGGTGACATATAGGCCCATTGGGCTGACATATAGGCCCATTGGGCTGGGTGTTGTTTGGTGACATATAGGCCCATTGGGCTGGGTGTTGTTTGGTGACATATAGGCCCATTGGGCTGGGTGTTGTGGTGACATATAGGCCCATTGGGCTGGGTGTTTTGGTGACATATTGGGCTGGGTGTTGAGTGGTGACATATAGGCCCATTGGGCTGGGTGTTGTGGTGACATATAGGCCCATTGGGCTGGGTGTTGAGTGGTGACATATTGGGCTGGGTGTTGTGGTGACACATTGGGCTGGGTGTTGAGTGGTGACATATTGGGCTGGGCGTTGTATTGGTGACATATAGGCCCATTGGGCTGGGTGTTGAGTGGTGACATATAGGCCCATTGGGCTGGGTGTTGTTTGGTGACATATAGGCCCATTGGGCTGGGTGTTGTTTGGTGACATATAGGCCCATTGGGCTGGGTGTTGTTTGGTGACATATAGGCCCATTGGACTGGGTGTTGTGGTGACATATAGGCCCATTGGGCTGGGTGTTGATTGGTGACATATAGGCCCATTGGGCTGGGTGTTGAGTGGTGACATATAGGCCCATTGGGCTGGGTGTTGATTGGTGACATATAGGCCCATTGGGCTGGGTGTTGAGTGGTGACATATAGGCCCATTGGGCTAGGTGTTGAGTGGTGACATATAGGCACATTGGGCTGGGTGTTGAGTGGTGACATATAGGCACATTGGGCTGGGTGTTGAGTGGTGACATATAGGCCCATTGGGCTGGGTGTTGAGTGGTGACATATTGGACCGGGCGTTGTATTGGTGACATATAGGCACATTGGGCTGGGTGTTGAGTGCTGACATATTGGACCGGGCGTTGTATTGGTGACATATAGGCCCATTGGGCTGGGTGTTGAGTGGTGACATATTGGACCGGGCGTTGTATTGGTGACATATAGGCACATTGGGCTGGGTGTTGAGTGCTGACATATTGGACCGGGCGTTGTATTGGTGACATATAGGCCCATTGGGCTGGGTGTTGAGTGGTGACATATTGGACCGGGCGTTGTATTGGTGACATATAGGCACATTGGGCTGGGTGTTGAGTGCTGACATATTGGACCGGGCGTTGTATTGGTGACATATAGGCCCATTGGGCTGGGTGTTGAGTGGTGACATATTGGACCGGGCGTTGTATTGGTGACATATAGGCACATTGGGCTGGGTGTTGAGTGCTGACATATTGGACCGGGCGTTGTATTGGTGACATATAGGCCCATTGGGCTGGGTGTTGAGTGGTGACATATTGGACCGGGCGTTGTATTGGTGACATATAGGCACATTGGGCTGGGTGTTGAGTGCTGACATATTGGACCGGGCGTTGTATTGGTGACATATAGGCCCATTGGGCTGGGTGTTGAGTGGTGACATATTGGACCGGGCGTTGTATTGGTGACATATAGGCACATTGGGCTGGGTGTTGAGTGCTGACATATTGGACCGGGCGTTGTATTGGTGACATATAGGCCCATTGGGCTGGGTGTTGAGTGGTGACATATTGGACCGGGCGTTGTATTGGTGACATATAGGCACATTGGGCTGGGTGTTGAGTGCTGACATATTGGACCGGGCGTTGTATTGGTGACATATAGGCCCATTGGGCTGGGTGTTGAGTGGTGACATATTGGACCGGGCGTTGTATTGGTGACATATAGGCACATTGGGCTGGGTGTTGAGTGGTGACATATTGGACCGGGCGTTGTATTGGTGACATATAGGCACATTGGGCTGGGTGTTGAGTGCTGACATATTGGACCGGGCGTTGTATTGGTGACATATAGGCACATTGGGCTGGGTGTTGAGTGGTGACATATTGGACCGGGCGTTGTATTGGTGACATATAGGCACATTGGGCTGGGTGTTGAGTGCTGACATATTGGACCGGGCGTTGTATTGGTGACATATAGGCACATTGGGCTGGGTGTTGAGTGGTGACATATTGGACCGGGCGTTGTATTGGTGACATATAGGCACATTGGGCTGGGTGTTGAGTGCTGACATATTGGACCGGGCGTTGTATTGGTGACATATAGGCACATTGGGCTGGGTGTTGAGTGGTGACATATTGGACCGGGCGTTGTATTGGTGACATATAGGCACATTGGGCTGGGTGTTGATTGCTGACATATTGGACCGGGCGTTGTATTGGTGACATATAGGCACATTGGGCCGGGTGTTGAGTGGCTGACATATTGGACCGGGCGTTGTATTGGTGACATATAGGCACATTGGGCTGTTGTGGTGATTGGTGACATATAGGCACATTGGGCTGGGTGTTGAGTGCTGACATATTGGACCGGGCGTTGTATTGGTGACATATAGGCACATTGGGCTGGGCTTGTATTGGTGACATATAGGCACATTGGGCTGGGTGTTGACATATTGGACCGGGCGTTGTATTGGTGACATATAGGCACATTGGGCCGGGTGTTGAGTGTATTGGACCGGGCGTTGTATTGGTGACATATAGGCACATTGGGCTGAGTGTTGATTGGTGACATATTGGCGGGCGTTGTATTGGTGACATATAGGCACATTGGGCTGGGTGTTGATTGGGACTTTGGTGTGACATATTGGACCGGGCGTTGTATTGGTGACATATAGGCACATTGGGCTGGGTGTTGAGTGCTGACATATTGGACCGGGCGTTGTATTGGTGACATATAGGCACATTGGGCTGGGTGTTGACATATTGGACCGGGCGTTGTATTGGTGACATATAGGCACATTGGGCTGGGGGTTGATTGACATATAGGTTGGGCTGGGTGTTGAGTGGTGACATATTGGACCGGGCGTTGTATTGGTGACATATAGGACATTGGGTGGTTGGCACATTGGACCGGGTGTTTGGTGACATATAGGACATTGTTTGGTGTATAGGCACATTGGACCGGGCGTTGTATTGGTGACATATAGGCACATTGGGCTGGGTGTTGAGTGCTGACATATTGGACCGGGCGTTGTATTGGTGACATATAGGACCTGGGGGCGTTGTATTGGTGACATATAGGCACATTGGGCTGGGTGTTGATGGTGACATATTGGACCGGGCGTTGTATTGGTGACATATAGGCACATTGGGCTGGGTGTTGACTGGTGACATATTGGACCGGGCGTTGTATTGGTGACATATAGGCACATTGGGCTGGGTGTTGAGTGGTGACATATTGGACCGGGCGTTGTATTGGTGACATATAGGCACATTGGGCTGGGTGTTGAGTGCTGACATATTGGACCGGGCGTTGTATTGGTGACATATAGGCACATTGGGCTGAGTGTTGATTGGTGACATATTGGGCTGGGTGTTGAGTGGTGACATATTGGACCGGGCGTTGTATTGGTGACATATAGGCACATTGGGCTGGGTGTTGAGTGCTGACATATTGGACCGGGCGTTGTATTGGTGACATATAGGCCCATTGGGCTGGGTGTTGAGTGGTGACATATTGGACCGGGCGTTGTATTGGTGACATATAGGCACATTGGGCTGGGTGTTGATTGGTGACATATTGGACCGGGCGTTGTATTGGTGACATATAGGCACATTGGGCCGGGTGTTGAGTGCTGACATATTGGACCGGGCGTTGTATTGGTGACATATAGGCACATTGGGCTGAGTGTTGATTGGTGACATATAGGCACATTGGGCTGGGTGTTGATTGGTGACAT
Source organism: Archivesica marissinica (assembly GCA_014843695.1). Taxonomy (NCBI): domain Eukaryota; kingdom Metazoa; phylum Mollusca; class Bivalvia; order Venerida; family Vesicomyidae; genus Archivesica; species Archivesica marissinica. The sequence goes on along the minus strand of CM026397.1, from coordinate 38,154,173 downwards.
ATAGGCACATTGGGCCGGGTGTTGAGTGGTGACATATAGGCACATTGGGCTGGGTGTTGAGTGGTGACATATTGGACCGGGCGTTGTATTGGTGACATATAGGCACATTGGGCTGGGTGTTGAGTGCTGACATATTGGACCGGGCGTTGTATTGGTGACATATAGGCACATTGGGCTGGGTGTTGAGTGCTGACATATTGGACCGGGCGTTGTATTGGTGACATATAGGCACATTGGGCTGGGTGTTGAGTGCTGACATATTGGACCGGGCGTTGTATTGGTGACATATAGGCACATTGGGCTGGGTGTTGAGTGGTGACATATTGGACCGGGCGTTGTATTCATGACATATAGGCACATTGGGCTGGGTGTTGATTGGTGACATATTGGACCGGGCGTTGTATTGGTGACATATAGGCACATTGGGCTGGGTGTTGAGTGCTGACATATTGGACCGGGCGTTGTATTGGTGACATATAGGCCCATTGGGCTGGGTGTTGAGTGGTGACATATTGGACCGGGCGTTGTATTGGTGACATATAGGCACATTGGGCCGGGTGTTGATTGGTGACATATTGGACCGGGCGTTGTATTGGTGACATATAGGCACATTGGGCTGAGTGTTGATTGGTGACATATTGGACTGGGCGTTGATTGGTGACATATTGGACCGGGCGTTGTATTGGTGACATATAGGCACATTGGGCTGGGTGTTGATTGGTGACATATTGGACCGGGCGTTGTATTGGTGACATATAGGCACATTGGGCCGGGTGTTGAGTGCTGACATATTGGACCGGGCGTTGTATTGGTGACATATAGGCACATTGGGCTGAGTGTTGATTGGTGACATATAGGCACATTGGGCTGGGTGTTGATTGGTGACATATTGGACCGGGTGTTGTATTGGTGACATATAGGCACATTGGGCTGGGTGTTGAGTGCTGACATATTGGACCGGGCGTTGTATTGGTGACATATAGGCCCATTGGGCTGGGTGTTGAGTGCTGACATATTGGACCGGGCGTTGTATTGGTGACATATAGGCCCATTGGGCTGGGTGTTGAGTGGTGACATATTGGACCGGGCGTTGTATTGGTGACATATAGGCACATTGGGCTGGGTGTTGAGTGCTGACATATTGGACCGGGCGTTGTATTGGTGACATATAGGCCCATTGGGCTGGGTGTTGAGTGGTGACATATTGGACCGGGCGTTGTATTGGTGACATATAGGCACATTGGGCCGGGTGTTGATTGGTGACATATTGGACCGGGCGTTGTATTGGTGACATATAGGCACATTGGGCTGAGTGTTGATTGGTGACATATTGGGGGCGTTGTATTGGTGACATATAGGCACATTGGGCCGGGTGTTGATTGGTGACATATTGGACCGGGCGTTGTATTGGTGACATATAGGCACATTGGGCTGGGTGTTGATTGGTGACATATTGGACCGGGCGTTGTATTGGTGACATATAGGCACATTGGGCCGGGTGTTGAGTGCTGACATATTGGACCGGGCGTTGTATTGGTGACATATAGGCACATTGGGCTGAGTGTTGATTGGTGACATATAGGCACATTGGGCTGGGTGTTGATTGGTGACATATAGGCACATTGGGCCGGGTGTTGAGTGGTGACATATAGGCACATTGGGCTGGGTGTTGAGTGGTGACATATTGGACCGGGCGTTGTATTGGTGACATATAGGCACATTGGGCTGGGTGTTGAGTGCTGACATATTGGACCGGGCGTTGTATTGGTGACATATAGGCACATTGGGCTGGGTGTTGAGTGCTGACATATTGGACCGGGCGTTGTATTGGTGACATATAGGCACATTGGGCTGGGTGTTGAGTGCTGACATATTGGACCGGGCGTTGTATTGGTGACATATAGGCACATTGGGCTGGGTGTTGAGTGGTGACATATTGGACCGGGCGTTGTATTCATGACATATAGGCACATTGGGCTGGGTGTTGATTGGTGACATATTGGACCGGGCGTTGTATTGGTGACATATAGGCACATTGGGGTAATAAATCATTTACATACGTATTTATAATTATATGAAGAAGCAAATCACTTTTAATCACAATGAATGATTTTGTTTTGTGGATAAACTGAAAACAAAATTTTAAAATAAACTCCTTATAGTCGTTTCTAAACATTCCGCTGGTCTTGACATACTGTAGTAAACACAAATTTTCAGAACATGGTAAAATAATGCCACCTATCCTTTCCATTAGATCAGTGTTGACCCAGAAAGATAATGTCAGGTTACATCCAGGGATGCTATGTCTGTATCTACGTTGTCCTGTTACAACCAGGGATGCTATGTCTGTATCTACGTTGTCCTGTTACAACCAGGGTTATGTCTGTATCTTTGTTGTCCTGTTACAACCAGGGATGCTATGTCTGTATCTATGTTGTCCTGTTGCAACCAGGGATGCTATGTCTGTATCTATGTTGTCCTGTTACAACCAGGGTTATGTCTGTATCTACGTTGTCCTGTTACAACCAGCAGGATTCCCTCTGTCTGAATGTTTGACTGCGCCACTTCTGGACACAACACTGGAGCCAATTTAAAAAGCTTGGAGCCAACTAAGAGCCATATAGTTCACAAATAAATATTTGAAGCCACGTATTTGACAAAACATGTGCCAAAAACAAAAGGTTGCGCAAAATATTTTCGCCAATTCACAATATTTAGCGCCACTATTTGTTTTTTGGCGACCGACAGCGTGAACCCTGAACCAGGGATATGTCTGTATCTATGTTGTCCTGTTACAACCAGGGTTGCTATGTCTGTATCTATGTTGCCCTGTTACAACCAGGGTTGCTATGTCTGTATCTTTGTTGTCCTGTTACAACCAGGGATGCTATGTCTGTATCTATGTTGTCCTGTTACAACCAGGGTTATGTCTGTATCTTTGTTGTCCTGTTACAACCAGGGATGCTATGTCTGTATCTATGTTGTCCTGTTACAACCAGGGATGCTATGTCTGTATCTATGTTGTCCTGTTACAACCAGGGATGCTATGTCTGTATCTATGTTATCCTGTTACAACCAGGGATATGTCTGTATCTATGTTGTCCTGTTACAGCCAGGGATGCTATGTCTGTATCTATGTTGTCCTGTTACAGCCAGGGATGCTATGTCTGTATCTATGTTGTCCTGTTGCAACCAGGGATGCTATGTCTGTATCTATGTTGTCCTGTTACAACCAGGGATGCTATGTCTGTATCTATGTTGTCCTGTTACAACCAGGGATGCTATGTCTGTATCTATGTTGTCCTGTTACAACCAGGGATGCTATGTCTGTATCTATGTTGTCCTGTTACAACCAGGGTTATGTCTGTATCTTTGTTGTCCTGTTACAACCAGGGATGCTATGTCTGTATCTATGTTGTCCTGTCACAACCAGGGTTATGTCTGTATCTATGTTATCCTGTCACAACCAGGGATGCTATGTCTGTATCTATGTTATCCTGTTACAACCAGGGATGCTATGTCTGTATCTATGTTGTCCTTTTACAACCAGGGTTGCTATGTCTGTATCTATGTTGTCCTGTTACAGCCAGGGATGCTATGTCTGTATCTATGTTGTCCTGTTGCAACCAGGGATGCTATGTCTGTATCTATGTTGTCCTGTTACAACCAGGGATGCTATGTCTGTATCTATGTTGTCCTGTTACAACCAGGGATGCTATGTCTGTATCTATGTTGTCCTGTTACAACCAGGGATGCTATGTCTGTATCTATGTTGTCCTGTTACAACCAGGGTTATGTCTGTATCTTTTTTGTCCTGTTACAACCAGGGATGCTATGTCTGTATCTATGTTGTCCTGTCACAACCAGGGTTATGTCTGTATCTATGTTATCCTGTCACAACCAGGGATGCTATGTCTGTATCTATGTTATCCTGTTACAACCAGGGATGCTATGTCTGTATCTATGTTGTCCTTTTACAACCAGGGTTGCTATGTCTGTATCTATGTTGTCCTGTTACAACCAGGTATGCTATGTCTGTATCTATGTTGTCCTGTTACAACCAGGGATGCTATGTCTGTATCTATGTTGTCCTGTTACAACCAGGGATGCTATGTCTGTATCTATGTTGTCCTGTTACAACCAGGGTTGCTATGTCTGTATCTATGTTGTCCTGTTACAACCAGGGATGCTATGTCTGTATCTATGTTGTCCTGTTACATCCAGGGATGCTATGTCTGTATCTATGTTGTCCTGTTACAACCAGGGATGCTATGTCTGTATCTATGTTGTCCTGTTACAACCAGGGATGCTATGTCTGTATCTATGTTGTCCTGTTACAACCAGGGATGCTATGTCTGTATCTATGTTGTCCTGTTACATCCAGGGATGCTATGTCTGTATCTATGTTGTCCTGTTACAACCAGGGATGCTATGTCTGTATCTATGTTGTCCTGTTACAACCAGGGTTATGTCTGTATCTATGTTGTCCTGTTACAACCAGGGTTATGTCTGTATCTATGTTGTCCTGTTACAACCAGGGATAGGTCTGTATCTATGTTGTCCTGTTACAACCAGGGATAGGTCTGTATCTATGTTGTCCTGTTACATCCAGGGATGCTATGTCTGTATCTATGTTGTCCTGTTACATCCAGGGATGCTATGTCTGTATCTATGTTGTCTTGTTACAACCAGGGATGCTATGTCTGTATCTATGTTGTCCTGTTACAACCAGGGATGCTATGTCTGTATCTATGTTGTCCTGTTACATCCAGGGATGCTATGTCTGTATATATGTTGTCTTGTTACAACCAGGGATGCTATGTCTGTATCTATGTTGTCCTGTTACAACCAGGGATATGTCTGTATCTATGTTGTCCTGTTACAACCAGGGATGCTATGTCTGTATCTATGTTGTCCTGTTACATCCAGGGATGCTATGTCTGTATCTATGTTGTCTTGTTACAACCAGGGATGCTATGTCTGTATCTATGATGTCCTGTTACAACCAGGGTTGAAGTTTATATCTAAGTTGTCTTGTATTACAGGTTATTGGTAATAGAGAGAAAGCCAGTATGTACCTTGGATCAGATTATCATCCTGGAATGACATGTGTGAAAACCAGCTGGCTACTTGGTATGTACATCTTTGTACAGTATCGTAGAAAACAAGCTAGCTACTTGGTATGTACATCTTTGTACAGTATCGTAGAAAACAAGCTAGCTACTTGGTATGTACATCTTTGTACAGTATCGTAGAAAACAAGCTAGCTACTTGGTATGTACATCTTTGTACAGTATCGTAGAAAACAAACTGGCTACTTGGTATGTTCATCTTTGTACAGTATCGTAGAAAACAAGCTGGCTACTTGGTATGTACATCTTTGTACAGTATCGTAGAAAACAAGCTAGCTACTTGGTATGTACATCTTTGTACAGTATCGTAGAAAACAAGCTAGCTACTTGGTATGTACATCTTTGTACAGTATCGTAGAAAACAAGCTAGCTACTTGGTATGTACATCTTTGTACAGTATCGTAGAAAACAAGCTAGCTACTTGGTATGTACGTCTTTGTACAGTATCGTAGAAAACAAGCTAGCTACTTGGTATGTACATCTTTGTACAGTATCGTAGAAAACCAGCTGGCTACTTGGTATGTACATCTTTGTACAGTATCGTAGAAAACCAGCTGGCTACTTGGTATGTACATCTTTGTACAGTATCGTAGAAAACAAGCTTGCTACTTGGTATGTACATCTTTGTACAGTATCGTAGAAAACAAGCTGGCTACTTGGTATGTACATCTTTGTACAGTATCGTAGAAAACAAGCTAGCTACTTGGTAGGTACATCTTTGTACAGTATCGTAGAAAACAAACTGGCTACTTGGTATGTACATCTTTGTACAGTATCGTAGAAAACCAGCTGGCTACTTGGTATGTACATCTTTGTACAGTATCGTAGAAAACAAGCTAGCTACTTGGTATGTACGTCTTTGTACAGTATCGTAGAAAACAAGCTAGCTACTTGGTATGTACATCTTTGTACAGTATCGTAGAAAACAAGCTAGCTACTTGGTATGTACATCTTTGTACAGTATCGTAGAAAACAAGCTAGCTACTTGGTATGTACATCTTTGTACAGTATCGTAGAAAACCAGCTGGCTACTTGGTATGTACATCTTTGTACAGTATCGTAGAAAACAAGCTTGCTACTTGGTATGTACATCTTTGTACAGTATCGTAGAAAACAAGCTGGTTACTTGGTATGTACATCTTTGTACAGTATCGTAGAAAACAAGCTAGTTACTTGGTATGTACATCTTTGTACAGTATCGTAGAAAACAAGCTAGCTACTTGGTATGTACATCTTTGTACAGTATCGTAGAAAACAAGCTAGCTACTTGGTATGTACATCTTTGTACAGTATCATAGAAAACAAGCTAGCTACTTGGTATGTACATCTTTGTACAGTATCGTAGAAAACCAGCTAGCTACTTGGTATGTACATCTTTGTACAGTATCGTAGAAAACCAGCTGGCTACTTGGTATGTACATCTTTGTACAGTATCGTAGAAAACAAACTGGCTACTTGGTATGTACATCTTTGTACAATATCGTAGAAAACAAGCTAGCTACTTGGTATGTACGTCTTTGTACAGTATCGTAGAAAACAAGCTAGCTACTTGGTATGTACATCTTTGTACAGTATCGTAGAAAACAAGCTAGCTACTTGGTATGTACATCTTTGTACAGTATCGTAGAAAACCAGCTGGCTACTTGGTATGTACATCTTTGTACAGTATCGTAAAAAACCAGCTAGCTACTTGGTATGTACATCTTTGTACAGTATCGTAGAAAACAAGCTAGCTACTTGGTATGTACATCTTTGTACAGTATCGTAGAAAACCAGCTAGCTACTTGGTATGTACATCTTTGTACAGTATCGTAGAAAACCAGCTGGCTACTTGGTATGTACATCTTTGTACAGTATCGTAGAAAACCAGCTGGCTACTTGGTATGTACATCTTTGTACAGTATCGTAGAAAACCAGCTAGCTACTTGGTATGTACATCTTTGTACAGTATCGTAGAAAACAAGGTGGCTACTTGGTATGTACATCTTTGTACAGTATCGTAGAAAACAAGGTGGCTACTTGGTATGTACATCTTTGTACAGTATCGTAGAAAACCAGCTGGCTACTTGGTATGTACATCTTTGTACAATATCATAGAAAACAAGCTAGCTACTTCGTATGTACATCTTTGTACAGTATCGTAGAAAACAAACTGGCTACTTGGTATGTACATCTTTGTACAGTATCGTAGAAAACCAGCTGGCTACTTGGTATGTACATCTTTGTACAGTATCGTAGAAAACAAACTGGCTACTTGGTATGTACATCTTTGTACAGTATCGTAGAAAACAAGCTAGCTACTTGGTATGTACGTCTTTGTACAGTATCGTAGAAAACAAGCTAGCTACTTGGTATGTACGTCTTTGTACAGTATCGTAGAAAACAAGCTAGCTACTTGGTATGTACATCTTTGTACAGTATCGTAGAAAACAAACTGGCTACTTGGTATGTACATCTTTGTACAGTATCGTAGAAAACAAGCTAGCTACTTGGTATGTACATCTTTGTACAGTATCGTAGAAAACCAGCTAGCTACTTGGTATGTACATCTTTGTACAGTATCGTAGAAAACAAGCTAGCTACTTGGTATGTACATCTTTGTACATTATCGTAGAAAACAAGGTGGCTACTTGGTATGTACATCTTTGTACAGTATCGTAGAAAACAAGCTAGCTACTTGGAATGTACATCTTTGTACAGTATCGTAGAAAACAAACTGGCTACTTGGTATGTACATCTTTGTACAGTATCGTAGAAAACCAGCTGGCTACTTGGTATGTACATCTTTGTACAGTATCGTAGAAAACAAGCTAGCTACTTGGTATGTACGTCTTTGTACAGTATCGTAGAAAACAAGCTAGCTACTTGGTATGTACATCTTTGTACAGTATCGTAGAAAACAAACTGGCTACTTGGTATGTACATCTTTGTACAGTATCGTAGAAAACAAACTGGCTACTTGGTATGTACATCTTTGTACAGTATCGTAGAAAACAAGCTAGCTACTTGGTATGTACATCTTTGTACAGTATCGTAGAAAACCAGCTAGCTACTTGGTATGTACATCTTTGTACAGTATCGTAGAAAACAAGCTAGCTACTTGGTATGTACATCTTTGTACATTATCGTAGAAAACAAGGTGGCTACTTGGAATGTACATCTTTGTACAGTATCGTAGAAAACAAACTGGCTACTTGGTATGTACATCTTTGTACAGTATCGTAGAAAACAAACTGGCTACTTGGTATGTACATCTTTGTACAATATCATAGAAACAAGCTAGCTACTTGGAATGTACATCTTTGTACAGTATCGTAGAAAACCAGCTGGCTACTTGGTATGTACATCTTTGTACAGTATCATAGAAAACAAGCTAGCTACTTGGTATGTACATCATTGTACAGTATCGTAGAAAACAAACTGGCTACTTGGTATGTACATCTTTGTACAGTATCGTAGAAAACCAGCTGGCTACTTGGTATGTACATCTTTGTACAGTATCGTAGAAAACCAGCTGGCTACTTGGTATGTACATCTTTGTACAGTATCATAGAAAACAAGCTTGCTACTTGGTATGTACATCTTTGTACAGTATCGTAGAAAACAAGCTAGCTACTTGGTATGTACATCTTTGTACAGTATCGTAGAAAACAAGCTAGCTACTTGGTATGTACATCTTTGTACAGTATCGTAGAAAACAAGCTAGCTACTTGGTATGTACGTCTTTGTACAGTATCGTAGAAAACAAGCTAGCTACTTGGTATGTACATCTTTGTACAGTATCGTAGAAAACCAGCTGGCTACTTGGTATGTACATCTTTGTACAGTATCGTAGAAAACCAGCTGGCTACTTGGTATGTACATCTTTGTACAGTATCATAGAAAACAAGCTTGCTACTTGGTATGTACATCTTTGTACAGTATCGTAGAAAACAAGCTAGCTACTTGGTATGTACATCTTTGTACAGTATCGTAGAAAACAAGCTAGCTACTTGGTATGTACATCTTTGTACAGTATCGTAGAAAACAAGGTGGCTACTTGGTATGTACATCTTTGTACAGTATCGTAGAAAACCAGCTGGCTACTTGGTATGTACATCTTTGTACAGTATCGTAGAAAACCAGCTAGCTACCTGGTATGTACATCTTTGTACAGTATTATAGAAAACAAGCTAGCTACTTGGTATGTACATCTTTGTACAGTATCGTAGAAAACAAGCTAGCTACTTGGTATGTACATCTTTGTACAGTATCGTAAAAAACAAACTGGCTACTTGGTATGTACATCTTTGTACAGTATCGTAGAAAACAAGCTAGCTACTTGGTATGTACATCTTTGTACAGTATCGTAGAAAACCAGCTGGCTACTTGGTATGTACATCTTTGTACAGTATCGTAGAAAACCAGCTAGCTACTTGGTATGTACATCTTTGTACAGTATCGTAGAAAACAAGGTGGCTACTTGGTATGTACATCTTTGTACAGTATCGTAGAAAACATGGTGGCTACTTGGTATGTACATCTTTGTACAGTATCGTAGAAAACCAGCTGGCTACTTGGTATGTACATCTTTGTACAATATCATAGAAAACAAGCTAGCTACTTGGTATGTACATCTTTGTACAGTATCGTAGAAAACAAACTGGCTACTTGGTATGTACATCTTTGTACAGTATTGTAGAAAACCAGCTAGCTACTTGGTATGTACGTCTTTGTACAGTATTGTAGAAAACAAACTAGCTACTTGGTATGTACATCTTTGTACAGTATCGTAGAAAACAAACTGGCTACTTGGTATGTACATCTTTGTACAGTATCGTAGAAAACAAACTAGCTACTTGGTATGTACATCTTTGTACAGTATCGTAGAAAACAAGCTAGCTACTTGGTATGTACATCTTTGTACAGTATCGTAGAAAACCAGCTGGCTACTTGGTATGTACATCTTTGTACAATATCATAGAAAACAAGCTAGCTACTTGGTATGTACATCTTTGTACAGTATCGTAGAAAACAAACTGGCTACTTGGTATGTACATCTTTGTACAGTATTGTAGAAAACCAGCTAGCTACTTGGTATGTACGTCTTTGTACAGTATTGTAGAAAACAAACTAGCTACTTGGTATGTACATCTTTGTACAGTATCGTAGAAAACAAACTGGCTACTTGGTATGTACATCTTTGTACAGTATCGTAGAAAACAAGCTAGCTACTTGGTATGTACATCTTTGTACAGTATCGTAGAAAACAAGCTAGCTACTTGGTATGTACATCTTTGTACAGTATCGTAGAAAACCAGCTGGCTACTTGGTATGTACATCTTTGTACAGTATCGTAGAAAACAAGCTAGCTACTTGGTATGTACATCTTTGTACAGTATCGTAGAAAACAAGCTGGCTACTTGGTATGTACATCTTTGTACAGTATCGTAGAAAACAAGCTAGCTACTTGGAATGTACATCTTTGTACAGTATCGTAGAAAACAAACTGGCTACTTGGTATGTACATCTTTGTACAGTATCGTAGAAAACCAGCTGGCTACTTGGTATGTACATCTTTGTACAGTATCGTAGAAAACAAGCTAGCTACTTGGTATGTACGTCTTTGTACAGTATCGTAGAAAACAAGCTAGCTACTTGGTATGTACATCTTTGTACAGTATCGTAGAAAACAAGCTAGCTACTTGGTATGTACGTCTTTGTACAGTATCGTAGAAAACAAGCTAGCTACTTGGTATGTACATCTTTGTACAGTATCGTAGAAAACAAACTGGCTACTTGGTATGTACATCTTTGTACAGTATCGTAGAAAACAAGCTGGCTACTTGGTATGTACATCTTTGTACAGTATCGTAGAAAACAAGCTAGCTACTTGGTATGTACATCTTTGTACAGTATCGTAGAAAACCAGCTAGCTACTTGGTATGTACATCTTTGTACAGTATCGTAGAAAACAAGCTAGCTACTTGGTATGTACATCTTTGTACATTATCGTAGAAAACAAGGTGGCTACTTGGAATGTACATCTTTGTACAGTATCGTAGAAAACAAACTGGCTACTTGGTATGTACATCTTTGTACAGTATCGTAGAAAACAAACTGGCTACTTGGTATGTACATCTTTGTACAATATCATAGAAACAAGCTAGCTACTTGGAATGTACATCTTTGTACAGTATCGTAGAAAACCAGCTGGCTACTTGGTATGTACATCTTTGTACAGTATCATAGAAAACAAGCTAGCTACTTGGTATGTACATCATTGTACAGTATCGTAGAAAACAAACTGGCTACTTGGTATGTACATCTTTGTACAGTATCGTAGAAAACCAGCTGGCTACTTGGTATGTACATCTTTGTACAGTATCGTAGAAAACCAGCTGGCTACTTGGTATGTACATCTTTGTACAGTATCATAGAAAACAAGCTTGCTACTTGGTATGTACATCTTTGTACAGTATCGTAGAAAACAAGCTAGCTACTTGGTATGTACATCTTTGTACAGTATCGTAGAAAACAAGCTAGCTACTTGGTATGTACATCTTTGTACAGTATCGTAGAAAACAAGCTAGCTACTTGGTATGTACGTCTTTGTACAGTATCGTAGAAAACAAGCTAGCTACTTGGTATGTACATCTTTGTACAGTATCGTAGAAAACCAGCTGGCTACTTGGTATGTACATCTTTGTACAGTATCGTAGAAAACCAGCTGGCTACTTGGTATGTACATCTTTGTACAGTATCATAGAAAACAAGCTTGCTACTTGGTATGTACATCTTTGTACAGTATCGTAGAAAACAAGCTAGCTACTTGGTATGTACATCTTTGTACAGTATCGTAGAAAACAAGGTGGCTACTTGGTATGTACATCTTTGTACAGTATCGTAGAAAACCAGCTGGCTACTTGGTATGTACATCTTTGTACAGTATCGTAGAAAACCAGCTAGCTACCTGGTATGTACATCTTTGTACAGTATTATAGAAAACAAGCTAGCTACTTGGTATGTACATCTTTGTACAGTATCGTAGAAAACAAGCTAGCTACTTGGTATGTACATCTTTGTACAGTATCGTAAAAAACAAACTGGCTACTTGGTATGTACATCTTTGTACAGTATCGTAGAAAACAAGCTAGCTACTTGGTATGTACATCTTTGTACAGTATCGTAGAAAACCAGCTGGCTACTTGGTATGTACATCTTTGTACAGTATCGTAGAAAACCAGCTAGCTACTTGGTATGTACATCTTTGTACAGTATCGTAGAAAACAAGGTGGCTACTTGGTATGTACATCTTTGTACAGTATCGTAGAAAACATGGTGGCTACTTGGTATGTACATCTTTGTACAGTATCGTAGAAAACCAGCTGGCTACTTGGTATGTACATCTTTGTACAATATCATAGAAAACAAGCTAGCTACTTGGTATGTACATCTTTGTACAGTATCGTAGAAAACAAACTGGCTACTTGGTATGTACATCTTTGTACAGTATTGTAGAAAACCAGCTAGCTACTTGGTATGTACGTCTTTGTACAGTATTGTAGAAAACAAACTAGCTACTTGGTATGTACATCTTTGTACAGTATCGTAGAAAACAAACTGGCTACTTGGTATGTACATCTTTGTACAGTATCGTAGAAAACAAACTAGCTACTTGGTATGTACATCTTTGTACAGTATCGTAGAAAACAAGCTAGCTACTTGGTATGTACATCTTTGTACAGTATCGTAGAAAACCAGCTGGCTACTTGGTATGTACATCTTTGTACAGTATCGTAGAAAACAAACTGGCTACTTGGTATGTACATCTTTGTACAGTATCGTAGAAAACAAGCTAGCTACTTGGTATGTACGTCTTTGTACAATATCGTAGAAAACCAGCTGGCTACTTGGTATGTACATCTTTGTACAGTATCGTAGAAAACCAGCTAGCTACTTGGTATGTACATCTTTGTACAGTATCGTAGAAAACAAGGTGGCTACTTGGTATGTACATCTTTGTACAGTATCGTAGAAAACATGGTGGCTACTTGGTATGTACATCTTTGTACAGTATCGTAGAAAACCAGCTGGCTACTTGGTATGTACATCTTTGTACAATATCATAGAAAACAAGCTAGCTACTTGGTATGTACATCTTTGTACAGTATCGTAGAAAACAAACTGGCTACTTGGTATGTACATCTTTGTACAGTATTGTAGAAAACCAGCTAGCTACTTGGTATGTACGTCTTTGTACAGTATTGTAGAAAACCAGCTAGCTACTTGGTATGTACGTCTTTGTACAGTATTGTAGAAAACAAACTAGCTACTTGGTATGTACGTCTTTGTACAGTATTGTAGAAAACAAACTAGCTACTTGGTATGTACATCTTTGTACAGTATCGTAGAAAACAAACTGGCTACTTGGTATGTACATCTTTGTACAGTATCGTAGAAAACAAACTAGCTACTTGGTATGTACATCTTTGTACAGTATCGTAGAAAACAAGCTAGCTACTTGGTATGTACATCTTTGTACAGTATCGTAGAAAACCAGCTGGCTACTTGGTATGTACATCTTTGTACAGTATCGTAGAAAACAAACTGGCTACTTGGTATGTACATCTTTGTACAGTATCGTAGAAAACAAGCTAGCTACTTGGTATGTACGTCTTTGTACAATATCGTAGAAAACCAGCTGGCTACTTGGTATGTACATCTTTGTACAGTATCGTAGAAAACAAGCTGGCTACATCTTTGTATAACCAGTCACCGGTTGTTACCTATTGTTGATATTCTATTTTTAGATTGTATAACCAGTCACAGGTTGTTACCTATTGTTGATATTCTATTTTTAGATTGTATAACCAGTCACCGGTTGTTACCTATTGTTGATATTCTATTTTCAGATTGTCCGCCTCCGTGGTCGAGTGGTTACGGTCGCTGACTTGTATACCACTGTAACTTATCATCACTGATGGTCACGGGTTCGAGCCCCGCTCAGGCCGTGTCTCATTTATATGAAAAAGTTGGCAGTTTCTTACGGAGGTTGGTGCACCCAAGTACTGGTTAACCGCTGGAGCCTGCCCAGGAAAGGTGTTGCTAGGTAAACTGCCCACCGGCGATATAGCCCGAAATGGTGCTGATGCAGGCGTAAAACCCGAAATATAACATAACATAATTTTCAGATTCCAGTCACCGGTTGTTACCTATTGTTGATATTCTATTTTCAGATTGTATAACCAGTCACCAGTTGTTTACCTATTGTTGATATTTTCAGATTGTATAACCAGTCACCGGTTGTTACCTATTGTTGATATTTTCAGATTGTATAACCAGTCACCGGTTGTTACCTATTGTTGATATTTTCAGATTGTATAACCAGTCACCTGTTGTTACCTATTGTTGATATTTTCAGATTGTATAACCAGTCACCGGTTGTTACCTATTGTTGATATTCTATTTTTAGATTGTATAACCAGTCACCAGTTGTTTACCTATTGTTGATATTTTTAGATTGTATAACCAGTCACCGGTTGTTACCTATTGTTGATATTTGCAGATTGTATAACCAGTCACCGGTTGTTACCTATTGTTGATATTTGCAGATTGTATAACCATTCACCAGTTGTTACCTATTGTTGATATTTGCAGATTGTATAACCAGTCACCTGTTGTTACCTATTGTTGATATTTTTAGATTGTATAACCAGTCACCTGTTGTTACCTATTGTTGATATTTTTAGATTGTATAACCATTCACAGGTTGTTACCTATTGTTGATATTTTCAGATTGTATAACCAGTCACCGGTTGTTTACCTATTGTTGATATTTTTAGATTGTATAACCAGTCACCGGTTGTTTACCTATTGTTGATATTTTTAGATTGTATAACCAGTCACCGGTTGTTACCTATTGTTGATATTTTCAGATTGTATAACCAGTCACCGGTTGTTACCTATTGTTGATATTCTATTTTCAGATTGTATAACCAGTCACCGGTTGTTACCTATTGTTGATATTTTCAGATTGTATAACCATTCACCGGTTGCTACCTATTGTTGATATTTTCAGATTGTATAACCATTCACCGGTTGCTACCTATTGTTGATATTTTCAGATTGTATAACCATTCACCGGTTGCTACCTATTGTTGATATTTTCAGATTGTATAACCAGTCACCTGTTGTTTACCTATTGTTGATATTTTCAGATTGTATAACCAGTCACCAGTTGCTACCTATGGACAGGTATTTCCTGGACAGACCAAAGAGAGAGAGTAGTCCTGTATATTGAGTTACTACAATAGTGCAGACATGTAGGTTGCTGTAGCTGATCTGTTTAACCCATCATTACATACATGTGTAAACACATTTTGTTTATGGGTTGCATGACACGTTATAAGTTAGACAGAATAACAATATGATTGGCCAAGCAGTTAAATACCAGGGTCGGAGTTCATAAAACGTTTCTCCAATGTCTAACTCAGTCTAGAACTACCTGATTGGTTTTGCCAAGTGCATATCTCGGACTCAACCAATCAAATTTCTTGAGCATGAGTTTGAGATGGGAGAAATGTTTTACAGCCTCTGGGCCTGTACTTATTTTATGAGATTTGTGTCAAGACTAAATATTTGAAATATTCTATTGCATGATGTTTAATGGGAATATTAGACAATACAGTGAAACCCCTCTAAACAGACGAATCTGTAGTCCAGTGGTAGCATGCTGGACTGGTAATCCAAGGATCGCAGGTTCGATTCCCCGTCTGACCCTAATAAAATTAACAGTCTTTCAGATGGAAATTTAAACCGAGGTCTCGTGTCGGTGCTTTACACCGTGCACGTAAAAGAACCAGAGGAGACTCTGGAATGGGTTTCCGTCTGTATCATTGCACTATCCTCTAAAAATCTAAAATGACTAATCTCTTCAGGAGGCGTCGCTCATATGGGCAACCGGTAGCGACGATAAATAAGCATAAAACACACACACACACCCTAAACCAAACGGCCGTCGGACCAGACATAGCGTTCGGTTTTGAGGGTTTTTTCAGTTTAGAGGGGTTTTCAGATTAACAATTTAGATCTGCAATGTTTAGAAGGAGGCTGAAACATGGTAATATTAAAGTTTTACGTGTACACTACATTATACTGAACAAAGGGATGAAAGTTGTTTGTCTAAATGAATAATCACTTTCATATTTGATCACGGCAAGTTGCTGTTCAGTTTACAGGGGTAAATTACAGATTACAATAACCGAAGATCTGTTCGGTATTCGGAATAGCCGGATTCTTGTTTACAAGGGTTTTTTTTTTCAATGAACAAAGAAAGGAAAAATTCGAGACTAAGATATTTGTTTGGTTTGGCGGGAATTCCGGTTTAGAGGGGTTCTTGATTTGAGGGGTTTCACTGTACTGCATTTCATTTGTTGGTGATGCATATATACTGCTGCAATTGAGCTTATCAATAATAATTTGTGAATGTTAAATGAAAATTAGGCGTAACAACATTGTTTAGTAATAACATTTTATGAATCAAACGTAGGTGTAATGTCATATTGTAAAAGATCAAAAGTAGGCATAACGACATTGCAAATGATCAAAAGTAGGCATAACGACATTGCAAATGATCAAAAGTAGGCATAACGACATTGCAAATGATCAAAAGTAGGCATAACGACATTGCAAATGATCAAAAGTAGGTGTAATTACATTGCAAATGATCAAAAGTAGGCATAACGACATTGCAAATGATCAAAAGTAGGCATAACGACATTGCAAATGAGCAAAAGTAGGCGTAATGACATTGCAAATGATCAAAAGTAGGCGTAATGACATTGCAAATGATCAAAAGTTGGCGTAACGATATTGCAAATGAGCAAAAGTAGGCCTAACGACATTGCAAATAATCAAAAGTATGCGTTGTGACAATTTTTAAATGATCAAAAGTAGGCGTAACAACATTTTGCTCCCTGAGGACCTTGACATGTGTCGTAGTTGTAGAAATACATGCGTAATTTCCACTGCTGTTTCACAATGCCACGTTGACACTAGCAACCCATGGCTGCTTGACACGACGTATTCTTAGATAAATGCGCGAGTTTTCCCCAAAAAACATTCATGAACACCAATTGACAGTGAATCTGACAGTTTAATAGTAACATGTTACAGGGTGGCATGATGCTTCTTTCACCTTAATTAAGATGCATTCACACAAAAACCTAAAGTATTTGTTGATTTACAGATTTCTTTATTATTGATTCAGCAATTGGTTCAGAAAGCGCTGTATTTTTTGACATTTTGAAATTGAATGGCTGTAGATGTTAGTGTTTGAATGGGCTGGGGAAAGCCCTAGGGCTCCTATCATACCCATTTCTTGTGTTCCCCTACCCATGATGAGAAATGGTGAGTGTTTTAGATACCTGAGTATACGCTACACAATGGTACATCATTATTGGTGCCACACTTCATGTACATCCTGTCAATAAGATGTTCACATCCTGTCAATAAGAGGTTCACATCCTGTCAATAAGAGGTTCACATCCTGTAAATAAGATGTTCACATCCTGTCAATAAGATGTTCACATCCTGTCAATAAGATATTCACATCCTGTCAATAAGATGTTCACATCCTGTCAATAAGATGTTCACATCCTGTCAATAAGAGGTTCATATCGTGTCAATAAGATGTTCACATCGTGTCAATAAGAGGTTCACATCCTGTCAATAAGAGGTTCACATTGTGTCATAGAGGTTCACATCCTGTCAATAAGATGTTCACATCCTGTCAATAAGAGGTTCACATCCTGTCAATAAGATGTTCACATCCTGTCAATAAGATGTTCACATCATGTCAATAAGAGGTTCACATCCTGTCAATAAGATGTTCACATCCTGTCAATAAGATGTTCACATCCTGTCAATAAGAGGTTCACATCCTGTCAATAAGATGTTCACATCCTGTCAATAAGAGGTTCACATCCTGTCAATAAGATGTTCACATCCTGTCAATAAGATGTTCACATCCTGTCAATAAGAGGTTCACATCCTGTCAATAAGAGGTTCACATCCTGTCAATAAGAGGTTCACATCCTGTCAATAAGATGTTCACATCCTGTCAATAAGAGGTTCACATCCTGTCAATAAGATGTTCACATCCTGTCAATAAGAGGTTCACATCGTGTCAATAAGAGGTTCACATCCTGTCAATAAGATGTTCACATCCTGTCAATAAGATGTTCACATCCTGTCAATAAGAGGTTCACATCCTGTCAATAAGATGTTCACATCCTGTCAATAAGAGGTTCACATCCTGTCAATAAGAGGTTCACATCCTGTCAATAAGATGTTCACATCCTGTCAATAAGAGGTTCACATCCTGTCAATAAGATGT
The DNA here is from genome assembly GCA_014843695.1 of Archivesica marissinica. NCBI lineage: Eukaryota > Metazoa > Mollusca > Bivalvia > Venerida > Vesicomyidae > Archivesica > Archivesica marissinica. The sequence continues at coordinate 38,135,663 of CM026397.1, read as the reverse complement.
TCACATCCTGTCAATAAGAGGTTCACATCATGTCAATAAGAGGTTCACATCCTGTCAATAAGAGGTTCACATCCTGTCAATAAGAGGTTCACATCCTGTCAATAAGATGTTCACATCCTGTCAATAATATGTTCACATCCTGTCAATAAGAGGTTCACATCCTGTCAATAAGATGTTCACATCCTGTCAATAAGAGGTTCACATCGTGTCAATAAGAGGTTCACATCCTGTCAATAAGATGTTCACATCCTGTCAATAAGATGTTCACATCCTGTCAATAAGAGGTTCACATCCTGTCAATAAGATGTTCACATCCTGTCAATAAGAGGTTCACATCCTGTCAATAAGAGGTTCACATCCTGTCAATAAGAGGTTCACATCATGTCAATAAGAGGTTCATATCCTGTCAATAAGAGGTTCACATCCTGTCAATAAGAGGTTCACATCGTGTCAATAAGAGGTTCACATCCTGTCAATAAGATGTTCACATCCTGTCAATAAGAGGTTCACATCCTGTCAATAAGAGGTTCACATCATGTCAATAAGAGGTTCACATCCTGTCAATAAGAGGTTCATATCGTGTCAATAAGAGGTTCACATCCTGTCAATAAGAGGTTCATATCGTGTCAATAAGAGGTTCACATCGTGTCAATAAGAGGTTCACATCCTGTCAATAAGAGGTTCATATCCTGTCAATAAGAGGTTCACATCCTGTCAATAAGATGTTCATATTGTGTCAATAAGATGTTCACATCCTGTCAATAAGAGGTTCACATCCTGTCAATAAGAGGTTCACATTGTGTCATAGAGGTTCACATCCTGTCAATAAGATGTTCACATCCTGTCAATAAGAGGTTCACATCCTGTCAATAAGAGGTTCACATCCTGTCAATAAGATGTTCACATCCTATCAATAAGAGGTTCACATCGTGTCAATAAGAGGTTCACATCCTGTCAATAAGATGTTCACATCCTGTCAATAAGATGTTCACATCCTGTCAATAAGAGGTTCACATCCTGTCAATAAGCTGTTCACATCCTGTCAATAAGATGTTCACATCCTGTCAATAAGAGGTTCACATCCTGTCAATAAGAGGTTCATATCGTGTCAATAAGAGGTTCACATCGTGTCAATAAGAGGTTCACATCGTGTCAATAAGAGGTTCATATCCTGTCAATAAGAGGTTCACATCCCGTCAATAAGAGGTTCACATCCTGTCAATAAGATGTTCACATCCTGTCAATAAGAAGTTCACATCCTGTCAATAAGAGGTTCACATCCTGTCAATAAGATGTTCATATCGTGTCAATAAGATGTTCACATCGTGTCAATAAGAGGTTCACATCCTGTCAATAAGATGTTCATATCGTGTCAATAAGATGTTCACATCGTATCAATAAGAGGTTCATATCGTGTCAATAAGATGTTCACATCCTGTCAATAAGATGTTCACATCCTGTCAATAAGAGGTTCACATCCTGTCAATAAGAGGTTCACATCCTGTCAATAAGAGGTTCACATCCTGTAAATAAGATGTTCACATCCTGTCAATAAGATGTTCACATCCTGTCAATAAGATGTTCACATCCTGTCAATAAGAGGTTCACATCCTGTCAATAAGAGGTTCATATCGTGTCAATAAGATGTTCACATCGTGTCAATAAGATGTTCACATCCTGTCAATAAGATGTTCACATCCTGTCAATACGAGGTTCACATCGTGTCAATAAGAGGTTCACATCCTGTCAATAAGATGTTCACATCCTGTCAATAAGATGTTTACATCCTGTCAATAAGAGGTTCACATCCTGTCAATAAGATGTTCACATCCTGTCAATAAGAGGTTCACATCCTGTCAATAAGAGGTTCACATCCTGTCAATAAGAGGTTCACATCCTGTCAATAAGATGTTCACATCCTGTCAATAAGATGTTCACATCCTGTCAATAAGAGGTTCACATCCTGTCAATAAGATGTTCACATCCTGTCAATAAGAGGTTCACATCATGTCAATAAGAGGTTCACATCCTGTCAATAAGAGGTTCACATCCTGTCAATAAGATGTTCACATCCTGTCAATAAGATGTTCACATCCTGTCAATAAGAGGTTCACATCCTGTCAATAAGATGTTCACATCCTGTCAATAAGAGGTTCACATCCTGTCAATAAGAGGTTCACATCCTGTCAATAAGAGGTTCACATCATGTCAATAAGAGGTTCATATCCTGTCAATAAGAGGTTCACATCCTGTCAATAAGATGTTCACATCCTGTCAATAAGAGGTTCACATCCTGTCAATAAGAGGTTCACATCCTGTCAATAAGATGTTCACATCCTGTCAATAAGATGTTCACATCCTGTCAATAAGAGGTTCACATCCTGTCAATAAGATGTTCACATCCTGTCAATAAGAGGTTCATATCGTGTCAATAAGAGGTTCACATCGTGTCAATAAGAGGTTCACATCCTGTCAATAAGAGGTTCATATCCTGTCAATAAGAGGTTCACATCCTGTCAATAAGATGTTCATATTGTGTCAATAAGATGTTCACATCGTGTCAATAAGAGGTTCACATCCTGTCAATAAGAGGTTCACATTGTGTCATAGAGGTTCACATCCTGTCAATAAGATGTTCACATCCTGTCAATAAGAGGTTCACATCCTGTCAATAAGAGGTTCACATCCTGTCAATAAGATGTTCACATCCTATCAATAAGAGGTTCACATCGTGTCAATAAGAGGTTCACATCCCGTCAATAAGAGGTTCACATCCTGTCAATAAGATGTTCACATCCTGTCAATAAGAGGTTCACATCCTGTCAATAAGAGGTTCACATCCTGTCAATAAGATGTTCATATCGTGTCAATAAGATGTTCACATCGTGTCAATAAGAGGTTCACATCCTGTCAATAAGATGTTCATATCGTGTCAATAAGATGTTCACATCGTGTCAATAAGAGGTTCATATCGTATCAATAAGATGTTCACATCGTGTCAATAAGATGTTCACATCCTGTCAATAAGATGTTCACATCCTGTCAATAAGAGGTTCACATCCTGTCAATAAGAGGTTCACATCCTGTAAATAAGATGTTCACATCCTGTCAATAAGATGTTTACATCCTGTCAATAAGAGGTTCACATCCTGTCAATAAGATGTTCACATCCTGTCAATAAGAGGTTCACATCCTGTCAATAAGAGGTTCACATCCTGTCAATAAGATGTTCACATCCTGTCAATAAGATGTTCACATCCTGTCAATAAGAGGTTCACATCCTGTCAATAAGATGTTCACATCCTGTCAATAAGAGGTTCACATCATGTCAATAAGTGGTTCACATCCTGTCAATAAGAGGTTCACATCCTGTCAATAAGAGGTTCACATCCTGTCAATAAGATGTTCACATCCTGTCAATAAGATGTTCACATCCTGTCAATAAGAGGTTCACATCCTGTCAATAAGATGTTCACATCCTGTCAATAAGAGGTTCACATCGTGTCAATAAGAGGTTCACATCCTGTCAATAAGATGTTCACATCCTGTCAATAAGATGTTCACATCCTGTCAATAAGAGGTTCACATCCTGTCAATAAGATGTTCACATCCTGTCAATAAGAGGTTCATATCATGTCAATAAGAGGTTCACATCCTGTCAATAAGAGGTTCACATCATGTCAATAAGAGGTTCATATCCTGTCAATAAGAGGTTCACATCCTGTCAATAAGATGTTCACATCCTGTCAATAAGAGGTTCACATCCTGTCAATAAGAGGTTCACATCCTGTCAATAAGATGTTCACATCCTGTCAATAAGATGTTCACATCATGTCAATAAGAGGTTCACATCCTGTCAATAAGATGTTCACATCCTGTCAATAAGAGGTTCACATCATGTCAATAAGAGGTTCACATCCTGTCAATAAGAGGTTCACATCCTGTCAATAAGAGGTTCACATCCTGTCAATAAGATGTTCACATCCTGTCAATAAGATGTTCACATCCTGTCAATAAGAGGTTCACATCCTGTCAATAAGATGTTCACATCCTGTCAATAAGAGGTTCACATCGTGTCAATAAGAGGTTCACATCCTGTCAATAAGATGTTCACATCCTGTCAATAAGAGGTTCACATCCTGTCAATAAGATGTTCACATCCTGTCAATAAGAGGTTCACATCCTGTCAATAAGAGGTTCACATCCTGTCAATAAGAGGTTCACATCCTGTCAATAAGAGGTTCACATCCTGTCAATAAGAGGTTCATATCCTGTCAATAAGAGGTTCACATCCTGTCAATAAGAGGTTCACATCGTGTCAATAAGAGGTTCACATCCTGTCAATAAGATGTTCACATCCTGTCAATAAGATGTTCACATCGTTTCAATAAGATGTTCACATCCTGTCAATAAGAGGTTCACATCCTGTCAATAAGAGGTTCACATCCTGTCAATAAGAGGTTCACATCCTGTCAATAAGAGGTTCATATCGTGTCAATAAGAGGTTCACATCGTGTCAATAAGAGGTTCACATCCTGTCAATAAGATGTTCATATTGTGTCAATAAGATGTTCACATCGTGTCAATAAGAGGTTCACATCCTGTCAATAAGAGGTTCACATTGTGTCATAGAGGTTCACATCCTGTCAATAAGATGTTCACATCCTGTCAATAAGAGGTTCACATCGTGTCAATAAGAGGTTCACATCCTGTCAATAAGATGTTCACATCCTGTCAATAAGATGTTCACATCCTGTCAATAAGAGGTTCACATCCTGTCAATAAGATGTTCACATCCTGTCAATAAGATGTTCACATCCTGTCAATAAGAGGTTCACATCCTGTCAATAAGAGGTTCATATCGTGTCAATAAGAGGTTCACATCGTGTCAATAAGAGGTTCACATCGTGTCAATAAGAGGTTCATATCCTGTCAATAAGATGTTCACATCCTGTCAATAAGAGGTTCACATCCTGTCAATAAGAGGTTCACATCCTGTCAATAAGAGGTTCACATCCTGTCAATAAGAGGTTCACATCCTGTCAATAAGAGGTTCACATCCTGTCAATAAGATGTTCATATCGTGTCAATAAGATGTTCACATCGTGTCAATAAGAGGTTCACATCCTGTCAATAAGATGTTCATATCGTGTCAATAAGATGTTCACATCGTGTCAATAAGAGGTTCATATCGTATCAATAAGATGTTCACATCGTGTCAATAAGATGTTCACATCCTGTCAATAAGATGTTCACATCCTGTCAATAAGAGGTTCACATCCTGTCAATAAGAGGTTCACATCCTGTCAATAAGATGTTCACATCCTGTCAATAAGATGTTCACATCCTGTCAATAAGAGGTTCACATCCTGTCAATAAGAGGTTCATATCGTGTCAATAAGATGTTCACATCGTGTCAATAAGAGGTTCACATCCTGTCAATAAGAGGTTCACATTGTGTCATAGAGGTTCACATCCTGTCAATAAGATGTTCACATCCTGTCAATAAGAGGTTCACATCCTGTCAATAAGATGTTCACATCCTGTCAATAAGATGTTCACATCCTGTCAATAAGAGGTTCACATCCTGTCAATAAGAGGTTCACATCCTGTCAATAAGATGTTCACATCCTGTCAATAAGAGGTTCACATCCTGTCAATAAGAGGTTCACATTGTGTCATAGAGGTTCACATCCTGTCAATAAGATGTTCACATCCTGTCAATAAGAGGTTCACATCCTGTCAATAAGATGTTCACATCCTGTCAATAAGAGGTTCACATCCTGTCAATAAGAGGTTCACATCCTGTCAATAAGAGGTTCACATCCTGTCAATAAGATGTTCACATCCTGTCAATAAGAGGTTCACATCCTGTCAATAAGATGTTCACATCCTGTCAATAAGAGGTTCACATCGTGTCAATAAGAGGTTCACATCCTGTCAATAAGATGTTCACATCCTGTCAATAAGAGGTTCACATCCTGTCAATAAGAGGTTCACATCCTGTCAATAATATGTTCACATCCTGTCAATAAGATGTTCACATCCTGTCAATAAGAGGTTCACATCCTGTCAATAATATGTTCACATCCTGTCAATAAGATGTTCACATCCTGTCAATAAGAGGTTCACATCCTGTCAATAAGATGTTCACATCCTGTCAATAAGATGTTCACATCCTGTCAATAAGAGGTTCACATCCTGTCAATAAGAGGTTCACATCCTGTCAATAAGAGGTTCACATCCTGTCAATAAGAGGTTCATATCGTGTCAATAAGAGGTTCACATCGTGTCAATAAGAGGTTCATATCCTGTCAATAAGAGGTTCACATCCTGTCAATAAGAGGTTCACATCCTGTCAATAAGATGTTCATATCATGTCAATAAGATGTTCACATCGTGTCAATAAGAGGTTCACATCGTGTCAATAAGATGTTCACATCGTGTCAATAAGAGGTTCACATCCTGTCAATAAGATGTTCACATCCTGTCAATAAGAGGTTCACATCCTGTCAATAAGAGGTTCACATCCTGTCAATAAGATGTTCACATCCTGTCAATAAGATGTTCACATCCTGTCAATAAGAGGTTCATATCCTGTCAATAAGAGGTTCACATTGTGTCATAGAGGTTCACATCCTGTCAATAAGAGGTTCACATCGTGTCAATAAGAGGTTCACATCCTGTCAATAAGAGGTTCACATCCTGTCAATAAGAGGTTCACATCCTGTCAATAAGATGTTCACATCGTGTCAATAAGATGTTCACATCGTGTCAATAAGAGGTTCACATCCTGTCAATAATATGTTCACATCCTGTCAATAAGATGTTCACATCCTGTCAATAAGAGGTTCACATCCTGTCAATAATATGTTCACATCCTGTCAATAAGATGTTCACATCCTGTCAATAAGAGGTTCACATCCTGTCAATAAGATGTTCACATCCTGTCAATAAGATGTTCACATCCTGTCAATAAGAGGTTCACATCCTGTCAATAAGAGGTTCACATCCTGTCAATAAGAGGTTCACATCCTGTCAATAAGAGGTTCATATCGTGTCAATAAGAGGTTCACATCGTGTCAATAAGAGGTTCATATCCTGTCAATAAGAGGTTCACATCCTGTCAATAAGAGGTTCACATCCTGTCAATAAGATGTTCATATCGTGTCAATAAGATGTTCACATCGTGTCAATAAGAGGTTCACATCGTGTCAATAAGATGTTCACATCGTGTCAATAAGAGGTTCACATCCTGTCAATAAGATGTTCACATCCTGTCAATAAGAGGTTCACATCCTGTCAATAAGAGGTTCACATCCTGTCAATAAGATGTTCACATCCTGTCAATAAGATGTTCACATCCTGTCAATAAGAGGTTCATATCCTGTCAATAAGAGGTTCACATTGTGTCATAGAGGTTCACATCCTGTCAATAAGAGGTTCACATCGTGTCAATAAGAGGTTCACATCCTGTCAATAAGAGGTTCACATCCTGTCAATAAGAGGTTCACATCCTGTCAATAAGATGTTCACATCGTGTCAATAAGATGTTCACATCGTGTCAATAAGAGGTTCACATCCTGTCAATAAGACTAATAATAAAAAAATTAGTCCACAGCCAGGAACCAACATAACATGTCTGGATACACACTGCCAGGAACCAACATAACATATCTGGATACACACTGCCAGGAACCAACAATACATAACATATCTGGATACACACTGCCAGGAACCAACATAACATGTCTGGATACACACAGCCAGGAACCAACATAACATGTCTGGATACACACTGCCAGGAACCAACATAACATATCTGGATACACACAGCCAGGAACCAACATAACATGTCTGGATACACACAGCCAGGAACCAACATAACATATCTGGATACACATGGCCAGGAACGACATAACTAAAAGTCTATTGGAGTAAAAACTGATATAGGATGACAGAGAACCTGACTACTTTATGCTTTGTACACTAGAGGTGGAAATAACAGTTACGTATTTAATTACAATTACGTCGCAGCGACACAATTCTAATGAACTTTCATGACATATTTCCAGAGTTTTCAATTACAAGTAAGAAAATCTCTGAATTGTCGTCTGCTACAATTATTTGAACTATTTATAGCCCATATATTTACCCAGCATGCAAAGAGTTAATATGTATTGGGTTCTTGAAAGATTTGACTGTTAAGCCTTTCAACACCACAGACCTATAAATAGGCGTACAAAAAGTGTAGATCCAGATGAGCCGGCTCGTGACGAGCCGTCTCATCAGGATCTGCACTTTTTGCCAGTAATATTACAATTTTTAAAAAATAATTTACCCATTTTGATAAATGAACTGATCCAAATGTAATTTTCTTATTAATTTAATTGGTCTAAAAATGTCATAGACCAGTCCATGTGAGTTACTTGGTGTTGAATGGGTTAAGCGCAGGTTTAGTACGTGATGAGAACGAGGCTGACCATAGAAATGTAATTAAACAGGCTACCTCTTTATTATAGTTCCTAACTTTATTTATATTTTCAGAAATATTTTTATATACATGTAAAATACCATTTACAATTTAAAACAAATGATTGAATGAAATTGTTATATATAGAAATAACTAAAATGTGCAGTGGAGTATAGTGAATTGTATGTTATTTATTTCTACATGTATATGTGTGCCACTTTGTCAATGAAATAATTATTTAGTGCAGTGAATTGTTTGTTATTTAACCCTTACAATGCTGAATTGGAAGGAAAGTGCAAACAACATAGATCCAGATCCGACACAGCATGTAACTCCGCTCTGATCAGGATCTATGTTGTTTGCTATTCAGCCAAGTATTTTAGCTCCACAATCTAAGCAGCATAGAGTCTGATCTGGCAACAACTGGAACACATGACAGTACCATAGCACAAACTGAAACACATGGCCCTACCATAGCACAAACTGAAACACATGGCCCTACCATAGCACAAACTGAAACACATGGCCCTACCATAGCACAAACTGGAACACATGACTCTACCATAGCACAAACTGAAACACATGGCTCTACCATAGCACAAACTGAAACACATGGCCCTACCCTAGCACAAACTGGAACACATGACTCTACCATAGCACAAACTGAAACACATGGCTCTACCATAGCACACACTGGAACACATGGCCCTACCATAGCACAAACTGAAACACATGACTCTACCATAGCACAAACTGGAACACATGACTCTACCATAGCACAAACTGGAACACATGGCTCTACCATAGCACAAACTGAAACACATGGCTCTACCCAAGCACAAACTGAAACACATGGCCCTAAGCTCAATAGAATGTGTAGTGTATATCGAGAGTAGACATTGAGATATACAAGTAGATCATGTGAACATTTATTGTGTAGTTTCTGTTTACAATTAGACTCTATGGTGCTACGTAGAAGTTGGTGGTCTTTTTACCACATTGATGTGCCACATGCTGGTCCAGTTGGTCCTTGGTTGCCTCGGTAAAACTTGTAACACTCAGAAGTTGCATCAGTTTCAACTGAATAATGGAAAACATTGGTCGTTATACAATTGTTTTTGAGTCCCCTGTTCTTGAAACTATTAATGCTAGGGGTTGATACTATGTTTTCTGAAAGCTTGTTCCAAGATTGAACCGTTCTTTAAGTCCGTCTCCGTAATCGAGTGGTTACGGTCGCTGACTTGTTATACCACTGTAACCTATCATCACTGATTGTCACGGGTTCGAGTCCTGCTCAGGCAGACCGTGTCTCATTTATATGAAAACGTTGGCAGTTTCTTACGGAGGTTGATGTACCAAGTACTGGTTAACCACTGGAGAATGCCCAGGAAAGGTGTGAGGTAAACTGCACGAAATGGTGCTGATGCAGCCGTAAACCCCGAACAAACAAACATGATCTGTTCTTTTCGAAAAGAAACCTTTATTGCAATCCAGCCTACTGTGTTGGACATTTAACTTGTAGCCTCATATATTAATGTCATTTGTCTCGTTCATGTGAACTTTAATTCCTCCTCTGCCTGTAAGTAATTTAAAAACTCCCAGCATGTCGTGTCTATGTCTCCTTAATCATTGTGGAAGTCGTGATAGCGCAGTGGATGAGCGTTCGCTTCAGGTGCGAACGGTCCGGAGTTCGAGCCCCGCTGGAGCCGTTACGATTGTGTCCTTAGGCATTTAAATTCCACGTTGCCTCTCCCTCGTGGCGATTGATTCCATCAGGAATGAGGTCTCGAGAGTGATTAATATAAGTTGAAATAACTTGTTTCACAATCGAGCTAAAATAAATTTGTATAAACTATGTCTCCTTACGATGTAATGATGTTAATTTAAGTGTAGCTTGGCTTAATAATATGCTGTATAATGTCTTACCTCTATAGCCATAATACCGGCATCCGAGTGTATACCGGCCCTCTCCGAGTCAGACAGGGTGAACACGTAGCAATGGTGAGACTTGATTAGCATCATCTTTTGCTGAAATGATGTACTGCAGTCATACAATCATTATCCAACACATTTATAGTCTGATTAAAATTAAAACATTTCAGGAATCTTAATCCGTGTTATAGATTCATATTGTCCGCAAGGCTTCTTCTTGTCGGTTGCCTCTACACGATCAACTCAGCTGCAGCGAGGAAGGAAACCGTACCCTTCAGGTCCTACAGATCCATATACAACGTTTGGTGAAGTGGAATACTGGTCCTAAGGTTTACAAACTTCTCTAATCTCGGTCTCAAGTTTCTGATTGGTTTAGCGGTGGGAAATTCTGAGAATCAACCAATGAATTCTCTGGAGTTGTGCCATGGCCAGCTCTGCTTTCCGGTGAACTCCACAATTGTCTGGGATCCATTGCAGCATGTTAGCTCCAATGGTGACTAACTGTTCCATCGCCCTTGCTAGCTCCTGTCAGTAGGTTCGTTACCAGAAACTACAATGGGCTGGGTATAATTGTAGCATGCTGGCTAACTGTTCCATCGCCCTTGCTAGCTCCTGTCAGCAGGTTCGTTACCAGAAACTACAATGGGCTGGGTACAATTGCAGCATGCTAGCTCCAATGGTGACTAACTGTTCCATCGCCCTATCTAGCTCCTGTCCGCAGGTTCGTTACCAGAAACTACAATGGGCTGGGTACAAGTGCAGCATGCTAGCTCCAATGGTGGCTAACTGTTCCATCGCCCTTGCTAGCTCCTGTCCGCAGGTTCGTTACCAGAAACTACAATGGGCTGGGTACAATTGCAGCATGCTAGCTCCAATGGTGGCTAACTGTTCCATCGCCCTTGCTAGCTCCTGTCAGTAGGTTCGTTACCAGAAACTACAATGGGCTGGGTACAATTGCAGCATGCTAGCTCCAATGGTGGCTAACTGTTCCATCGCCCTTGCTAGCTCCTGTCAGTAGGTTCGTTACCAGAAACTACATTGGGCTGGGTACAATTGCAGCATGCTAGCTCCAATGGTGGCTAACTGTTCCATCGCCCTTGCTAGCTCCTGTCAGTAGGTTCGTTACCAGAAACTACATTGGGCTGGGTATAATTGTAGCATGCTAGCTCCAATGGTGGCTAACTGTTCCATCGCCCCTTGCTAGCAATTGCGGTTGTTAGGAGCTAGGTGGCACTTTCATACCTGGTAGAGCATCACTGAAGAAGACTGCGCATGCGCCTATTTCTGTTGCGTTTTGAACTAAGAATACGTCCTGTATGGGGTATCTGTCCTGTAGTCGATGTAGTGTTGTATTGTAGTTGCACTTGCTGTTTCTGGATGAGAATCCCTCTACCCGTAATGGCATCAGATAGTTGAATACATGGACCCATGATTCGTTGTAATAGTCATCAGAGATTTATCTAATTTATTTTATTTTCACTACTTTCTTAAATTATGCTTTTAACTACTCATACTTTTAATTTCTTTGCGGTTTTTGACGCGCAACATTTCTACGTTCCCTCGACATAAAAGGAAGATAGGTAGGTAGAGATCATGACCAGTATTAATGTTTTTCTTGTGCTATCAACCAAATCCCCCCCTTTCTGTATGTTGCATATTGCTGGTACCATCACTTTTGGAAGTCTGACAAACACAATGGAAGTATTGGAATGTTCAGCATTGAACAATCTTCTTGTCTGATATTTCCTACATGACCTTGTGTACAAGGTTGCAGAGCTTCAATCGGTTCTTCGTCCGGTCATCTACTTTACTCATCATTGCTGCAACATGAATCCATGGTCTAATTTTACAACTGTATACAAAGTCTAAATCTACATATTCAATCCACATTGTAAATCTACATATTGAATCCACATTGTAAATCTACATATTGAATCCACATTGTAAATCTACATATTGAATCCACATTGTGAATCTACATTGTAAATCTACATATTGAATCCACATTGTACATCTACATATTGAATCTACATATTGAATCCACATTGTAAATCTACATATTGAATCCACATTGTGAATCTACATATTGAATCCACATTGTGAATCTACATATTGAATCCACATTGTAAATCTACATATTGAATCCACATTGTACATCTACATATTGAATCCACATTGTGAATCTACATATTGAATCCACATTGTACATCTACATATTGAATCCACATTGTGAATCTACATATTGAATCCACATTGTACATCTACATATTGAATCCACATTGTACATCTACATATTGAATCCACATTGTAAATCTACATATTGAATCCACATTGTGAATCTACATATTGAATCCACATTGTGAATCTACATATTGAATCCACATTGTAAATCTACATATTGAATCCACATTGTGAATCTACATATTGAATCCACATTGTGAATCTACATATTGAATCCACATTGTAAATCTACATATTGAATCCACATTGTACATCTACATATTGAATCCACATTGTAAATCTACATATTGAATCCACATTGTACATCTACATATTGAATCCACATTGTACATCTACATATTGATTGTACATCTACATATTGAATCCTACATATTGAATCCACATTGTAAATCTACATATTGAATCCACATTGTAAATCTACATATTCAATCAAAGAGTGGAAATCTACAATAATTATCAGTACTGTGTTAGTGGACTGCAATTAAGTGGGTACCATCAAAAATCTACCACAATCTGAATGCTTTTCAATAACCCGTCTATACACGGCCAACTGGTTGACAGATATTCACGTCGTCATCATACGACAAATAACTTCTATATGCTGACTTACACTGTGTGGTTCGAATGCAAATTTAACGTTGTCGTGTTCGGCTGGTTCCAGAGTTGGGCCAGTATGATGCACGTGGTGATTGGTGTGGTTGTGATGACTTCCGTTGTGGTGGTGGTGGTTGTGGTGGGGATATGAGTCGTTGTCGCTGTCTGTAAAAATAAAATGATACATGTGCAAGTAAAACGTGTATGCGACGCGTTCTATGTAGACTTGTGTACACGTATAAATGTGTGGCTACCTCAATTAGACTTGTGAACATGTTACTACCTCAATGGAACCATCATTAGACTTGTGTACACGTATAAACACGTGACTACCTCAATGGAACCATCATTAGACTTGTGTACACGTATAAACACGTGACTACCTCAATGGAACCATCATCAGACTTGTGTACACGTATAAACACGTGACTACCTCAATGGAACCATCATTAGACGTGTGTACACGTATAAACATGTTACTACCTCAATGGAACCATCATTAAGACTTGTGTACACGTATAAACATGTGGCTACCTCAATGGAACCATCATTAGACGTGTGTACACGTATAAACATGTGGCTACCTCAATGGAACCATCATTAGACTTGTGTACACGTATAAACACGTGGGAACCATCATTAGATTTGTGTACACGTATAAACATGTGACTACCTCAATGGAACCATCATTAGATGTGTGTACACGTATAAACATGTTACTACCTCAATGGAACCATCATTAGATTTGTGTACACGTATAAACATGTGACTACCTCAATGGAACCATCATTAGATGTGTGTACACGTATAAACATGTTACTACCTCAATGGAACCATCATTAGATTTGTGTACACGTATAAACATGTGACTACCTCAATGGAACCATCATTAGATGTGTGTACACGTATAAACATGTTACTACCTCAATGATTTATACTCGAGGAAGGATCTGGTTCGCCATTAGTAAAATTTATATGTAAGTAACATAAACCGCAATATATTAACGGCGTAATGGATAACCGAGGGATATGTGTCCGAAACTTCGCCAGAACAACGATGGTGGTGTCCTTAGGAAAACCCCATATCGGATGTACGATTAGCGCAGTGGTTAGCACGCTCGCTTCTCACCAATGCAACCCGGATTTGATCCTCGGATCAGGCAGTTTGTGAGATTGTACTGTTAGACATCGCCAGATCCGGACACTGTTTTTTCTCCGGGTCCTCCCACACGAATGACCACATTTACGCCTCCGTCCACTCCAACGAAAGTGATTAATATAAATTATTAAAGCTTGTTTCATAACCGTTGTAAAATAAGTAAACTTTAAGACTCAATATTGCCTCTTCTCTCTAACCACAGGAACTTGAAATTTTATCCATAAGCCACCAACGGTCTTGTACCTCTATTCTAGGACCCCCCCCCCCCCTCTATTCAGCTTCTATTCTTCTCTAATTCATAATTTACACCAGAAACAAAACAATGTCGTGACGTCATACCTTTATACTTGCAGTCCATTATTATTAATATTGTACTACTGTCAAAAGGCTCGAGTTTGACGTCATACCTTTGTACTTGCAGTCCATTATTATTAATAGTGTACTACTGTTAAAAGGCCAGAGTATTATAATAAATCTTACGCGTACATGTACGAAATTAACAATTTTAATTAGTAGGATCTTGTTATATAAGTGTGTGTTTTAAGTAAGATATAAGCCTCAAACGGATCCAATATGTAAACTATTGTACTGTTTACGTCGCTACGCGACTCACACAGTGCAATGTTTTACGTATAGGATCGTTGTAGGCATATATCCCATACATACGGTATACAGAGCGATTAGTCTACGGTTAAAAGAACTGGTTCCGCAATCGAGCTAAAATAAATGTGTTATAGACAATATTTGTATTTGAACTAATTAATAGTTACCATGACGTCCGATTAGCGCAGTGGTTAGCGCGCTCGCTTCTCGCCAATGCAATCCGGGTTCGATCCTCGGACTGGGAAGTATGTGAGATGGTACGGTGGTCGCCAGATCGGACAGGTGGAGTTTTTCCTGGTACTCCGGTTTTCTCCCACACGAATGACCACATTTACGCTTTCATCCGCGCCAACGAGAGTTATTAATATAAGTTGTTAGAACTTGCTTCGCAATCGTTGTCAAATAAATCAAGTTTAAACAGTTACCATGACGTAAGCGACACAGAACACACTGATGATGGCTGCGAGAATCATGTTGGTTGAAGGCGTTCAGCTGTGCGACTGGTGGGAAAGTACACTTAGAAGCATGCATTATATAGACGGCTTATCTCTATACATGGTTGCCAAATAGTAATGTGTCAAAAACGTCTGTGCCTCTGACACGATTTAGCTATCTTTGCTAGCTTTAGATCCCGATCAAGTCACGCGGTTCAAGGTTATATTTAATTCAATCGATATTTCTGTCTAAGTGAAGATCATTTTATTGATATTTTATTCCTACAATGTGTGAAATACTTCTTTATTAAATACTATACATGCATATGGTCATAACATACTGCCAGTCCAGGACCATGGTATATATACATAGCATTTGTACAATAATGGTAAATCATGACATACTGCCAGTCTAGGACCATGGTATATATACATAGCATGTGTACAATAATGGTAAATCATGACATACTGCCAGTCTAGGACCATGGTATATATACATAGCATTTGTACAATAATGGTAAATCATGACATACTGCCAGTCTAGGACCATGGTATATATACATAGCATGTGTACAATAATGGTAAATCATGACATACTGCCAGTCTAGGACCATGGTATATATACATAGCATGTGTACAATAATGGTAGATCATGACATACTGCCAGTCTAGGACCATGGTATATATACATAGCATTTGTACAATAATGGTAAATCATGACATACTGCCAGTCTAGGACCATGGTATATATACATAGCATTTGTACAATAATGGTAAATCATGACATACTGCCAGTCTAGGACCATGGTATATATACATAGCATTTGTACAATAATGGTAAATCTTGACATACTGCCAGTCTAGGACCATGGTATATATACATAGCATTTGTACAATAATGGTAAATCATGACATACTGCCAGTCTAGGACCATGGTATATATACATAGCATTTGTACAATAATGGTAAATCATGACATACTGCCAGTCTAGGACCATGGTATATATACATAGCATGTGTACAATAATGGTAAATCATGACATACTGCCAGTCTAGGACCATGGTATATATACATAGCATGTGTACAATAATGGTAAATCTTGACATACTGCCAGTCTAGGACCATGGTATATATACATAGCATGTGTACAATAATGGTAGATCATGACATACTGCCAGTCTAGGACCATGGTATATATACCTAGCATTTGTACAATAATACCGCCTCCGTGGTCGAGTGGTTACGGTCGCTGACTTGTATACCACTGTAACCTATCATCTCTGATGGTCACGGGTTCGAGCCCCGCTCAGACCGTGTAAGTTGGCAGTTTCTTACGGAGGTTGGTGCACCAAGTACTGGTTAACCGCTGGAGCTTGCCCAGGAAAGGTGTTGTTAGGTAAACTGCCCGTCGCTCAAATGGGAAACCGGTAGCGACGTTAAATAAACTTAAATAAAAAAATAAACAATGGTAGATCATGACATACTGCCGGACTATGACCATGGTCCTATATATAGCAGTTGTATTATAATGGTATGACCATATGGCATACTGCCAGTATATACTATTAATGTGACCCTGTTTTTCCTTCTCACTGTTGTAGACAACACCTGGAGAAAGTCACATACAACAATTGCAACAAAATCTACTACACAGTTAATGAGGATTGTGGTAAATGCGTATGTCGTTATTTGTATGACATTAATTAATAATTAATTTTCAGCTACAAATAAGGAAAAACACATTAATGAATTGTCGTTTTGCATGATCATGTATTCATTAGAACTTATATTCAAATGCTATTTACTGTTGCCTCATGTGTATTAATTCTATGTATAATTTACACCTCATATTGTAATTGTGTATGACCTGAAGGGGCGATTTTTTAATCGTCTGTTTCAATTAGTTGAGCTATTTATAGCCGTTATCAGTTTATCCAACATGCAACAGTTAAGTCAGTTTCAAAGATTGGCCGTAGGCCTAATAATAGGTGTAATGAGACAGATGTTTCAGGTAGACAACCATTCATGATCTTCCGGACTTGTACCGCACGCAGTACTGACAAAGCGTCATTAGAGGACAAGCAATGATACAGACAGAGACCCATTCCAGAGTATCCTCTGGTTCTTTTACGAGCACGGTGTAAAGCACCGACACGAGACCTCGGTTTAAAGTCCCATCTGAAAGATTGTTAATTTGTATTAGTCAGCGGGGTATCGAACCTGCGACCCCTGGATTACCAGTCCAACGTGTTACCACTGGACTACAGACCCGTCTGTGGTTATCAATATGTGTGTTAACGTTTATTTATCGTCGCTACCGGTTGCCATATCAGCGACGCCTCCTGAAGAGATCAGTCATTTTAAATTTTGGAGGATAGTGCAATGATACAGACAGAGACCCATTGCAGAGTATCCTCTGGTTCTTTTACGTGCACGGTGTAAAGCACCGACACGAGACCTCGGTTTAAAGACTGTTACTATTATTAGAGTCACACGGGGTATCGAACTTGCGATCGAATTGAAATCTTAAACACTAATTAAATAGGGCTTAAACCCGCTACATGGTCCTTCGTGGTCGAGTGGCGTATGTCGTTGGCTTCATATCATATGCCAATCAGACGGATCTGTAGTCCAGTGGTAACACGCTGGACTGGTAATCCAGGTGTCGCAGGTTCGATCCCCCGCCTGGCCCTAATAAAAGTATCAGTTTTTCAGATGGGACTTTAAACCGAGGTCTCGTGTCGGTGCTGTACACCGTGCACGTAAACGAACCAGAGGAGACTCTGGAATGGGCCTCTGTCTGTATCATTGCACTATCCTCCAAAAATCTAAAATGATTAATCTTTTCAGGAGGCGTCGAGCATGTTGGCAACCGGTAGCGACGATAAATAAACGTAATGTACAATATGCCAATCACCACTGTAAGTACATACACCACTGATGATGATGTAGAATGATTTAATGTGGGGAAGCAATTCAGCTAGGTTGTGGAATTCCGGTGGTTCTACCCGGGTGCCCCAAGAGCAGTACCCCCGAGTAGAACCACTGACTTCCTCTACCAAAATATTCAGATAGACGCCACGTGACCTAAGCTGTTGGTGCGACTTTAAACTTTAAAAACAAACAAATTATCTCATAAAATATTATGTGCGGACTTTGTGACTCGGATAATAAGGCTACTAAATTTGGTTTGTAATGTGGGCTCTTATCTATGAATATTTTGTTTATTATTTTGTTGTTATGGTTTTGTTGTTGGGGGGGGGGGTCACACCAACAGCTTATGTCATATGGTGACTCTCCAACTATTATTGGTGGAGAAAGACCCCGTGTGTCCCTGTGTGACGTATATCAGGCACGGAAGGGACCCGGGTAGCTCTGTATCATTGCACTATCCTCCAAAAATCTAAAATAACGTAAAACACACATCGGGTAGCATCGTCGACGTTTGGCAATCCAGCTGGATAGCTTCATCACTTGTATGAATTCGACACCCCCAGTGGGATTCGAACCTACAGCGATGATTTGCAGTATGCCACCGTACTCGCGTTAAATAAAGTCTTTATTATTAGTATTAATATTATTATTATAATTAACTCGGCCGCTGAGACCGTCTATAGTTTTTAAATCGTGGACACTATTTATATTAGGTTGTATCCGGATATAGCACATTGTCTGCGAGAGAGATGCTACCTTGAAACAGGAAATCCATCGACTGACTAGCTTCTTCTCGTCTTCACGTTTCGCAATCGATTATCGCGTTCCCTTTGATCAACATGCCATAGTATATATAGAGACACTTCATTGTATTGTGTTACATGTGTTGGTTTTTAGCTTTATTCGCAATAACCATATTAAAATGTCTTTATTTCGAGTCTAACTGACCGTCATCAATTTAGTTTTTTGTGTAGGCGCAGAATTCAGGATTTTTGACATTATCGATTTGATCTGCCTGTTGTTTTAGAATGAATCCATGCCAGCGGATTAAAGATCAACATATTTATGTAGGAAGTGATAACCTTGTTATATCCACAAACAAAACAATTATTTAAAGAATTTACACCTTTAAATCCTTTGAGACTTATCCAATGAGTCAGTCGGTAGTGGGTGGGTGGGTTTTACAAGAAATAAATGAATGAACACAACGAAAAAGACCGAGGCGTCACCAATGAAGCGTATCCGGATTTTATTACAAGCGATAAAGTTGTTCAACAGGTATTCAAATAAGCAGACGACATTGAACAACAGGCAGGTAAATACATACCTGCGATCTATTATTCTGTTGGACTATAATATAACACACTTGTAATCGCTCAAACGTGACAGTTCATGTTCAAAATGGAGTAATGGAGAACATTTAAGAACTGTTTATGTTGTTTGTGTCAAAAGTAATAATATATTTTATGCATACGGATTAATGGCTGTTCCACGGGAAGCGAGTTTGCCACAGCCCATCTGGGGCACGGAACCTGTGAGTACTAAGGAGTTACTTATGAAACATGAATTACCAACAATAGCAAGAGTTGTGAAAGGACAATTTATGAGCATTGGTACTTCAAGGTTCAACCCTTTGAAGAAATTACACCAGGATGTACTAGTGCATTCAATCAAGACTGAATTAAAGGTTCTCGGACATAGTGTAACCCGAGTGGACAGTCGGGACCGTCGCACAACTCGGCTGATAGCATTGGAACAACGTTTATCAATACCGTTGACATACAAAGGCTGGTTCGAGTTACTGTCGGAAGATGGCCGGTCGGTGAAGCCTATTGACGGTGTATATGAGCTAGCCAAGGCGTTCCCAAAAGTGAGTAAAGTTCTAGTTCGTCAAAATGTGAAAGCCTATCTTGTTAATGAGAGTGACGGTAAGATGACGTTTGACAGAACAAAAATTGTCATATCCGGTGAACAGCTGAAGGTGATCGGAGAGGTACCGCTACAGTTACCCCCTGGCAAAGAAGGTACAGTTCGATTGCTGAAGTGTGTGGACTCTAAGGCGGATAATATATTCTTGAGTTTTGATCAAAAAGCTGTGTTTACACCTATAGCTAGTGAGACAGACGTTATGGGCGTCTTTATGATTAAAGATGTGATTCACAGATTCCGTCTGCCATTGACAGTAAAACTTGTTCAGGGTGTATGGCCAAAGGTGGACTCAACCCGATTTACGGGAATGATTCGATTGGACTGGGCATATACAGACGAGACTGCGTTCGTTTGCCCGTTGGATCGCAACACACCCAGAATTTACCCTATCCCGACAGAAGTTAACCTACGACTCGTCACGGCTGCTAATAACGGTGATTTAAAAGCTAATGAAGCGTATACTAATATAATGGTGAAATGTAACAGGCTGGTCGCGAACTATCAAAACACGATACATTTGATTATATCAGTGCCCGAGGGAGCTGTGAAAGCCAAAAGCCATACATTGGCCAATATTTATTCTCAAACAAACACAAAACCAGTTCAAAAGGTAATGCCCTCCAGTCAAATGAAACGCTCAAGAAGCCGTGAAGACATTCTTCTAGATGAGCTAGACGATCTCTATGGTTACCTTCGCGAAGGAAAACAGCCTCCAGCTGGTAAATTTGCGCGAGATTCAGACGAAGAGACTTATTACGAAGAACCTGAGTTCGAACCCATGACTAAGTTCAAATCTCGTCTTGAAATGCTCAATAAAGGGGATGTGATAGGTAGTCAAAAAGACACAAAATACACTTTTATTGATCCACGTGCGGCTCTAGATGCTAACCATAACCGTGTTTCCAGGTCTCCTATAAACGGACATATGGCTCACCGGAAGCCGGATACACCACCGGACTTGCCCCCGAGACAATATTTGCGCTGCGCCTCATCACCGCAAATTAACGCTATTAAACCGTCGAATGGTAGTACCGGGTCACCGACAGGATCGGCTACTAGTATTGTGACGCGAGTGCCTAGTGCGCACACTCCTGCACATGTACTCCAGACACGCATTTCTAAGGAAAACCTAAGTAAAACTTCCAAGGAGAGCCGAAGTAGCGGCAGTGATGATAAAAGAGATTCGAGTTCAAATAAAAACAGAAGTTCTAGGTCGGGCTCATCAAAAGCATTACGGTCGGGAAAATCCATGCCAATATTATACTTGTGAAATAAGTATGTGTGTTAGAATATGATTATCCATATATATAATATATCTGCATCGAATTAGTTCCTATAGAGTTACATCTAATTCAACGGGTATACTGCTGGATTGTACAAATTTATTTTAGCTCGATTGTTCAAACACGTTTTTACAACAGTACATGCAGATCGCAGTAACTTGAAGGCTAAAAAGCATGTATAAGGCACAAACGATCGGGGTCTGGGCACATGTTTTCGGGTTCAAAACCATACAACTTAAAAATAGTTGTTTTGTTTTTAAGAACACTGTGATACACTATAGGCTTGACACAATACATGTACATACACTTTTTAAGGCCATTCCAAACAAGTTTTAAAATGACACCCCGTCACTATCAAGGCTATATTCTCGTATATACTGAGCTAGAAACCGTTTGTCCAGACCCCAATTGGCTGCTGTATAAGGCACCACAACCCCTGTACCACTATCCTAGCATAGTGGTACAGGATTAGTGATGCAGGATTAGTGGTGCCGTAGACTTTATCACTCTCGAGACCTCATTCCTGATGGAATCCATCGCCACGAGGGAGAGAGAAGAGGCAACGTGGAAATTAAATGCCTTGCCTAAGGGCACAATCGTAACGGCTCCAGCTGGGCTCGAACTCCGGACCTTTAGCACTTCAAACGAACTCGCATCCACTGCGCTATCATGACTTCCACAAAGTGATTAGATTAAACCCTCTGGAGACCCAAGTCCTCATAATGAGGGGGGTGAGAAGAGACGATGTGGATTTAAGTGTCTTGCCTAAGGCCAGTATCACAATGGTGTATGCTAGTAGGTAATGTGTTCATGTTGATATATCCTTCAATCATCACACACGTATAGAATCTTGTCGAACCGTGTTCAATCTTCTACTGCCAGTGTATTGTTATCACTTGTATCTGCGTGTGTGTTTTACGTTTATTTATCGTCGCTACCGGTTGCCCATATGAGCGACGCCTCCTGAAGAGATTAGTCATTTTAGAGGATAGTGTATGATACAGACAGAGACCCATTCCAGAGTCTCCTCTGGTTCGTTTACGTGCGGTGTACAGCACCGACACGAGACCTCGGTTTAATGTCCCATCTGAAAGACTGTTAATTTTATTAGGGTCAGACGGGGGATCGAACCTGCGATCAGCGTGTTACCACTGGACTACAGATCCGTCTGTACTTGTATCTGCGTCCATGATAAATCTGTTTGTAATGCAACGTGTAACTTAAATATCTGCGCGACTATCCTATGTATATAATTTATATATATAAACATATGTTTGCGAATTTCCATACGCGGATGTGAACCGATGTGTTTTTATAACCAATTCAACAATGATCGTAAACCTTTAAACGATCACGAGGCAACGTTTGTATAACCATTGCTATGTCTTTCAATCGTTTTAAAGTTACTTCATCTGTGACGCTAAGGCTTAGTTGAAACGTGGTGAAAGTCTTACCGTAATATAGTGTATATAGTTGGAGAAGTTTTACAAATTTTAATAGTCTAATGTTTATAGTCGCTTCCTGCTAAAAAAGGAAATTACAATGTACAGTCTACGTCCGTTATGTCGAATTCTCCGGTTATCTCGAAGTCGGGGAAATCCCGTTTCAGACACTATCATGTTACATATAACTGGTTCCGTTTATATCGAATTTCGTATAGTCAAGTTTCGGTTATGTCGAAGTATTTTGTTCGGATCGACGGGATTCGACATAGCGGATGTAGACGGTATGTCATTTTATGCCAGAATTTATAATAAAACATGCAACACGTGATGTACACACATTGTTTTCATTGCTAGTATGTTTTGTTACTGAGATACGGTGTTACGGAGATACGGTGTTACGGAGATACGGTGTTACGGAGATACGGTGTTACGGAGGTACGGTGTTACTGAGATACGGTGTTACGGAGATACGGTGTTACGGAGATACGGTGTTACTGAGATACGGTGTTACGGAGATACGGTGTTACGGAGATACGGTGTTACGGAGATACGGAGATACGGTGTTACTGAGATACGGTGTTACGGAGATACGGTGTTACGGAGATACATGTAATACAACACATCTACAATACATAACATGTAATACAACACATCTACAATACATAACATGTAATACAACACATCTACAATACCTAACATGTAATACAACACATCTACAATACCTAACATGTAATACAACACATCTACAATACCTAACATGTAATACAACACATCTACAATACATAACATGTAATACAACACATCTACAATACATAGTATGTAATACAACACATCTACAATACATAACATGTAATACAACACATCTACAATACATAACATGTAATACAACACATATACAATACATAGTATGTAATACAACACATCTACAATACCTAACATGTAATACAACACATCTACAATACATAACATGTAATACAACACATCTACAATACATAACATGTAATACAACACATC
This sequence comes from Archivesica marissinica, assembly GCA_014843695.1. Taxonomy (NCBI): domain Eukaryota; kingdom Metazoa; phylum Mollusca; class Bivalvia; order Venerida; family Vesicomyidae; genus Archivesica; species Archivesica marissinica. Next base: position 38,111,621 of record CM026397.1, on the reverse strand, counting down.
TACAATACATAACATGTAATACAACACATCTACAATACCTAACATGTAATACAACACATCTACAATACCTAACATGTAATACAACACATCTACAATACATACCATGTAATACAACACATCTACAATACATAACATGTAATACAACACATCTACAATACATAACATGTAATACAACACATCTACAATACATAACATGTAATACAACACATCTACAATACATAACATGTAATACAACACATCTACAATACATAACATGTAATACAACACATCTACAATACATAACATGTAATACAACACATCTACAATACATAACATGTAATACAACACATCTACAATACATAACGCGATACAACACATATACAATACATAACATGTAATACAACACATCTACAATACATAACATGTAATACAACACATCTACAATACATAACATGTAATACAACACATCTACAATACATAACATGTAATACAACACATCTACACTACATAACACGATACATGTAATACAACACATCTACACTACATAACGCGATACATGTAATACAACACATCTACACTACATAACGCGATACATGTAATACAATACATCTACACTACATAACGCGATACATGTAATACAACACATCTACACTACATAACGCGATACATGTAATACAACACATCTACACTACATAACCTGTAATACAACACATCTACAATACATAACATGTAATACAACACATCTACAATACATAACATGTAATACAATACATCTACAATACATAACATGTAATACAACACATCTACAATACATAACATGTAATACAACACATCTACAATACATAACGCGATACAACACATCTACAATATCTAACATGTAATACAACACATCTACAATACATAACATGTAATACAACACATCTACAATACATAACATGTAATACAACACATCTACAATACACAACATGTAATACAACACATCTACAATACATAGTATGTAATACAACACATCTACAATACACAACATGTAATACAACACATCTACAATACATAGTATGTAATACAACACATCTACAATACATAACATGTAATACAATACATCTACAATACATAACATGTAATACAACACATCTACAATACACAACATGTAATACAACACATCTACAATACATAACATGTAATACAACACATCTACAATACATAGTATGTAATACAACACATCTACAATACATAACATGTAATACAACACATCTACAATACATAACATGTAATACAATACATCTACAATATCTAACATGTAAAACAACACATCTACAATACATAACAGGTAATACACACATCTACAATACGCAACATGTAATACAACACATCTACAATACATAACATGTAATACAACACATCTACAATACATAGTATGTAATACAACACATCTACAATACATATATGTAATACAGCACATCTACAATACATAACATGTAATACAACACATCTACAATACATAACATGTAATACAATACATCTACAATATCTAACATGTAATACAACACATCTACAATACATAACATGTAATACAACACATCTACAATACATAACATGTAATACAACACATCTACATACATTGTTTTTGTTCTACAATACATAACATGTAATACAACACATCTACAATACATAACATGTAATACAACACATCTACAATACATAACATCAATACAACACATCTACAATACTAACATGTAATACAACACATCTACAATACATAACATGTAATACAACACATCTACAATACATAACATGTAATACAACACATCTACAATATCTAACATGTAATACAACACATCTACAATACATAACATGTAATACAACACATCTACAATACATAACATGTAATACAATACATCTACAATACATAACATGTAATACAACACATCTACAATACATAACGGATACAACATCTACAATACTAAATGTAATACAACACATCTACAATACTAACGTACAACACATCTACAATACTAACATGTAATACAACACATCTACAATACATAACATGATACAACACATCTACAATACTACATGTAATACAACACATCTACAATACATAAGATACAACACATCTACAATACGTAACATGTAATACAACACATCTACAATACATAACATGTAATACAACACATCTACAATACATAACATGTAATACAACACATCTACAATACATAACATGTAATACAACACATCTACAATACATAACATGTAATACAACACATCTACACTACATAACGCGATACATGTAATACAACACATCTACACTACATAACGCGATACATGTAATACAACACATCTACACTACATAACGCGATACATGTAATACAACACATCTACACTACATAACGCGATACATGTAATACAATACATCTACACTACATAACGCGATACATGTAATACAACACATCTACACTACATAACGCGATACATGTAATACAACACATCTACAATACATAACATGTAATACAACACATCTACAATACATAACATGTAATACAACACATCTACAATACATAACGCGATACAACACATTACAATACATAACATGTAATACAACACATCTACAATACATAACATGTAATACAACACATCTACAATACATAACATGTAATACAACACATCTACAATACATAACATGTAATACAACACATCTACAATACATAACATGTAATACAACACATCTACACTACATAACGCGATACATGTAATACAACACATCTACACTACATAACGCGATACATGTAATACAACACATCTACACTACATAATGCGATACATGTAATACAATACATCTACACTACATAACGCGATACATGTAATACAATACATCTACACTACATAACGCGATACATGTAATACAACACATCTACACTACATAACGCGATACATGTAATACAACACATCTACACTACATAACATGTAATACAACACATCTACAATACATAACATGTAATACAACACATCTACAATACATAACATGTAATACAATACATCTACAATACATAACATGTAATACAACACATCTACAATACAAAACATGTAATACAACACATCTACAATACATAACGCGATACAACACATCTACAATATCTAACATGTAATACAACACATCTACAATACATAACATGTAATACAACACATCTACAATACATAACATGTAATACAACACATCTACAATACACAACATGTAATACAACACATCTACAATACATAGTATGTAATACAACACATCTACAATACATAACATGTAATACAATACATCTACAATACATAACATGTAATACAACACATCTACAATACACAACATGTAATACAACACATCTACAATACATAACATGTAATACAACACATCTACAATATCTAACATGTAATACAACACATCTACAATACATAACATGTAATACAACACATCTACAATATCTAACATGTAATACAACACATCTACAATACATAACATGTAATACAACACATCTACAATACATAGTATGTAATACAGCACATCTACAATACATAGTATGTAATACAACACATCTACAATACATAACATGTAATACAACACATCTACAATACATAACATGTAATACAACACATCTACAATACATAACATGTAATACAACACATCTACAATACATAACATGTAATACAACACATCTACAATACATAACATGTAATACAACACATCTACAATACATAACATGTAATACAACACATCTACAATACATAACGCGATACAACATATATACAATACATAACATGTAATACAACACATCTACAATACATAACATGTAATACAACACATCTACAATACATAACATGTAATACAACACATCTACAATACATAACATGTAATACAACACATCTACAATACATAACATGTAATACAACACATCTACACTACATAACGCGATACATGTAATACAACACATCTACACTACATAACGCGATACATGTAATACAACACATCTACACTACATAATGCGATACATGTAATACAACACATCTACACTACATAACGCGATACATGTAATACAATACATCTACACTACATAACGCGATACATGTAATACAACACATCTACACTACATAACGCGATACATGTAATACAACACATCTACACTACATAACATGTAATACAACACATCTACAATACATAACATGTAATACAACACATCTACAATACATAACATGTAATACAATACATATACAATACATAACATGTAATACAACACATCTACAATACAAAACATGTAATACAACACATCTACAATACATAACGCGATACAACACATCTACAATATCTAACATGTAATACAACACATCTACAATACATAACATGTAATACAACACATCTACAATACATAACATGTAATACAACACATCTACAATACACAACATGTAATACAACACATCTACAATACATAGTATGTAATACAACACATCTACAATACATAACATGTAATACAATACATCTACAATACATAACATGTAATACAACACATCTACAATACACAACATGTAATACAACACATCTACAATACATAACATGTAATACAACACATCTACAATACATAGTATGTAATACAACACATCTACAATACATAACATGTAATACAACACATCTACAATACATAACATGTAATACAATACATCTACAATATCTAACATGTAATACAACACATCTACAATACATAACATGTAATACAACACATCTACAATACATAACATGTAATACAACACATCTACAATACATATTATGTAATACAGCACATCTACAATACATAGTATGTAATACAACACATCTACAATACATAACATGTAATACAACACATCTACAATACATAACATGTAATACAATACATCTACAATATCTAACATGTAATACAACACATCTACAATACATAACATGTAATACAACACATCTACAATATCTAACATGTAATACAACACATCTACAATACATAACATGTAATACAACACATCTACAATATCTAACATGTAATACAACACATCTACAATATCTAACATGTAATACAACACATCTACAATACATAACATGTAATACAACACATCTACACTACATAACATGTAATACAATACATCTACAATATATATCATGTAATACAACACATCTACACTACATAACGCGATACAACACATCTACAATACATAACATGTAATACAATACATCTACAATACATAACATGTAATACAACACATCTACAATACATAACATGTAATACAACACATCTACACTACATAACGCGATACATGTAATACAACACATCTACACTACATAACGCGATACATGTAATACAACACATCTACACTACATAACGCGATACATGTAATACAACACATCTACAATACATAGGTACATGTAATACAACACATCTACACTACATAACGCGATACATGTAATACAACACATCTACACTACATAACGCGATACATGTAATACAATACATCTACACTACATAACGCGATACATGTAATACAACACATCTACACTACATAACGCGATACATGTAATACAACACATCTACACTACATAACGCGATACATGTAATACAACACATCTACACTACATAACGCGATACATGTAATACAACACATCTACAATACGCAACATGTAATACAACACATCTGCAATACGTAACATGTAATACAACACATCTACAATACGTAACATGTAATACAACACATCTACAATACATAACATGTAATACAACACATCTACAATACGTAACATGTAATACAACACATCTACAATACATAACATGTAATACAACACATCTACAATACACAACATGTAATACAACACATCTACAATACGTAACATGTAATACAACACATCTACAATACATAACATGTAATACAACACATCTACAATACATAACATGTAATACAATACATCTACAATACATAACATGTAATACAACACATCTACAATACATAACGCGATACAACACATCTACAATACGTAACATGTAATACAACACATCTACAATACATAACGCGATACAACACATCTACAATACGTAACATGTAATACAACACATCTACAATACATAACACGATACAACACATCTACAATACGTAACATGTAATACAACACATCTACAATACATAACGCGATACAACACATCTACAATACGTAACATGTAATACAACACATCTACAATACATAACATGTAATACAACACATCTACAATACGTAACATGTAATACAACACATCTACAATACATAACATGTAATACAACACATCTACAATACATAACATGTAATACAACACATCTACAATACATAACATGTAATACAACACATCTACAATACATAACATGTAATACAACACATCTACAATACATAACATGTAATACAACACATCTACAATACGCAACATGTCATACAACACATCTACAATACGCAACATGTAATACAACACATCTACAATACATAACATGTTATACAACACATCTACAATACGCAACATGTAATACAACACATCTACAATACATAACATGTAATACAACACATCTACAATACATAACATGTAATACAACACATCTACAATACATAACATGTAATACAACACATCTACAATACATAACGCGATACAACACATCTACAATACATAACATGTAATACAACACATCTACAATACATAACATGTAATACAACACATCTACAATACATAACATGTTATACAACACATCTACAATATCTAACATGTAATACAACACATCTACAATACATAGTATGTAATACAACACATCTACAATACGTAACATGTAATACAACACATCTACAATACATAGTATGTAATACAACACATCTACAGTACATAACATGTAATACAACACATCTACAATACATAACATGTAATACAACACATCTACAATACATAACGCGATACAACACATATACAATACATAACATGTAATACAACACATCTACAATACATAACATGTAATACAACACATCTACAATACATAACATGTAATACAACACATCTACAATACATAACATGTTATACAACACATCTACAATACGCAACATGTAATACAACACATCTACAATGCATAACATGTAATACAACACATCTACAATACATAACATGTAATACAACACATCTACAATACATAACATGTAATACAATACATCTACAATATCTAACATGTAATACAATACATCTACAATACATAACATGTAATACAATACATCTACAATATCTAACATGTAATACAACACATCTACACTACATAACGCGATACAACACATATACAATACATAACATGTAATACAACACATCTACAATACATAACATGTAATACAACACATCTACAATACATAACATGTAATACAACACATCTACAATACATAACGCGATACAACACATCTACAATACATAACATGTAATACAACACATCTACAATACATAACATGTAATACAACACATCTACAATACATAACATGTAATACAACACATCTACAATACATAACGCGATACAACACATCTACAATACATAACATGCAATACAACACATCTACAATACACAACATGTAACACAACACATCTACAATACATAACGCGATACAACACATCTACAATACATAACATGTAATACAACACATCTACAATACATAACGCGATACAACACATCTACAATACATAACATGCAATACAACACATCTACAATACACAACATGTAATACAACACATCTACAATACACAACATGTAACACAACACATCTACAATACATAACGCGATACATGTAATACAACACATCTACAATACACAACATGTAACACAACACATCTACAATACATAACGCGATACATGTAATACAACACATCTACAATACATAACGCGATACATGTAATACAGCACATCTACAATATCTAACATGTAATACAACACATCTACAATACATAATGCGATACAACACATCTACAATACATAACATGCAATACAACACATCTACAATACACAACATGTAATACAACACATCTACAATACACAACATGTAACACAACACATCTACAATACATAACGCGATACATGTAATACAACACATCTACAATACACAACATGTAACACAACACATCTACAATACATAACGCGATACATGTAATACAACACATCTACAATACATAACGCGATACATGTAATACAGCACATCTACAATACATAGTAGTCCAGTGCTTAACACGTTGGGGTACAGACTGCATGTACTCCAGCATATTATTGTGTGCTCGTCGACTCCTTACTGCTCACAATGATTACTTTTGTCATATAAGCCACCTCTTTGTTCGTTTGAATTACTGTGAGATTATAAAGCTGAAGTGCACAGTTTGACATCCGAGTCATATATCAACAACACCGTCTAGTAATAGACATGAATAATGAGTCCGAAGCTATTAAATCACCAAAAACACATAAATAGTTTTATGTGACCATAAAACACATTAGTGTAAGAAAAGATTCTATTTCATCGAGTTACGCACATACATATGTCGGTGATCACCAGAAAATCGGTAATATACAAAAGTACATCCAACGGTGAAGAAATACGAAACTCAAGCAGTGACAGAGAAAATGCCATCGTCCACAGTTTCAAAGCAGTGTAAGATGAAGTTTACTTTCACTGAGAAAACTCTATATATCATTCATTGAAAAGCATAAAAGAAAATGCAGTGGATGCGAGTTCGCTTCAGGTGCGAAAGGTCCGGAGTTCGAGCCCCGCTGAAGCCGTTACGAGTGTGCCCTTGGGCAAGGCATTTAAATTCCACATTGCGTCTTCTCTCTCCATCGTGCTGATGGATCCCATCAGGAATGAGGTCTCGAGAGTGATTAGTATAAGTTGTATGAACTTGTTTCGCAATCGAGCTCAAATAAATTTGTATAAACTATAAAAGAAAATCTACACTTTATATACAAATGTGTTTCAATATGTTGCAATCTGTTGGACATTATTGAACGTCGGACATTGTGGAACGTCGGACAGACCAGCAAGGAAACTATATTTGTGTACGGGATCAATACAAATCAATGCAACAGATATAGGTTTCTTTCAATAGGCCGCTTTTTTACAAGCTTCAAAGTGCATAATCGATATTTGGATAATCAGCTGACAATGCCACTACATGTACAACTATTTACTAGTTACCAATCTGTGGTTGAACCCCCAGAGTGATAGGTATAGGTATACATTAACAAACATCATGTTCGATACCCCGTCTGATCCTGACCTAACAATATTAACAGCCTTTCTGACGGGAGTGGCCTCCGTGGCCGAGTGGTTAAGGTCGTTACTTCAAAGTACTTGCCCCTCGCCGCTTGCGGTTCGAATCCCACTGGGGATTTCGAATTATTGCATGTGAGGAAACTATCCAGTTAGCTTGCGGAAGGTCGGTGGTTCTAACCGGGTAAAATACTGCTCGAAGGGGCACCCGGTATCTTCATCCACCAATACTACATGTAGCCGGAACGTCGCCATATTGTCTAAGCTGTTGGTGCGACGTTAAACTCCACAAAACAAACACACAAACAAACTGTCTGGTGGAACTATAAACCAACGTCCAATGTATCGCTGCTATACACCTAACATGTAAAAGAACCAGGGAACCAGGGAACCGGGGAACCAGGGATGCTTCTGGAGTTTGAGTGTCTTCTGTATCATATGACTAATATATTTCTGGAGGCGTCGCCTCGATTAACCAGGGAGCGATGACAATTAAGCGTATAAAATGCAACACACGATATCAGGGTTGAGCACAAGGCTTATGTTATCAATGTTTGCGATATCAGGGTTAAATTAAGCACAAGGCTTATGTTGAAATGTTATCAATGTTTGCGAGAATGTTATCAATATTTGCGAGATATCAGGGTTGAATTAAGCACAAGTTAATTGTTGAAATGTTATCAATGTTTGCGAGATATCAGGATTGAATTAAGCACACGTTAATTGTTGAAATGTTATCAATGTTTGCGAGATATCAGGGTTGAATTAAGCACACGTTAATTGTTGAAATGCTATCAATGTTTGCGAGATATCAGGGTTGAATTAAGCACAAGGCTTATGTTGAAATGTTATCAATGTTTGCGAGATATCAGGGTTGAATTAAGCACAAGGCTTATGTTGAAATGTTATCAATGTTTGCGAGATATCAGGGTTGAATTAAACACAAGTTAATTGTTGAAATGTTATCAATGTTTGCGAGATATCAGGGTTGAATTAAACACAAGTTAATTGTTGAAATGTTATCAATGTTTGCGAGATATCAGGGTTGAATTAAACACAAGTTAATTGTTGAAATGTTATCAATGTTTGCGAGATATCAGGGTTGAATTAAACACAAGTTAATTGTTGAAATGTTATCAATGTTTGCGAGATATCAGGGTTGAATTAAACACAAGTTAATTGTTGAAATGTTATCAATGTTTGCGAGATATCAGGGTTGAATTAAGCACAAGTTAATTGTTGAAATGTTATCAATGTTTGCGAGATATCAGGGTTGAATTAAGCACACGTTAATTGTTGAAATGTTATCAATGTTTGCGAGATATCAGGGTTGAATTAAACACAAGTTAATTGTTGAAATGTTATCAATGTTTGCGAGATATCAGGGTTGAATTAAACACAAGTTAATTGTTGAAATGTTATCAATGTTTGCGAGATATCAGGGTTGAATTAAGCACACGTTAATTGTTGAAATGTTATCAATGTTTGCGAGATATCAGGGTTGAATTAAGCACACGTTAATTGTTGAAATGTTATCAATGTTTGCGAGATATCAGGGTTGAATTAAACACAAGTTAATTGTTGAAATGTTATCAATGTTTGCGAGATATCAGGGTTGAATTAAACACAAGTTAATTGTTGAAATGTTATCAATGTTTGCGAGATATCAGGGTTGAATTAAGCACACGTTAATTGTTGAAATGTTATCAATGTTTGCGAGATATCAGGGTTGAATTAAGCACACGTTAATTGTTGAAATGTTATCAATGTTTGCGAGATATCAGGGTTGAATTAAACACAAGGCTAGTGTTGAAATGTTACTTTCAACAGTATTTTGACTATTTTCCGATTAAAATTTCTATTTTGCCAAACTTATATCAAAACACAATGTAATGAAGCGATATGTTTCCATGATCAGGGGGTGGACATGTGAATGGATATCAATCTCAGAGGGTCTGTCTCGGAGGCCGTGTACCCTCGTCAGTTCGTTCCCGCGGGATCCATCTCCGACACGTTGACTCTCAGGCCGTTTTTCTCTGTGTTGTCTGTATCGGCCAAATTAGCCCCCTGTGCGTCTGCAGTCTGCAGTGTCTGACATTTTATCTCTCGGGGGTTTCTGTATCGGGCAGTTTGGCTCTGAAGGGTTTTGTGTCGGACAATCTGTCTCTCGAGGTTATGTATTGGAAAGTTTGGCACTGAAGGGTTTAGTGCCAGAAAATCGTGTCGGACAATATTTCTCCCAGGAGTTATGTATCATTTATAACATAATTGACTGGAACAGCCATTACGTTTATTTCATTTACAAATGCTCAAATTTCTCATTTACAATAACGATCGGTTTCAGTCAATAAACCAAATGTTTGTATGTAATAAAACTACAAAATATGGGACGAAAACGCATAAATTATGCTACGCATAGGTAAATAACAAATTAGTTCAAAAGCAAATGATTGATTATCACGTAACGTGCAGCTATTTCTTGTCATTTGAGAATACAACACAGAACATAATATGTTCTCCTGTTCAGTTTAGCTGTACTTCCGCAATGTATTAACATAATACAATACTTTTGAATATAATCATTTGAAGTAGACATAATTTAATCCTAGTTTACCAATAGTTGGGGAATTATAATATTTCAATAATCGGCATTAACCTAACGGTCGACATGTTATTTGTATAATAGTTCACACTTTTCCGGCTGGCTACACTTTTCAATACTTTTCGTTGAGTGTGCGTGATTTACGTTTATTCATCGTCGCTAACGGTTGGCCACATGAGCGACGCCTCCGGAAGAGATTAGTCATTTTAGATTTATGCAGACGGATCTGAAGTCCAGTGGTAACACGCTGGATTTTTGGAGGATAGTGCAATGATACACACAGAAACCCATTATAGAGTCCCCCTGGCTCTTTTACGTGCACTGTGTACAACACCGACACTAGACCTCGGATTAAAGTCCCATCTGAAAGACTGTTAATTTTATTATGGTCAGACGTAGGGATCGAACCTGCGATCCCTGGATTACCAGTCCAGTCGAGAATAGCAATGGAACTGTAATTTGTATAATAGTTCACACTTTTCCGACTGGCTACACTTTTGAATACTTTTTTAATTTAAGTTTCAAATGTATTGGCACAGTCAGCAACTATATTGCCTTTGGCCATTTACAACTATAGAAATATGGCAAAGACATCACAAAACGTGTTACATATATCAATTTGAAACTTGAAACATAATTTAAGAACTGCTAAGCTCTTGTCATGTTGAACCAGATGTGTTGTTTTTTGGTTTATACGTAATTTATTTTACCTCGATTTCGGAACAAGCCGTTACAACACATTAGATATACCTCTCTCTCTCTCTCTGTATGGAGGGAAGGTTAACTCTCTCTAGGGAGGGAAGGTTAACTCTCTCTAGGGAAGGAAGGTTAACTCTCTCTAGGGAGGGAGGGAGGGAGGGAGGGAGGGAGGGAGGGAGGGAGGGAGGGAGGGAGGGGAGGGAGGGAGGGAGGGAGGGAGGGAGGGAGGGAGGGAGGGAGGGAGAGCGCTCGTTACTGATGGAATCCATCGCCGTGAGGGAGAGAGACGATGCAATGTGAATTTAAATGCCTTGCCTAAGGACACCACCACCGTGGTTCTGGCACGGCTCGAACTCTCACATTCTCGGTTACAAGGCGGACATCGTCCCAGTTCACCACGATGACTCCACAAATGTTAGGTTTTAGCTACTGGCACTAAGGTCCTATATATTCAGCTTCATGAATCCAATACATGTATTTCACGATTTCAACTTCACGAATTCACGATCGCTTTTTCTTATACAACACACCACTTAACATCACTCGCCTACCGGAAATATACGTACCGGACATATGTTTTACAACATAAACCACAAAACATGCCCAAAATAGAGTTGTTCTCATGCTTTTAGTGAAGAAGTGAACACGCCACAGCTGTCCATTAAAATAAAACATAATTGCACACTAATTATATCAGCTTGATAATTCTCGTGGGTTGTAATTACTAATTCCTTTCAAATTATGTCGTTATTTTTGCCTCGTTTAACTGTTTCTAACAGTGTTTTTAGAAACACTCTAATCATTATATTAATAGTAGAAGGTTTCAGCCTTTCACAAGCATTCTACTGTTTACTGAACAATAGGTCCATGCATGTATATTATTACTGAAAATATTGTCTTGGCATGTATCTTATTAAGTACAAGTGTATGGGTTATACATAGAGGTACAAGTGTATGGGTTATACATAGAGGTACAAGTGTATGGGTTATACATAGAGGTACACGTGTATGGGTTATACATAGAGGTACAAGTGTACGGGTTATACATAGAGGTACAAGTGTATGGGTTATACATAGAAGTACAAGTGTATGGGTTATACATAGAGGTACAAGTGTATGGGTTATACATAGAGGTACAAGTGTATGGGTTATACATATAGATACAAGTGTACGGGTTATACATAGAGGTACAAGTGTACGGGTTATACATAGAGATACAAGTGTACGGGTTATACATAGAGATACAAGTGTATGGGTTATACATATATATACAAGTGTATGGGTTATACATAGAGATACATAATATGAGCTGTAACCCGTATATAAGTTTTGACATATTTAAGATAGCGGCTAAACGGGAAGTGCGACACACATGCTGACATGTAATTCTGTATGCTTGACGTGTATCATGTTAATGACTTGCGATAAGATTCTAAAACATTTAATGGACCCGTGTGTAATCGTACATATCAATCAATGTACCTTAACCATTACTGCGCATTATGATATAATGAGTGGGAAATCTGATAGTTAATCAATATACCATCTGGTCTACGCATACACTTATATAAATTGTATTTTAAATTCACAATTTACTCAATGTAGAAAGTTTATATGTATGTGTGTACTTGTTATAATTTGTTTATTTGTTGTTTAAAGTCGCACAGACGGATCTGTAATCCAGTGGTAACACGCTGGACTGGTAATCCAGGGATCGTGTGTTCGATCCCCCGTCTGACCATAATAAAATTAACAGTCTTTCAGATGGGACGTTAAACCGAGGTCTCGTGTCGGTGCTTTACACTGTGCACGTAAAAGAACCAGAGGAGATTCTGGAATGGGTCTCTGTCTTTATCATGCACTATCCTCCAAAACTCTAAAATGACTAATCTCTTCAGGAGGCGTCGCTCATATGGGCAACCGGTAGCGACGATAAATAAACGTAAAACACACATGTTGCTTCAAGTCATATAGCGATTCTCTATCTAATATGTGTGGAGGAAGACCCTGGGTGCCCATCCAAGCAGTATTTCAAACACGGGTCGACACCCAGATAGAACCATATATCTTCCACAATCCAGATGGGTAGCTTCCTAACTTGAAAGAATTCCACAGCAAGAGTGGGATTCGAACATACACATTTTATAAGAACTTGATTCATCATCGAGCTAAAAGAAATTATTAAAACTGACATATACATTCTGTCGCGTTATCTCGTGGTGACTGGGAATCTCGTTGAGTATATGCGAGAGTCTCGTCCGTGTGTTACAATCCCTTTATTAATCCAATATTTCTCAAGTTAGTTCCGGAAGTTGAAGACGACATTGTTGCCATATTTGATAATACCAATCCTTGTTCGCCGATTCGTGGATGAATACATTCGTATTTTATCAAATATTGTCAATTGGTTTATTTTCTTAACCTATTCTAGCGAATATACAAGACTCTATACAAACTGAAAATAGCAATAACGAATATACAAGGTGAATCTCCTAGACTTGACATAAAGAAAATACGCGCTTTCAAAAACTAGTTATTTTTATATAATCGTGATGTTCTAGAACGAAATCTGGATGAACAAACACAATGACTCAAATGTTATAATTTATATGCTGCAAGATATACCGTGAATAAAAAGCACGATTTCGTTGTGCATTGAACAGCTCCTCACTGAACATCAAATGACGTGCAATGAACATGAAATAAGTTGTTTACTCGCCCATGTGATTCGCCGGTGGCGAGGGTAAATAGGCTCAATCATCAAGATATAGGTACTACGTGGTCGAGTGTGTGTGTGTTTTACGTTTATTTATCGTCGCTACCGGTTGTCCATATGAGCGACGCCTCCTGAAGAGATTAGTTATTTTAGATGTTGGAGGATAGTGCATGATACAGACAGAGACCAATTCCAGAGTCTCCTCTGGCCAAAACGCTCTCCCTTGGTTCATACTCGGTTATGGATATAAAAGTGTACCATGAACTCCGACAATCGAAACTTAAGGGGAAATACTAGTATTAGCGAGAATAATATAGATAGTTTAGTTGTAATTGTTTACACAGAATTGTTGGTAATCTGCAAGAGTGTGTTTTACGTTTATTTATCGTCGCTACCGGTTGTCCATATGAGCGACGCCTCCTGAAGAGATTAGTTATTTTAGATCATTGGAGGATAGTGCATGATACAGACAGAGACCAATTCCAGAATCACCTCTGGTTCTTTTACGTGCACGGTGTAAAGCACCGACACGAGACCTCGATTTAACGTCCTATCTGAAAGTCTTAATTTTATTAGAGTCGGACGGGGGATCGAACCTGCGATCCCTGGATTACCAGTCCAGCGTGCTACCACTGGACTACAGATCCGTCTGTCGAGTGGTTACGGTCGCTGACTTATATACCATTGTAGCATATCATCACTGATGGTCACGGGATCCAGCCCCGCTCAGGCCGTGTATCATTTATATGAAAACGTTGGCAATTTCTTGCGGAGGTTGGTGCATCAAGTACTGGTTAACCACTGGAGCATGTCCAGAAAAGGTGTCACTCAATGGGCAACCGGTAGCGACGTTAAATAAACGTAAGGTTTGTTTTTTTTTTTTTTTTGTTTTTGTTGTTTTTTGGGGGTTGTTTTGTTTTGTTTGGTGTTTTTGTTTGGTGTTGGGGTTTGGGTGTTTTGTGTTGTGTGTGTTGTTGTTGGGGGTTTGGGTGGGTGGGGGTTGGTTTTGGTTTTTTTTTTTTTTGTTTTTTTTTTTGTTGGTTTGGTTTTTTGGTTGTGTGTGGTGTGTTTGTTGTTGTGGGTTGGTGGTTGGGTGGGTGGTGTTTGGTTTTTTGGGTTTTTTGTTGTGGGTGTGTGTGTTTTTGTTTTGGTTGTTTGGTGTGGTTTTTGGTTTTTTGTGTTTTTGGTTTGGTTGTGTGGGTTGTTTGTTTTTTGTGGGGGGTGTTGTATGCGTAATGATATCAACTAGTTGATGTAGTTGTAGTAGTAGTCCAGTGGTAACACACTTGACTGGTAATCCAGGGATCGTGGGTTCGATCCCCCGTCTGACCCTACAAAAATTAATAGTCTTTCAGATGGGACTTTAAACCGAGGTCTAAAATCTAAAATGACTAATCCCTTCAGGAGGCGTCGCTCATATGGGCAACCGGTAGCGACAATAAATAAACGTAAAGCACATACATAGTGTATAATGTCAAACCTGTGTTAGTGGTCACCTCCATTAAGCAGCTGACGTGTATTAAGCAGCCAGTTTCCATATTCCCAATATGTTGTTTTATTATACATTTGACCTATATTAACTCTTTCAGCGCCAATGTCGCATAAAAGCGACTTCGTAAAAAAGTAGAGAACCCGATCGGACAGAATAGAACATGCCGTCTGATCAGGCTATATGCTGATTGCTCTTCTGACAGTGGAGCTGAAGCACCTGTCCGAATAGCAAACAACATAGATCCCGATCAGACGCGGCGTTACGCCGCGGCTGATCTGGATCTATGTTGTTTACACATGCTCTGAATTTATTCGGCACTGAAAGAGTTAAGCAGCAACCTGTGCTAACCAGCCACTTTCTGCGATTCCCTTCATTGGCTGCTTAACACAGGTTTGACTGTAGTAGCAATCTTTATTAATTTATCTTGATGTGTTTAATTGCTATGAACAAAAATTATAAATGTATAAACTCTTCGAAAATTAGTAAGGTTGAAAACAGTTACTTATTAGTTATGAATTGAGTCTCTATAAATAAATGACTCACTTATTTATACAGAATGTGCATCTAATAGAAATGAACAGGCTACCAAATGGACCTGGATAGCAACATGACCCGCAACTGGAACGGCATGGATCAATTATCTTAATCCGATTTGTTTACTAAACAAGAAAAGAAAGAAAAACTCGCGGGAAAATATTAGACAAGTCCACATAAGACCATTTGGGTGTGTCGTTTATGCCTACGATATACATGGATATCGGTCCTGACAACTGGGCTATATAAACTTACCTATCCAGGTAAATAATACCATTGCACTATCCTCCAAAAATCTAAAATGACTTATCTCTTCAGGATGCGTCATTCATATGGGCAACCGGTAGCGACGATAAATAAACGTAAAACACACACAAATAATATGGTCGAATGCATATGTTTACAAATATCAAATTATCATTCGACACAAGTATTAAAACATATATTGAATTGTTTGTTGGTAAACAATTTGTCAAAAATAGCGAATTTGGTGTTTTTAAAGGTGGTAAAGGTATGTTTCTTTCTTTCCCGTTTCATTCTAGAACAAACATAACTTATTTATATCCTAACTAAATTAGGACGAGAATAAGTAAGCACCGCATGCATAGGACTGTCCCCGAGCAGGTAATGAGATTTATTCCAAATTAACCGAACACGTAAACGCACGCGTACGCGCATCACTGGGGTTAGCAACCATTAAGCCAGTGGTGTTAAACGGCTCTATAACATGAGACGAGAAAATGATGTGTGTGCTTTACGTTTATTTATCGTCGCTACCGGTTGACCATAATATATTATGAGCGACGTCTCCTGAAGAGATTAGTCACAGACGGATCTGTAGTCCGGTGGTAACACACTTGACTGGTAATCCAGAGATCGCAGGTTCGACCCCCCGTCTGACCCTAATACAATTAACAGTAATTCAGATGGGACTTTAAACCGAGGTCTCGTGTTGGTGCTGTGCACCGTGCACGTAAAAGAACCAGATGAGACTCTGGAATTGGTCTCTGTCTGCATCATTGCACTATCCTCAAACAATCTAAAAATGACTAATCTTTTCAGGAGGCGTCGTTCATATGAGCAACCGGTAGCGACGATAAATAAACGTAAAACACACAAATAATGTTGTTATTATAAGTAGTGTTGCACATGGACTAGTGGTTAATGACTGTATATTGACGTGACAGAGCAGGTTAGGTGTACAGCCGATCGAGCATCGGTCATCAACCTGCAATTGATGCATTGCAAAGTAATAGGCCAAAAATAGCTCCGGGTTCTTTAATGAAGCCGACATTCCCCCCACTCATGATTTAAAAAAGTCAACAAAATAACAGATCAGTAAATAAAACGTCATAGATCAGTAAATATAAGCATGGATCAGTAAATAATACACACACTGTGTCTATAAAACGATTAAAAGTAAGATCGATTTTATTTGATTCTATATTGAGGTCGACTGCGCCCGACGCGCCATCTTGCACGATCAGTAGACCCATGGGTGACGGTGTGTACTCTATCAACCCGGTCATATATGATGTGAACAGCTGATGCAACATAATACGATAATCGAGTACAATGATATCAAGTGAGGGCATCAAGTGAGGGCGATATCAAGTGAGGGCGATATCCTTTTATTTCCATCGATGGTCGTTTTTCGTTGTACACAGTAAAAATGTGTTGGTTGTACATGTATCTGTTTAGCTTAGTTTATACAAATTTTAGCTCGATTACGAAACACGTTTAGCGCTTCTCAGCAATGTAACCCGGGTTCGATCCTCGGACTGGGAAGTATGTGAGATGGTACGGTGGTCGTCAGATCGGACAGGTGGGTTTTCTCCGGGTACTCCGGTTTCCTCCCACACGAATGACCACATTTACGCTTTCATCCGCGCCAATGAGAGCGATTAATATAAGTTGTTAGAACTTGTTTCGCAATCGTTGCAAAATAAATAAAGTTTAAACTTAAACAGAGGTATCATGTATCGGTGCTATACACCGTGCATGTAAAAGAACCATGGTTATTTTGGAATTGGATCGTTTTCTGTATCTTGCACTATCCTCCAAACATAGAATGATTAATATGTATCCCATGGTTGCGTCGCCACCGATTAACAAGGGGCGACAATTTTTAAAAAAACGTGGCTACTCCAAGAAAGCATAATTGGGGTATATTTTCGTATATGAATATGTTGATTCGTCAACCAGTGTACATTGAAACACTTCAAATTAACTCTGTAACCTTCTCCATTGAATTCAATCAGTTATTAACATGTACTCTGTATGAATAATTTACTATATTGATCTGTTAATTCACTGTTCGGCTGTATCATGCAGATATTGTCCACGTGAGCTTTTTAGCCTAAAGCAATTGAAAAAATAAAAACTTGAAACTTTTTCAACAACACGTATAATTTCAACAGGGAATGTTTTCGAATAGGTGCACATACGGATCTGTATTCCAGTGGTAACATGCTGGACTGGTAATCCAGGGATCGCAGGTTCGATCTCCCGTCAGACTATAATAAAATTAACAGTTTCAGATGAGACTTTAAACCGAGGTTTCGTGTCGGTGTTGTACACCGTGCATGTAAAATAATCAGAGAAGACTCTGCCTGGAATGGGTCTCTGTCTGTATCATTGCACTATTCTCCACAAATCTAAAATGACTAATCTCTTCAGGAGGCGTCGCTCAGGTGGGCAACCGGTAGCGACGATAAATAAACATAAAACACACACTCGAATAGGTGTGTCATGTGTCTTAAACATTCGTCACAGTCACTCCTGTCTAAATAGCTTGATCTTATTAAAACGATGAGAAATTAGCTTAGTAATCCGATTTCATTTACATTCAAAATCCGTTTAATCTTGTAACGGCTAGTGATAACATGTCACGATATTAATGAATCGGTTAATCTTATAGCGGCTGTTTTGACCTGTCAATCAGCTGAAATGATTGAAATTGAATCATATTTAACATTGTAACAATGTATAAGTCGTGTACGTGCAACCCCCAACCGGCGGCGGGATAATAATAATAATAATAATAATAATAAGGTGGGATTGAGAACAATTAGTCAGTTACTGCCTCGGAATACTCATAAAAGTCGATTAGATCTCTTAATTGGTTTCCTCTGTTTTTATCGTTGAGTCCGTTGCACCACATGCTATCCAATCTTCTAATAATTAAATAATTAAATATAAACTGACAGAAAATGTATTATCAATTAATAACATGATTTGATCGAATTACATTTATACTACCGCAAATTCTAGTTAGAAGACTTACCTCCATTTGTAAAATGAAAATTCAGGACACAAATGGAAACCTGAATGGTCAATCCACGCCAAACATGAATGAGATCACAGTAAGCTCAAATGGCATAGAGAAACTTCTCAATAACCTGAACCCCCACAAGGCTAGTGGTCCTGACCAAATTGTTTTTGTTGTTTTTTGGTTTTTTTGTTGCTCCCATTTACAAAAAGGGGACAAGTCAAACCCCGCCAACTATAGGCCTATCTCACTGACATGTGTTCTATGCAAGGTACTAGAACATATAGTTTCCTCCTCGATAGTAAAACACTTCACTAACCACCACAGTATTCTGTACCATTTGCAGCATGGTTTTAGAGAAAAACGGTCATGCGTGACCCAACTAGTAATGCTAGTCAATGACTTGGTTACCTATGTCTACAATAAGCATCAGGTAGATCTCATCCTATTAGACTTCAGTAAGGCTTTCGATAAGGTCAATCACGAGAAAGTACTACTAAAAATGCATGAATATGGAGTCAGAGGTCAAACATTAAGATGGATTAAGAGTTTTCTAGATAATAGACTCCAGTCAGTTGTCCTTAATGGTATTAGTTCAGAGGCCATTCCGGTGTCCTCTGGAGTCCAACAGGGATCCGTACTTGGACCCCTGCTTCTCCTAGCCTACATAAACGACCTCCCACAAAACATCAGTTCCAAGGTCCGCATCTTTGCAGATGATACTGCAGTCTATCTATCACTGACATCTGCAAATGAATCGGTCACACTCCAAAACGATCTTAAGAGATTAGAATAGTGGGAGTTGGAGTGGGACATGGAATATAACCCCTCCAAATGTCAAGTTATCCACGTCACCAGAAGGAAACATCCTATTCCCAGCAAATATAAACTCCATGGAGTCCTACTTGAGTCGGTCACCTCAGCCAAATACCTTGGCGTGGATATCTCAAATAACCTGTCGTGGGACACTCACATAAAAAGCTCAACAAAGAAAGCAAACCAAACATTAGGATTTCTACGTAGAAACATCCAGGTCAAATCTGAACCCCTTAAGTCCATGGCTTACCAGACACTAGTGAGACCCCAGCTTGAATATGGCTCCGAGATCTGGTCGCCCCATACCCAAACATTGATATACCAAATTGAAGGTGTCCAGCGAAGAGCAGCCTGTTGGATAAAGGCTGACTTCTATCGTACCTCTAGTGTTACAGACATGCTATATTACCTAAATCTACGCAGACTAGCGGCGTATTGACAATAGGTTATCCCTTATGTATAAAATTCATAATGATCGTGTTGCTATTCCCATTGAAAATTACTTAGTTCCCCTCTCCCGTCATGCTCGCCATTGCCATTCCTTAAGCTATAGGTTAATTACAGCAACTACAGATTACTACAAGTTTTCCTTTTTTCCAAGAACAATCTACCATTGGAACCACCTCCCTCCTGACATTGTCCATCTCCCTACCATAGAGCAATTCAATACGGCAGTTTGCCATATTGAACATGCCAGTCCCTAGTTGTTCTGCGCAGCTGCTTTTAAACTTGTTACCACAACTTATTTCCATTACCTTCTTAAATTATACTGATGTAGTAATTTTCTTTATAGTCGCCTACGCCGAGGCACATGGGCGACTAGTTTCTCTTATGTCGAAATATCTAAGTAGTTTATGGAGACAGCAGCTGAGAAGGCATCTCCGTTCTTCGCAGGGTGACAAGTCCTGTATCCTCTTTCGAAGGGGTCCTTTGTAGGGCCACATCCTCCACGATGTGTCAGCTCACAACAGCAATAATGGTTCCGGTTTCTTCGCTGGGGTCCTCACGCCACCAAGAAGTCAGCGTCCCACCGTCTTCCTTGAAGGAGATCGCTCCCCTTGAAGGAGCCGGCTAAAAGAATCCAGCTATCCGTCGTCTCCAGCACTAAGTGGTGCTGTCTCGCCAAGTAGGTTAGTTAGTCGAATGATAATCTGTATGTATATGTACAGAGTCACGCGATTCCGATGGCGCGTCTTCCGTCAGCGAAGTCGTTCAACCATATTCCTGTTGTGAGCTGTGCCTAGGTCACGACGTGCACGTAGTGGAGGAAAGACCTGGTAAATTATACTTTTAACTACTCATACTTTTAACTTCTTTGCGGTTTTTGACGCGCAACATGTCTACGTCCCCGCGAGGTAGATAGACAGACAGACAGACAGACAGACAGATAGACAGACGGACGGAGGAGAGGAGGAGGAAGGAGGAGGAGGGGGGACGGACGGCGGAGGAACGGAGGAGGACGGACGGCGGATGGACGAGGAGGAGGGGAGACGGACGGAGGATGGTGGACGAGGACGGACGGACGAGGTGATAGATGGATGGATGGATGGATGATGGATGGATAGATAGATAGATAGATAGATAGATAGATAGATAGATAGATAGATAGATAGATAGATAGATAGATAGAAAACAACAGTAAAACAAAGGATCCAACGAAAAGGATCAATATACATTTCGGGATAAATCGGACTTATTTGCCAAGGGAGGTAATAGAAAAACAAGCATGTTTCACATTGGAACCGGGCATACTGAGCTATTACCTTTTGAACTTACCGTGTGCGGGGGAGCCAGGAACCACTATATTTAGAGTAGGCGAATCACACATGGTTGAGCCACAGGGATTCGGCACGTTTGAAACGAGCGTTCTGATTGGATTATGATTATTCTTCATATAAAAAAACAAGCACCTAGCTACATTCTAATAATCCAATCAGAACGCTCGTTTCAACGTCGTTTCAACGCGAATTGCAAATTGAAAAATTCTCCGAAATCTCATTTTGACGTACATTTTTGCCGAATAAACCTACACGTTAGTGGAAACACATTTTATTGATAAAGTTATTCACTGTTAAAACTCTCCCGTCGAAAATCTTTTTTGTTGCTGACAGAACCCGTGTCCTAGTATGGAAATGTGACCTGCTATGGCCAATGTCTGTGGCAATTGTTTGCAAAGTATACATGCACGCAGCTTAAAGTTTTGTTTTATTTGAAGAACAATATAAAGACTCGGGATAGGCGTTATATTTGGACAGATGTGTACACAATTGTTTCAGATAGGGCCATTTTACTGATCGATGCGAAATCTGACATCCCACAGAGTAGAATCCCTGTACTTAAATATATATACTAGTACCCCCAAACGTGCCGAATCCCGGTGGGTTGAGCACCAGAGTTACATATATGTTATGAAAATGGAACAGATAGCTGGTGGCATCTGACGGACTTACTGGTTAAACGTTTACTTTCTCGGCGAGAGCTATAGTGTATATCATAAAAGACTCATAAAAGTAACGAGTCATAAAATAACATATTACATTATTACGTTGCATACCAGAAACTATCTGCTTTGAATGTTACACATAGGTGATATTTTATGACGTGGTGATTTTACGTTTTCTTCAAAAGCAATTTATATGAAATAATAATATATATATAATTGCATCTGTCGGAATAAGTTGCCGTGACATAAATCACATATATAATGTAATATACAAAACAAGTTATCTTCAAAAGATACCTATAAAATAAACCGAAATAGTTCTCATTATTACCTCTCCCCCTCCCTCACCTCCCCCTCCCTCACCTCCCCCTCCCTCTCTCTCTCTTTCCCCTCCCTCTCCCTCACCTCCCCATCCATCTCCATCTCC
>CM026397.1:37874290-38086356 GCA_014843695.1 Archivesica marissinica | reverse complement strand
CAACATTTGGATATAATCTCTTGGACAGCCGTGGATGCAATGCCTAGCCAACATTTGGATATAATCTCTTGGACAGCCATGGATGCAATGCCTAGCCAACATTTGGATATAATCTCTTGGACAGCCAACATTTGGATATAATCTCTTGGACAGCGGTGTATGCAATGCCTAGCCAACATTTGGATATAATCTCTTGGACAGCGGTGTATGCAATGCCTAGCCAACATTTGGATATAATCTCTTGGACAGCTGTGTATGCAATGCCTAGCCAACATTTGGTTATAATCTCTTGGACAGCCGTGTATGCAATGCCTAGCCAACATTTGGATATAATCTCTTGGACAGCCATGGATGCAATGCCTAGCCAACATTTGGATATAATCTCTTGGACAGCCATGGATGCAATGCCTAGCCAACATTTGGATATAATCTCTTGGACAGCCGTGGATGCATTGGCTAGCAAACATTAAGTAATAATCTCACGACCGGCCATGGATGCAATGCCTAGCCAACATTTGGATATAATCTCTTGGACAGGCATGGATGCAATGCCTAGCCAACATTTGGATATAATCTCTTGGACAGCCGTGGATGCATTGGCTAGCAAACATTAAGTAATAATCTCACGACCGGCCATGGATGCAATGCCTAGACAACATTTGGTTATAATCTCTTGGACAGCCATGGATGCAATGCCTAGCCAACATTTGGATATAATCTCTTGGACAGCCGTGGATGCAATGCCTAGCCAACATTTGGATATAATCTCTTGGACAGCCGTGGATGCAATGCCTAGCCAACATTTGGATATAATCTCTTGGACAGCCATGGATGCAATGCCTAGCCAACATTTGGATATAATCTCTTGGACAGCCGTGGATGCATTGGCTAGCAAACATTAAGTAATAATCTCACGACCGGCCATGGATGCAATGCCTAGCCAACATTTGGATATAATCTCTTGGACAGCCATGGATGCAATGCCTAGCCAACATTTGGATATAATCTCTTGGACAGCCGTGGATGCATTGGCTAGCAAACATTAAGTAATAATCTCACGACCGGCCATGGATGCAATGCCTAGCCAACATTTGGTTATAATCTCTTGGACAGCCGTGGATGCAATGCCTAGCCAACATTTGGATATAATCTCTTGGACAGCCGTGGATGCAATGCCTAGCCAACATTTGGATATAATCTCTTGGACAGCCGTGGATGCAATGCCTAGCCAACATTTGGATATAATCTCTTGGACAGCCGTGGATGCAATGCCTAGCCAACATTTGGTTATAATCTCTTGGACAGCCGTGGATGCAATGCCTAGCCAACATTTGGATATAATCTCTTGGACAGCGGTGTATGCAATGCCTAGCCAACATTTGGATATAATCTCTTGGACAGCCGTGGATGCAATGCCTAGCCAACATTTGGATATAATCTCTTGGACAGCCATGGATGCAATGCCTAGCCAACATTTGGATATAATCTCTTGCACAGTCATGGATGCAATGCCTAGCCAACATTTGGATATAATCTCTTGGACAGCCAACATTTGAATATAATCTCTTGGACAGCGGTGTATGCAATGCCTAGCCAACATTTGGATATAATCTCTTGGACAGCTGTGTATGCAATGCCTAGCCAACATTTGGATATAATCTCTTGGACAGCCGTGGATGCAATGCCTAGCCAACATTTGGTTATAATCTCTTGGACAGCCGTGGATGCAATGCCTAGCCAACATTTGGATATAATCTCTTGGACAGCCGTGGATGCAATGCCTAGCCAACATTTGGATATAATGTCTTGGACAGCCGTGGATGCAATGCCTAGCCAACATTTGGATATAATCTCTTGGACAGCCGTGTATGCAATGCCTAGCCAACATTTGGATATAATCTCTTGGACAGCCGTGGATGCAATGCCTAGCCAACATTTGGTTATAATCTCTTGGACAGCCGTGGATGCAATGCCTAGCCAACATTTGGATATAATCTCTTGGACAGCCTGGATGCAATGCCTAGCCAACATTTGGATATAATCTCTTGGACAGCCGTGGATGCAATGCCTAGCCAACATTTGGATATAATCTCTTGGACAGCCGTGGATGCAATGCCTAGCCAACATTTGGATATAATCTCTTGGACAGCCATGGATAATCTAGCCAACATTTGGATATAATCTCTTGGACAGCCGTGGATGCAATGCCTAGCCAACATTTGGATATAATCTCTTGGACAGCCGTGGATGCAATGCCTAGCCAACATTTGGATATAATCTCTTGGACAGCCTGGATAATCTAGCCAACATTTGGATATAATCTCTTGGACAGCCGTGGATGCAATGCCTAGCCAACATTTGGATATAATCTCTTGGACAGCCGTGGATGCAATGCCTAGCCAACATTTGGATATAATCTCTTGGACAGCCGTGGATGCAATGCCTAGCCAACATTTGGATATAATCTCTTGGACAGCCATGGATGCAATGCCTAGCCAACATTTGGATATAATCTCTTGGACAGCCGTGGATGCAATGCCTAGCCAACATTTGGATATAATCTCTTGGACCGTGGTGCAATGCCTAGCCAACATTTGGATATAATCTCTTGGACAGCCGTGTATGCAATGCCTAGCCAACATTTGGATATAATCTCTTGGACAGCCTGGATGCAATGCCTAGCCAACATTTGGATATAATCTCTTGGACAGCCGGATGCAATGCCTAGCCACATTTGGATATAATCTCTTGGACAGCCTGATGCAATGCCTAGCCAACATTTGGATATAATCTCTTGGACAGCCTCTTGGACAGCGGTGTATGCAATGCCTAGCCAACATTTGGATATAATCTCTTGGACAGCGGTGTATGCAATGCCTAGCCAACATTTGGATATAATCTCTTGGACAGCCGTGTATGCAATGCCTAGCCAACATTTGGATATAATCTCTTGGACAGCCATGGATGCAATGCCTAGCCAACATTTGGATATAATCTCTTGGACAGCCATGGATGCAATGCCTAGCCAACATTTGGATATAATCTCTTGGACAGACGTGGATGCATTGGCTAGCAAACATTAAGTAATAATCTCACGACCGGCAATGGATGCAATGCCTAGCCAACATTTGGATATAATCTCTTGGACAGTCATGGATGCAATGCCTAGCCAACATTTGGATATAATCTCTTGGACAGCCGTGGATGCATTGGCTAGCAAACATTAAGTAATAATCTCACGACCGGCCATGGATGCAATGGCTAGACAACATTTGGTTATAATCTCTTGGACAGCCATGGATGCAATGCCTAGCCAACATTTGGATATAATCTCTTGGACAGCCGTGGATGCAATGCCTAGCCAACATTTGGATATAATCTCTTGGACAGCCGTGGATGCAATGCCTAGCCAACATTTGGATATAATCTCTTGGACAGCCATGGATGCAATGCCTAGCCAACATTTGGATATAATCTCTTGGACAGCCGTGGATGCATTGGCTAGCAAACATTAAGTAATAATCTCACGACCGGCCATGGATGCAATGCCTAGCCAACATTTGGATATAATCTCTTGGACAGCCATGGATGCAATGCCTAGCCAACATTTGGATATAATCTCTTGGACAGCCGTGGATGCATTGGCTAGCAAACATTAAGTAATAATCTCACGACCGGCCATGGATGCAATGGCTAGACAACATTTGGTTATAATCTCTTGGACAGCCATGGATGCAATGCCTAGCCAACATTTGGATATAATCTCTTGGACAGCCGTGGATGCAATGCCTAGCCAACATTTGGATATAATCTCTTGGACAGCCGTGTATGCAATGCCTAGCCAACATTTGGATATAATCTCTTGGACAGCGGTGTATGCAATGCCTAGACAACATTTGGTTATAATCTCTTGGACAGCCGTGGATGCAATGCCTAGCCAACATTTGGATATAATCTCTTGGACAGCGGTGTATGCAATGCCTAGCCAACATTTGGATATAATCTCTTGGACAGCCGTGGATGCAATGCCTAGCCAACATTTGGATATAATCTCTTGGACAGCCATGGATGCAATGCCTAGCCAACATTTGGATATAATCTCTTGCACTGTCATGGATGCAATGCCTAGCCAATATTTGGATATAATCTCTTGGACAGCCAACATTTGAATATAATCTCTTGGACAGCGGTGTATGCAATGCCTAGCCAACATTTGGATATAATCTCTTGGACAGCTGTGTATGCAATGCCTAGCCAACATTTGGATATAATCTCTTGGACAGCCGTGGATGCAATGCCTAGCCATCATTTGGTTATAATCTCTTGGACAGCGGTGGATGCAATGCCTAGCCAACATTTGGATATAATCTCTTGGACAGCCGTGGATGCAATGCCTAGCCAACATTTGGATATAATGTCTTGAACAGCCGTAGATGCAATGCCTAGCCAACATTTGGATATAATCTCTTGGACAGCCGTGTATGCAATGCCTAGCCAACATTTGGATATAATCTCTTGGACAGCCGTTGATGCAATGCCTAACCAACATTCTGTTATAATCTCTTGGACAGCCGTGGATGCAATGCCTAACCAACATTTGGATATAATGTCTTGGACAGTCGTAGATGCAATGCCTAGCCAACATTTGGATATAATCTCTTGGACAGCCGTGGATGCAATGCCTAGCCAACATTTGGATATAATCTCTTGGACAGCCGTGGATGCAATGCCTAGCCAACATTTGGATATAATCTCTTGGACAGCCGTGGAGGCAATGCCTAGCCAACATTTGGATATAATCTCTTGGACAGCCGTGGATGCAATGCCTAGCCAACATTTGGATATAATGTCTTGGACAGCCGTGTATGCAATGCCTAGCCAACATTTGGATATACTCTCTTGGACAGCCGTGTATGCAATGCCTAGCCAACATTCGGATATAATCTCTTGGACAGCCGTGGATGCAATGCCTAGACAACATTTGGTTATAATCTCTTGGACAGCCGTGTATGCAATGCCTAGCCAACATTTGGATATAATCTCTTGGACAGCCGTGGATGCAATGCCTAGCCAACATTTGGATATAATCTCTTGGACAGCGGTGTATGCAATGCCTAGACAACATTTGGTTATAATCTCTTGGACAGCCGTGGATGCAATGCCTAGCCAACATTTGGATATAATCTCTTGGACAGCGGTGTATGCAATGCCTAGCCAACATTTGGATATAATCTCTTGGACAGCGGTGTATGCAATGCCTAGACAACATTTGGTTATAATCTCTTGGACAGCAGCGGATGCAATGCCTAGCCAACATTTGGATATAATCTCTTGGACAGCGGTGTATGCAATGCCTAGCCACCATTTGGATATAATCTCTTGGACAGCCGTGGATGCAATGCCTAGCCAACATTTGGATATAATCTCTTGGACAGCCATGGATGCAATGCCTAGCCAACATTTGGATATAATCTCTTGCACAGTCATGGATGCAATGCCTAGCCAACATTTGGATATAATCTCTTGGACAGCCAACATTTGGATATAATCTCTTGGACAGCGGTGTATGCAATGCCTAGCCAACATTTGGATATAATCTCTTGGACAGCGGTGTATGCAATGCCTAGCCAACATTTGGATATAATCTCTTGGACAGCTGTGTATGCAATGCCTAGCCAACATTTGGTTATAATCTCTTGGACAGCCGTGTATGCAATGCCTAGCCAACATTTGGATATAATCTCTTGGACAGCCATGGATGCAATGCCTAGCCAACATTTGGATATAATCTCTTGGACAGCCATGGATGCAATGCCTAGCCAACATTTGGATATAATCTCTTGGACAGCCGTGGATGCATTGGCTAGCAAACATTAAGTAATAATCTCACGACCGGCCATGGATGCAATGCCTAGCCAACATTTGGATATAATCTCTTGGACAGTCATGGATGCAATGCCTAGCCAACATTTGGATATAATCTCTTGGACAGCCGTGGATGCATTGGCTAGCAAACATTAAGTAATAATCTCACGACCGGCCATGGATGCAATGGCTAGACAACATTTGGTTATAATCTCTTGGACAGCCATGGATGCAATGCCTAGCCAACATTTGGATATAATCTCTTGGACAGCCGTGGATGCAATGCCTAGCCAACATTTGGATATAATCTCTTGGACAGCCGTGGATGCAATGCCTAGCCAACATTTGGATATAATCTCTTGGACAGCCGTGGATGCAATGCCTAGCCAACATTTGGATATAATCTCTTGGACAGCCGTGGATGCAATGCCTAGCCAACATTTGGATATAATCTCTTGGACAGCCGTGGATGCAATGCCTAGCCAACATTTGGATATAATCTCTTGGACAGCGGTGTATGCAATGCCTAGCCAACATTTGGATATAATCTCTTGGACAGCCGTGGATGCAATGCCTAGACAACATTTGGTTATAATCTCTTGGACAGCCGTGGATGCAATGCCTAGCCAACATTTGGATATAATCTCTTGGACAGCGGTGTATGCAATGCCTAGCCAACATTTGGATATAATCTCTTGGACAGCCGTGGATGCAATGCCTAGCCAACATTTGGATATAATCTCTTGGACAGCCATGGATGCAATGCCTAGCCAACATTTGGATATAATCTCTTGCACAGTCATGGATGCAATGCCTAGCCAACATTTGGATATAATCTCTTGGACAGCCAACATTTGAATATAATCTCTTGGACAGCGGTGTATGCAATGCCTAGCCAACATTTGGATATAATCTCTTGGACAGCTGTGTATGCAATGCCTAGACAACATTTGGATATAATCTCTTGGACAGCCATGGATGCAATGCCTAGCCAACATTTGGATATAATCTCTTGCACAGTCATGGATGCAATGCCTAGCCAACATTTGGATATAATCTCTTGGACAGCCAACATTTGAATATAATCTCTTGGACAGCGGTGTATGCAATGCCTAGCCAACATTTGGATATAATCTCTTGGACAGCTGTGTATGCAATGCCTAGACAACATTTGGATATAATCTCTTGGACAGCCATGGATGCAATGCCTAGCCAACATTTGGATATAATCTCTTGGACAGCCATGGATGCAATGCCTAGCCAACAGTTGGATATAATGTCTTGGACAGCCATGGATGCAATACCTAGCCAACATTTGGATATAATCTCTTGGACAGCCGTGAATGCAATGCCTAGCCAACATTTGGATATAATATCTTGGACAGCCGTGTATGCAATGCCTAGCCAACATTGGATATAATGTCTTGGACAGCCATGGATGCAATGCCTAGCCAACATTTGGATATAATCTCTTGGACAGCCGTGTATGCAATGCCTAGCCAACATTTGGATATAATGTCTTGGACAGCCGTGGATGCAATGCCTAGCCAACATTTGGATATAATCTCTTGGACAGCCATGGATGCAATGCCTAGCCAACATTTGGATATAATATCTTGGACAGCCATGGATGCAATGCCTAGCCAACATTTGGATATAATTTCTTGGACTGCCGTGTATGCAATGCCTAGCCAACATTTGGATATAATCTCTTGGACAGCCATGGATGCAATGCCTAGCCAACATTTGGTTATAATCTCTTGGACAGCGGTGTATGCAATGCCTAGCCAACATTTGGATATAATCTCTTGGACAGCCATGGAGGCAATGCCTAGTCAACATTTGGTTATAATCTCTTGGACAGCGGTGTATGCAATGCCTAGCCAACATGTGGATATAATCTCTTGGACAGCCATGGATGCAATGCCTAGACAACATTTGGATATAATCTCTTGAACAGCCGTGTATGCAATGCCTAGCCAACATTTGGATATAATCTCTTGGACAGCGGTGTATGCAATGCCTAGCCAACATTTGGATATAATCTCTTGGACAGCCGTGGATGCAATGCCTAGCCAACATTTGGATATAATCTCTTGGACAGCCATGGATGCAATGCCTAGCCAACATTTGGATATAATCTCTTGGACAGCCGTGGATGCAATGCCTAGCCAACATTTGGATATAATCTCTTGGACAGCCAACATTAATATAATCTCTGGACAGCGGTGGATGCAATGCCTAGCCAACATTTGGATATAATCTCTTGGACAGCCGTGGATGCAATGCCTAGCCAACATTTGGATATAATCTCTTGGACAGCCATGGATGCAATGCCTAGCCAACATTTGGATATAATCTCTTGGACAGCCATGGATGCAATGCCTAGCCAACATTTGGATATAATCTCTTGGACAGCCATGGATGCAATGCCTAGCCAACATTTGGATATAATCTCTTGGACAGCCGTGGATGCAATGCCTAGCCAACATTTGGATATAATCTCTTGGACAGCCGTGGATGCAATGCCTAGCCAACATTGGATATAATCTCTTGGACAGCCATGGATGCAATGCCTAGCCAACATTTGGATATAATCTCTTGGACAGCCGTGTATGCAATGCCTAGCCAACATTTGGATATAATCTCTTGGACAGCCGTGGATGCAATGCCTAGCCAACATTTGGATATAATCTCTTGGACAGCCATGGATGCAATGCCTAGCCAACATTTGGATATAATCTCTTGGACAGCCATGGATGCAATGCCTAGCCAACATTTGGATATAATCTCTTGGACAGCCGTGTATGCAATGCCTAGCCAACATTTGGATATAATCTCTTGGACAGCCATGGATGCAATGCCTAGCCAACATTTGGTTATAATCTCTTGGACAGCGGTGTATGCAATGCCTAGCCAACATTTGGATATAATCTCTTGGACAGCCATGGATGCAATGCCTAGCCAACATTTGGTTATAATCTCTTGGACAGCGGTGTATGCAATGCCTAGCCAACATTTGGATATAATCTCTTGGACAGCCATGGATGCAATGCCTAGACAACATTTGGATATAATCTCTTGGACAGCCGTGTATGCAATGCCTAGCCAACATTTGGATATAATCTCTTGGACAGCGGTGTAGGCAATGCCTAGCCAACATTTGGTTATAATCTCTTGGACAGCCGTGGATGCAATGCCTAGCCAACATTTGGATATAATCTCTTGGACAGCAATGGATGCAATGCCTAGCCAACATTTGGTTATAATCTCTTGGACAGCCGTGGATGCAATGCCTAGCCAACATTTGGTTATAATCTCTTGGACAGCCCTGGATGCATTGGCTAGCAAACATTAAGTAATAATCTCACGACAGGCCATGGATGCAATGCCTAGCCAACATTTGGATATAATCTCTTGGACAGCCATGGATGCAATGCCTAGCCAACATTTGGATATAATCTCTTGGACAGCCGTGGATGCATTGGCTAGCAAACATTAAGTAATAATCTCACGACCGGCCATGGATGCAATGCCTAGCCAACATTTGGATATAATCTCTTGGACAGCCATGGATGCAATGCCTAGCCAACATTTGGATATAATCTCTTGGACAGCCGTGGATGCATTGGCTAGCAAATATTAAGTAATAATCTCACGACCGGCCATGGATGCAATGCCAGCCAACATTTGGTTATAATCTCTTGGACAGCCATGGATGCAATGCCTAGCCAACATTTGGATATAATCTCTTGGACAGCCGTGGATGCAATGCCTAGCCAACATTTGGATATAATCTCTTGGACAGCGGTGTATGCAATGCCTAGCCAACATTTGGATATAATCTCTTGGACAGCCGTGGATGCAATGCCTAGACAACATTTGGATATAATCTCTTGGACAGCCATGGATGCAATGCCTAGACAACATTTGGATATAATCTCTTGGACAGCCGTGGATGCAATGCCTAGACAACATTTGGATATAATCTCTTGGACAGCCATAGATGCAATGCCTAGCCAACATTTGGATATAATCTCTTGGACAGCCAACATTTGGATATAATCTCTTGGACAGCCGTGGATGCAATGCCTAGCCAACATTTGGATATAATCTCTTGGACAGCCGTGTATGCAATGCCTAGCCAACATTTGGATATAATCTCTTGGACAGCCGTGGATGCAATGCCTAGCCAACATTTGGATATACTCTCTTGGACAGCCGTGGATGCAATGCCTAGCCAACATTGGATATAATCTCTTGGACAGCCGTGGATGCAATGCCTAGACAACATTTGGATACAAATCTCTTGGACAGCGGTATATGCAATGCCTAGACAACATTTGGATATAATCTCTTGGACAGCGGTATATGCAATGCCTAGCCAACATTTGGATATAATCTCTTGGACAGCCATGGATGCAATGCCTAGCCAACATTTGGATATACTCTCTTGAACAGCCGTGGATGCAATGCCTAGCCAACATTTGGATATAATCTCTTGGACGGCCGTGGATGCAATGCCTAGACATCATTTGGATATAATTTCTTGGACAGCGGTATATGCAATGCCTAGACAACATTTGGATATAATCTCTTGGACAGCGGTATATGCAATGCCTAGCCAACATTTGGATATAATTTCGTGGACAGCCATGGATGCAATGGCTAGACATTTGGTTATAATCTCTTGGACAGCCAACATTCGGTTATAATCTCTTGGATAGCCATGGATGCAATTCCTAGCCAACATTCGGTTATAATTTCTTGGACAGCCATGGCTAGACATTAATTTTGGTTATAATCTCTTGGACAGCCAACATTCGGTTATAATCTCTTGGATAGACATGGATGCAATAGCTAGCCAACATTCGGATATAATTTCTTGGCCACCGTGGATGCAATGGCTAGCCAACAGTCAGTTATAATCTCTTGGACAGCCATGGATGCAATAGCTAGCCAACATTCGGATATAATTTCTTGGACAGCCAACAGTCGGTTATAATCTCTTGGTCAGCCGTGGATGCAATGGCTAGCCAACAGTCGGTTATAATCTCTTGGTCAGCCGTGGATGCAATGGCTAGCCAACATTCGGTTATAATCTCTTGGTCAGCCATGGATGCAATGGCTAGCCAACATTCGGATATAATTTCTTGGACAGCCATGGCTAGCCAACAGTCGGTTATAATCTCTTGGCCAGCCAACATTCGGTTATAATTTCTTGGACAGCCATGGATAGCCAACATTTGGTTATAATCTTGGACAGCTGTGGATGCAATGGCCAGCCAACATTCGGTTATAATTTCTTGGACAGCCAACATTTGGTTATAATCTTGGACAGCTGTGGATGCAATGGCTAGCTAACATTTGGTTATAGTGTCCTGGATAGCCAACAATCGGTTATAATCTCTTGAACAGCCATGGATGCAATGGCTAGTCGACATTACGTTATAATCTTAGCCATGGATGCAATGGCTAGCCAACATTCGATTATGTAATAATGTACTGGACAGTCGTGGATGCAACGGCTAGTTGACATTATGTACTAATGTACTGCACAGTCGTGGATGCAATGGCTAGTTGACATTATGTAATGGACAGTCGTGGATGCAATGGCTAGTTGACATGTAATAATGTACTGGACAGTCATGGATGCAATGGCTAGTTGACATTACGTAAGAATGTACTGGACAGTCGTGGATGCAATGGCTAGTTGACATTAAGTAATAATGTACTGGACAGTCGTGGATGCAATGGCGAGTTGACATTAAGTAATAATGTACTGGACAGTCGTGGATGCAATGGCGAGTTGACATTACGTAATAGTGTACTGGACAGTCGTGGATGCAATGGCTAGTTGACATTACGTAATAATGTACTGGACAGTCGTGGATGCAACGGCTAGTTGACATTACGTAATAATGTACTGGACAGTCGTGGATGCAACGGCTAGTTGACATTACGTAATAATGTACTGGACAGTCGTGGATGCAACGGCTAGTTGACATTACGTAATAATGTACTGGACAGTCGTGGATGCAACGGCTAGTTGACATTACGTAATAATGTACTGGACAGTCGTGGATGCAACGGCTAGTTGACATTACGTAATAATGTACTGGACAGTCGTGGATGCAACGGCTAGTTGACATTACGTAATAATGTACTGGACAGTCGTGGATGCAACGGCTAGTTGACATTACGTAATAATGTACTGGACAGTCGTGGATGCAACGGCTAGTTGACATTACGTAATAATGTACTGGACAGTCGTGGATGCAACGGCTAGTTGACATTACGTAATAATGTACTGGACAGTCGTGGATGCAACGGCTAGTTGACATTACGTAATAATGTACTGGACAGTCGTGGATGCAACGGCTAGTTGACATTACGTAATAATGTACTGGACAGTCGTGGATGCAACGGCTAGTTGACATTACGTAATAATGTACTGGACAGTCGTGGATGCAACGGCTAGTTGACATTACGTAATAATGTACTGGACAGTCGTGGATGCAACGGCTAGTTGACATTACGTAATAATGTACTGGACAGTCGTGGATGCAACGGCTAGTTGACATTACGTAATAATGTACTGGACAGTCGTGGATGCAACGGCTAGTTGACATTACGTAATAATGTACTGGACAGTCGTGGATGCAACGGCTAGTTGACATTATGTAATAATGTACTGGACAGTCGCGGATGCAACGGCTAGTTGACATTATGTAATAATGTACTGGACAGTCGCGGATGCAACGGCTAGTTGACATTATGTAATAATGTACTGGACAGTCGTGGATGCAATGGCTAGTCAATGTGGATGCAGGAGTTAAAAGGAACATTAAAAATAAGTGGAATCACAAGGACAAACAGCATCTTGTTTATAGTTTTTATTAAATGTATGTAGACATGTAAAAATACAAATACAGCTTACAGTTGAGAACTATGTATGTTACAACGTCCAGCAGAGATTAACAAATGTTACCATAGATACTGTGAGAGCCCGGGCACTATGGCAGGCTAGTAAGGTGCTAGTATTGAAGCATATGGAACAGGAAACTTCAGTAATAGATCAAACTTGCACGTAGCAGCATCTCTTTGCACGTAGCAGCATCTCTATACATTCTATGTGTACACAGGTCACTCGATGTTTTTACAGTATTTGATGCCAAATAACCATATAATACGAGTATTCATTATCATCTTATTTAATACATTTTATTACTCTATGCAAAATGAATTGCTGTATAATTATCTGGAATAAAATGCATTAAATAACAATATAATATTTATATGGTGACTAGAAATTTTGTCGAGTGTGTACATTCCCTGTGTACACAAGGTCACTCGTGTTCGTCTAGTTCCCAAGATGTTGTCAAGGAAACACACAGAGATGATTTCTACAGTGCTCCGTCTAGTTGCCAAGGAACGCACACAGAGATAATTTCTACAGTGCTCTGTCTAGTTGCCAAGGAAACACACGGAGATGATTTCTACAGTGCTCCGTCTAGTTGCCAAGGAACGCACACAGACGTTTGATGATCTTTTATTACAGGTAGGCGCACATACAAGTTTGACAGTATTTCCCAAATAGTGGAACCTTCAGTTTCCCGATTACAATATCACCCATCAAGCAACTTCACAATTGCGCGAGCATTAAATAAACGCATTTTTTAAATATATAATGAATAAAGACGAAGACAATTTCTTAAATTATTGAAAGAATTGAAAGTATGATCAAAAGTAAGAGTGAACTACTGACATTGTCTGTTCATGGCCCAATTTTACTGTTAAAGTACCACTGTAACTTTACTACAGTCTAACTGTTAGCAGTCACCTCTATTAAGCAGTCAGTAACCAAACTCCCAGTGTGGCAATTGGTTCAGCAGATAACCTCTACTAAGCAGCCACCTGTGCTAAGCCACCAATCTTAACCACGCATAAGACAGGTTTGACTGTACTGTTATATATTAGAGTTACAAATTTGCCATAACAACCAGCTAAGCTAACACCAATCGTTCACTGGTATCAGACTGATCGGAGCGACTGCGACACGTCTAACGTAACTGTATAAGCTTTGGGCAGACAGGAATTAAGGGGCCCCATTATGGTTTGTAATGTCCCAACTTAACTGTATCAAATGTAACTGCAACTTCACAAACAATTCAAACAAACAAACTACATAATATAGAGGTTACCAGGCACTGACAACACTACTCATTAATGTTACTCTCGACCGACAAAGCATCATATTTCATCAACTATCTCAAGATGGACATCAGGCAAAAATAAGCACTATACACGCTTACTAGAAAGGTATGTTTATATATACTAATGTCTTTTAAGCTTGATTGCAAAACAAGTTCTTACGACATTAAATTAATTGCTCTCGAGAACGAATTCCAGATGGAATGCATCGCAGCGAAGGAGAGACGAATCAATGTGGATTTAAAGTTGTTACAGGGGGTGGGCGATATGGGCTCAAACTTCTGACACCATATCTATTACACCACAGAGGCCAGAACGTGAATTCCCAGTGAGAATACCATAATTCTACACACACCTTTCGGAAAATACAGTAGTGAGTTTATAAATGAAAGTTTCGCATCTAAATAGCACCAAGCGTTTATATATGAGGCGTTTTATAAGCCAGAAATGGCTGGCTCTTAATTTATAAGGGGGACACTATAATAAACAAACACTTTTATATTGAATTCCAATGGTAGACAAATTACAATCATAATTAACTCACTGGTAACACTTGGTTTCGTAGACTATTATGCAGCAGCGGAGGGTACAATGATGCGTGTTATCAGTGTCTGGTTGGATTTCTACCGCACGAGGTAGGCTAGAATAATGGATTAAACAATAAAGCAAATACTCAAAGCACACAATTAAAAGCGTAGCTAAATAATGGCAAAAATCAAATGGATGGACACAGTCTTTTCATACAACATGTGAACAATATATCTGCTAGCTTGCCCTTACTATAATATCCCTACCAATGACAAATTGTATATATGTCGTCTGCTTCAATTCATCAGTAATGTCCTACACAATTTTTTTCAAATTTTCTTTCTTTCCGAATTGCAATTATTTATTTGCTGCGTGATCATGAATTTGCAAACATGCCAAACTGTTTGGTATATTGCAATGATGACAATGAATGCTCTGAGATTTCCAACTTCTGCGAGTACATGCCATCAACACAACACTAGGGCACTCACTGTTTTAACCAGATTTACAACACCAGTAAACTCGCATGAGGATGCTATTTTTAGATTAGTCAAACTTGTCTTAAGCAACCAGCCAACGGAAAAACAGAAATTGACTGCATTAACAAGGCCAAATGTATAAAACAACATATTGGGAATCTGGAAACTGGCTGCTCAAGATGACCACTAAAACAGGTTTGACTGTATGAGCATGTTTCATGCATTTATCTCTATATGTCTAGTCTTTTCTAACGAAGTTGTATGTAAAAACTCTAAACACATTAACCCTTAAAATGCTGACTCAATTTGAAGGAATGTGCAAACAACATATATCCAGATCAC
Source organism: Archivesica marissinica (assembly GCA_014843695.1). Taxonomy (NCBI): domain Eukaryota; kingdom Metazoa; phylum Mollusca; class Bivalvia; order Venerida; family Vesicomyidae; genus Archivesica; species Archivesica marissinica. The sequence goes on along the minus strand of CM026397.1, from coordinate 38,070,928 downwards.
CCGTGGCATTAACACCGCACGCCGCATCTAATCAAGATCTATGTTGTTTGCTATTCAGCAGTGTTTTAGCTCCACTATCCGAATAGCAAATAGCATAGAGCCTTATCAGATGGCATGCTCTGTGACATCTGACCTGTCTCTATGCTCTTTGCATACAAACGAATATACTCATTCCCAGCTCAGTAAGGGTTAAGCATTAGATCCAATGTAATTCTATTCTTTCACAAAAATATGTGCTATCCAGACTGTGCCCAAAATTGGAATGAATCAAGACTGAAATTTGAAGATTAGCAATAATATTTAAAATTCAAACAAGAAACAAGAACAATCTAAACTCACAAAAAGAAAGGGCTATATTAAACTCGTACAATGACAAACTGTAAAAACATTATATTATTAATGGATAAAACTGCCACTTAAGATTTGGTAACATCACAAAACATGACTAAACATACGTATTGCTTTGGGACTACTATTTCTGATTGTAACAATGGTATAAAATACACGAAGGCAATGTGAAGACATGATCAAATACAGCTAATTAGCCGGGTTGTATCACACAGCAGCAAACTGCCACAACAAGCGTGATTTGTATCGATTCTTGTATGTTACAACACAACATGATTTGTGATGAATGCTCATTTTATTTGGATGCACTGGTAAAGAATCCTTACAAGTCAATGCTCGTTGCGACCGTTTCCGCACACCGAGACAACACAGATTCGGGGCAGTGAATGAATATATAGCATGTGATAAGGAGATTACAGGAATGAATGCAATGTATATTATATAGCGAATATTACAAATATTAGGCCCGGGATATAATTTATACCATTACTACGACCATGTACATATGCAACATATATTCAAACAATCATAACTATTAGTTGTCTACAGTACACATTTCTCTATCATGTATAATAATCATTATTGCTTTCAATTAACATGAAATCATCGCAAGTTAATGCTAGGAAAACACTTGTCATGGTAGGTATGAATGGTGAATTACGACCTGATTATAAATGCCATCTACCAAAGGCTACCATCTTCATCCTCCTCAATAACAATCAGGGACCAGAGGTTATAAAACCGTACTCTAATCTCAAACTCAACCTTCTGATTGGTTTAGCAGAGATGTAAATCTCTGAATCATCCAATCAAAACACTCGAGTTGGGAGATTTGAGAAATGTTTTATAGCCTCGAACCCTGGTCTCAAAATTACAAAGAAATAATATCCTGCCTGCAACAATGATGCTCAAACACTGCATAAAGTCTTAGTTATATACTTGTAATTATAAACCCACACAGAAATAGGCTTTATACACGTATATACAGAAAGCTATTTAGCAGCATTTAAGGAATCTTTTTGCAGGTTAGAATTTACATCAACAGACACTAGAATATCTGTTTCATTCAGTGTAATGAAATGTTTACGCTATTTTAGGTAGAATGAACATGGTTCTCGGACGATGACTACCGCCACGTTCCAGTTGAGCCATCAGCGAGGGGGTTTCGAGGTACACGAGCTATAGTAGACCTGGACTCAATTATAAGGTACATAGCCCACAATATGGTGTTTCTCTTGAGAAAAAAAAATTAGAAGTAGTTTGTACAACATGTATGGATGGCATTTGTGATTATCCGACAGATTTATGACATATTATTTTAAGGAACCATCGGGTGATATTATGTTTTAACAGAACCCCAGCCAAGTAATCCTGGCACAATACTGCAGCCAGTTGTCATTATTCTGACAAGTATTAATATTTGAGCAATAAGACGGACTAGTTATCTTATATATGTAAATACATCGTCTGTGTACTAATTTTTAAATATTGACGAGAAATTGATTGTTAAAATGGTTAATTGTCGAAACTTCAACTTTGAATCTTTATCCAGGCATTAGCAATGTTCACCTCGAGTATTGCACGCCGAATGTTGCATGTACATACTTTCACCTTGAGCATTGCACACCGAATGTTGCATGTACATACTTTCACCTCGAGCATTGCACGCCGAATGTTGCATGTACATACTTTCACCTTGAGCATTGCACGACGAATGTTGCATGTACATACTTTCACCTCGAGCATTGCACGCCGAATGTTGCATGTACATACTTTCACCTCGAGCATTGCACGTCGAATGTTGCATGTACATACTTTCACCTCGAGTATTGCACGCCGAATGTTGCATGTACATACTTTCACCTCGAGTATTGCACGCCGAATGTTGCATGTACATACTTTCACCTCGAGTATTGCACGCCGAATGTTGCATGTACATACTTTCACCTAGAGTATTGCACGCCGAATGTTGCATGTACATACTTTCACCTCGAGCATTGCACGCCGAATGTTGCATGTACATACTTTCACCTCGAGCATTGCACGCCGAATGTTGCATGTACATACTTTCACCTCGAGCATTGCATGCCGAATGTTGCATGTACATACTTTCACCTCGAGCATTGCATGCCGAATGTTGCATGTACATACTTTCACCTTGAGCATTGCATGCCGAATGTTGCATGTACATACTTTCACCTCGAGCATTGCACGCCGAATGTTGCATGTACATACTTTCACCTCGAGTATTGCACGCCGAATGTTGCATGTACATACTTTCACCTCAAGCATTGCATGCCGAATGTTGCATGTACATACTTTCACCTCAAGCATTGCACGCCGAATGTTGCATGTACATACTTTCACCTCGAGCATTGCACGCCGAATGTTGCATGTACATACTAAACTAATTCTCATTACACTAACAAATGCACAGCGATAGATCATTTACAACTGATTTCGTACTTATGGTATTTATTGTAGGAAACAATTGTAAAACTTGGCCTTATGACGAGAGTTATATAATGACTCGTGTCTTTTTTCAAGAGAAACAGCTAATCAAGTACAAGGTAACAAGAGTTTTTGTATAAAATTGCATATTTGAAGGAAATAGTATAAAATCCTAGAAAAAATGGAACATTGTAAATAACAAGTTAATGGTGTACAATGTAAAACTTCAAATATAACATTGCCTGTAAGCTACAGACACAATAACCCACCCACCCTCTCAATTTCCTTATAATTTCACTATTCTTTCCCCCAGATTTGAATTATAGCACTTATCAAAGCAGTAAAATAACTGGAAGTACCTTTTATAAAGTATCCCAACTTCTCAGAATATTTACAACTTTTCACTCGGACCGATGAAGTACCCATTTTATTGCTAGTATGTTGTTTTCCAGTTTAATTTCACTTCAAAGCCATGTTAGTACAGAATTTTCTTTGACATGCATGTTCTTATTGCTCGCATTTATCTTCTGGTAATAACGTCAAGCACTGTATCTATCCAGTAAACTAACCAAACACCGTCAACTTTGCATTTTACTTGTATCATGTTCACGTTTAGATATTTACTTAGTGTCGTCTCTCGCTGCCTAATCGTCATTTTCAGATTATAACTGGGAGGCCAGTCTGTATGGGGTGGCGAATAGATCACTCACATTGTGGAAACAACAAGAATTTAACTGTCCAGTAACCTATGCAAGCAATTTTGACAATCATCACCGTTTATCCCAGACATGGGTCTACTAGGCCTGGGGATAGAGATGAAAGGCAAGTTCTATTGACAGCGTGCCAGACCACTGGGCCCCGCAGGCTGAAAACTGCTTACAAAATAGTCACGTTCTTATCACATTTGAAACATTAGTACACAAATCTTCGCTATTATAATCAATTCCAATGTCTGAAACTTGTTAACAAATTAGGTTTTATTGCTCTCCGAAACAGTTCATATTACACAGCACCAACCTGGTTACACGGCAACCAACCTGGTCACAACCTGGTTACACGGCAACCAACCTGGTCACAACCTGGTTACACGGCAACCAACCTGGTCACACGGCACCAGCCAAAGTTAAAGTGGCAGAAATGCATGTCAGTGAAGACTCTTGTACAAACATACAAACACGTACATAGACATTACACGCTAATGTCTTTCAAGATCATCATATGCAGTCAAAATAGTCATAAAACAATTTGGCCCACAGGAATGTACATAGTAAAATGAGAAATTAACAAACCACTAATAGCAAATGTAAACAACAAACCTGCTAGTGATAAAAGACTGCATTCTGTGTTTCACAGACATCTCTATATAACTTGTATCGTTTTCAAATGAATTCATCAAAATATGCCTAGAATAACAAGTTAACATTCACATTTGATGTGAATTAAAATGGTTCAATGCATAATCAGTTTTTACAGCAAGACATTTAACAACCTCTAAAATACACGTCAAATATCAAAACTTGGCTTGGAAGAACTGTTTTCGCCAAAATGATATATCCATTCCTACATAAAAATGGCAAAGAAAAAATGCTAGAACATCATGTTTGGTGTACAAATCAGCAGATTTCTCCATTTTCATCTTTTCGTAAAAAATATTATGCAATAATTCCATGTGCTTTGAAATTGTTTGAATTGAGTGTGTAGTAATTTACTCACCCAGCATACATTGTAATGGGCAGTAACGGTTTTGTGTTGAGTTTTCATTTAGAAGTTCTCAACATTAGAGGTAATCCTATTTGAACTGGTATTACAATACGTGTATACATGGAAGCATATACCTGTACTACTCCTTGTACCCGATGCCACATGCTACAACAAATTGCGTTGATACGTACAACACGAACATTAATTGCAATAAGTCTTTCTAAAATATGTAGGACAGCCTCACACAGTCTCACTAAAATCCGTAGGACAGCCTCACACAGTCTCACTAAAATCCGTAGGACAGCCTCACTAAAATCTGTAGGACAGCCTCACACAGTCTCACTAAAATCTGTAGGACAGCCTCATACAGTCTCACTAAAATCCGTAGGACAGCCTCACTAAAATCTGTAAGACAGCCTCACTAAATTCTGTAGGACAGCCTCACTAAAATCCGTAGGACAGCCTCACTAAAATCCACAGGACAGCCTCATACAGTCTCTCTAAAATCCGCACGACAGCCCATGTCAGATATGTAACATCCTTCGGTCAGACAAAACAATTTTGAAATTTTTAAGTGCATTCTAATCATTTGTTTGACCTGTGTTAGATAAACTCTGAGCCAAGTTTCGCCAAAGAACGATACGATAACTGAGTGACGGTTCTTTTGATCAATTTTCGTGGAGCACAAATGTATCAACTTTTCAAGTAAAGACAATTTCTTGTATCTAGCTGCATCGGGTGCTTGAGTAGAATATACCCATACTTCATTTGTTGTGAATGGGTATAATATTATATGCTACAGCTTCTGTAACCAATACACACTATTATTGTTGGAGACCATAGGCAGGCAGATCAGTCCATTTCCAGCATAAACTTAATGAAGATAAGAAATAAATATACAATCTAAAATGTTACGGTATAATCGATATATGACGAGATATTGTAAGGAATGGTTGGTCAAAATGAGCAAGTTACCAATGTTGAGACAGATTTTTATATAACGTTTGAAGACATCTTCACCTGAACTGCTATATTTCGTACATTTGATCGTAGTTGATTTTATAATTGTTAGCAGGACTAGTCTTCTGCATTTTCAAAATCTCTTGCCAAACTGAATACCACGGGTGGAACACTTGATTTTGCTAAAACTTAAAAAAAAAAAAAGAGAACATGCAAGGAAATAAGAATTCACACAAAAAACGCAACTGCACAATAACATGGAACTGAGGTAAATATATACACGGAACTGAAGACAACCAAAGTTACGATTATTTCATGACTAATTGTCCGTAAAATACTAATAAATAAAATAAGTACAACAAGAGATGCAATACAAGACTAAATAAAATAAAGAACAAAACTTATGAACACATTAATGCTTTCTGAGACAGTCTTGAACAAGTTATTGAAAGTAAAGGTATGGAAACAATAGGGAACAGTACTTCCCACTGAGATAATGTATTTTGAACAGTACTTCCCACTGAGATAATGTATTTTGAACAATACTTCCCACTGAGACAATGTATTTGAACAATACTTCCCACTGAGACAATGTATTTGAACAATACTTCCCACTGAGATAATGTATTTGAACAATACTTCCCACTGAGATGATGTAATTGAACCCCCCCAACACACACATCAATGATATTGCATGTTTTAATAATACCCCCCCCCAAATTAAATTTGATAATCTTACATTCAATATTACCACTAAGCGTCAGATCTTGTTGTAGGAGTTGAGATTTCAAGTCTCCAGTTTCCGCTGGTGAAGCTAGGACACCAGGTGTGGCTTCAGGCCCTGCATCAGACATGGGCATGCACCAGGTGTGGCTTCAGGCCCTGCATCAGACATGGGCATGCACCAGGTGCTACTCCGGGCACTGTACATCAGACATGGGCACGCACCAGGTGCTACTCCGGGCACTGTACATCAGACATGGGCACACACCAGGTACTACTCCGGGCACTGTACATCAGACATGGGCACGCACCAGGTGCTACTCCGGGCACTGTACATCAGACATGGGCACACACCAGGTACTGCTCTGGGCACTGTGTATCAGACATGGGCAGTCACCAAGTATACAAAGACAACTGCCACATCTTCTACAAACCAGTTGGACAGCTGTAAAAGTGCCGTAATTGGTCAAACTTAATTTTACATGACAATCAATTTCCTTACAAAATGGTTTTATCTCACGAAAGTGATCAGCCCATTAATCTATTAACCAAATACAACATATTAATGTTTTAGTAACTATGACGATTCGGTCTATCACTCATACATTTGTGTGAAAATCATTGCACCACCTCGACTGACGGAATATATAGTTATATCAGATCAGTGCTTCCATTATGTTTTTGACGCACAGCCATTCATTACAGCTCAAATAATACAATACAACGATTGTTCAAAAAGCAAACACAAGCAATGTATAATATTGAGACAAATAAAAGGAAAATCAATGTTCAACTAATTGTCTAAATAAACCGAACAAATGATCTAAAATAAACTCACAATTATAAAATCAATTGTACGTGTCACCGTGGCGATACCAATCAACCATTCATAGCATATCAACTCCTGTCAACGTATCTATTCCAGCTGTACCGTGTTTACTGGCTTATAACACGGGAATAATTCTACCAAGTTTGGTGCTAAAACAAGAGTTTCGCCGTACAATCTAGTAATGAAACGTATTGTGCTCATAGCAAAGTTCAAGCGCTTGTCAGTTACCAAAATGGAGCACCTGTCTTGTACATTAGCCGTTTGTAAGCGAGTAAACCTGTCTTGTACATTAGCCGTTTGTAAGCGAGTAAACCGGTTTTGTAGATTTGCCGTTTGTAAGCGAGTAAACCTGTCTTGTAGACTTGCCGTTTGTAAGAGGGTAAACCTGTCTTGTACATTGGCCGTTTGTAAGCGAGTAAACCTGTCTTGTAGATTTGCCGTTTGTAAGCGAGTAAACCTGTCTTGTAGATTTGCCGTTTGTAAGTGAGTAAACCTGTCTTGTACATTGGCCGTTTGTAAGCGAGTAAACCTGTCTTGTAGATTTGCCATTTGTAAGCGAGTAAACCTGTCTTGTAGATTTGCCGTTTGTAAGCGAGTATACCTGTCTTGTACATTGGTCGTTTGTAAGGGAGTAAACCTGTCTTGTACATTGGTCGTTTGTAAGGGAGTAAACCTGCCTTGTACATTAGTTGTTTGTAAGGGAGTAAACCTGTCTTGTAGATTTGCCGTTTGTAAGGGAGTAAACCTGTCTTGTACATTTTCCGTTTGTAAGTGAGTAAACCTGTCTTGTACATTGGCCGTTTGTAAGCGAGTAAACCTGTCTTGTAGATTTGCCGTTTGTAAGGGAGTAAACCTGTCTTGTACATTTTCCGTTTGTAAGCGAGTAAACCTGTCTTGTACATTGGCCGTTTGTAAGCGAGTAAACCTGTCTTGTAGATTTGCCGTTTGTAAGCGAGTAAACCTGTCTTGTAGATTTGCCATTTGTAAGCGAGTAAACCTGTCTTGTACATTGGCCGTTTGTAAGTGAGTAAACCTGTCTTGTACATTGGTCGTTTGTAAGGGAGTAAACCTGTCTTGTACATTGGTCGTTTGTAAGCGAGTAAACCTGTCTTGTACATTGGTCGTTTGTAAGAGAGTAAACCTGTCTTGTACATTGGTCGTTTGTAAGCGAGTAAACCTGTCTTGTACATTGGTCGTTTGTAAGAGAGTAAACCTGTCTTGTACATTGGCCGTTTGTAAGTGAGTAAACCTGTCTTGTACATTGGTCGTTTGTAAGCGAGTAAACCTGTCTTGTAGATTTGCCGTTTGTAAGTGAGTAAACCTGTCTTGTACATTGGCCGTTTGTAAGCGAGTAAACCTGTCTTGTAGATTTGCCGTTTGTAAGTGAGTAAACCTGTCTTGTAGATTTGCCGTTTGTAAGTGAGTAAACCTGTCTTGTACATTGGCCGTTTGTAAGTGAGTAAACCTGTCTTGTAGATTTGCCGTTTGTAAGCGAGTAAACCTGTCTTGTAGATTGGCCATTTGTAAGGGAGTAAACCTGTCTTGTACATTGGCCGTTTGTAAGCAAGTAAACCTGTCTTGTAGATTTGCCGTTTGTAAGCGAGTAAACCTGTCTTGTACATTGGCAGTTTGTAAGCGAGTAAACCTGTCTTGTAGATTGGCCGTTTGTAAGCGAGTAAACACAAACAGCTAATATGTTTTAAATGATATGTCCTAGAATAAAATCTTCAACTAAATAGACCAACTCCTAAACAGAGACATGCAAAACATGATATGAACCTGAACTATTCGAGATATTATGCTAAAATTTACACACTTTACTCCAATAAAATATACCAAAATATGAGAACAAAATCAATTGTTTGATTACTCATTGAAGGAATTTCATTTAAATTGTGATTAGTGGAGCCAATATTTAATTGTATTTCCAGTAATGCAAAATAATTTCTAAAATCACTGAAATCAACAAACCAAACAATGGTGTTAGATAGTATATCCAATTTTACACAGAATGATTATTATTGTTGTAAACAAATTAAATTATGACGTGTAACACTACTGTTAGGGGTAAATCACAACTCTATAATAAATAAGAAAAATGACTTACCATAAATATATATATTACAACCACAACTCAGGATAGTATTACTTAACTGACAATATACACAAATCATTAAAATGTGGTAAAAATTAAATATACAATCAGAATTTGTTCACAGTTTTAAATAAATATAATTTATAAAGTAATATTGAACAGAAGATTTTACGGAGCTGGTAAAATGGTTGTTCTTTACTAATCCAACCACATGAATTAAAAACATTATCATGGTTTCGCATATTCTAAAATATGTTTGGTGCAACAATAACTTTGGTTTTGATAAAATACTTTTTTCTTCTTCAAAAATTGGATTTCATGATTTTAATATCGTATCAAAATATGTTACCCATGCGTACATACAGTGGATTTCAAACTATTTTTAAAACTGTAACTTAATTCTCTACTAAAACCGCACATCCTGAGCAAGTTCAAAATAAAATTCCAAATATACAGATATACATGTATCTTTCCGATACCATAACAGTCTGTCGGTTTCACGCGTAACATATTTCGATATTTTCCGTTTTCTACTAAAGTTCATAAGCACATTTTATAGATGATATGATGTTGGTTGCTACAGAAACATGTATGACCCATCTCGTTTCCATGGAAATTTAATATTGCACAGACCTCTGAGATTCTTAGAAAAAAGGTGTCGTACATTTTCTCCTATATTGTAAAATAATAATAATCATGATTAATATGCCTTGTATACAGAATAATGCATAACATGATAAAAATTATGCTGTTGACTAGAAATTACCATGGTAACAGTCACATGATCTCCATAGCAACCAGCAATCACCTCGACAACAAATGACTAGATAGGTTTATAAAAACCGTACAAGTCCTAAGAGTTACATCATTTTCATCTTATTGGTTTTGAACGACACTTGGAGTACTCGGTTGCCAAGGGCGAATCCGTTTAGACTTTGAATAGCCATGAGGGCCTCGTCGTAGTTGGTCATGGTCACAAATCCGAATCCCTTGCATTTCTGTGTTTGGAAGTCCCTTATCACCTTTACGCTCTGTACAGCCCCAAACGGACCAAACAACTGCCACAGTACGTTTTCCTCGGTCTCCGGTGCCAGGTTGTATACAAATATACACCATCCCGCTCCTGTTATTGCGTTACTCTGTGTAGTCGGGGCTGTTGGTAGAATTGCGCTTGTTCCAAGAAGACTGGTCTCCAGCGGAGAATACCTGGAATATACGAAACAAGCATTTAAGCTTACTTCAACCATTACATATTTACTGTTACTTTACTGGTCTAGATTTACTGTTACTAGTCTAGATTTACTGCTACTGGTCTAGATTTACTGTTACTAGTCTAGATTTACTGCTACTGGTCTAGATTTACTGTTACTGGTCTAGATTTACTGTTACTAGTCTAGATTTACTGCTACTTGTCTAGATTTACTGTTACTGGTCTAGATTTACTGCTACTGGTCTAGATGTACTGCTACTGGTCTATATTTACTGCTACTGGTCTAGATTTACTGTTACTAGTCTAGATTTACTATTACTGGTCTAGATTTACTGCTACTGGTCTAGATTTACTGCTACTGGTCTATATTTACTGTTACTAGTCTAGATTTACTGTTACTAGTCTAGATTTACTGCTACTGGTCTAGATTTACTGCTACTGGTCTAGATTTACTGTTACTGGTCAAGATTTACTGCTACTGGTCTATATTTACTGTTACTAGTCTAGATTTACTGTTACTAGTCTAGATTTACTGCTACTGGTCTAGATTTACTGCTACTGGTCTAGATTTACTGTTACTGGTCAAGATTTACTGCTACTAGTCTAGATTTACTGTTACTGGTCTAGATTTACTGTTACTGGTCTAGATTTACTATTCCCCTCAGCCTCTCAAACTGAAACCATTAAATCTACTTACTTTGAACACATTTCTTGAATGTCACTTTGGGATTCATAGAATAGGTTACGTTGGAAGCCAAGTGAGTTGGTTCTAATTGCAACACTTACACATACTTTTTGAAGTTCTCTAATAGACGGTGATTACATTCCGACTTTTGGAAATTGGGTAAAAATAACGCAATTGTTTATTAAGTGTTTTATCAATTGCCTGCAGCAAGAACATGCTACTTCTTCAAGATACATCAACCACGATCGAGGGACATATACTCGAGAACACGTCGAGAACATGTGCGACCAGGTGCGAATGTAATTACTAGATCTTGTGAACACTACACCATATTTAGGAGCTTCCCTATGTATACACAAGACTTCTCCCCTTTAAGAACATCAGCATTACTTAACTCGAGCCAAAGCTATGCAAATTTTAGCTCGATTACCGAAACAGGTTCCAACATTAGTTTAATCGCTCTTGAGCCCTCATGAGGCAGAGAGAAGAGTTAATATGAATATAAGGATCCTGCCTAAGGACACCACCCCCATTTATTTTTCTATAAAAATATTTAAATATCTCCCTTTGAAATAGGAGTTGTCTTTCTTGGGCTCTAGAATTGGTCGACACGTATGCTGTGCATAGATCTCGGGAGGTTAAGCTTGCAAGGTACATTGCACATACAGAATCTACCATGCATGTTTACAATTCTAAAGTACAACTTAACACTTACAAAGTATCCAGTTTTGAAAATCATATAAATTCTAGGTATTGCTGTACTTCTGGTTACCATGGCTACAAAAAGCCTAATAAAACTCCCCTAGAGAGCTGTAGAAGTGGAAACCAATGTGAACACGTGGGGGTGATGTTATGATCTCTAATCTCTCATCCTAAATCCTAAGATATGCAAGTGATAACAAGTTTAGAAGATATGTTCCAAGGCAATGGCTATAAAACAGCAATATCAGTGTTTTCCCTAATTTTGGAGACTATTAAGAATTGCCTTGTACCGAGTGGTACAAGTTCACGATCATGCAATACACACAGATTTCAATGACATAATGTTCTGTACATATGTGTATTTACTCTTAATATCATACAGAGACAAGCAATGTAGCCGCACATGCCTACACATTTTCTTCAAAAATTGAAATATGAAAAAATGCAATAAAAGTGCAATAGAAATGAAAGATATGGGGGTGGGATAAGTGGGTGGAGGTGTATGATGTGCAGTGAAACCAGCAAATATTAACGTAGATTTCTTTAAAAAAAGAAGAATTTGTTTTTAATTGATAAAACGGCAAGTTTTCAGAACTGCACATATCTGTTCCTTGTTTCTCGGCAAAACATTTCTCAGAATGCAGCTACTTCGATCTATACCTGTAAAATGTTCGGGGGGGGGGGGAGATACCCTCAACCCCCCTATCCATTAGGTGCCTAAACATATATCAATGCCAAGCTATGCTGGAGACAAGATTTGCCGACACAGACAAGCTTGTACAGTATGAAGCCTGTTAAACGATAAATTAGTCTGTTGTTTGGAACTGTAAGTCTATGTGCTCATAGTAAAGGGGGAATCCACACTCTCCATTCAGCTTGGGGTAAAAAAATAAACTTACATTACGTTAAGCATGTCAGTGTAAGGAACTCGGTATCATACAAATGTCATAGCGTTCGTGCACAATTTAAAAGACTCAAAAAGTGTGAATAATTTTGATTTGTGCAAAAGATGTGCATGACATTGTCTTAAGCACAGAGTAGAACCACCGACCATCCGCAAGCCAGCTGGATAGCTTCCTCACATGAAAGAATCCGACATCCCCAGTGGGATTTGAACCTACAGCAGCGAAGGGCGAGTGATTTGATGTCAATGACCGTAATCACTAGGCCACCTTATATTTCTTTCACTAATTGAATGATAACACGATCGCTTCAGGTGCGAAAGGCCCGGAGTTCGAGCACTGCTGGAGCCGTTACGATTGTGCCAGAAGGCATTTAAATTCCACATTGCCTCTTCTCCCTCCCTCATGGCGATGGATTCCAACAGGAATGAGGTCTCGAGAGTGATTAATATAAGTTGGAAGAACTTGTTTCGCAATCGAGCTAACGTAAATTGGTATAATAAACTAAATGAACTATTTAGTCAATTACTACTAATGCTTCCATTATCTGAAACTCTCAAAGTAACTGTCAAGATAAAATACAATTCTACACTAAATATTAATGAATGCAGATCTACAATGAATGCAGCGATCTACAATGAATGCAGCGATCTACAATGAATGCAGAGATCTACAATGAATGCAGAGATCTACAATGAATGCAGAGATCTACAACAATGAATGCAGAGATCTACAATGAATGCAGAGATCTACAATGAATGCAGAGATCTACAACAATGAATGCAGAGATCTACAACAATGAATGCAGAGATCTACAACAATGAATGCAGAGATCTACAACAATGAATGCAGAGATCTACAACAATGAATGCAGAGATCTACAACAATGAATGCAGAGATCACAATGAATGCAGCGATCTACAATGAATGCAGCGATCTACAACAATGAATGCAGAGATCTACAATGAATGCAGAGATCTACAACAATGAATGCAGAGATCTACAATGAATGCAGAGATCTACAATGAATGCAGAGATCTACAACAATGAATGCAGAGATCTACAACAATGAATGCAGAGATCTACAACAATGAATGCAGAGATCTACAACAATGAATGCAGAGATCTACAACAATGAATGCAGAGATCTACAACAATGAATGCAGAGATCTACAATGAATGCAGAGATCTACAATGAATGCAGAGATCTACAATGAATGCAGAGATCTACAATGAATGCAGAGATCTACAACAATGAATGCAGAGATCTACAACAATGAATGCAGAGATCTACAACAATGAATGCAGAGATCTACAACAATGAATGCAGAGATCTACAACAATGAATGCAGAGATCTACAACAATGAATGCAGAGATCTACAACAATGAATGCAGAGATCTACAACAATGAATGCAGAGATCTACAACAATGAATGCAGAGATCTACAACAATGAATGCAGAGATCTACAATGAATGCAGAGATCTACAATGAATGCAGAGATCTACAATGAATGCAGAGATCTACAATGAATGCAGAGATCTACAATGAATGCAGAGATCTACAATGAATGCATAGATCTACAATGAATGCAGAGATCTACACTGAATGCAGCTATCTACAACAATGAATGCAGAGATCTACAATGAATGCAGAGATCTACAATGAATGCAGAGATCTACAATGAATGCAGAGATCTACAATGAATGCAGAGATCTACACTGAATGCAGCGATCTACAACAATGAATGCAGAGATCTACAATGAATGCAGAGATCTACAATGAATGCAGAGATCTACAATGAATGCAGAGATCTACAATGAATGCAGAGATCTACAATTAATGCAGAGATCTACAATGAATGCAGAGATCTACAATGAATGCAGAGATCTACAACAATGAATGCAGAGATCTACAATGAATGCAGAGATCTACAATTAATGCAGCGATCTACAATGAATGCAGAGATCTACAATGAATGCAGATCTACAATGAATGCAGAGATCTACAACAATGAATGCAGATCTACAATGAATGCAGAGATCTACAACAATGAATGCAGAGATCTACAACAATGAATGCAGAGATCTACAATGAATGCAGCGATCTACAACAATGAATGCAGAGATCTACAACAATGAATGCAGAGATCTACAATGAATGCAGCGATCTACAACAATGAATGCAGAGATCTACAATGAATGCAGCGATCTACAACAATGAATGCAGAGATCTACAATGAATGCAGAGATCTACAATGAATGCAGAGATCTACGATGAATGCAGAGATCTACACTGAATGTGTATGTTTTGACAGTGGCTGTCCATTATTATCCTTCCCTTGTATAATATACATGTACAGTATAATACACTTGCCAGTGCTGCCGCCATCACATGCATAGATCTCTGAAAATGGTAGAGTTTTCATCTGCATTCAAAATCAATACAAGTAATATTTCTTGCAATAAACCTTTCCTCATCTCTACTACATTCATGTGATTTAGATAATGTCTAATCATAGAGCCTTGCAGCTTTATATGAAAACATTCTCCGGCAGCCTTCCAATCCAATAGTCTTGTAAAAAACATAAAACATGCAATGAAAATATATATATATCCCTGCTTTAATAACGTCTACTAATTCTGTATCATTAACTACAAATGTAAATAGCGGCTTGTATCAACTCAAATTACTTTCGGTAATAATTCTCTGAGAGGTACAGATCTACTTCACTGTCCCTTAAAGTGACGCTATATCGGAATAAACAGATGTTGTTGTTTTTGGGTAAAAAGTCCCAGATATTTAAACATCGGTTAAAAAGCAAATTCATACATTCAGTTTGTTTTATTGCAAACAAACAATACTGAAAATAATTATTCAAATTATAATGGAAGAATGAATGCGTTTAATAAAGTAGTATTGCTACTTTTTGACAAAATTCTAAATTATATATTTTTTATCCCATATGATATAGTGCTGCTTTAACCCTTTCAACCCCACAGGCCTCTAAATAGGCTTATGAAAAAGTGTAGATCCAGATGAGCCGGCTCGTGACGAGCCGTCTCATCAGGATCTGCACTTTTTTGCCAGTAATAATTATTAATTTTAGACAAAATTACCCATCTTGATAAATGAACTGGTCCGAATGTAATTTTCTTATTCATTTATTGGTCTAAGAATATCATGGACCAGTCCATGTCAGTTACTTGGGGTTGAATGGGTTAATATCATCGTAAAATAACAATGGTAATTTCGGTATTAAAAAATCGAAAAACTCCACTATAGTGTTTTTCAGAAGACATTTTGAACATGCAATCTACATCAGCTTGAGCAAGTAAACAAAAGCATGCTAATTTAGCAATACATGCCTCAATCAATTCTCATTGAATTCTCGAAAAATGTTTGTAAGCAAATGCAACTATCCATTTGAAAGTTCATGCCACGGCAACCCTATTTTTGTTTTGAAAGTTCATGCCAATGATTTCCATTGCCACGGCAACCCTATTTTTGTTTTGAAAGTTCATGCCAATGATTTCCATTGCCACGGCAACCCTATTTTTGTTTTGAAAGTTCATGCCAATGATTTCCATTGCCACAGCAACCCTATTTTTGTTTTGGCCAACAACACAATTAATGTGTGTGTGTGGGTGGGTGTGCAGTCTTCCCGAAATCCGTAGGACCGCCTGACATGTCAGACAAAAAATCCTTCGGTCAGACAAAATATATTGAAAGTTTAAGTGCATTTTAATCATTTGTCTGACCGGTGTCAGACAAACTCTGGCAAAGTTTCGTGAAGACTGGTGTGGGGGGTCTACACTATTAGCTCATGACATATATATAACTATGTACAGATCTATATAGCCATTGACATACAGTATGTTAAGCAGATTAGAGCTATTGACATTGCAGTAGATGTTTTTACAACGTTATATTAATAGCTCTCGAGATCTCGTTCCGGATGTAATACATCGCCATGAGGGAGCGGGAATGTGGAATTTAAATGGCACAATCGTAATGCTTACAGCTGGGGAATAACTTCAGGCAATACACACATGAAGCGACCGCGCTACCACAACTTCAGATTCAAAAGTGATGTGGCACAAAATATAAAAATCACGTGTAACCAGAGGAGAGTTTGAACCCGATCATGACCTGCCGATATGTCCTTGAGCAAGAAACTTTATCCACATTGCCTAGTACTGGGTAATCCCAGGAAATGGACTCGAGAGTGATTAAATTCAGTTGTACAACATGTTCTGCAATCCCTCTAGTGAACAAAGATATATGAATCCCACACGAAATATATAAGCATTTGACATTTAACATCAACATGTGACCATACCCCTGAAACGTGCTGCTGTATTTCGCCTTGTTATGATAAACAATTTGAGCCAAGTTATTTCTATATGTCTCCAGTGGTTGAAGAGACATTAGGCGGACACACATCCCCACTAAAACAATATGCTTCCCTATAAATGGGGGGAGATATAGTAATAATTATTGACATTAACAGTCGATTGGTGACAAGTTTGAGTGGCTATTCCTAGTAAATTAGTTTGTGTTGCAGCATCATCTATATCCTACACTATATCCAAGTGTAACCCGGAAACGAGATAATGTTATTTCTCGAATCACCAATAAATCTCCCGAGACCTTCAACCAATTTGCAAATTAATGAAATTTGGTTGTCAATTCTATCTTGTCCAATCAAATTAAGGTGTCTATACAGAACATCATGTGAAGTGAGAATGTAGGGGCTAGGTGTACAACAGCAACGGATTGTTTCCCTAAGAAAGCACGCTATTCTGCTAGGGATATATTGTACCCCCAGCATGACATATGTCTCTCTACCATGTGCTCAGCAGACAGGTTCTATAGGATCATTTGCTATGGAGATTTTTATCTCCATGACGTACTCATAATATAATCGAGTTCATTAAAGAGTAAGTATTGTGGTTTTATTGCTTACAGCAAGGCCTCATCTTCTCTGTACACTCATTAAATAATAGATTGATTTGGCAAACCTAACTAATGTACAGATGTGGTCCAAGCAGCATCTGAACATCGCGTATCATAATAGCCAACATGGGCATCCTCATTACCAGTACCTTGCACCACATAACCTCATGTAAACTGTGCTAGTAAGATATAGAATGGGCACTGTACGTGTATGCTCGATAATCATTCTCAATCACTTGGAGCATATGTGGTGATATGGTGTCCATCTCGTAATTGAGAGTCTGTGGTGAAAGGTGTCCATCTCGTAATTGAGAGTCTGTGGTGAAAGGTGTCCGTCACTTAATTGAGTCTGTGGTGAAAGGTGTCCGTCACTTAATTGAGAGTCTGTGGTGAAAGGTGTCCGTCTCTTAATTGAGAGTCTGTGGTGAAAGGTGTCCGTCTCTTAATTGAGAGTCTGTGGTGAAAGGTGTCCGTCTCGTAATTGAGAGTCTGTGGTGAAAGGTGTCCGTCTCGTAATTGAGAGTCTGTGGTGAAAGGTGTCCATCTCTTAATTGAGTCTGTGGTGAAAGGTGTCCATCTCTTAATGAGAGTCTGTGGTGAAAGGTGTCCGTCTCTTAATTGAGAGCCTGTGGTGAAAGGTGTCCGTCTCTTAATTGAGAGCCTGTGGTGAAAGGTGTCCGTCTCTTAATTGAGAGCCTGTGGTGAAAGGTGTCCGTCTCTTAATTGAGAGTCTGTGGTGAAAGGTGTCCATCTCTTAATTGAGAGCCTGTGGTGAAAGGTGTCCGTCTCTTAATTGAGAGTCTGTGGTGAAAGGTGTCCATCTCTTAATTGAGAGTCTGTGGCGAAAGGTGTCCGTCTCTTAATTGAGAGTCTGTGGTGAAAGGTGTCCGTCTCTTAATTGAGAGCCTGTGGTGAAAGGTGTCCGTCTCGTAATTAAGAGTCTGTGGTGAAAGGTGTCCGTCTCTTAATTGAGAGCCTGTGGTGAAAGGTGTCCGTCGCGTAATTGAGAGTCTGTGGTGAAAGGTGTCCGTCGCGTAATTGAGAGTCTGTGGTGAAATGGATATGGTGTCCATCTCATAATTGAGAGTCTGTGGTGAAATGGATACGGTGTCCATCTCATAATTGAGAGTCTGTGGTGAAATGGATACGGTGTCCATCGCATAATTGAGAGTCTGTGGTGAAATGGATACGGTGTCCATCTCATAATTGAGAGTCTGTGGTGAAATGGATACGGTGTCCATCGTGTAATTGAGAGTCTGTGGTGAAATGGATACGGTGTCCACCTCATAATTGAGAGTCTGTGGTGAAATGGATACGGTGTCCATCATGTAATTGAGAGTCTGTGGTGAAATGGATACGGTGTCCATCGCGTAATTGAGAGTCTGTGGTGAAATGGATACGGTGTCCATCGTGTAATTGAGATTCTGTGGTGAAATGGATACGGTGTCCATCGCGTAATTGAGAGTATGTGGTGAAATGGATACGGTGTCCATCGCGTAATTGAGTCTGTGGTGAAATGGATAAGGTGTCCACCTCCTAATAGTTAATCAGTTTGAACTCCTTTGGGCAAGACTCTTAAATCCACATTGCCTCATCTCTCTCCATCATGGCGATGTATTTCATCAGGGATGATGTCTCAAGAGCGATTAAACTAACGTAAGAACTTGTTCAACAATGAACAATCACCCACCCTCAGCTTGGGAATTATATAATGATACATAGCTTGTACTCCATCTTATACTGGATGTGCATGTACACTGCTGGACAAGTGTTCACCATTATATCAAAGCAAATGCCGTGTCAACTCTCAATGTAGTAAGATTTTTCAACTAATACAGAGCATTTAACCCTTTCCCACATAGAAGCACCTCTTGATGCCATTACCAATACGACATACATTAACCCTTTCCCACATAGAAGCACCTCTTGACGCCATTACCAATACGACATACATTAACCCTTTCCCACATAGAAGCACCTCTTGACGCCATTACCAATACGACATACATTGACAATGTAGTAAACCAATGTTCATAATAAAGGCAAGAATCTCATGTAGTCCCAGTAATATCTATGGAGGTGGGATAGGTATGGCGACTACTTATCCACTGCATGATAGCTAAATGGCTGTTGTTTGTATAGAGTATATTAATGGCTGTTGTTTGTATAGAGTATATATTAATGGCTGTTGTTTGCATAGAGTATATTAATGTCTGTTGTTTGTATAGAATATATTAATGGCTGTTGTTTGTATAGAGTATATTAATGGCAGTTGTTTGTATAGAGTATATATTAATGGCTGTTGGTTGCATAGAGTATATTAATGGCTGTTGTTTGAATAGAGTATATTAATGGCTGTTGTTTGTATAGAGTATATTAATGGCTGTTGTTTGTATAGAGTATATTAATGGCTGTTGTTTGTATAGAGCATATATTAATGGCTGTTGTTTGCATAGAGTATATTAATGTCTGTTGTTTGTATAGAGTATATTAATGGCTGTTGTTTGCATAGAGTATATTAATGGCTGTTGTTTGTATAGAGTATATTAATGGCTGTTGTGATTAGCTCACTATCTGTGGGCTACATCAATAGTATTTCTGCAAAGAGCCATCAAAGCTTAATATAACTCTGTGCATGCTGGGAAATTAAAGGCTATAAATAGTTCAAATAATTGTAGCAGCCGAGAATTCATTAATGTGCATTTTTTAACTGAAAACTGGAAATATGGCCTGGAATTTCATAAGAATTGTGTCTTTACATTGCATGTCATATTTACTGTTCTTTTCAGAGTTAACCCTTTCAACACCACAGACCTCTAAATTGGCTTACAAAAAAGTGTAGATCCAGATGAGCCGGCTCATCAGGATCTGCACTTTTTTCAAGTAATAAGAAAAAAATAGAAATTTATTTACCCATTTTGATAAATGAACTGATCCAAATGTAATTTTGTTATTAATTTATTGGTCTAAAAATATCATGGACCAGTCCATGTCAGTTACTTGGTGTTGAAAGGGTTAAATAACATTAACTTACCCTTCTCATACACAATGTGTGTTTTTCCATGGTATTTAATTATGTAGTGTCCTTCCACTGTTCTAGTCCTAAGTCTGTCAACTAAACAATGAACATCAAAAAAACTAACCTGAATCTGCCAGACGATGGATGATGTATTGGTCCCAAGAATCGGCGAGTTGGTGACAGGTACGGAGCGAGTGCCAATGTTGGCAATGCATTCTTGTTAGAACTTGGTGAGTTGGCAAACTTGACAGTAATTGGTTCAGTCGCGGCCTCAGGTATGGTTCCATTGAGCTTCTGGATTGCCCGTTCGGCCTCGATCCGCTGGTCAAAACGTATAAAACCTACACCCTTTGATAGCCCTGCAATCATACATACGAATCCTACACTGAACAAATGAACTGAATATTGACAACAATAACGCTACAATATAAACACCAGATAGTTACAAGAAGACATCCGACTAACTTCTATTTTATATGTTTTTCTCTCTCAATGTTTTAGTTTGCTTTAAAAACTGTCAAATAAAATAAAAAATGGCCAGCACACCCCTGATAAATACCACTTCAGACCTTTTTAAAAAGGGGCCAGTACAAACCTGGTAGACAAATACGAGTACACTACCACTAATCACTCTTATACTATACATTGTATATAGTAACATAACCTAGACACAAGTCTGATTCCGACTCGCTAAGTACAGCAAGTACGGTAACGTATCAATTCTAAAAGCAGGGCAGGTGATGAACTTAATGGCATTTTGTGTACAAATGGACGAAATACTGGCCAGTCCACAAACTATTACGAGTGATGTATTCTTGTACATGTGACATACGGCGATCTTCCTTAGTTTACTTTATACAAATTTATTTTAGCTCGATTGCAAAACAAGTTCTTACAACTTATATTAATCACTTCTGATGGAATCCATCGCCACGAGGGAAAGAGAAGAGGCAGCATGGAATTTAAATGTCTTGCATAAGGACACAACCGTAATGGCTCCAGCGGGGCACAATCTCCGGGCCTTTCGCGTCTGAAATGCGCTACAACTGCGCTATCACGATGTTCCTTGATTCCTTGAGATAATGATTGTGTGTTCGGTATTCTTTTGTATTTTACCTACATGCTGTAATGTCGCTATAGAGGTATTACCGTATGCGTTATTCCTTTTTATCAGTAGAAAATGCAGGAAGACATACCCTAATAAAAACGAGACCTCAGACATCATCAGTAGAAGATAGCTGACACTCTGCCTTTGATCACTTTAATAATTCAAGGCAATAAAATAGGGGAATTGGATTAGAGATGCAGCAAATAGAGAAATATGTTTTTTATCCTATACCGCTACTGCATGTGGGTTTTCTAAGAATTAATCTTTCCCTATAACCTGGAACATTATTTTCATTTCAGAGCTTTAGGATTGTGTGATATATCTTAATAAAAGGTGTTATTTATTGACAAATATTACACGAATCCCAACATCAAAGTCATGGTGGTGTATGAATCTTTCATGAGATCTGGTCTCTAATAACAACGGACATTACCATGACATGGAGACACTGCTATGCCAATACCTTATAATTAAACCTGAAACAATGGTACAGATTTGTATAGATACCGACAGGAATTGCACTATAAAAACACACATAACAAGCCTGTTTCTTCCACTAATCTATCTAGACAACATTGCAGATATAATCAGGAGTTTGTTCTTCATTGTCTATCTATATATATATAACATCATTTTTGTCCTCATTCTGCTGAAACACTTTACATTGTGTCGAAACATTTCCCTGCAAGGACACTTGGTCCTTTACAATCTGTCTACAGGACTGTGAATGGTAAATTGTGAAAAAGAGTAAATCTTCACACAAAATATAGAGAATCACGTCCCCTCCCACATAAAAAGCGAAAAAGTGAATTCTTTTTAAACAGCTTAGACCAAATCTAACAATATTTCGTTAATCAAGATTTGCACGCATGACTTAGATCGCGCGCTGCATCATGGTCACACGACTTGGATCGGGGTCACATGACTTGGTTCGTGGTCGTATTTCGCCGGTTGCAGGACAAATTTACGCAGCTATAAACATGTGGATAAATGATATTAAACATTTCCATCTGATTCGGCTCTATGCTGTTTGCTATTCGGATAATGGAGCTAAAACACTTGTCTGAATAGCGTTATGCCGTGACTGATCAGGCTCTATGCTGTTTGCTATTTGGATAGTGGAGCTAAAACACTTGTCTGAATAGCGGTATGCCGTGACTGATCAGGCTCTATGCTGTTTGCTATGCGGATAGTGGAGCTAAAACACTTGTCTGAATAGTGTTATGCCGTGACTGATCAGGCTCTATGCTGTTTGCTATTCGGAGAGTGGAGCTAAAACACTTGTCTGAATAGTGTTATGTTGTGACTGATCAGGCTAGGCTCTATGCTGTTTGCTATTCGGATAGTGGAGCAAAATCACTTGTCTGAAGTGTTATGCCGTGACTGATCAGGCTCTATGCTGTTTGCTATTCGGATAGTGGAGCTAAAACACTTGGCTGAATAGTGTTATGCCACGACTGATCAGGCTCTATGCTGTTTGCTATTCGGATAGTGGAGCTAAAACACTTGTCTGAATAGCGTTATGCCGTGACTGATCAGGCTCTATGCTGTTTGCTATTCGGATAGTGGAGCTAAAACACTTGTCTGAATAGTGTTATGCCGCGACTGATCAGGCTCTATGCTGTTTGCTATTCGGATAGTGGAGCTAAAACACTTGTCTGAATAGCGGTATGCCGTGCCTGATCAGGCTCTATGCTGTTTGCTATTCGGATAGTGGAGCTAAAACACTTGTCTGAATAGCGTTATGCCATGACTGATCAGGCTCTATGCTGTTTGCTATTCGAATAGTGGAACTAAAACACTTGTCTGAATAGCGTTATGCCGTGACTGATCAGGCTCTATGCTGTTTGCTATTCGAATAGTGGAGCTAAAACACTTGTCTGAATATCGAACAACATAGATCCGTATCAGCGTATGTATGTTGTTTGCACAGTACTTTATTCAGCATTTTAAGGGTTAAAATCAGATTCTTGTGTATTGTAAAATTAAATGGCTTTACTGGAAGAATTTCGACTAAATCATTTACACAAAATTGAGAAGCTAAATGTTTGTATAAATTAAGCAGGCTGTTTATTGCACTATTGATTTGTTCTAGCATGATCTGCAAACAGTTGTTATTCTATAATTTTCAGGCGGAATTCAAAGCAACCTCCATTATTGATCTGGCTATCGATCCTTCTGTCTAAAGCTTTTTTTATTATTTGTCACAAGACTTATTCATAGCACAATATTCAATATTCCACTGAAATTCTATCATGGTTATTCCGCTGTATCAGTAATCAATGCCGACCGGTATAATAACGATTCATATCGCTTTCAATAAGCACGAAACAAGCCTGCTCTGGGCATTGCAGAATATTTGCAATATTGTAATTAGTGTAGTCGATATTAAAATATTAATGGATTTGCCAGTCTGTAAGTAGTGCCACACTATTTTCCAATACTTCCCAGTACAAGCCATTCAACAGTTACAAGAATCTGAGGTCACAGGTCAGTGCAATCAAATGATGTCATATTGAGTCACTGCATCGATTCATGTCTTTTGATATTAAAACTTTAGCTCTGTTCAATTACACTATCCGATTACCAATCAATGACATTTCAGATTCTTTAATTAAAACGCCGAGTGCATTTCCCGGAAAACACTTCTGTGAACTTGGGTCCATATTGATTCCGTGTATTAAAAAACCGAGAAGTTAATCCAGTAACAAGCATGAACTATTTTTCTCATTTTGATTTCTGAAGTTCCGTTACCACTTTAAATTACACCACTTTATAAATTATTCATGAGAAAACAGGCTGTTTAACTGTCTCTATGAGTTACAAGCCTGTGCTAATTGTACAATAATACAGTGCAACCTGTAGTTACAAACCAGTCTAGCAAACAATCGTAATCTACTCCAACGAGATTGTCCATCATACTACAAAATACCTCTTTGTAAGTTTTAAACCTCATTTGCCTCATTAATCGAATGGTAAAAGTTATAACAATATTGCTATACACACACCCTTTGCAATATTGTTACCACAGTTTCATCAAAAATGCATACTTTTCTGTTGGTTAGCTGACATTGCACAAGCTAAGATGGATGGAGAATGCAATCCCATAATTATTATGTCCCATCTATCTATTAACCCATTTCATTCTGGATATATTTAAAGGCTTTTGCAAACAACATAGATCCAGATCAGCCGCAGCGTGACGCTGCGTGCTGATCAGGATCTATGTTGTTTGCTGCATAGCCAAGTGTCTTAGCAAGATCATCTGAATAGCAAACAGCACAGAGCTTGATCAGACGGAACGTTCTGTGGCGGTTGATCTGGCTCTATGTTCTTTGCAAATACCGTTTGAACAGTATCCAGAATGAAATGGGTTAAAGCGACATTACATTGCAAAAAGCAAAATGTATAAATGCATTGTTACGGAAAATTCTTCGGAAATAATTCGAACACTACCAAATTGAATCAATAAACAATGTTTTTGTGGTCTACATAGTTTTTACTCTCCTAAGTGAAAGTAGGATTTCATATAACGGTCAACCACACTCATGAATTGCGGTTTGTTTATCATTTGAGTCAATACTAAATGCGTGATACTGTCGCCTAGAGATAATTTAGATCAGATAAGTCTAAAAATAAATATTCATAAGCACAAATGTGAAATATAACAGTAAATCTGTACCATAAACCATGTTATTCATGATACACGCGTTGTATTACGCATGGATGTTGACCCAATTGATATTATGTTGCCCATGTCAACAAACGTTGTATATGATGTTTGTTTATTAGTTGATATACTCAGTTTTTGGGGCAAATATTCGAAAAACAATTACACCATATAATAAGAAATTACATTCTGTACAAATTTGTGTTTTTAGAGATGTCGCTTTAAATATTCATGAAGCATTACATTGGGGAAACAAGGACATTTCTATAGCATGTAATTTCCTGTATTATATTGTATATATTTATATTGTATAATTCTTTACTAAATATAATGCCACAGAAACTATATAATTCTAGATATCCATGGACCAGCTGTTATAATTCGATCTGCTTGACCAACAGCAAGAGATATCGAAGAACAAGCTATTAACACTAGTCTAGTGATTTCAATTTTTATTGGGTATAGGTAGTGATACTAAAATCGTATTAATAGTACAGGTATGAAGGCGTCGGGGATATTAGCATTATAAAGGCAGGTCGTCCCATTGAAACATTGGACATGGGTGTGTGTGTGTGATCATCAATGTTAGTTAACCTTTAAAATGCCGAATAAATTGGAAGGAATGTGCAAACAACATAGATGTTGATCAGCTGATATGGATCTATGCTGTTTGCAATTCAGCCAAGTGTTTTAGCTCCACTATCCTAATAGCAAACAGCATAGAGCCTGATCAGATGGCACGCTCTGTTCCATCTGATCTTGCTCTATACTGTTTGCAAAAGCAACTTTTGCCGTGATTTAGCATTTTTAAGCGTTTAAATCAATTCCATATCTTAGCAATAATTGTGAACCTTTAGTTTAAACAATATTTTATTTCTTTAAATATACATAGACTCGTATACATAGTATGTACATACATGTAGGATTGAGGAGAAAGCAACTTGCTTATATGGTTACCTCTTTCCTATGTACATACATGTAGGATTGAGGAGAAAGCAACTTGCTTATATGGTTACCTCTTTCCTATGTACATACATGTAGGACTGAGGAGAAAGCAACTTGCTTATATGGTTACCTCTTTCCTAGTGAACCTTTAAAAATGGTATTACCGTGCAACCTTGTTTCCAAAGCTGACCGTTTTTATGCGGTCAATAACAAAGCTAAACTATTTATGTGGACGGTTAGGGATATATTACTGCGCGTATTATCTTTCCTATACAGTTATTACGATCCAATAAGACTCGCCAGTCCCAAGACCAATATTTGAAGCGCAAGCATGAGCTGTATAACAACATTCCAATACATAACCATCAATTTTTGTTGCCAGTTTATGACGGGACCACTTCTCAGAGGATACAACACTATTGATTAAATTCCCAAGTAACCAAACGTATAATGTCCAGATCCATCAACTGTCATATTAGTACAACACTATCTCCAGTCTGGTCTGTTTAATGCTATACTGTCAAACCTGTCTTAAACAGCCATCAAAGGGAATCACAGAAAGTGACTGCTTAGCACAGGTTGCTGCTTAATTAGACGGCAAAATATATAATAAACCAACATATTAGGAATCTGGAAACTTTCTGCTTAATAGAGATGACCACTAATACAGGTTTGACTGTACATAGGGATCCAGTAATCACAAATAATTATTCTATACAGTTCTCTAGTTGTCTCTGAAACATTTAGATCTATAGTCAAACATCAAGTTCAATATAAAAAGTATTCCGTACGCGTTTGAAGAGTTATGGACCGTACATGAAATATACAGAAACCCGAAATGAGCATGGTTGGAACATGGAACTGGACATCGTCTCGGATGTTAAAAGATATGAACCGGACGCGACTCAAATATAGTTCAATCCAAAAATACTACAGATCTGTGGGTATAAAATTAATATAATACCATAGAATTATATAATTTTCAGTAGCTTACAGAGAAATCAAACAGGCAGGGCCACAAGATTTAGCAACATTAACCACCCACCCCCCTCTCCAAACTTATTGATAAACATTGTTCATAACTCTCACAAGAGAAAATGCAGACCTGTCTATGAATCATACAGATCAATGACATCTGGTCCACACAATGAATCCCCAGGCAGTGGGAGCTAATTAGGAATATTGAGTTCCATAATACTAACTATGTTATGCTGTATGAACATAGGTCAGGGATAAAGATATAGCTGCCGACAACACCAAAATAGAACATAGGTCAGGAATAAAGATATAGCTGCCGACAACACCAAAATAGAACATAGGTCAGGAATAAAGCTGCCGACAACACCAAAATAGAACATAGGTCAGGAATAAAGCTGCCGACAACACCAAAATAGAACATAGGTCAGGAATAAAGATATAGCTGCCGACAACACCAAAATAGAACATAGGTCAGGAATAAAGATATAGCTGCCGACAACACCAAAATAGAACATAGGTCAGGAATAAAGATATAGCTGCCGACAACACCACACATAGGTCAGGAATAAAGATATAGCTGCCGACAACACCACACATAGGTCAGGAATAAAGATATAGCTGCCGACAACACCACACATAGTCAGGAATAAAGATATAGCTGCCGACAACACCACACATAGGTCAGGAATAAAGATATAGCTGCCGACAACACCACACATAGGTCAGGAATAAAGATATAGCTGCCGACAACACCAAAATAGAACATAGGTCAGGAATAAAGATATAGCTGCCGACAACACCAAAATAGAACATAGGTCAGGAATAAAGATATAGCTGCCGACAACACCACACATAGGTCAGGAATAAAGATATAGCTGTCGACAACACCACACAGAGGTCAGGAATAAAGATATAGCTGTCGACAACACCACACATAGGTCAGGAATAAAGATATAGCTGTCGACAACACTACAAATAGTTCACCCAAATGGTTTTGCCAGCGGCGAGGGTAAATAACCTCAATCATCATCATATAGTTCTCATTTAGGATCACATGATGGTGACTATATATACAATGGATCACGGCCATGCCATCTACCAAACAACTGAGTCAAGATAGCGTTGTAATTGGTTTCCTCGCTTTGTTGTATCAACTTTTTACAATCAATACGATTTGCTGTACCAGGTTAAACGATGTGGGTTGAAACAGTCGCAATAACACAATCAGGGTAGAAGATTGTGTGTGGGAGTGCGCCGGTCAAGTGGTCTATCACAAAATTGTTAGAACTAGCTTTCACTGCTATCATCACAGAATTAGGTTCGCTCCATATTGGGGACAAGGGAAAAAAGAATGATAGGTGAGAAAGTCGTCAGTCACTTGCAGAAGTTGGAGAATTGAGAACCGGTTTCTACACAGAAAATGAGAGTGGTTTTCTCCACCACAAAAAAAACTCTTGTGGGCTTATCTCTCTGCACACCATTTAAGTCAGGTGGGTAAATTGTCACCTAAGGAACTCTTGAGGGCGTAACTCCATGCACACCGTTGAAGGCATGACTTTGTACGATAACAGACAGGAGTGACCTTCGTGGATGAGGGAATGTGACCTGGGTGGAAAATGGAGTGTGACCTTGGTGGACAATGGAGTGTGACAACAGTGACCTGGGTGAACAATGGAGTGTGACAAGAGTGACCTTGGTGGACAATGGAGTGTGATAAGAGTGACCTTGGTGGACAATGGAGTGTGACAAGAGTGACCTTGGTGGACAATGGAATGTGACAAGAGTGACCTTGGTGGACAATGGAATGTGCCAAGAGTGACCTTGGTGGACAATGGAATGTGACAAGAGTGACCTTGGTAGCCGCTACTAGCGGATGAAATTTCCCAGTCTCTTGAATGTCATTACAAATGTTTCCTTTCTAGCATTGATAGATTTTCCTCTCCCAGAGAAAATCTCAATTGCAAATTAGCCAGCTTTCATCAAAAACAATGTTCAGGGAATAGCAATTCAATGCAACAACAGTTCATTCTCAACCCTTGTTTTCTAATAATCAAACCGGTGCCTTTTTTTTTACGAAATAAAACTGTTGTGGCCATCCACGCTGCATAGGTTATTATTCTGTTGCTTCAACTCCCCCTTGTTTCAGTGACCCATCACCCAGAAGTGACAGCATAATTGATCAAGCTTGTTTCAATGGAAATCTCTATTGATTTCCCCACTGTCTTGTTCATTCAAATGAATGACTTTTCACTCTAAATTGCTATGTTGTATTGAACAAATACCAAAGCTTCCAGAATATCAAAGGGTCTTACAAGAGATTGCCTGGCCAATTTGTCTCTGTACTACGTTGTATGGAATTTGTCTCTGTACTACGTTGTATGGAATTGCACAGAGAGCATCAGTAGGATGCCAAGGAAATAGCATATTACAAACTAAGAAACCAAATAGTGTGAACATATACTGAGTCAAAAAAGAAACGATACCTGGTGTTTATGTGTCTATAATTTCAACATTTATTAAGAAAATTCTTTGAAAATTCATAAGATGATAGTCCAACATGTTTGAAAGAGGAGCACATAAAGCATAATGAGCCTCCGAAACTGTCTGCTGCGTGATGACGTAATTCGTCGGACAGGGGTCTAATGGAGTTTTCACACAGACGTCAATACCGAGTATGGGCACCATTTGCGTCTCTCACTGCAATGCACCGCCGTCGCATCGAACGGAAGAGTGTCTGAATCTCTTGCTGGTCAATATTTGTCCACTCCTGACGCAAAACATCCCTCAGTTGGTTTAACGTTACCGGCTGACGTCGTCTGACGCGGCGGTCTAACGTATCCCACAAATGTTCTATGGGTGACAAGTCTGGTGACAAAGCAGGCCACGGCAGGGTTTCAATATTGTTCTGCTCCAATAATGTGGTGGAAATCCGAGCAGTATGACACCTGGCGTTGTCCTGTTGGAACAGTGTGACGTTTCTGTTGGCGTTAAAGAATGGCACAACAACTGGCGCAAGGATCTCATCACAGTACCGCTGGGCGTTTAGGTTCCCGTCCACCACTAACAGTTCAGTGCGATACCGCCCCATGCCATAACGCTTCCGCCCCCGAACAGATCGACCTGACGTACACATGCGTCGGCGTAACGTTCACCGCGTCTGCGATATACCCGCTCTCTGCCATCCGCTCGACGCAAACAGAACCGTGATTCATCGCTAAACATCACTGAATTCCACTGTAACCGAGTCCAGCGAGCACGTTCCATCGTCCATTCCCGCCGTACGTCATGTCAGGATGGGTCCAACGTATGGCCGATAGGCACGAATGCCACGTTCACCGAGCCGGTTCCTGACTGTTTGTGCACTGATGCAATTGTTGGTCATCCCAGGAGTAACGGCAGCTGTGTGCGTAGCAGGTAGGAACCGGTCACGTAAATGTGACGGTCCTGTTCACGCGTCGTCACACGTGGTCGACCAGATCTTGGATGGTCGTCCATCGATCCATGTGTTCGATAATGTCGAAGTAGACGTGTTATCGTGATCCGCGTAACCCAGAGTCGATTTGCGACGTCACGCTGACGTAAACCGCCGTCAATCATGCCAATGGCACGCATTCTCTGATTGCGGTTTAGCCTAGGCATTTTGTTAGAGGTAACAATGGGTATGTAAGGTGTTTTTCCTCGATGATAATGCAATACCAGTACAATAAACCGGTTTTCCGATTTGTACATGTGTAGGAAGTTGTCTTTGTTGAGGAGCACGTGCAAATCGGAAATTCGGCGTTCCAGGATTATCGGGTGTTTATTTACCTGTGTTTATGGTTGGCTGACGTTGCAATAAGATACCCGGTACTGATACGTAATAATATATTAAACCTTTCTATGGTTTTATCCGTTTTACGTCATTTTTAGTTTGGTATCGTTTCTTTTTTGACTCAGTATATTATTAACAATTAAATGTTCTTTTTTCTGCATTTCATGCCAGCTTTTTACACCTAATTTGAACAAATCTCAAAGCCTTTATGAACAAATTAGGTGCAAAAAACGGACATTTCATACCTTGAAGAAATGTAGAAAAAGAACACTCAATTGTTGTAACTATATAACGAAAATTTTACAAATTACAAAACAAGTTGTGTTTTTGATACGTAAACATTTCAATACCATCGTACACAATGAATCCTTTACATTGTGCATGTTCCTCTGGTGTTGGAACGGACTATTTTTGCTCAGTCGCGAATTAATAATCACCGTTGATACTTTGAGAACAAAATAATTGTGTGGTTCATCGGGTTATGAACGGCGATCACATGGGATGAATCTGCCAATCAGAATCGCAACAGTGTAAGAAGTTGCAACTATAACAGAATGCAACATGAGATAAGTCCCAATGCATCCCAATACAACAAACTGTCTTCACAGGAAATTCTTGAAATACCTCAAAGTTGGTTGCAAGTGATTCAAATTGCGTGTTTCGTTGTATCAAAAGTGTAGATCCAGATGAGCCATCTTATCAGGATCTGCACTTCTTGCCAGTAATATTACTATTTTTAGACAAAAGTACCCATTATGATAAATGAACTGGTCCAAATGTAATTTTCTTACTAATTTATTGGTCTAAAATTATCGTGCACCACCAGTCATGGTGGCAGTTACTTGGTGTTGAATGGGTTAAATTCAGCCATATTTTCACCAAAATATAACCATTCCCTCTCTAGAGCTGTGAGTTTTTTGTTCATCCTCTAGATGTGAGTTTTGCTTCTTTGTTCTATATAAATACATGATTGTATTATATATTTACTTGTAAGTTTACGTGGAGTGGAAGTCGTGATAGCGCAGTGGTAGGTCGTTCGCTTCAGGTGCGAAAGGCCTGAAGTTTGAGCCCCGCTGGAGCCGTTATGATTGTGCCTTAGGCAAGGCATTAAAATTCCATATTCCCTCGTGGCGATGGATTCCATCAGGAATGAGGTCTCGAGAGCAATTAATATAAGTTGTAAGAACTTGTTTCGCAATCGAGCTAAAATAAATTTTACTTGGAAGTTTGGGCTCTAGAATGGTTCACATCTATGTAAGACAAAGACAGTCCACATGTATCTCAGTCTTCAAATAAACACAAGCACTCGTACAGCATGTGTAGTGCTTTGCTTACAAGTGACTATGGATGAATTAAGATAATTGTTTTTATTTTTCTTTCAGTTTTAAAGTATTCCCCACAATTTGTGCACAACATTACACTTTTTTCTTGTCTTAAAATATACACTTATGGAAAACCCATTAATAGAGCTGATGCAGTTGGAATGACTTGCCAAAAAATGGAAACATTCAAGCTATTTTCTCATCTTTTGCAACTTATGTTTTAGTCATTTGGGGGGAAAAACGTATCATTATAGAACTAATATAAATCACACATTTACAGAAGTCTGGTTGGTTCTTCTGGGACTTGACAATGTTGTTCTACACCACTAGAATAGGCTTCTAACGTCAAGCCAGGCATGTACGAAATCATTCAGATTCTAACACAAGCTTTCAATTCCCACTATGTGCAAAAAAAAGACAATTTCCAGAGTTGTTGAAAAACGGCATCCATTATTTATCTGGTAGGTCTGGCAGTAAGTCAGTCAGTCAGCAGTATAGGAGACGGCTCTAACTAACTCTGTGCAGGCCCACAATGGGTTATCAAACACGGTGCATGTATTCCCATTTTAGTTACTTGAAAGAGAACAAACAACATTACATTTTCCCAAAAAAGAATACAGCCGGACAGAAGTGGGGTGGTCAGTTGGACAGAAGTGGGGTGGTCAGTTGGACAGAAGTGGGGTGGTCAGTCGGACAGAAGTGGGGTGGTCAATCGGACAGAAGTGGGGTGGGTGGTCAGTCGGACAGAAGTGGGGTGGTCAGTCGGACAGAAGTGGGGTGGGTGGTCAGTCGGACAGAAGTGGGGTGGTCTGTCGGACAGAAGTGGGGTGGTCAGTCGGACAGAAGTGGGTGGTTAATTGACACAGTAAGACAAAGTTAGGTTGTAAGTGACAGTCGATAGGAAAATGGCACACCAAATGTACAGGGGAGTGGGGTTGCTCATACAAATTTATAGTAGCTCAATTGCGAAACAAGTCATTACAACTTATATTAAGCCCATTCCTGATGGAATTCATCGCCACGAGGGAGAGAAGAGGCAACGTGGAATTTAAATGCCTTGCCTAATGGCACAATCGTAATGGCTCCAGCGGGGCTCGAACTCCGGACGTTTCGCACCTGAAAAGAACCCGTATCCACTGCACTATCATGACTTCCACTGCAGGTGAGTGGGGGTGTTTAAGTAGAGCCAATGTTAGAAGATGCGTGATGGTGGTGGGGACATAGTCAAATTGGCACAGTCGGACATGAGCTGGAAGGTATGTATTAAGTTGCTATTAATTATAAATATTTCCTTTATAAATAAGTGCTACTACATTTTCCCTTCTCAGAATAAATCTCACTTGCAAATTGGCAGCAGGCTTTGCACAAAAACAATGTTAAATGCACGCCAGTTGATTATGGGAACAATGCAAGCTCAACTCTTTTGTTTTCTAACAATCAAACTGCTGCATTTTTTTAATAATTAAAGTGTGGTTCTGAAGTTTTAAATATCTTGGGAGAACGTTTCTCTGTCAGTTTCAATGTGCTTCACTATACAGGCATAACCAGGTTTGGAAGCAACATCATTCACTCAATGATCGATAGCACCAAATGTCTGTTGATGAATATACTTTAAATGTTATTTAGGAGGGGGTTTCCAAAATACATATAGCACAAGATTGACATTAACCCTTTCCTTCACAGAGATTTAGGTTAATATACTATTATATCTTCATACAAACGACAGCCATTTAGCTGACGTGCAGTGGATAAGTAGCCGCCATATCTATCCCACCTCCATAGATATTACTGGGACTACATGAGATTCTGGCCATCATTATGAACATTGGTTTGGCTACTACATTGTCAATGTATGTGGTATTGGTAATGGCGTCAAGAGGTGCTTCTATGAGGGAAAGGGTAAAGGAAAATGCTGAGCATATGAATATATCATGCCTCAGCTCGCAGCTACCCAACTGATGGCGCGATCTGTTGCAAGATGGATTGACATTTTCATATGGGGGTGTATTACGTCATTAAAACTGTTCTGACCGGTTCCTGGTCAGGGAGGGACATGTTGGCGTGATTAAAATCTGAACATAATGTTGTAATAAAAAAGAGCCCACTGCTCTGTAATGGGAGGGAGAGATAGGGGAAACTCGACGACTGGTTAATTAATGTTCTCAGGCTGATCAATGTATTCTAAAATTAATAATTTAACAGTTAGATTATGTACTACTTGCTGTTCCATGTATTGTTCCAACTATATGATCATGGAGGGCCAAGAAATACGCAGCAATTACAAATTAGACCATTCCACCGCTGCGTAAATATACCGCTGATAAAGTGATCTTCAATGCATAATGCCGACAAGATTAGTACGATAACAACTCTTGACTATAAATTTGAAATAGAAATGCATTAAGGAAACAGAGAAATTCTATTGGAAATATGCAAATCTACAAATCATATTACTACAATCAATATTCCAGTTACAGCTTCAGGCCACAGTTGTTTTCATTGTGCCAAAAATAGTATGCTGCCTTTGTGAAGTTATTTCATGTGTAAAAAGTAGCGTGCTGCCTTTGTGAAGTTATTTCATGTGTAAAAAGTAGCATGCTGCTTTGTGAAGTTATTTCATGTGTAAAAAGTAGCATGCTGCTTTGTGAAGTTATTTCATGTGTAAAAAGTAGCATGCTGCCTTTGTGAAGTTATTTCAAATGTAAGCCGCATACGTACATCTATACATAGAAACAGCATGTACAAAATATGAAGTGTCATTTATCAACAGTGTGCATGCACTAAATGCACAGATGTCTGGTATACATATTGGCTGTGTAGAACTGGAATGTATTCTACACACGCCGAGCAACTACGACGACAGCTTCATTTCACGGTTTTTTGTAACAAAACAAGGAAGACTTGGAGTTCAGAGAGTTGTCTAGTAATGATCTATAATAGCTCGCTTTGTTTTAGATCCATTTGTGAATCGAGAGCACTGAGAGAATTAAAGTGGGGAAGTAGGGGAATAAAGCATAGAGCAATGGCTGATTGATTCATCTTCTAATGTTCTTACTGTCACTCTAGATTTCCCTGTAGCAGCCAGGTAAACTGATGGAATATCACTGGAAGCTTACACTGAGAAAAACATCTGTAATCTCTGATGGATATTACTGATCAACATTTGCCAATAATGTTCACATAGAATAGCAACATTAGTTCCTGCTGTAGCCTGTAACACACTGGTGTACACGACCCATTCACTTCACATCCCATCTGTATCACCTGCAGGTATCCAGATAGTACAAGTGTTCACAGAGATACACATATTCATTAAGGGATTAATCATGAAAGATATCATAGCCAATGCTAATGTTTCCATAATTGTTAACAACACCAATGACCCACAAGAACATATCATTATAGCACAAGTACTGAAGATACCTGCTAACAGATCTATCAACTTAAACCCAAATTGGAATAGTCGGCTACTAAAGCTCTGATAATCCTTGCAAATACGTAATTGGAATAGTTAGATTGGCAATACGTAATTGGAATAGCTTGATTGGTAATACGTAATTGGAATAGCTTGATTGGCAATATGTAATTGGAATAGCTTGATTGGCAATACGTAATTGGAATAGCTTGATTGGCAATATGTAATTGGAATAGTTAGATTGGCAATATGTAATTGGAATAGTTTGATTGGCAATACGTAATTGGAATAGCTTGATTGGCAATATGTAATTGGAATAGTTTGATTGGCAATATGTAATTGGAATAGTTAGACTGGCAATACGTAATTGGAATAGCTTGATTGGCAATATGTAATTGGAATAGTTAGACTGGCAATATGTAATTGGAATAGTTTGATTGGCAATATGTAATTGGAATAGTTAGATTGGCAATATGTAATTGGAATAGTTAGATTGGCAATATGTAATTGGAATAGTTAGATTGGCAATATGTAATTGGAATAGTTAGACTGGCAATATGTAATTGGAATAGTTAGACTGGCAATACGTAATTGGAATAGTTAGACTGGCAATATGTAATTGGAATAGTTAGATTGGCAATATGTAATTGGAATAGTTAGACTGGTAATACGTCATTGGAATAGATAGATTGGCAATATGTAATTGGAATAGTCGGATTGGAAATACGTCATTGGAATAGTCGGCTTATTCAGATCTGAACATTCTTGGCAACACATAATTGGAATAGTCGGATTGGCAATATGTACGTAAACGGAATAGTTGGCTTATAAAGCTCTGAACATCATTGGCAATACGTAATTGGAATACAGCTTTTAAAGCTCGATCACAACATCCTGGG
Source organism: Archivesica marissinica (assembly GCA_014843695.1). NCBI lineage: Eukaryota > Metazoa > Mollusca > Bivalvia > Venerida > Vesicomyidae > Archivesica > Archivesica marissinica. The sequence continues at coordinate 38,034,196 of CM026397.1, read as the reverse complement.
AATACAATTATTAAAACTCTCAGGCCACAAATGTCAGAAATCAGTAAAACGATGTAACTATGAAGTTGGATACGTATGCTGATGGGATGTTTTTACTGTAAAGACATAACTATTTCGTGCCAAGCAAATCATTATTTGTGTACCTTTGATAAAACATATAATAAAGCAATGAAAATTAATTCGACCAGATAACATCGTCTTCTTCAAAACATGATTCTACTTTTCATTCCATACATACGGTACTTTGCAATATCACTTCATGATTGTACCCTTAACATATGTAATGAATTTACATCCATTATACAACTAGATATAAACAGAGCATTTTCTGACAATTAAAACAGAAGAGATACAAACTAATTTAATTGATAACAAGAATTGCATTGGGGGTTTCAGCACATCCTGTACATACAGGGATTGCCTGTGGAGAGGTATATAAAGATTGATCTTCAGTGAAGGCATTACACATTTATTGAAAGCAAAGAAAAGTTGGGAGGAAGTTTCAAAAGAGAACTTTTGGCAGGGAAAAACAACATAAAAATGTTTAATCCTTCCATTAAAACAGAACCAGCATCTCCACACTATAAAAAAATCATTTGTAGTTAATTGGTTCCCGGCTACGATTTACAACACATTGTTTTATTTCGGGTCTACATTCTGTTTTATTATGCAACAAAGTTGCAAAGGTATCCGCATTGAGCCAACATGCATTTTCTTCATTAACTTTATGTGGAAGGAATGGGTAGGCTAGATTACGGTACTAATTGCTTACCATAGGAAACTGGGTGTGTGATTAGTAGCTTCCCCTTGAAGTGGGTAACTGATTACATTTGGTGGCAAGATACCGGTGCTCACAAGCAATGTAATAGCAATCAATGGCAGATTCAGTACAAATGGGTTACCAACAACAAAGAGCAGTCTTAAATGAACAACACACACAATTTGTACTACTGTCACTTTGATATGTATTGTGATCTTATGAAAGCGAAAGCATGTCAAAATTAATGAGCGTCTGTGATGAGATATTAGTAGTGATCATTAAGGTGATAGGAAATGATGGTTATGTATGTACTACATAATATGTATTGCCATTTGGATGATTATTCCTGACCTTACCTGTGAGAACAGGTAAATCTGACAAAACAAAAGGTTATAAGTGACAGAATAGGAGGAAATCTCGGGCCATTATAAAATGTCACTTCAACTGAATTAACTCACACATGAGTGTTGCCTCCTCCTCATAGTCATTTTTAGATCCAACTCTTTTATGACTCAAGCGGAAAACCGTGATAAAACAGGAGTTCGGTATAAACCAAGCGGAAAACCGTGATAAAACAGGAGTTCGGTATAAACCAAGCGGAAAACCATGATAAAACAGGAGTTCGGTAAAAACCAAGCGGAAAACCGTGATAAAACAGGAGCTCGGTATAAACCAAGTGGAAGACCATGATAAAACAGGAGTTCGGTAAAAACCAAGTGGAAAACCATGATAAAACAGGAGCTGGGTATAAACCAAATGGAAAACCGTGATAAAACAGGAGCTGGGTATAAACCAAGTGGAAAACCGTGATAAAACAGGAGCTGGGTATAAACCAAATGGAAAACCGTGATAAAACAGGAGCTGGGTATAAACCAAATGGAAAACCGTGATAAAACAGGAGCTGGGTATAAACCAAGTGGAAAACCATGATAAAACAGGAGCTCGGTATAAACCAAGTGGAAAACCGTGATAAAACAGGAGCTGGGTATAAACCAAGCGGAAAACCGTGATAAAACAGGAGCTTGGTATAAACCAAGTGGAAAACCGTGATAAAACAGGAGCACGGTATATACCAAGTGGAAAACTGTGATAAAACAGGAGCTGGGTATAAACCAAATGGAAAACCGTGATAAAACAGGAGCTCGGTATAAACCAAGTGGAAAACCGTGATAAAACAGGAGTTCGGTATAAACCAAATGGAAAACCGTGATAAAACAGGAGCACGGTATATACCAAATGGAAAACCGTGATAAAACAGGAGCTCAGTATAAACTATCAGTGGAAAACCGTGATAAAACAGGAGCTGGGTATAAACCAAGCGGAAAACCGTGATAAAACAGGAGCTCGGTATAAACCAAATGGAAAACCGTGATAAAACAGGAGTTCGGTATAAACCAAATGGAAAACCGTGATAAAACAGGAGCACGGTATATACCAAGTGGAAAACCGTGATAAAACAGGAGCTCAGTATAAACTATCAGTGGAAGCGACTATCATAGTATAATGACTGCATTATGAAACAGATACAACTAATAATCCAGAATAACAAAACAAATTGCTTAAACACTATAATAATAATATACTGTCGAGAAACTATGTGGGAGGAGCAACAGAACACCAACACGATATGGCCAGCAGCTTCCTAATGCAGAACACCAACATGATATGGCAAGAAACTTCCTAATGCAGAACACCAACATGATATGGCAAGAAACTTCCTAATGCAGAACACCAACACGATATGGCAAGAAACTTCCTAATGCAGAACACCAACATGATATGGCAAGAAACTTCCTAATACAGAACACCAACATGATATGACAAGAAACTTCCTAATACAGAACACCAACATGATATGACAAGAAACTTCCCAATACAGAATACCAACATGATATGGCAAGCAGCTTCCAAATACAGAACACCAACATGATATGGCCAGCAACTTCCCAATACAGAACACCAACATGATATGGCCAGCAACTTCCCAATACAGAACACCAACACGATATGACCAGAAACCTTCTAATACAGAACACGATATAGCCAGCAACATGCACTAGAGTATTAGAGCAGTGCTATGTTCATGTACCACAGTATCAGGGCAGTAAGTTGTAATTATTTATGTATCTCCTGGGACACCACCATCTGGAGGTATTACGGACAACATTGGGGTTAATTGACAAGCATTAATCAATCAATAGCCCAATTATCACCCATACTTCAGCTTTGTAAATATTTGTAAATGTTCCAAATACACAAAAAGAATGGACTTCATGCTAGTGATCTATCAATAGAAAGCTCAGCTATGATGTTCCATTCATCAATATTTGTTTTTCCTTTGTATTTTCTTCATAATGTGTTTGTGCTTGAATGAACAAGGTACACAATGGCACACTATTGGTATAACAGTCATGTACATGAACAGCTGTTGTAGCTAGAGCTTAGAGGGGGAAATCTCCATGAAAGTCAATGAGACATGTTCTCAAAACTAAAGTTAACATTTCCAAAGTACCCAGTAGCACTAGTTCTTGTTATTAAAAGCAACCCGGCCCACAACACAGGTAGCCTTATGACACGATTCCTTGCTATTGAAAGCTAATAGGCCCACAACACAAGTAGCCTTATGACACAATTCCTTGCTATTGAAAGCTAATAGGCCCATAACACAGGTAGCCTTATGACACGATTCCTTGCTATTGAAAGCTAATAGGCCCACAACACAGGTAGCCTTATGACACGATTCCTTGCTATTGAAAGCTAATAGGCCCACAACACAGGTAGCCTTATGACACGATTCCTTGCTATTGAAAGCTAATAGGCCCACAACACAAGTAGCCTTATGACACGATTCCTTGCTATTGAAAGCTAATAGGCCCACAACACAAGTAGCCTTATGACACGATTCCTTGCTATTGAAAGCTAATTGGCTCGCGACACGATTCTTAGCTATTGAAAGCTACCAGGCCTGCGACACGATTCCTTGCTATTAAAATCTAACAAGCCTGTGACACAATTCCTTGCTATTAAAATCTAACAAGCCTGTGACACAATTCCTTGCTATTAAAAGCTAACAGGCCTGCGACACGATTCCTTGCTATTAAAATCTAACAAGCCTGTGACATGATTCCTTATGAATAAGAATCTGTGGTCGCTGGGGTCCATGGTTGAATCGCTTATAGGTTGAATGAAATATATTCTGTGATGGATTAATAAATTCACAATATCTCAGCCAATGCTTCCGCGATTTCTGCACACGAGGACATTTACACAAATATGTCAATGGTCACATTATTGCGGGACGGCAATTTCAAACTAACTTGGGGTATCATAAACTGGGTTTACTTTACTCTTAGCATTCAGGGCAGCAAAGTACATCACCGAAACAATAGTGAGTCGACAGAATGGTGATTAACGCATTAGCAGTTAAGCAAAGTGAAACACTCGCGATAGAGAGTGGATAAATTATATTATTACTAGTCAGGAGGTAGAGTAATCACTCTGTATGTGAGAGGCACAGGGTTCAAGTCCCGGACAGGGCTGCATATGTAGTAGCACATATCCCTAATTTTAGTTAATACCAATTTATTTTAGCTCGATTGCGAAACAAGTTCTGACAACTTATATTAATCACCCCCGAGACCTCATTCCTGATGGAATCCATCGCAACGAAGGAGAGGCAACGTGGAACTTAAAGCCTTGCCTAAGGACACATTCGTAACGGCTCCAGCGGGGCTCAAACTCTAGGCCTTTCGCACCTGAAGCGAATGCGCTACCACGACTTCCACTGTCATATGACTTATCATATAAGCCTAGGTCTCTGATGAAGAAATGGGTTAACTGCAGTATCAGAGTTGCATCACTTCTAATAATTTCTTAAATGAGGTAGAAATGTGCTCATATAGACTACATAGAAGGCAATTGCCTGTGCCGCAAATCTTCCTATTGTACTCCCCCCCTCCTTTCTGAAGGTCTAGTCATTAACCCTGTAATTGGCACCTATTATTACTGTAATTGGGTGCTACTGGAAGATATCCATGACCTATTGACAAGCTGTGTCAAAATACTTGGGGTAAATTAATAGCTAGATCAAAGAGAATTGTAAATTTAGCTGTTAGAACACCACTTAGAGAAGATATATATACATACCCCGGTAGTAGGAGTAGCTGCTTTCTCAAGCACTCGTATGCCAACGACTGACACAGCGTAACTTGTGTCTATAATGGCGTAAAATAGAACTTGGCAACCAAGAAACCATCTTTTTTTCTCACTTGGAAGGTTCGAATGATTAAAACTTCTCTAGATGTGTGTGTGTGCTGCTAGATTTCCTGGCATACACACCAACATAGTCAAGCAAAATCATCAATGAACTTTTTGCCAGAAATAAATGCCAGTATTTTTCTTTATTCAAAAGTACTAACACTTGGATAGGGCCAAAATTTACTACTTTACTGAAGTACCCCCATTCCAATATGTATATATACAATGTACATCATTGATACGTGAGAAACATCTGTTATTTCCATTCAACTAAAACTCAATACCTTTGTTTTCTCAACTTTTCTGGGAGTTGGTGTATATCATACAAATGTTATGGTGTTTTGGTAATGGGGAGCAATGTGGTAGGGTGACAGTGGTGCTGTAAAGTTGCCTGCAAAATACATTCCATCCCACCTACCTGGGCATTATCATTTTTCCAACCTTCTACAATTTTTCGATTGATCTTAATTGAAAGAAAGAAAATAAATTGCAGTATATACAGGGTTCATTCTAGGACAGAATGTTTGGGAAAAGTGTCACTGGGGGCATTAGTATCATAATTCCTTGACATAGTTATCAGATCACCCATAGTGTTACTGGGGCATTAGTATCATAATTCCTTGACATAGTTATCAGATCACCCATAGTGTTACTGGGGGGGCATTAGTATCATAATTCCTTGACATAGTTATCAGATCACCCATAGTGTTACTGGGGCATTAGTTCATAATTCCTTAATTCCTTGACATAGTTATCAGATCACCCATAGTGTTACTGGGGCATTAGTTCATAATTCCTTAATTCCTTGACATAGTTATCAGATCACCCATAGTGTTACTGGGGCATTAGTTCATAATTCCTTGACATAGTTATCAGATCACCCATGGTGTTATTGGGGCATTAGTTCATAATTCCTTGACATAGTTATCAGATCACCCATAGTGTTACTGGGGGCATTAGTTCATAATTCCTTGACATAGTTATCAGATCACCCATAGTGTCACTGGGGCATTAGTTCATAATTCCTTAATTCCTTGACATAGTTATCAGATCACCCATGGTGTTATTGGGGCATTAGTTCATAATTCCTTGACATAGTTATCAGATCACCCATAGTGTTATTGGGCATTAGTTCATAATTCCTTGACATAGTTATCAGATCACCCATAGTGTCACTGGGGCATTAGTTCATAATTCCTTATTCCTTGACATAGTTATCAGATCACCCATAGTGTTACTGGGGCATTAGTTCATAATTCCTTGACATAGTTATCAGATCACCCATGGTGTTATTGGGGCATTAGTTCATAATTCCTTGACATAGTTATCAGATCACCCATAGTGTTACTGGGGGCATTAGTTCATAATTCCTTGACATAGTTATCAGATCACCCATAGTGTCACTGGGGCATTAGTTCATAATTCCTTAATTCCTTGACATAGTTATCAGATCACCCATGGTGTTATTGGGGCATTAGTTCATAATTCCTTGACATAGTTATCAGATCACCCATAGTGTCACTGGGGCATTAGTTCATAATTCCTTGACATAGTTATCAGATCACCCATAGTGTTACTGGGGCATTAGTTCATAATTCCTTGACATAGTTATCAGATCACCCATAGTGTTACTGGGGCATTAGTTCATAATTCCTTGACATAGTTATCAGATCACCCATAGTGTTACTGGGGCATTAGTTCAACTAATTCCTTGACATAGTTATCAGATCACCCATAGTGTTACTGGGGCATTAGTTCATAATTCCTTGACATAGTTATCAGATCACCCATAGTGTTACTGGGGCATTAGTTCATAATTCCTTGACATAGTTATCAGATCACCCATAGTGTTACTGGGGCATTAGTTCATAATTCCTTGACATAGTTATCAGATCACCCATAGTGTCACTGGGGGCATTAGTTCATAATTCCTTGACATAGTTATCAATTCACCCATAGTGTTATTGGGGGCATTAGTTCATAATTCCTTGACATAGTTATCAATTCACCCATAGTGTTATTGGGGGCATTAGTATCATAATTCCTTGACATAGTTATCAATTCACCCATAGTGTTATTGGGGCATTAGTATCATAATTCCTTGACATAGTTATCAATTCACCCATAGTGTTATTGGGGCATTAGTATCATAATTCCGTTATACAAATTTATTTTAGCTCGATTGCGAAACAAACAAGTTCTTACAACTTATATTAATCACTCACGAAACCTCATTCCTGATGGAATCCATCGCCACGAGGGAGAGAGAAGAGGCAACGTGGAATTTAAATGCCTTGCCTAAGGACACAATCGTAATGGCTCATAATTCCTTGATGTAGTTATCAGATCACCCATAGTCTCATTGGTGGGGTGGGGGCTAGTATTATAGAATATTGCTTTAGTCATCAATTAACACGGCGCTCCATTGGGGGCCCTAGTATTCTCCCACAGCGTAATTTGGAGGGGGTATTATCATAGTACTTTGTGTTAGCTATCAATCCATCCGTAGCGCACTAAGGTTGGCAAACATTTCTCAGTTACATTGTTTCAACAGAAGGTGCAATACAATAAACATGTTTCGAGTCATTATTTTGAAAACAAACCTGCAAAATGTATGTAAAAGTGTAGCCGAATGCCAACACATTTTGTGGATTCTTTGAAGCGTTGAGGGTATGTCTGATGAGATTTGCATACGGAGAATATTACACTGGCACACTACAGCTGTATAGCTGATTTAACACAAACTACTTTAGCTACAATTCATATATTATCAGTCTATCTCTATCAAAGGGAAATAATTTTCTCAAACAATATTGTGCCAATTTAATTTCAAGCTATCTGGTTAGTCAAACATGAATGCAGTGCCACAGTGGTGCACAACGCATATTGTTATACTTAACCCATTTCATTCTGGATACATTTAAAGGTTTTTGCAAACAACTTGGCTATGTAGCAAACAACATAGATCCTGATCAGCACGCAATGTCACGCTGCGGCTGATCTGGATCTATGTTATTTGCTACATAGCCAAGTGTCTTAGCAAGATCATTTGAATAGCAAACAGCATAGAGCCTGATCAAACGGTACGTTCCATGGCGGCTGATCACTCTATTTTCTTTGCAAATACCGTTTGAACGGTATCCAGAATGAAATGGGTTAGAGGAAAATACTTATTGTATGATTTTAATGGTTCTGATAAATCGGTGAAATTTGATTGTTTATGTTTACAGTAACTGTGTATATTTAATATAAAGTCAATAGTTTAATATTCATCTTCAATTTAAGCTGTATGTCTTGATAATTAAAGATTTTGCTACATGTATGAGACATGCTCAAATAGCACCATATAGGACTATGTAACACCATATAGCAGCACAAAGCAAATATAAATAAACAGTTTGTACATAACCCTACATCCATAGCTTATCACTTGGCACCACTGTGCATGAAAACCTGTTACAAACATTCAAATTTGAAATGTGGAGCCAGCAAATGCATGTCTTTCAGTGTAGCTTCATAACTTCTTAATGTTTCTATTCTTTTGGAAGGTCTCCATTATGCTTCTGGCAGGCCTTAGACCGGGAACCAACGTCTTCACCATCGATTACTATAATTATGACTCTTTTAAAAAAAAAAACTTCTATTAATCATTCTCGTTGGTGCGGATGACAGCGTATTTGTGGTCCTGCGGGTGGGAGGAAACCAGAGAAAACCCCACCTGTCCCGATCTGGCGACCACCATACCATCTCACATTCTTCCTGGTCCGAGGAACGAAGCCAGGTTGCATTGGTGAGAAGCGAGCGTGCTGATATTAAGTCTATGAGATTAGTGGTTATCAGGCAGGTTATGTTTCTCCCGGTACTCTGGTTTTCTCAAACAAATGACCATACACACTTACTTACGCTTGCAACACCCATACCATAGATGGCGATTAATATAGGTTGTTCCAACTTAACTCTCAAATATTGTAATATAAATTTGAAACTTGAATAGGATATTACCACTCTGTCCTGTTCAGTTTGATATAATATCTAAATATCTACCATATCAGTGTGCACAACTCCACTCAATAAGTCACATTTTGTGGTACGCAAATTGTATTTCAATTTCAAAATTCCGATGCTGATTGTAATGCAATACCACATAATACATGACCGTACGTACGTAGGCACTGAAAATCACCTACCAGTTTGCAGGTCTTCTAAAAACCAAAGCTGTTTCGTTTACAGTAAATGTAAAAAAAAGCATATATAAACTTTTAAAGATGTACCAAAAACTGTTACAATGTAATAGAAGTTGAGGATGTCATCTTGTGATAATACGGCATAATGCAGTCAGGTCTCAAATACATGCAAAACATTAGTTCATTCTTACAACAAAACATATCTTGTTGCTATAGTAATATCATAGTCCCCCGTTATGATTCATTTTTACCCTCTTCAAATGGAAAATATAGAACTGTACTTTATTTCAGAATTACCGCAATGTCTACATTCATAAAACAACCATTATCCCATTTCCTTTACTGTTAATGCAAGAAATGCAAATGGGGAGATAATTTAAAAACAATTTCCGCAATAACTAATCCATTAGTGGGTATATGTTTCGAGTGTTAGATCTGAATATATTATTGGGAAATGTAAACACAATACAAATTGTAACCACCCACTTCTTTGTACGCTTCACTAGTTTGTTTTTTAGGTGTACGGTCGCACAGACATACTCTCCCGTTATTATTGCTGGCGGAAGACTCCAGGTGCCCCTCCGAGATGTATTTCAGACACAGACGGTCACCCAGGCGGAATCACCGACCTTCTGTAAGTTAGTTGGATAAATTCCTCACATGAAAGAATTTGACACCCACAGTGGGAGTAAGTAATTTGAAGTGAGGGCATGTCTGATAAGAGGGCCCATGCAGCATATATAAATAGGGTTTTTAATCATGTACAGTCGGACATGCATGTGTTTTCATTATACTAATTTGTATTTTCATATACTAATGTGTAAAATAATGTATTTGAAAATTGACTGCACTATATAATTATAACATTCAATAATATGTTCTCATATTAATAAAATGGCAGTAATAATCTTGTATTAAACTTAAACTAGACTTGCATGTTATTAAAAATGTCTGAGGAATGCATCATTTAGACAATTTTACAGCTTCAGGAATTAATTATGAATAAGATAATCTATAGAAATACAGAACCCCCCCCCCAACAGTTTCTGTCTAAAACATATGTGCATAACATGGTGAATTTCTATTTAACAATATGGGCAATTTGGAAAGAAATTCTAAGCTGATACAATTAATCACCATTCTTTAATGGTAAGCTTCCCTCCCCATAAATATTAATATTGTTCTGGAAAACAACAACCATCCCAAAAGAACATTCCTTCAAATATCCAGGGCATATTAAAACATTACTCAAAATAATCATGCTTTCCTCAAAACTAGAATGTTATGGTAATTACATCGTTAATATACATTTTATTATTCATTTTATTACTTATTTCAAACCATTTCGAAATCGTACACATCTGAAGCAAAACATGTTACCACAACACAGTTAGAGAAGCTGCTTCAACTAATAGGATTAATACAAATGTAACGAATTAAACTCAACACAAAACAACAACAAAATTGAAAGAATCATAAATATACCAAATCAGACATATAAATATATAAGACAACTGCCCATCACTTTCCAAGGGGGGAAAACCGTGAACATTTTCTAAGAATAATACCGGCATGCAAAACACTTTTGTGTAAATAACAGCACAAAAAAAATGAACTGGATGCTAAAGGCAGTGATTGTATATAATATATATAGGCAACGTTAAACTTGAAAATTTGAGTAACACGAACACTAGCAACGCTGCGACTGAAACGTAGAAATGTAACGTCGAACGGTGAACATTTCAAACCTGTATTGCTATCGTATAAAATTCGAGACGTGATAATCCGTCCGCAGGAGGAGAAGATTTTCTCTAGTTCCGGTTGCGTAAGAGATTTAGGCAGGCCACAAATGTATAAATTTGCACCTTTTATACCTTCGCAACTGGGCCGTGCAACTGACACCTAAAATAATGATAGTAGCTTTGTGTAAGTAATTACAACTGATGTTCTTTTTAAGTTAAATAGACCTACTCCTGTTTCCCCAACACTTGACTGGTGTTTAGTAGTTTTGGGCAGGGTGGGTATTATTTTGTACCATACCAAAAGGCTGTAAGCATGTCAATACCTGTATTTTGGTCATATAGAATTCTGGAAGTAATGATTTGTCCGCAACTGGAGAAAAGTTTTTCTAAATCCAGCTGAGTAAGGGATTTAGGCAAACCACTGATATACAGGTTTGCTCCCTTAATAGACTCACAACTGGGTCGAGCCAACGAGACCTGAAATAAACGAAATCATCAGGCTGTACAAAAACTAAACAAAAACAAAACCAATTAGATAACTGAAAACCTGAAATTATCAAATTCTTTGGTGGTTAAAAATTAGTAACAAATAATGGGGAGTAACCTGGTTGTTTGGTAAACCGCTCCATTGAAATAATTCTCATAAAATAAAACGAACGAAAACGTCAAGCAAATAAAGAGAAGATCAAACTTGACCATCTTGTATGAGTAAACAAAGTATAAATTTTACTAAATTAATGAACAGAAACCAAACAAGGTTAATCAAATTATTAAAATTTATTTCATCTTGAATGTCGTCCTCCTTTCATCTCCAAAGCAACAGATACCAGTCGGCTTTTCTTCTTCTACTAGCAAATTCTTTTAGCACTGCAATGATGGATGTTCACATCACTGTCTTTATCCTTAATTGCTAAGCATATATCATTTGTGTACTACCGGTGGTATCCTATTTTATCCGATCATAATCAGCAGAAACCTTCTAAATAGAGTACTTCACTGGCTTCACTTTTAATCCAAACCTGTTCACAGCACAGCAGTTCTTGTGTCCATGTAGTTGTGTCCATTTCCTACTGCGTATATCCAAACCTGTTCACAGCACAGCAGTTCTTAAACCTGTTCACAGCACAACAGTTCTTAAACCTGTTCACAGCACAACAGTTCTTAAACCTGTTCACAGCACAACAGTTCTTAAACCTGTTCACAGCACAGCAGTTCTTAAACCTGTTCACAGCACAACAGTTCTTAAACCTGTTCACAACACAACAGTTCTTAAACCTGTTCACAGCACAGCAGTTCTTAAACCTGTTCACAGCACAGCAGTTCTTAAACCTGTTCACAGCACAACAGTTCTTAAACCTGTTCACAGCACAGCAGTTCTTAAACCTGTTCACAGCACAACAGTTCTTGTGTCCATGTAGTTGTAATAATTTTCGGATGTATACATTGTATATCCGAACTTGTTCTTCAGTTCACTTCACCTCACTTCACAAAATCACAGCACATATCAAACAGATCTAGCACAGACAGACACATGTACGTACAATAATTCACTGTTAACTGCACATCAGCACCAGTCCTACCGAGTCCTACATAGAATTGTGTCACAAATTCACATGGGCAGCGCATCTCTTAAGTTACATATTTTACCTATCATGTTTGGGCAGAAACAAAAAGAACCATAAAACTGCTAACAGAAGGTACAGCAAAATAAGGATTGAATAAAAACAACAGTGTTTAAATGATACAAAAAACAAAACAAATGGGTATAAAATAGAAAATTAGTTTTTTGTCTTTTGCAATCTCTGTAAGAAGACAGGTAACCAAAATCCGTTGTCATATCAAATACAGAAAAACAAATCACACATTCAAAATTTAGTTTCTACAACATTCTAAAGAGTGAACCCAATTCCCAAATAATACAATCAAAAATTGTCATAAACCTATCTGACAAAAGCTTTAAAACTAAGATCTCTATGTACAGTATGCACTTTAATTCTAGAACTTGTTGTGAAACAGCATTCAAACGTAAAGTATAGAGTACAAAGGTAAAATATATCTTTAATAAATTGCAAATTAGTAAAAATATGGAATTAGTAATGTAAAAAGAAAGATATACACCAACACGCATCAAGGCTGTCAAGGTAACCTGTTCTATTATGTTAGAAATGACTTGCCGACTGGCTGAGCGAAATACTGTCTGGAATACAAATAAGTTCCACTCAACCAATCAAACAAGCTGTTTGAGTTTTGATCTAAAATAGACCCATAATTTGTCATTTGGAACATTAAACAGTAAAGTCTGGTTATAGATTTTAATCGATTTCACAGGCCGTGTATTAATACTGCCGAGATTTCTATAAAGGAACCCTGATATTTGTTACAAGTCAATGGATGGAGTTAACTGCCCATGAATTACTTTACAGAACCATATAAATGTTTTGGAAAGTTAATTGTAACAATTTGCTTTTTTGTTGTTATCGTGATTGCACAAGTTCTTACATTAGTATACAGACGGATCTGTATTCCAGTGGTTAACACTTTGGACTGGTAATCCAGGGATCGCAGGTTCGATCCCCCGTCTGACTCAAATAGTCTTTCAGATGGGACTTTAATCCGAGATCTCGTGTCGGTGCTGTACGCACGTAAAAGAACAAGAGGAGATTCTGTAATGGGTCTCATGGAGATGCGAGGAAATGTGGATTTAAGTGTCTTGTCTAAGGACATCACCACCATGGTTCTGACGGGCTCAAACTCACAAGGTTACAAGGTAGACACTATTAATTACTCAAATAGAGACTGCCAACTTTACTAGTACAGTACTTGATAACTTGACATTGAAACAAAGCAATAGGTTGGAACTGCTGCACTGTTCATTCAATGCCCCTTTTAATGTCTGCTCTTCTTTCTGAACAAGTAACAAGAAATTATTCGAATCTTCTTCCGGGCTTATCATACGTCACAAGTGAGAAACCGCGCGATTGCGCCATTAAATGGTATTATTTAATAAATTTCAACAAAATAGGGTTTAAATACACATTATGACAGTTAAGTACAACATTTGAATAGAACGTGTGCTTTACAATGGCCAATGTATCTTACTGGACAAAAGTGTGTATGAAAATTGTACAAACAAGTAGAAGTGGAACCCCCCGGGGGGTAACGTCAGGGTCCCTAGGGCGACTATTTCGCCATCTAGAATGAGCCCTGTTCTGTCATTTTCTAGTAAAACTGTACAAGATGTGGTCTTTGTGAGGAAATATTAGACACAAGAGGGACCAATACAGGAACACATGCCTCTTTATATGTGTATGCATGTTAAAGCACGTTCAATTAATTATTTATAACCAGTTTTTACTGTATTATCTGTCTGCAGCTGATGCATAGAGCTGAGAAAGCGAGCTGTATATAAGATGGTGGGGGGCAGCCTTGAGGTGTAGACGGAAGCCAACTAAATGGTGACAGGCATGCTTACCTTGATAGTTTTATTCTGAAGCCGGAGACCATTCAGTGTGTTTATGGCCTTATCAGCATCCGGAGGGTTCTTGTAGTTCACAAAGCCATAGCCTAACGACTGACCTGCAGAAATATACACGTGTAAATAGCGTTTTGTAAATATATCACCACATTGCAACATCAAATTGTCCATGCTTGGAGGTTATGAAACTTCTCTCCAATCTTAAACTCAGTTTACAGCTTTCTGATTGGTTGAACCATGAGCAAATCTCAAACTCTACCAATCACATTTATACTTTAGCTTGAGATTTGAGAAAAGGTTTATAACCTCAGACACATACGAATAGTTGGGGATACGTAAGGACATAACCACAAGATTTAACACAAGAGGACAAAATCCCCACAACTAGGATCCTAACTTGATTCTGAATCTGAATTGGGGTGGGAGCGGGGATTATGACATACCTGGGTTTTTGTAGGCGTGGGGGGGGGGGGGGTTATGACATACTCCCCGAAAAGTTGATAGAACTGAAATCGATTTTCGTGTATGATTGTATCAACTTTTCACGGTAGAGACAATTTCTTATATCCGGCTGTATTGGGTTATAAACTTATTTCAAAGTAAAATGAGGTCGGTACACATGGGACGGATTGCACATGGTTAAAGTATTGGGCTATTACAACCGAAATTCCACCCCCCCCCCCACATGCCAGTTAAGATCATTGGCCTAAGAAGCATGCTACAGATATATTTAACCCTTTACTCCACAACAGAAAGGTGCCAATTTTATCTCCATATTGCTGATATGAAAACGGTACACTGCATACTCAATATATATGGGAATAGGTAATGGCATTAAATAGGGACTGTAATTATGTGGAAAGCTATAAAAGTGTTGTATGGCATCTATGTGGAGTAAAGAGTTAAGTTGATCAGTCATTTTGTTTTGCAATATTTAGATGAAATGTAATTGGCGACAGATCGTCTGTGCAAGGCAAGCAAACTGCCTAGCAGATTGAAATACAGTCATGTAGTTGGGGGTAATTATTAGTTGAAATGTAAGTCGGAAAAAGATTACTTTGTAGTTGAAATCTAAAATCAAATAAGAATGACTCAACCACATGTATTTAATCTGCTACAGTTTGCTTGCCTTGCACCCCACATCTGTCACCAATAACTATCAATAATCAATGAAATCTAAAAGACCCATAATTATCACTTCACATATGGTCAGGAAAAAAAGAACAGATGGCCATGTCAGGCAAGATTTTGCACTAAGTAAATGTACATGATAGGTTTTATGTAAAGCTACCAGCATATTATGCAAATGCTAAAAATAGGAATCTCAACAGTTCCTTTATTAAATTGCATGTTCTTTGATTGACAGGTGTCAGTGTCATAATAAGGGTACATGTACATGGTGCTGTGATGAAGTGCACCTGGTGGCCCAACCTTAGCTAACTTACAGCCCAGATAAGAGAGCAACTATTGTTTGTGACAATTGCTATAATAAAGTGCATTCTAGCTAAGAAGAAATAATTTTGACAAGACTTATCAAACTTATTTATTGTCACAAAATTCACCAAATAGCAACAGTGGCTCAATGTAAATCAACCAAAAATGTTAGAAAGCTATCCATTCGACCATTGTTCATGTACCTCCCTGGGACTGTGTAAATAAACCAAGTCAGTTATTGCTTCACAAACTTCCCAGGGATTGGGTGTACTTGATTGGCCAGGGGGAACAAGCTTGGAAATTAGTTCAGACAATTCCATCGGTTCTACCAATCGAGTACATTTGTCAGTCGGAACAGCCCTATAACAAAATGGCACTAGAACTAGTGATAATTGACGACATTTTAGAAAGCGATGATACCATCAAAGATATTTCTTTAGCATCCGTCATTCTGCCTGCTGTAGCAGACGATGTGTAAGCTATATTAATGGGCACTATACTGCAGGTGGCACTATACTGCAGGTATAGTGACATACAGTCTATGTTAAATAATAAACTGGTCAGCCATCTTGGGTATGGAATAAATCGCTGACGAATACTATCTGATTCCACTAACCACACCCACCTACTTCAGTTACACGCGTTCAATTTAAACTTTATTTATTTTACAACGATTGCGAAGCAAGTTCTAACAACTTATATTAATCACTCTCGTTGGCGAGGATGAAAGCGTATATGTGGTCATTCGTGTGGGAGGAAACCGGAGTACCCGGAGAAAACCCACCTGTCCGATCTGGCGACCACCGTACCATCTCACATACTTCCCGGTCCGAGGATCGAACCCGGATTGCATTGGTGAGAAGCGAGCACGCTAACCACTGAGCTAATCGGACACTCGTTCACACCCAAATAAGTCACATATTGTGCATAATAATCTGACCAATAACTGGCACACTATCAGTAAACACAGTGCTTGTGATTTTTATGATATATCAGCCAAAAATGTACATATATTTGTTCTTCTGAACAACTCGTCTATAACCTCCCAGAGCAGGATCGGGTGTCACAAATACTGGGCCTTATCACCAGTTGTCCCCGCAGAGCCAGGAAAGAACCAAGATTATACTTTGAACCATGGATATGGTGGTAATATTTTGCTTAGATGGGTATGAACTTTCTAAGGCCATCCCAATAAGAATGGGCTGTGCTGATAGAAAAGTCGGATTGCTTACAGCTCCAGGGACATATACTTCAAACCCTACATGATTTCCATCCCTAGTTACATATGCCTGCAGCTCAAGGGGACATATACTTCCAGCTGTATGGAGATATAAAATTATATTTCCAGCTCTAGAGGACACAATTATGCTTTCAGTTCTAGTGGACTTAATATTATGCTTCCAGCTCTTGGGGACTTATGCTTCAAGTTCTAGGGGACACACACTTCCATCTCTAGGCAACATAAACTTCCAGCTCTATGGGACATAGGTTTCCAGCTGTAGATGACAGGTGCATTACAGTTAACAACTCTATTTTTTGCCATTTCTTTTTTACTGATTTATTACAACTTGATTGCGAAACAAGTTCTTACAACTTATATAAATCACTCTTGAGACCTCATTCCTGATGGAATCCATCATGATGATGGAGAGAAGAGGCAATGTGGAATTTGTATGCCTTGCATAAGGGCACAATCGTAACGGCTCCAGAGGGGCTCAAACTCCGGGACTTCCGCACCTGAAGCGAGCGTCCACTGTGCTATCACGACTTACTCAAGCGCAACAGAGATACAAATACAGCGAGAATCACCAAATTTTGTATTAAATGAAATACAGAGTGCTTTGAGAGTCATAAACACTGATGGGATAACAGACAGAGAACAGCCGCTTTAATTTCAAATAGAGCCGTCTTCCTATGCTATATCACAATGGTTGTATTATTAATCTCTGTTTGTTTGATTACAAATAAAACCAGGATTGCAAGAAATTTAGAACTGCTACGGAATCCCAAATTCCATCTCTTATCGGGAACATTTCATTTCAGTGTGATACATAATCTATCACATAAAAGCCCTAGTAGAAGGCTGATTGGCATATTCTATTTGCATATAGTGGCCTCATCTTTCCTGGGCAAGATAAAACATTTCCTTAAAAGGGCACAGGAATCAATATCGAATTGTATATATCACTTTTGGTGTATCTCGGGGGAAAATTCCGGGGAATCAAACTGCATGGAATACCCATCACTTGTAAGGAACTGTTGGCTGTAAAAACATATTACATCATTCTTCATCTGGCAAGCAACAGTAATCAATTATTAGTACAAGACCAGTTCACTGAACTAACTATTTAAAGCAAGAATCACAGACAAAGAATCGAATTAGTTTAACCCATTCAACACCAAGTAACTCACATGGACTGGTCCATGATATTCATAAACCAATAAATGAATCAGAAAATCACATTTGGACAAGTTCATTTATCAAAATGGGTAATTATGTCTAAAAATAGTCATATCACTGGCAAAAAGTGCAGATCCTGATGAGACGGCTCATCATGAGCCGGCTCATCTGGATCTACACTTTTTGTAAGCCTATTTAGAGGTCTGTGGTGTTGAAAGGGTTAAAGCAAGTAATGCAGGGAAGTATTGAACAACAGAGAGAATATACGGATAGTTCTAATACTACTACAGAGAGAATATACGGATAGTTCTAATACTACTAACATTAATTTTTAGGATAGATGAATAGTTCATTGACATTAAAACCTGAGTGATGGTTGATGGGCAGGACTGATAACATTATTCTGTCTTTATGGAGCCCAGGTGGGCGTACTGCCTAGCAAGGACAGCCTGTTAGTAATTTATACTTATACACGACACCCTATGTACTGATATTTACAATAAATTGTAATTATTGTGAAAACATGATACAATGAGTGAATGGAAGATGAAGATGAATTGAAACAACTGCAATTAAAGATGGACAGACGATCTACTGTATACTCCCAGCCATAAGTCAATTAAAGATGGACAGACGACCTACTGTATATTCCCAGCCATAAGTCAATTAAAGATGGACAGACGACCTACTGTATATTCCCAGCCATAAGTCAATTAAAGATGGACAGACGACCTACTGTATATTCCCAGCCATAAGTCAATTAAAGATGGACAGACAACCTACTGTATATTCCCAGCCATAAGTCAATTAAAGATGGACAGACAACCTACTGTATATTCCCAGCCATAAGTCAATTAAAGATGGACAGACGACCTACTGTATATTCCCAGCCATAAGTCAATTAAAGATGGACAGACAACCTACTGTATATTCCCAGCCATAAGTCAATTAAAGATGGACAGACGACCTACTGTATATTCCCAGCCATAAGTCAATTAAAGATGGACAGACGACCTACTGTATATTCCCAGCCATAAGTCAACCCTTTTCACATCCACAAATGTGATGAAAGTAATGTCGACTTATGGCAGAAACCAGCAACAACAAAACAGTAAAAATAAGTTGTTTTTCTTATTTGTTGCAACTTTATGTCTGTTTTATTTGTTATAATATAACAATTGGTTTAGATAGTTATTTACATTATAAACCATAGAAAAAGGTGATACACAAACATCATATTGTTGTGCATCAGTGCATTTTTTTATGATTTGTAATGGAATAAAGTCAACCAGATATCTCAAATTGAGCCGAGTTTCATTCAAAAATGAGAGAAAAAACCATTGTCGTTACGAACGTCATAAGTCCACAAAGTACCTGCGACGTATGGAAGGATCCAGCTTAAAAATCAGCTTTTGGCTTAGCCAGAGTTTTAACATCGACTTATAATCGGGAATATACAGTACTGATGGAAACAATACTTTAGAAAGTCTGGCTAAATATATGGACAAGATCATTAGGCAAAGAGAGGCAGATGCTGGGTATGCAAGCAAGATCAGTAAGTAAGGTGTCGGGTAGCCAAGCTCGACCAGTAGGTAAGGTGCTTGTGGCAGATGCCGGGTAATCAAGCTCGACCAGTAGGTAAGGTGTTCGTGGCAGATGCCGGGTAATCAAGCTCGACCAGTAGGAAAGGTGTTCGTGGCAGATGCCGGGTAGTCAAGCTCGACCAGTAGGTAAGGAGTTGCTGGCAGATGTTGAGTAGCCAAGCGTGATTTGGGTGTTCAACATTTAGCACCAACTTGTAGCAACGTGTAGAAGGGGAATGGACATATATGCGAGTAGTTAGCTTAGGTTGTACAAGCGTACCTGTAGGTTTATCTCGGATGAGCTTACAGCTCTCCACCTCTCCGATACTTGAGAATAGAGCTTTGATCTCCTCCTGGGTCATGGTTTGTGGAAGGTAGTTAACTATAAGGTTTGTCTTGGAACAATCATCCGTTTGCGATTCGGTCGATGCAGGGGACGTGGTGCCGCCATTCTGGTGGAGCTGTGCCGCATGCTGGTGGTGGAGCACGGCGTGATCCATCGGGGACAGCTCCAGCGGTTGTGTTAGCTGAAAATACACAAATACCATCATTTGAATATATCATACATTATTATTGGCATACAGTCCAACCTGTGTTAGCGGTCACCTCCATTAAGCAGCCAGTTTCCTTATTTCCAATCTGTTGTTTTATTATACATTTCACCTCTGTTAAGCAGCCACCTGTGCTAAGCAGCCACTTTCTGTTATCCCCTAGGCTGGCTGCTTAAGACGGGTTTGACTGTAATGCTGAAACGAATCCTGTTAGGTACAACCCAACTAGTATCAATGCTGTAACATCTAGGATTCAAGATTTGAGTAAACAGCATAAATGTCATGCACGGGTGTCGCTATCATATGGGTACTGGGGTCACGGTGTGAGGCACGAATGGGTTGTGTGAGCACAACTTCACTATATAGTTGTTACATTTACTTGCTCTGAGATCAATTCTAGAGGTGGTTTAGGTAGTCTATCACATTTATTCTGTACAGCAAACACATACTGGCAGACTATTGGCCACGTCCCATCCCTAAACCAAAATTAAACATACAGTAAGACCATCAATCAAGCCATGTCTAACATAGATAAAGGAGATTACACAAACCAATCAGTACAGATCATGTACATGTCCTAACTAAGCCAAACATTTCATTTGAGGGTGTGGGTGAAATGGCCATCGGTGTCGGGCAAACATCGGGTAGTTGTTTACCAACTAAGTTTGTGTTACGATTTGGAACCTGCCCCCCCCCCCCCCAGTTAGCGACACCCGTGCCATATATTATAATACCAAATACTGAACATATCCCACTGTCAATTCCCAAACAAGTACACAGTATGTACGCCAGTCGGTTCTTGAAAAAGCAAACATATATATATATATATATATATATATATATATACCGGTATATATTATACACTATTATGTCAAAATATTATCAGTAATTATCTACATAAAAATACCGCTTTTCACACCTTTAAAGAGCTTCTATTCACAAGTATATACAAGTTGGGATGAGCAAAGATAAATATTTCTACTGCAGATCAGACAAGATGTGGTGTGTGAGTGATAGAGTAGATTATCAACTGATAAGCCTCACATGGCCCAGCACTGTAACACACACCAGCTACATACAACAATCTATAGCATTCAAACCTTCTCATATATTCTAGACATATTCTGTACATGCATTTCACTATCTGTACAAGCTTGGAATTTTATAGGATTGTACAAATCTATATCAGCTTTATTGTGAAACAAGTTCTTACACCAGATTAAATCGCTCTAGAGACATTATTCCTGATCAAATCCATGACATTGAGGGAGAGAGAAGAGGCAATGTGGGTTTAGTGTGTCTTGCCTATAGACACCACACCGCGGTTCCGACGTGGCTTGAACTCACCTCTCAGTTACAGGGCGACCACTGTATCCATTACGCAACGGAGGTTCCGCGTAACATTGTATCAATAATTAAATCATGCAAATGTAAAGTGCTCGGCTGGGTCTGGACAAAAATCTGCATTTATCCGCAGTTCTGTCTAGAACTTGCAAACTACATGGGTACTTTATAATTATGCTATACATATGCGGATAATAATCCTGGTATAACGTATTAACGACTAGTCCGATCATGGATTACCCAATATCAAATATTGGGGCAGTATCTGGAGTATCTCTGGATGCCCCAATAATTATACATCACAGAATTGAACAGTTTATAGAGGAACCATTTCTATTTTTATTAACAGCAATGCGGCATGAAGACGAAGATTAGTATTTGGGACATGTATCGGCAAACAGTGCCCAATGTCAAAACCGTCAATACGCCCATGCTCTATCGAATAGATCAAGTGAAACATAGTCATAGTTATGCGTGCTTGCTCATGCTCACACAATATAATATAGGATGAAATCATGGTGAAATCATCTGATACTACATGTAAATCTGATACTCTATAGCTGCCTTAATGCCACAACGACCAGGCTTGCACATTTGTTTCCTGGAAACTTAGTGTATGTAGCGGGAGCAACCAACATACATGTATATTCAAAGTTGCACATTTTCCCCTGGAAACTTAGTGTATGTAGAGGGAGCAACCAACTAGCTACACGGTATTAAATTCATTCAGCGGAAAGTTTATGGTATATATCTTACACTGAATCTGCGCAGCGGCATAAAGGTTTATGCTATATTTTACTGTCTTCATGAAACTTTGCCAGAACATGTCTGACACGGGTCAGACAAAAAATGATTGAACAACGCCGAAAATTCCAATTTATTTTGACTGACTGAAAGATATTTTGTCTGACAGTTCTATTGATTTCTGGAAGACTGATTGAATCTGAATCAGAAAGGTTTATAGTCTTAGACAGTATCATACTATTCTAGCAATACACGGTTGTGTAGACATGCGCTTGCCTTGCTTGCTAAGTGATGCTCCTGCAGCGTAAACAATATAGTAAAATATTCATTCAGTTTCTCGTGGCCCTGGATGTATGTATATTATGTTCATTAGTTGTGTGTATATTATTTCATTCTTATAATGTTAAACCACCATTGCTTTTGCCTGAGTGTGTCTGTCTGTGCGCTAGCAATATTACTTTAAAGAGTTGAGGATGAATTTTGATGAAACTTTGTGGGTATTTAGAAGGTTGGTCCAGGAGGAAGTGATTCCAATTTAGGGGAAATCGGTTCAAGGCCTAGTCATGGTGGTCAATCCCAGTGCAGGGGTGTGCTTCTTTCATCTATGAGAAATGGACATTATATATACAATTTCTAACCACTCCTAACATATAGCATTGTGTACAACAGAGGTACATGTAAGCACATCTATATATATATATATAGGGGATTCATATATACACATGTAGTCAAAATACTGTAACTAATTAGTTTGTGACAGGTGTTGGAAATGGAGAGCAACTCTTCAGTATCAGATTTACGGATGGACGAATTGCCTCTGAAATGAATGTGACACTTTACAAACAGACAGAAATATTAACTCCAATCCTCCACTCACAAAATCAAATCCTCTATTTAACCCTTTCAACACCACAGGCCTCTCAATAGGCTTACAAAAAGTGTAGATCCAGATGAGCCGGCTCGTGACGAGCCGTCTCATCAGGATCTGCACTTTTTGCCAGTAATATGACTCTATTTAGACAAAAATTACCCATTTTGATAAATGAACTGGTCCAAATGTAATTTTCTTATTAATTTATTGGTCTGAAAATATCATGCACCAGTCCATGTCAGTTACTTGGGGTTGAATGAGTTAATTGTAACAGGGTTGATAAAAATCATGATTTTTAAAAAAATCAATCAAAAAAGTCAAATTTTTAAAAATTTAAATCAGATTTTTTTGATTTTTTCATAATACTGTGGAGCTCGTGGAAATAAAGTGATTGAAATTCAAACTAATAAAACATGATTTATTTAGACATACTTAATATAATGACACATTCAAACTACATCCCACACTTGCAGCTTTTTCGGTGCAAAGTCGATTTCTAACCTTGGAATGAACAAACCCAAAAGTAGAAAAAATACGCTCAATCCCAGCACTTGAGCAAACTGCACCTAGAAGCTGGTCACACATTAAAAGAGTATTACTGTCAACAGCGGAGGACTGTGAATGCCACCATGCAAGGGGTGTGCACTTCTGCAGGATATTGTCACTCAACATATACGGCTTGAAAGGCCCAGTCTGTGCGCGGAAGTTGACCACAGTTGGCATACACTCTGAATACTCCTCACTGCAGTATTCCATAGCAAAGTCTATCTGCTCACTGGTCAGTGCTTTGCCACGATAGATGGGGTGGATAAGATACGCCAGATAGTGAGCTTGAGTAAGTACCTGTTGCATGCATTCCTTTACACTCTTCATCACATTGGGAGGACACTCAGGACAGTTACTCATATCTTGTTCAAGTTGTCGCATGTGAGAAACAGCATCACTGATGGTACTGGTGTTTCTCTGAACTCTGTCCAAAGAACAGGCAATAGGTTTCATGCGACTAAGATAGTCCTCAGCACTACGCTTTATACCAATGTTCTCCACTTTCTCTGCTACAAAACGATCTATTGAGTCCCTGTGTTCCTCACACACTATTGAATCCCTGTGTTCCTCACACACTATTGAATCCCTGTGTTCCTCACACACTATTGAGTCCCTGTGTTCCTCACACACTATTGAATCCCTGTGTTCCTCACACACTATTGAATCCCTGTGTTCCTCACACACTATTGAGTCCCTGTGTTCCTCACACACTATTGAGTCCCTGTGTTCCTCACACACTATTGAGTCCCTGTGTTCCTCACACACTATTGAATCCCTGTGTTCCTCACACACTATTGAATCCCTGTGTTCCTCACACACTATTGAGTCCCTGTGTTCCTCACACACTATTGAGTCCCTGTGTTCCTCACACACTATTGAGTCCCTGTGTTCCTCACACACTATTGAGTCCCTGTGTTCCTCACACACACGATCTATTGAGTCCCTGTGTTCCTCACACACTATTGAGTCCCTGTGTTCCTCACACACTATTGAGTCCCTGTGTTCCTCACACACTATTGAGTCCCTGTGTTCCTCACACACTATTGAGTCCCTGTGTTCCTCACACACACACGATCTATTGAGTCCCTGTGTTCCTCACACACTATTGAGTCCCTGTGTTCCTCACACACTATTGAGTCCCTGTGTTCCTCACACACTATTGAATCCCTGTGCTCCTCACACACGTCCCTGTGTTCCTCACACACTATTGAGTCCCTGTGTTCCTCACACACTATTGAATCCCTGTGTTCCTCACACACTATTGAGCCCCTGTGTTCCTCACACACTATTGAATCCCTGTGTTCCTCACACACTATTGAATCCCTGTGTTCCTCACACACTCGCAGCAAGACAGACCAGTTGTCCAGGTATGACTGGAGACAGTTAGCTACCGTGTTCCACCGCACCTCCTGAAGAAGAGCAAGCTTTTTGCCACCAGCAGCCTTGTACCATGCTCCAGGTAGATGACAATTGCGGAAATACTTCATAACATGAACCACATGCTCCTTTACACCCTTAATCTCCACATCCTTTGCTAGCAGGTTCATGTAGTGTGCAGAACAACCATAAGGCACTACACAGTCACTGTCTGCTTCCTCATCTTTTTCATATTGGCGGCATTGTCGGTCACAAAACTAGTAACAGAACAACAAAACTGTTGCTCCACTGACTTAATAGCTGTGGTAGCTATCTCCTGCATATATTCAGCTGTATGGGGATGACCAGAAGTGTCCACAGTCTCGGTTAAAAAGCTATCACCATCAGGTGTAGTTACAGACACACACACAATTGGTTCATTATGAATGTTGCTCCAGCCGTCCAGAGCCATACACACAGACTTGTTTTGCAACACTTCTTTGCAGTCAGTTACCAAGGATTGCAAGGAAGCCTGCACTTTGTCGAGGAGACTGTCAGCGACATCAAAACGACTAGGAGGGCAATAACCTGGACGCAGCATCTGGACCAGCTTCTTGATGTTCCACTGTGGAAAAGGGACTGTTAGTGGCATAAATGAAATGAGCCACTTGTAGATCTATAGCCGCCTTTTCACTGTTTGAAGTCTGCATTACGAACGTGTTAATGCTACTGGTCTTCAGTTTCTTGGTTGTTGGAGTATTTAGGGTAGATGCTGCACGCTTCATTGGAACTGGAACAGGACTGGTTGGTGCAGAATCAGATAGATCACTGGTAGCAGGCCCAGGTTCAGGAACAATCTCAATGCAATTTTCAACACTGTTTGTGCATGAATCATAGTGTGATTTCATGCGGGCTACTAGTCTCTGCATGTCTTTATTACAAGTTTTGCATCTCGCACGACATTCTACCAGGCATAGTGATTTGTGAATTACTGATCAAGTATACTCTGGAAACTCAGTAATATAACCTAAGTTTGTTTTTACGTTTATTTATCGTCGCTACCGGTTGCCCATATGAGCGACGCCTCCTGAAGAGATTAGTTATTTTAGATTTTGGAGGATAGTGCATGATACAGACAGAGACCCATTACAGAGTCTCCTCTGGTTCTTTTACGTGCACAGTGTAAAGCACCGACATAAGACCTCGGTTTAACGTCCCATCTGAAAGACTTAATTTTATTAGGGTCAGATGGGGGATCGAACCTGCGAACCTATAACCTAAGCTTTATACCATGTGTATATATACACATACACACACACACAGACACACATGTCCATTTCCATATTAGGATGGATCAGGAGTCTACAGGTATATGTCAATTATACACTGCCATATATGCCACATAGTGACATGTTAATTCAACTTAATTGACAGAATGTAGCAGGACTACCATATAGGTCATTGGCTAGACAGGACTGACATGTGCCAACACAGAATCACAGACAAATATATTGATTTTCTCCTTGGTGCTAGCAACCCTATGTATTTTTAAAAATCTAATTAAAACAGTTTAGAAAGATATTGGAATTGGTATTTGAGTGGGAAATCAAGCAATATATTATTATGTCATTATGAACATGAAAATTATTATAAAATGTAAACAAAATTTTAAAAAATCATAGAAATGATTTTTTTGATGATTTTTTAAAGTAATTTAAATCAAACAACCATGAGTTGTAACAATTGAGCAGAATTGATCAAGTCTAGCCACAATGCAGTCTATGCAACCTGATCAAACAAACAACTTTACTGCGAAAAAGTAGATACAACAAAACAAAAGTTAAAAAATAGATTTTGCTCTCCTTTTTTTCAATTTTTGAACTTTTTAAAAAAAAGAATCGGGACGGTTTGAATGAAAATGTCAAAGCCCTACTTTCTATGAAAAATATTACACATTTGTTATCTGCTCATTTCGCCTAAAGTGCGCTAAAGGTTAAGAAACAGCAACTCATCTTCAGTTATTTGATTCATGTTTTGTTGCATCAACCTAGCCTGGGAACAGGCGTTGATATATTTTGCCTGGTCAGTCAAATAATATACATTTCACGTGTTACGAAGAATAGCGTGAAATATTTGTCTTTCCGCGGAACGTATTCCGTATAGTGGTAGTATTGGTCAGTTACTGCACGGGGTTTTCATGGTATATGTGTTATAAATATCGTGTGTAGAGGTATTGAAAGATTCATTCTACTAGACGATTTCGTGCAGATAACATCAAATTTTATTTCTGAATTTTGACTTTGTGATAAAAATTTGTAAGACATGTACATGTAATTGTAAAATGTTTAGCGATACGTTACAGGCTGTGATGAGGCCCGACATAATGCGATTTGACGTTGACAAACGGGCACAGATTTCCAGGGTTTTTCCTATAGAAAATAGTTTTTATCCTTGGTTTTTTCTGGGCGAGTCAAATCAAAAACGTAGCATTCGGCTGTGAGAGAGAAACAATTTGAATTTGTTTTTTAAACAACTTAGAAATCGGGGATCTAAACAATCAATTTCAGGGCGGGTGTCGTTGTCGAAATGTTGCGTTCAGCCTGTAAGCGTATAGAAATCATAATGTTATAAGGATGTATTCAATGATTTGCAAATGTACTGTATTTAATAAGAAAATACATCATGTATATCCAGTGCCAGATGCTCATCGCCAATAAACAAACGTACACCGTCTAGTCATTGCAATGGAGTGTTTTGTTATTAATGTTTAGTGTAGCAAAGACATATAGTTTAACACCGAGACTATTAATTGGGCCGTATTGAGTTTCTAATCATATCAACGACTGGGGAAACTGGACGGATTGTCCGTGAAATTATTGACTAGCATTAATCCTATTAATAGGCCTTATTAGCACGTGACTTAATTAATGACGTACTTGAATCGAAAGCGAGGCACTGCAATGTTGATAAAACTTTATAATTGGCCGCCGTTGTTTACGGGTCAACACAACGATAAATAGTGACATATTTACTCAATATTTAAGTCGTCCTTAGTTCAATTACGCCGAATCGATCCATTACCATCTAAATGTAATATATAAAACCCGCCATCTCGTCAATATAACACAGAAACGGGACATTATATGTTTGCAATGTAAATGAGTCTACGGGAGCATTCGTGTATATTCCGAAATGATTGTGTATAATCGTGCCTGTTCGGCGATTTCCGATAGAATTCTGTTTCTATATTTAGCGATATTATCTTAGAGAAGAGTTGTCATTCTTCAAATCTACACCCTCATAAAAGTGGGTGTAAGTAGATGGCGCTACGATCGGGTATCCAGTTTCCCCAGGCTGTCATTTTGCCTGATGTTAAATAGTGAATAATTGACAGACTGGAACCCAGGATAGCATCAACCCTCCAAATTAAATACAATATGTTAATTGCATTGGATTGCATATGGTGCCGGTGACAAGGATTTAGATGAATGGTCATACATATACCTTGCTCAAGAAAGTACAAAATCATGAACGTATTATAGGATATGTTCTGTCTGGGGTGCCTACAGTTCATTACCTAACATTGCACATGTACCAAATACACTCACAAGCTTGGCAACAAGCAAGCTAGATCAAATCTATTACAGTATTGTTTTATTTTGTAAAAAATATGAAGATATTGTCCATTGAAAGGCAATTGAGTTATAAGTGACACTGCTATTTCAATAGAAACTCCATTGGGAGAGAAAAATGCAGGGGGAAAAAATGAAACAAGATGACAGCACGAAAAAGTAAACACACGGCGCCAAAGGTCCAGGAGACATCTCCCCCGAAAGTGTTTTAAGAATTAGATGCACTGATGGAGCAATACCTTTCGATCCCCCGTCTGACCCAAATAAAACTAACAGTCTTTCACATGGGACTTTAAACTGAGGTCTTGTGTCGGTGCTTTACACCGTGCACGTAAAAGAACCAGAGGAGACTCTGGAATGGGTCTGTCTGTATCATTGCACTATGGTACCAAAATCTAAAATGACTAATCTCTTCAGGACGCGTCGCTCATATGGGCAACCGGTAGCGACGATAAATAAACGTAAAACACACACATAGAATATGAGGGTAAAATATGCATAATAATTAATTTTCTCAGCAAAATAAAGCAATATTTAATTTCTAAAATGAAATTTTTACTTTTTCAATCAGGGAGTCCGGGCATTACGTTGATGTAGGGAGAACCATACAATGTTGTTTTTAATGAACTGTGTTTTCGCAAAATACAAATATTCTCAGTTGTTCCTTCTGTGTTCTATAAATTGAATCTTTTTTTTAACCCCCCCCCCTCCCTTGGGTTGAAGTGTCCATCTTTGACTCCAGAAATGGTCACATGTATGATATTTATAGTTAATTAAACATGACACAGTTATTTCCATGTTGGGAAATGGAAGTGTGATAAACTTGTATAAACAGAACAACAATGAAACATAAAATATTACATAACAGAAACAAACAGCTTTATAAACAAGAGAGCCAAAACGAGCCGGAGTCGATCACCTGAATTTAAAATTGGTGTTCAGATTTAAATGTCTTTTTATCTATTAACCCTTACTGTGCTGGAAACGAGTAAATTCATGATTGCAAAGCCTGATCAGATGGCACAGAACATGCACTATTCAGATAGTGGAGTCAAACAAACTACTTGGCAAAATAATGAGAATAGCAAACAGAGATCCTGATCAGACGTGGCGTTATGCCGCGGCTCATTTCAATCTATGTTGATTGCACATTCCTTCCAATCAGCATTTTAAGCGTTAATTACATAGAATTACAAGTAGTGCACAATATTTATACGCCGGGTATTTATAGATATATCAGGTGTGAACAAATATATCATGATCAAAACTTACTTGCACATGTTTATATGAATGCCACTTTTTAAAAAATTATAATACTTTATAAACGATTGCGATGAAAGTTTTAACAACTTATATTAATCACTCTCGTTGGCGCAGATGAAAGCATAAATGTGGTCATTCGTGTCCGATCTGGCGATCACGTACCATCTCGCATATTTCCAGGTCCGAGGATCGAACCCGGGTTGCATTGGTAAGAAGCGAGCGCACTAACCAATGCGCTAATCGGACAGCCACTTATTACATAATGGACAAATTATCATAAATGAACCAATTAGCTTTCATCAAAAATAACTAGCAATCCTATTTGAACCCCAAAAATAAAGAATTGTTACATCATTTACCAGGTTTTTCTTTAATTGGACTTTTAAAGTTTTTTCCCCCCATTAAATTATTAATTATATTTACAACTTTGTGCAATATTGCGATTCTGATTGGCTGATTCAGCCCATGTGATCGACGTTCATAACCCACAATGAATTGCAAAATTATTAATATTCATAGCGGACTACTTTTTGTATTGTGTGACGAATCACGACAACTTATTTTGCAATTTGTAAAATATTAGTTGTAATTATACCAATGGAATGGTCTTTTTTGCATTTCATCGAGGTATGAAATGTCAGTTTTTACCCCTAATTTGCATAAAAACAAAGGTATGAAATGTCAGTTTTTTACACCAAATTGCATAAAACCATCATTGGTTTGGTAATAAGCAACTACAGTGTTTAAAAATATTTTTCTTTAATTAGACTCGGTGATATGTGTGGGCAGCCGGACCTGATCACCCTACTTACTAACAAGTACACCAGATACAAAAATTTTAAATTTTTTTTATTAGCTACTGCAAAATCATTCAAATTCCTGTCAATCCAAGGGACATACCATATTTTAACATAATTTACCGAAATCAACGCCAGGGTGATTCAGACAAAGTTTCATCAAATTCTGATCATTACATCCAGGGAGATGACATTGATATAGCAATGTAGAATTTGTAATTTGAATCAGGCCATTGTCAGTATTATAAATCATTTACCTAGTGACCTAGTTTTTGTGTTTAAGATGGATTTACCGAATGCAGACTATATATAACAAGCTTGCTGAGGTCATCGCCATGGACCTTAATTATTCTTAAAACACTGTCGTGACGTCATACCTTTGTACTTGCAGACCATTATTATTAATATTCGACTGCTGTCAAAAGGCCAGAGCATTATATTAAATCATAGGCCTACCGGTACGAATTTTTTTTTAATTAGTAGGATCTTGTTATATAAGTGGGTGTTTTAAGTACGATATAAGCCTCAAATGGATCCAATGGCGCATCACAGTCCAATATTTTACATATTGGATTGTTTTCGGTACATACGGTAGTTGGAATAAATTTGATACACGATGGTTCAGTGGAAGTTTGATTAAATTATGGGCAGAAGCTGAGGTCAAGACATATGGGACCAACAAATCACCCCCTATATTAATAGCTTTGTAATTAGTTGGATATGAATGCAATTTTGAGATTCAACCAATCATATCACTTGAGCTTGACTTTGAAATCCAAGTGAAGAATATGGGACCAGATCTATTTATAACCATGAGAATTACATTTATAACCATGAGAATTACATTTATAACCATGAGAATTACATATGTACAGTCCTGCTTATTCAATGATTAGTGTGTTATACTGCAGAAATATTACTGTACAGTTTACTAAATATAGACTACTGCACTATTTGTGGAAGTCGTGATGGTGCAGTGGTAGCGTTCGCATCAGGTACGAAAGGCCTGGATTTTGTGTCCAGCTGTAGCCATTACGATTGTGCCCTTAGGCAAGGCACATATCTTATATTCCACATTGCCTCCTCTCTCCCTCATGGCGATGGATACCATCAGGAATGAGGTCTCGAGAACGAGTAATCAAATGTTGTAAAAACTTGTTTCGCAGTAAACTTGGTTCGCAGTCAAGCTGAAAAATTTAATTTGTATAACTATCCTAAATGTAGGTGTCCCATACACAATACACTCTTCTTTACTCGCATTTAATGGCACCGTACACTCCCATACAACGAACCATCATTTTCCGCAGTTTTATCTAATATCTATGGACCATAAACCTGTCATGGCTGAATAGTGAATACAACTTAAACCATTTCCTCATGCAAAGAGATTCTGCAACTCTGTACGACTGTCAATCAATGTCGCCATCTAATTTAGTATGGTAAACAACGGCTTAATAACAATTTAAGCAATAATCAAACCCACTCAAAGAATTATTAAACAATTTTGAAGCAGGGGTAAATTATATACTAGATTTACATCCATTATTATACTGGGCAGTTTTGCCCAACCCCAGTGCATGGTCACCAATGTCTTTAGGTTGAAGAGACTGCCGTTGCATTGCTCTTACACATCTACCAATCGCACTTACAACATTGACGACCACAGGCGATGCACTTCCGGAACCGACGGCAGGGTAACATTTTGACACTTGTATGGGAAGTGAGCCCCCCCCTCCTCCGGAGGGGAAAGTTGTGTCGTTAATGACCAAAAAGAGGAAAATGAGGGATGGTGTCTTCCTATTACTCTATTTAATACATTACAAGACAATAGTTTCAACAATACATGTAGCTGCCTCTGCTTTCAAACACCTTATAATAAAGCAATAGCTCTGACGTGTGCGACATGATAAATCAATGTGACAAGACGCTTTACAACGCAACAGTTGCCAGTACACTAAGCACCTAGTAAATGCAGATTAGACCAGGTCTAAAACGCTAACTAAACACAATATTTCGACCCCGAAATCTGGAATGCATAGTTTTTCTAACAGCGGCTCGATGGGAAACATGAGGGGAATGTGGCCCAACAACAGACCCAAATTTGTCATAAAAAAATCTGCGTAATAAGCTGGTCTATAATTTGAAAATCAAGAAATATATGACTTAATTGTTCATCATTATAAATAATAAAAAAAGAATATGGAAATAGTTGCCATGTACATGTATTGCCGAAATTAACATGGCAAACACCTAATATGCAGTGCAGAGTAATTTCAAGAAGACATTGAAAATCTGAAAGAAACATTTGGAGTAGCTAACCGATTGTGCCATGCTTTATTCTGATAAAATACTCAATAGGTTTTTAAATAAAAAATTTAGTTTTTGCGTGACATTTTGAAAGAAGAATTAAAACATAACAAACTGAGCAAAAATACAACACTAGTTTACGAAGATCATACGTATAAATATGTATCAAGTGTACTTTAGAAATACGCAAATTCATGTTATGTTTTTACCTTTAAAAACAAAATGATTTCCGAAAATTGAAACTTGACTGGCTACCAATATCTAAACTGAACATACAAAAAATAAAAAAGCAAACCAAGACAATAAGAACTCAATTGTTTTTGCAAAATCTTGAATAAAAAACGCTGCATATAATACAAAACAACTGAACAAAACCTAAGAAACCATACCTTATTATACGACATCATATTGTAAATTTTGTCTGAAAATGAAAGCAGACTGATCAGAAATGCTGTTGCATTTAATTGTCTCGAAAAACAACTCTCGTAAATGGGGCTTATTTTACATGTCGTAGCCATAATGAACATTTCATTTGTCTAGTTACCAACTATTAGCAAAATTCCATCACTAGGGCATTCTACTGTTTACAACTTTAGTTTGTATAGTTAAAATTGTGTAGTAGGTTGTTTTCTGCTTCAGTTGGCAGAGCCAATCTATAGCACAGACTCTCTATACAGAATTTTAAGACGTTTTAATTACTTGCACATCTGTTACCATGACTGTATGTATTCTTTGCTAACATTATACATATACAATGTACAATATACGGCTACAAATCAGCTGGCTCATGGGAAGATTAATTATGCATATTATTGATAAAATCTTTTGTGTCAGCTTGCCTCTTTTATGCCTACCAGAAATTCTACACAAAGAGCATGTAACAGATGTTTCAAATCTCCCTTAAATGTGCTCTACATAATATACTCCCCAAGTCATAACAATGCTAAAAGTTGGCTGGCACCTGAAAGCATTTTAGTTTGATGGAAAACAATAGGTATACAAACCAACCAGCCTTCTTGTATTAATTAATATATAATACATTATAGAAACTGGTCAATTGTAAGTGCCAATATAATAAGGCTCTAAATAGCTGACCATTAATATTTAATGGAAACATGTGTCAATTAATTATTTAATTATGACCTTTTTTGTTTATGACCACATTACAATGACTGGTCAAATGTCTATAATAACATAATGATATGCCCACTTCCTGACAATGGGATTAATAAATCATGTTGATATGATCATATGAACAAGACAATATTTCTATTTGCTTGCATAATTAGATTTAATTTACCTTTTGATCAACTCTATTAAAACATAAACCCACCAGTGCATCAATGCATCCAATATTAGTCATACTACTTAATAGTGATACATCAGATATCAAATTTATGATTTTCATTGATCAGATATTAAGGTTATGATTTTCAAACTATTTTCAACATTAAACTGTTAACCATTGATAGACTGAGGTAATGATATGGTTACTATGGAGATCAACAAAAGAATGTTTAGCGAAGCATTCAGTTAGGACAGCTGGCGTGTGCCCACAACCATGGGTGAAGAAAATGATTCAGTCTTTGTTAGCTTGGCAAGCTGCAACTGAAAACTGTCAAATGAGAGAAAGGTATTATTAGTGACACAATAAACACTACTACCAGGTAGCCCATATACCCATATATGCATTAAACATGTATACTATTTAGACAGACATCTACACACCAGTAAGGAGCACAATAATAATGATTATGCAAAATGTAATGTATCTGTATTAATAATATAATTACACATACATGTCACACAAACATATATATTTCTTAAATTATATAATAAAAAGGGTTATATCTCTGTACTAACTAGTTAACTACTAGGTATGTGTATATAGTATACATATATTAAGAATAATCCTACCCTATATATGAATAATCCTACCCTATATATATAGCATGAGCAGTAAGACTTATACAAGTGCTATGTACATGTGTGCTATGTAGAAAGTAAGCTGTTTATGTTGTAGTCAGGTCGGCATCTGCTTGCAGTCTACATTGTTACATTCACAGTGTAGCCCCATGTTCTCAATTCCTGCTTACATTTCTGCATACAATGTCATTTATCAATATTCCGCACTGTCTGAAACCGAATCTTATCATATGAATATGACGAACATTACCCTAGATGTTCCACTCACTCCCGACTATTGATTGAAAAATCGCCAAACCTAACAAAAACATGCGTAATGCCTACTAATGGTTTTACAGTAACTTGTATACACCTGAAAGAGAAAATGTATGGAACTGACCTGCATCTGAGCAAACGGATTCTGGTAGACAACCGGGATGCTATTCAAGGGAAGAATTTTGAACGGTTGGTGTATCCACTGCCTTAATCGGCGAAATAAAACTTAAAATCATAGGAAATAAACTGCTTAACAGAACGTCTACAGCACAAGTGATGAAATGAATTTACTTCGTGACCTCTCAATAGTTCTGTGGGAGGGCCCAGTAGCTGCCAGCTGCCGGCAGTAACCAATCAAAACGTCCCGTTACGCCAAGTGGCACGCGCTACTTTACACATGCCGTGTAATCGAATAAATTAAAGGTGTTGGTTGCTAAGAAGAAATCCAATAATTTCACAAATCAAACAATTTTCGGTAGAGAATGAAGTTAGATAGTTTTCAGTTCGGTAAAAAATAACTCCAATTGTTAAAGATTATGTTCGTTATCAAACCAATATGAAACACGAGCACACCCGTACAGTACTTTGTTCTCGATAAACACCGCCTCCGTGAAAATATTGCAAACCATCACGAGGTAACAAATGATAAGTGTATAATATTGTGCGAACCCGATGTCTATCGATTTTGATCCCCCCAATATAACTATCAACTAAATGCCATAGCGAGTCCTTCTTAGATCAACACTACATCACATAATTGAAGATATATTGTGAAGTTAACTATTTTTTATATATGAATATTTCATGCAGTGATACTATGAATATGTACTTATAAATACAGACAATAATTAGCCTGCTGTTGCAACATTGCTTGTAGCATATGGTTACTAACTGTAACTTGTAACATAACCAATTATAGCGCAAATCTAAAACTATAGAAATGGCCAAAGGAGATGCAATTGCAAAGAATTGACTGTTGACTGACATCAAAACAACCATTGACTTGTTGTCTTATTTAGAGTCAGTATGCATATATAATATATAATCAAAAAACGTAGTTTCAGAAGTTTTATTTGTTTAAATCCAGAAGGTCTCAGACCCATGTGGCATACATGCACATATAAACGTAGGCTATGTATAGCATTTGACTGACCTAACAAACGATAAGTACATGTATTATATAACAAACATTAGTAATTAGCTACATAAAATTTATGTCACTGGGTCTTCATGGAATAAATAAATAAACCAAACCCATATCCGAGATTCGTAGTTTATACCGTGTATCAATACGGTACATAAAAAGAGGACCAGAATCGACTGTATAATACTCTTATGAATATTTATTTAAGTGATCAGAGGTAGATCTAAACAAAGATATATACACTATTTCATTCCGACATTCAGATTGTTGCAAGACAATGTCGATGAGTACATCTTGACTTCTTTTTCTCTAGTCCGCAGATTATTAGAAAGGGCGGCAAAACAGATTTCGTTGGGGTTAATAGTGGATTAGTGATTTGACCTCTCATACGTCATTCTCCCGTACTATCTCTCAGACATAATTACATGACGTTACACCACAGTAGATAACACAATAGACTGGACACACATGGTAACTGTCATAGAAGAGGAAGGAACATCTACCGTACATATACAGATAAGAGAGCATTGCTTGCAGTACAATAATACACAATATAATGTTTCTATATAACAGATAAATAAGGCCTTGACTACATTTATAAAAAAAATGTTAAGCTAAAATTTAAAATAAATTTAAACATTATTTAAGAGCCTACAATGAACAGAAGATAAATAATAGTATATAAAGTACTACGTCAGTTAAAAACTATCATGGTTAATGTATTTCATTCAATAACTACCACCACTAGGAGAGCATCATATACAAATACACCAAATACAAATAAACAATATAAATATGACTATCATAGGGTTAATTATTGTTACTTCAACATGTCAAAACTTCAATCAAAATTGTCTGTATAAAAAATAGACAATTTTCATGCTTAGCTAACCCCTATAGTTCTTTTTTCACAATATTTGCAACCCTTTTCAAGTTGACAAACTTAACAAAATTGAAAAGAAATACAATTTGGTCTAGTGTGTGCAAGGTTTTTTAAAATTTGATCTGGTGACCTTTATGTGATTGTTTTCACAGATATGGCTTCTTCTTGAGGAACGAAGCATTCATCAAAGTACAACACATGACCAAGTTTGGGCTATGCCAACATACTTTTTACAGTCAGAGAAATATATAGAACAGAGGACAAAAAGCACAAATTCATCAAAATGTTACTTGTGTCCATATTTGATTTGAAATGTGTCAGATTGGCCTTTAAACCGAGGGTCTCGTGTTGGTGCTTTACATTGTCAGGGTGGGAAAATTGTTTCAAAAGCTACTTGCCCTATAGGACTAGTGAACTGCAAATGCCACTCATCCCTACGGAAAAGCTACTTATAATTATTGTTCAAATTGCTATCAAACTACATGACAGATGCTGCAATAAAGGACATACCGTATACCCCGCTTAAACGCCCCCTCCCCATTTTGAAGCAAAACAAAATAAGCTCACATATCATATCTGTACTGCTAGAAACACAGTGGTCTGTGTCGATGTCAAAGGAAAACAACAAAACGGGGGGTAAACAAAAAAATTCAATGTGTAATACATAATATAATAATCATATGGACCGAAACATCTATGATGTGAAACATACTGAATCCTACAAGTTGGGCTTGTTTATCTGGCAAATTCCCACTCTCCACACTGAGAGACTACAGTCAAACCTGTGTTAGTGGTCACCTCTATTAAGCAGCCAACCTGTATTAAGCAGCCAGTTTCCAGATTCCCAATATGTTGTTTTATATATATTTTACCTCTGTTAAGCAGCCACATGTGTTAAGCAGCCACTTTCTGTGATTCCCTTGGCTGGCTGCTTAAGACAGATTTGACTTTAGTTTAATCATATTTTATTGCTCGATTAGTTTTTTTACATATATACATGTGAATACAACCATGACAAATTATAGAAAAGCAAACGGGTCGGGCCACAAGTTCTAGCAACATTAGTTACGGCCCTTCCCGACAGATAGTGATTCAAGAGAAATAGCGACTAATGATTTCAAGCATAAATAATGAAATATAGCGAATTTTTTCTCAAATTCCTATTTATGAAAAAAGTACATATTGTATAATTATAAAAACAAAATAATAAAGAATAAGATAAAGAAAGACGTATGAGATAGGGAGGGCGACAGAGAGAGGCGATGAGGGAGGAGAGAGATTGTGATCGTAGGAGAATGAAAAAAGGTAATTTTCTAATTACAATGTCCAGCGCTCAAGTCCAGTTCACTGCAGTCAGCCGCCATGTTAGGGCACATATCTATATAAGTTTACTCATAGCTCAGATTTGACTGTATATGCCTACTGGGAGATTGGGGTTTTCCTAGATTATTGATGGTACTTCGTCATCCGAATTCTAGCACCTTTTTAGAATGCAAACAAACTTTTACTTTATTTTCTTTTATATTAATTAAATTGTCACACAGTTTGTACAGTGTATGACTTGTCCTGCATGACAAGCAAAGCCCAACACTGATCGTGTAAATAAAAGAACAGAAGCTAAATAAACGTAAAAAAACACATATGTGTATTGTTCTTTTAGTTGGAATCCTTTGTTTTTATTGTTGTTCCAAAACCAGAAGCTGCAGTATGATTTTTTTAAAAATTCATGTCAATTAATTGATAATGAATATTTACAGTAAAGCATCCATAGGATAAACTGTAGGATATCTGTCGACACATAGTA
The DNA here is from genome assembly GCA_014843695.1 of Archivesica marissinica. Classification (NCBI taxonomy): domain Eukaryota; kingdom Metazoa; phylum Mollusca; class Bivalvia; order Venerida; family Vesicomyidae; genus Archivesica; species Archivesica marissinica. Next base: position 37,994,937 of record CM026397.1, on the reverse strand, counting down.
ATTTAATCACATTTAGATGAGAAAGTGGATGTACACTAATAGCATGTTGTGCAAAGGAAACAATAAAAACATTTAAGGGGACCTATATATACTCTTAGGAAGAATCCAGGGTCAGTAACTGACTGATGTTTCTCATTGTTGCCACATGAAAACTTATGAATAGTTGTAATCGATGACGGACAGGATCTATGATTAGCCGACAGTTCGGCGTGTTCAGTCTGGAGCGCTGTAATATTGTACAAACCCGTCACGGTCACGGCTTGCGTTCCAGCATCAGTATCACTACTGGAGTCACGACCACATTAACAATACTGCTAACCAGCTATGAAAACCCGAAATGGAGGCTAATCAGTATATATTATTCAGATAGATACAATGAGATTAAATAAATTTTAACTATAAATCTTGTCCTGACATGAAATCGGAATTATCATGTCACCAACTTGGCACAAAATACGGCCATGAGGTTGCATTCACGACAGTGTAGATATACATGACACCATTACTGTACTGTGGGTTGATTGACCACGCGTTGGGTCCACTCGGACCTTAGACTGAGTGATATTTATGCAAATGTGCAACGTTCGACGGCCGGGTCGTGCAAGGACAGTCGAAAAGTTCTCGTAAATGGTAAAGTATTGTACAACACTTTACAACAGATATGATAAACTTACCGGCTGTTTAGTCAAAATTATTCCTCCGATAGAATATAACTTTTAAGATGAAAATGAAAGGATAGCAGACTTTCAGGAAAAATATGGAACGAAAGAAAATGGCGTGTGACCCTTGTAAACAAAAAATAATTTTGTTAAGAACTTCTCTATACAAACTCAATAAAAAAGAAACGCTATATAAAGAACCTGGAACTAAACCAATGACTCAATAATACTGCATAGAGGAGGGATAACATAAAACAATTGAAAGGAGTAATAAAGCTAGCTAAGGCTAACAAAATTAATCAATACATTGCCATCTGAATCAAAATACCTCATGAATATGCAAATTGCGGATCCTGAGTGCGGCTTAATCTCGTCGAATTTTGAGACACATTTAATATAAACGTAACTATTTCGACATATTGTTTTATTTTATCAAGTAATAACATGTATTTGCATATTTTCTTTTAATTTTTATACAGAACAGTAGACCATTACCTATATTATATTGATAATATATGCGGACTATATTAGTCGCCCAACACTAATAGGAATGAATTTCACATTTCGGCTTTGTAATGGCGCGGAATTTAAACACATTGACAATTAAATAAAATAACGCAGTTGTCAAGATTTAAATGGTGGATTTCTAGGCAGAATGGTAAGTTAACCAATAAAATTAGCTATCAAACACATTTCCCCGAAAACAAGTAACAGAGTTTTAATAGATGAGCAAACACAAAATAGTCTGGTTGCTGTTTTTCATCTTCACAGTTAATAAGCGCTTGATTACACAGACGCACTAGATTGTAAACCATTCAATGTTTATAGGAAACCAAACATGGCGGACAAGAAAGCTGACTCGGGTTTGTTTACTGTTACTTAGAGTTTGTTTTACACTAGTACGGAAATAAGTCACTCGTATTCGTCGTCATAGTTGCTACAATGAATTGATTTGTCACGACACTTTAAGAAATACTTGAACTAATCGTTGCCAGATAGTATCTATCGTATTTGTGTGTGAAATCTGGATTGAAATTTGATGGCCCAAGCACCTGCAGGCTGCATGAAGAATGAACGGAAGTTATTGATCTGACGTTGGACTGGAACCCTCGACCTCACGAACACACCAATCAATGGAGCTAGCCAGTTCGATTGTCTGCCCACGCCGAAATACACAACATTCTACAAGGGACCAAGCAAAGAAAGAGCGGAAAAGTTAGTGATCCGACGTGGGACTCGAACCCACGACCTCCCGAACACTAGTCGGACAGCTCTACCAAATGAGCTAGCGGAGCCACTGTTCTACCCACACCGAAATACACTACACTCTGCCCACTTTTATTCTTTAGGAGCCACACTCCGATCCCTTTAGCCGCACCCCTACACCTTTGCCCATCTCATCTTCGGCGCCATTAAAGTGACCAAGCAAAGAAAGAGCGGAAAAGTTAGTGACCCGACTTGGGACTAGAACCCACAACCTCCCAAACACTAGTCGGACAGTTCTACCAACTGAGCTAGCCGGGCCGCTGTTCTACGCCGAAATACACTACAACACTCTTGTTCTTTATGAGCCACACTCCTAGCCCACACCTACCAGATATCCTTGTTGCCATTAAGTGTAGTGACCGATCAAGAAAGAGTGGAAAAGTACATTAATGACTAAAATTGGGGCTCGAAACCCACAACCTCCTGAACACTAATCTCAACCAACTGAGCTATCCGTTGTGCTTACGCTGCAACGTATATAACCAGAAACCGAGCTGATGTTCTACCCATGCCTAATTACACTATACACTGAAGTAACCATTGCTGTTTTTTTTATTCAAAGTAGTGGCTAGAGATACAGACCAATATCTTTAGCCGTTGGGGCTACATATACAGATCTATATCTCTAGATTACATATCAATGAACCCACTTCATCAAAATTGACGGACTGGCTCACAATGTGTCTGGTAGTCTTTCATATTTCACGAAAACTGATCTTAACCTCGGAATTTACTTCATAAATGTCAGCTTCTCGAGGATGGTCTTTATATACAGTCACACGAGGATGACCTCTATATTTAGTCGCACGAGGATGAATTCTATAACGAACGAGGACGACCTTTACATCTAGTTGTGAGGTCTAGTCACATGAGGATGAACTTATATCGCACAAGAATGACCTTTATATCTAGTCACACAGGGATGACCTTTATATCTAGTCACACAGGGATGACCTTTAGATCACCCGAGGATGACCTTTTTTATCTAGTCACATATCTGGTGATGCCTAGTTCCTGGAATAGGTGTATCTCCACAGTGTCTCTGTGACACTTGGTTCTGTCCATGGACTGTTGATATAGACATCAAACCAATTTTCACTATTTACCCATTAGTTTACTCCACATAAATGCCATACAACACATATAGCCATCGTTCTACGTTGTTACCAATTCCCATAGGTATTGCTTATTGAGTATGTTGTACAGTGTGCCAATTGCTTAGGCCAAAAAAATCAACCTGTGTTTACGGTTTCCCGATCAACCCGGTTTTTTCTGTGCCCATGAGTAAAAAACACAATCAAACCAACAGACCCCATTTCTTTTTGTATAAACTAAGTTGAAGAAATCTTCAGTGTCAGATTTCTTTTCTAAAATGTAATTATGAATACCATTCAACACATTTTTAAAAAAACAATTATAGCGCTCACTTATAAGATGGGAAACGACTTTGAGGCCATAACCTGGTGGTAAAAAACTTGTTTTGTAGGCAAGTGTGTATTGAAAAGAAATCGCGGCTAATGATTTCAAGCATAAATGAATAAAAGTAAATGGGTGAGTTAACCATATTTTGTTGAAATTTATATAATGATACCAGTTAAGGGCATAATCGCGTGATTTCTCACACACCCCAACAATTCTGATCTCGGACAAGCCCTGATAAAACTTTTTATTTTCAAGATTTAGCAACATCTCATATCATCGCCGTTACCTGCGTGCATCACCAATAAATACAGTCGTGATAGCGCATTTGCTTCATGTGCGAAAGGTCCGGAGTTTGGTCTGTAACCATTACAATTGTGCCCTTAGGCAAGGTAATTAAATTCCACATTGCCTCTTCTCTCTCCCTCATTGGGATGGATTTCATCAGGAATGATGTCTCAATCTAACGTTGTAAAAACTTGTTTTGCAATCAAGCTAATGTAAATTTTAATAAACTAATTAGTATACTTATATACGTTTTTCTTTCATTCTAATCCATTTCCGTCTACTGATTAAATTAAGAAATAATATTTGTCTTTCCTTTGTTTATTGGCTAATTTTCGAGTTCTGGCACGTAGGAATTAACCATGCATGCCATAGTCCTAAGTGGTTCATGCCGGCACTCAAACGACAAAACATGTTTTTATTTGACAATAAAGAATGCAAATACAAATATTATTGTGATTCTAACATGACTAAAAACTATTTAAAAAGCGCACAAATAGGTGGTGTTACTTTTTAGATACCTGCACATTTTTTAATAATGTCACAAAACTACAAAAATGTAGTCACGCTAAGCCCATGTTTTATTGCAGATTTAACAACGGTAATTTCCTACTTTGCCTACAAACTGCACTAGCGGTCACCTGGAAAGAGCGGTCACAGACAAAATGCCGTGTCATTTTTAGAATTAATAATACATTATGTTTGTCCACTCATTGACCGCAAACACATTAGCAGCTTGATCATTGAAACGTCTTGTAATCAATCCACAGTCTAGTATCTTGTTGTGTAGTACCGAACATCAACATTCTACCATGCCTCTTTGGAAGAAGTGGAATATAAAAAAGCTTTGACAAGTCTGTTCATCTGTAAACCATCACTTTTCCACTCGATATGCATAGAGAATGGGTTTATTAGCCTCGTAGGCGGGTTGTTGGCAATCATTAGCCGACTCCTATTGATTTTTTTAGGTCAGTACCTATAACAGTAGAACTGTGTCCATTATGTAGGCTAGCTACAGAATGGTTTCACTTATCTTCGTCAAACTTTGTAGGCAGGTTGACTTATCACAAACTTGGTAGGCAGGTTGACTATCTTTGTCAAACTTTGTAGGCATTATTGATGTGTGTGTTTTACGTTTATTTATCGTCGCTACCGGTTGCCCATATGAGCGACGCCTCCTGAAGATATTAGTCATTTTAGATTTTTGGAGGATAGTGCAATGATACAGAGAGAGACCCATTCCAGAGTCTCCTCTGGTTCTTTTACGTGCACAGTGTAAAGCACCGACACAAGACCTCGGTTTAACGTCCCATCTGAAAGACTGTTAATTTTATTAGGGTCAGACGGGGGATCAAACCTGCGATCCCTGGATTACCAGTTCAGCATGTTACCACTGGGCTATAGATCTGTCTGTGCATTATTGATTTTGGGGATTTTGGGGTCAATATACAGTCATATACAGTTTACTCTCAATAACTACAGAATGGTAGGACCTACCTCTATACTTGGTGGTGACCATTGGATGACCCCTACTGATTAATAATCATCAGAGAGTTATGCATCAAATTCCAGAGCCATTTTTAATGTAAACATATTTATAGATATATAGTAGTTTTATTGCCATATAGATAAATCCTCCTGGTTTTGTGGTTAGTAGACGAAATGTAACTTCACAAGGGACTTAATTCAAATTCTCCTAAAGTGTGTCCAGGAGGCCGACGCTAACTTTAAGCACACACAATGTAGTTCATACCCCGATGAAACTATTAAACCGCGATTCATTACTTAAATTTACATAATTAATTCTTTTCAATGACACAAAGAAAAACATAGCACACTTCGCATTTAAAATGTATTTAGTCCAGATTTCGACTTGCTGTGTGTCGAATCTGGTAAATAGAACATCCTTGGAATAGACGAGAAACGCTGCCCAACACGGCGAATGCGCATACCTGTATACTTCGAGTTCGCATGTCAGCTCCATACCGAAAATGGATACAAACGGGGCATATACGTTCATTGAAGTAAATGCAATAGTGATGTAATAAAAGATTTTTGAGTACATTTTTCAAACATTTGTCATGGGGTCAGTAAATGCCTCATAAGGTATAAGAATCTTGCAGTTAAAAATTGATCCTCCATTGATTTAGGGAATGGTGGGTCATCGGTTACTTTCATAGAGACGTGGAGGCAAACATCACTTATGGATAACATGTCAAACATTGTGTGAAAAGTCTTTAAGGACTCGATGGGGACATTGATCTCAATCAGTCATATTAGTTCAGAGGCACAGCTCAAGGTCATAGGGACCATGCATTGAAAATACATTTATGATCAATATCGTGTAATGGATAACAGTCTATAAACTTTATCGACACATCGGTCGTGGTCAGTAGATGACCCCTCCTATTGACTTGGGATCAAAGGTCAAGGTCACATGACTGTGTCAAAACAATTGTCCCGTCATTAATTAGGTATACAATCTTTAAGCTTTATAGGATCACAGGTAATGGCTGTCCAATAATTCACATGACTAGCAAAGACATCTGTTGATCCCGAAAAATTCTCTTTAACCATTTCTTTCATAGAGATGTTAATATACTATTATATCTCCATACAAACGACAGCCATTTAGCTAACATGCAGTGGATAAATAGTCGCCATATCTATCCCACCTCCATAGATATTACTGGGTCTACATAGAGATTTATGTTAATATACTATTATATCTCCATACAAACGACAGCCATTTAGCTATCATGCAGTGAATAAATAATCGCCATATCTATCCCACCTCCATAGATATTACTGGGACTACATAGAGATTTAGGTTAATATACTATTATATATCCATACAAACGACAACCATTTAGCTATCATGCAGTGGATAGACAAGTAGTCGCCATATCTATCCCACCTCCATAGATATTACTGGGACTACATAGAGATTCTGGCCTTTATTATGAGCATTGGTTTGGATACTACATTGTCAATGTATGTCGTATTGGTAAAAGTGTCAAGATGTGCTTCTATGAGGGAAATGGTTAATTGATTTATTTGTAATGAATTGCAAGCAATTGTTACTGTGTCTATACGTGTACTTATGTGTAATTTTAGGGAGTGAATCAGACAGTACAGATGAACCAGTGGTTGGCAATGTCAACAAGTTTGCTGTTGTTCCACCAGGCTTCACGGGTAGACCAAAGAAAGGACACCTCATCTTTGACGCTTGCTTTGAATGTGGTAAATGTCCTAGTACATGTATATATATATTTATTACTTGGATATGAACTTTAGTCTATTTGTTGCCGTTATTTGCCTACCACAATACTGTCTACCACCCATGTCAATACGCTGTGTTTTCCAGTGTGATATTATGTTTGCTGGTTTGATACGATCACGAGCCTGTATCAAACCGGAAAAAGCCGTATCATAACTAGTTCCTGAGAACTAACGCATGCGCACTCGGTGTTTGTTTTCTTCTGTAGCATCCCAGTGTGTCAAATTTGGCGGATAACACATGTTTGTAGTTTCGTGGTAATATTTCAATCGTTTTCGTGTATCTAATTCAGTAATTGTGATTTATTCCTGATGAATGGATGACGGAGAGCATGATTTTGATTATTAAATGCTCAAATTCACATCACGGTAATAAAGACATTCTTATGTGGCTAGCTTGATAGCGCAGTGGTAGCTCGTTCACTTCATGTGTGAAAGGCCCAGGAGTTCGCTCACAGCTGTGCCGATACGATTGTGACCTTAGGCAATGCATTTAAAACCCACGTTACCTCTTCTCCATCCTTCATCGCATTGGATTCCATCAGAAATGAGGTCTCGAGAGCGAGTAATCTAACATTGTCAAAATTTGTTTTGCAATCGAGCTAAAATAAATTTGTATGAACTAAGCAATTTATTTATTTATTTATTTATATAGAACGAAAAGTCTGAAATACGATTTTTTACATTTTGGTGAAAACATGACTGGGCGGTAGCATGTATGGCTCTTGGCAACACCTTGGTCACCATACATATAGATGGTATCCACCTGTCAGCCAACTCTGACGTTAGATCTGAGCTCTATACATATCACAGATTCAAATGAGCTATTTTAAGACATGATACTAGATGCTAGGTTGTTTCTTCTTCAGGGAATCTTGGTAGAGTAGACTACATAGCGGAGTTTGAGTATGATTTGTTTATACGACCAGACACGTGCAACCCAAGATTTCGGGTTTGGTTCAACTTCACAGTGGAGAATGTCAAGGCAGATCAGGTAATTTTCAGACATCCTGTTATGGTGTTTTATTCAGCATGCACATTGCTCTCTTTCATGTCGTAATTACACTGGCACCACCTTGATATATGGCAGCACTATGAGCCCCTTGGCACCACCTTGACAGCTGGCAGCACTATGACCCCCTTGGCAACACCTTGACATCTGGCAGCACTATGACCCCCTTGGCACCACCTTGACAGCTGGCAGCACTATGAGCCCCTTGGCAACACCTTGACATCTGGCAGCACTATGACCCCCTTGGCACCACCTTGACAGCTGGCAGCACTATGACCCCCTTGGCAACACCGTGGTCACCTTACATTACCTAAGGGCACTTGGCAGCACCTCGAGGCCCTTGGCAACACCTTGGTCACCTTACAATACCTAAGGGCACTTGGCAGCACCTCGAGGCCCTTGGCAACATTGTGGTCACCTTACAATGCGTCAGGGCACTTGGCAGCACCTCAAGGCACTTGGCAATACCTTGGTCACCTTGCAATGCGCCAGGGCACTTGGCAATACCTTGGTCACCTTGCAATGCGCCAGGGCACTTGGCAATACCTTGGTCACCTTGCAATGCGCCAGGGCACTTGGCAATACCTTGGTCACCTTGCAATGCGCCAGGGCACTTGGCAGCACCTCAAGGCACTTGGCAATACCTTGGTCACCTTGCAATGCGCCAGGGCACTTGGCAATACCTTGGTCACCTTGCAATGCGCCAGGGCACTTGGCAATACCTTGGTCACCTTGCAATGCGCCAGGGCACTTGGCAATACCTTGGTCACCTTGCAATGCGCCAGGGCACTTGGCAATACCTTGGTCACCTTGCAATGCGCCAGGGCACTTGGCAATACCTTGGTCACCTTGCAATGCGCCAGGGCACTTGGCAGCACCTCAAGGCACTTGGCAATACCTTGGTCACCTTGCAATGCGCCAGGGCACTTGGCAGCACCTCAAGGCACTTGGCAATACCTTGGTCACCTTGCAATGCGCCAGGGCACTTGGCAGCACCTCAAGGCACTTGGCAATACCTTGGTCACCTTGCAATGCGCCAGGGCACTTGGCAGCACCTCAAGGCACTTGGCAATACCTTGGTCACCTTGCAATGCGCCAGGGCACTTGGCAGCACTTTAACCTTACTCGTTCTCTCAATCATTCATCATCTCAATACTGAAGCCAATATCAATGATTTGCTGTGCTGATCATCATTCTGTAGTGAAGCCTTCGTGGCTGAATGGTTCAGGTCGTTGACATCCAATTACTTCTCCTCACCGTTGTAGGTCCGAATCTCTCTCTGCTCTGAGGGTGTTAAACTCTTTCATGTGAGGAAGCTATCCAGCTGGCTTGCGGGGTGTCAGTGATGCTACCCATAGGGATCTTCCTACCAATAATAGCTGGATCAACTTATATTAATCACTCTTGAGACCTCATTCCTGATGGGTCCGCCTCCGTGGTCGAGTGGTTAAGGTCGCTGACTTGTATACCACTGTAACCTATCATCACTGATGGTCACGGGTTCGAGCCCCGTTCAGGCCGTGTCTCATTTATATGAAAAAGTTGGCAGTTTCTTACGGAGGTTGATGCACCCAAGTACTGGTTAACCGCTGGAGCCTGCCCAGGAAAGGTGTTGTTAATATACCGGCGATATAGCCCGAAATGGTGCTGATGCAGGCGTAAAACCCGAAATATAACATAACTCATTCCTGATGGAATCCATCGCCACAAAGGAGAGAGAAGAGGCAGTGTGGAATTTAAATGCCTTGCCTAAGGGCACAATCGTAATAGCTCCAGTGCACCCACTACGCTATCACGACTTCCACACAATAGCTGGATAGTTGCCTTATGATCTAAGATGTTTGCGTGACGTTAAACCCCAAAGATAAGAAATGATCAGATGTAGCGCTGTGTTCTGCAGAGTATAACAATGTTTAGTATTAACACGACTTCCCTATACACTATGGCTGTGTATGTCGGCCATCTTGGTCAATGGCACCTCAGGCTTGTGGCTGTCATTATTCATAGAATGTTTAGAACGATAATTTAGCTTGACTATTGTGTAAATTTTTTGAGTATGATTAGTAAGTAAATATAAAGCGACTATATACACGTTTTTAATGGTTCTTTGTATAGAAATGGCAGGACTTTCCCTAGCCCTTCTAAGAACTAAATTATACAGCTCTTCAATTCCAACATGTCTAAAATGTTATTTATTATTATTTATTTACTTTCAGAGAGTTATTTTTAACCTTGTGAACTTTAGCAAGACAAAATCACTTTACAGAGAAGGAATGTCGCCGTTTGTTAAATCAACCAGTCGACCAAAATGGTAAGTTGTTGTATAATGCGACTGACCGTAACTTGGCTGACTTGTTATCATGATATTTAGGTCACTTAGCTGGGCTATTATGACTTGTTATATGGCTGGCTGGCTGGCTGGCTGGCTGGCTGGCTGGCTGGCTGGCTGGCTGGCTGGCAGGCAGGCTGGCCTCTGGAATCCATCTCCATGAGGTGGAGGCACGGCAATGTTGATTTCCGTAGCCTACAGACACTACCACCATGGTCGAACTCACAATCCATCAATTACGACGTGGACACCATGTCTACTGTATCCATTACATTGCAGGCCCAACTCTGTCATTAGTCTCCATGCTGTGCTCTATAAGCCTACATTGTTGTAGAAGGTGACCTGAGCAGATCAAACACTATTTCCCATGACTCTTACTGCAGCAGGTGCTTTTCGCATTCCATGTTTAATATTTTCGTCGTACACGTGAAGTATCTGCTCTTGGGGGCAACTATCGCCATTGAGAGTGTCCAAATTATTGTAAAATGAGCGGTTTTCACCATAATAAATAACATCCTCTGTCAGAACTCGGATATTTTAATCTTTGTTTTATCTAAATAATTAATTTTTTTAATCTCCCCCATCGATAGGTACCCCATTTGAAATGGTTCACATATATGTTCTGTATGAATTACATGTATGTTCTGTATGGATTACGTATATGTTCAGTATGGATTACGTATATGTTCTGTATGAATTACGTATATGTTCTGTATGAATTACGTATATGTTCTGTATGGATTACGTATATGTTCTGTATGGATTACGTATATGTTCTGTATGAATTACGTATATGTTCAGTATGGATTACGTATATGTTCTGTATGAATTACGTATATGTTCTGTATGGATTACGTATATGTTCTGTATGAATTACGTATATGTTCTGTATGGATTACGTATATGTTCAGTATGGATTACGTATATGTTCAGTATGGATTACGTATATGTTCAGTATGGATTACGTATATGTTCTGTATGGATTACGTATATGTTCAGTATGGATTACGTATATGTTCTGTATGGATTACGTATATGTTCTGTATGGATTACGTATATGTTCAGTATGGATTACGTATATGTTCAGTATGGATTACGTATATGTTCAGTATGGATTACGTATATGTTCTGTATGGATTACGTATATGTTCTGTATGAATTACGTATATGTTCTGTATGGATTACGTATATGTTCTGTATGGATTACACATATGTACACACATATATGTATAGTATGATTTACATATATGTATGGTATGTTCTGTGTAAATGAGATATGGTCAGACATGTGTAGCAGCAATCATTTAACCTGAACTGGCTTCACTGCAAAGATCAACGACGTACATGTTCTAGTTTCAATACAAATAATAATTTATTTCAGGGTTCGGGTACCAGCAAAGCACGTATACTATTACCGGTGCCCGGATCACAGAAAGAACTATGTGATGTCGTTTGCATTTATCTTTGATCGTGAGGAGGACGTGTACCAGTTTTCATATTGCTACCCATATTCCTACACACGTTTACAGAACTACCTCGACAACCTGGAGAAGAGAAACATGGATTACTTCAGCCGAGAACTTCTCTGTCTAACAGTGGTAAACAAATACAGTGAAACCCCTCTAAACCAAACAGCCACCGGACCAGGGGCAAAGTTCAATTTGGAAGGGTTTTCGGTTTAGAGGGGTTTTCATAGTGGGGTAGATTTCTCCTAAATTAACGATTCAACTCTGAAATGCTTAGAAGTTTAATAAACATAGTTTAAACATAGTTTGGCAGTTAGTTATGGAACTTATTATTTTAAAGAATACAATATATTCTGGAAAAAGGAGCTGAAAGTTTTCATATTTGATCAAGATATGTTGTACAGTAGTAAATAGAAAATGTACATATTTAAAACAAATCTGTTCAGTATTTGGAAAAGAGGGGTTCCGATTTACAGAGGTTTTTATGCAATGAAAAAGAAGGGACAAATTTGGGACCAAGAAATTTGTTCGGTTTGGAGAGATTCCAGTTTAAATTAGAGGGGTTTCATTATGATAATAAATAGAAAAATTGAAAACAAAATCTGTGACAAAAATCTCAGAAAATAGTCAGAAGAAGTTATGTCCCCTGAAATAATTAGATAGAATTGGATTAGCCTTGACTAGAAACATCCTGATTCAACTTTCTCTCTGCTAGATAATATATTATGTGTTCAAGTTTGGTTAAAATGAGATCACCATGTTGTAGTCGAGTGGTTACCGTAGCTGACTCGTATACTACTCTAGCCTATCATCACTGATGGTCACGGGTTCGACCCAGCTCAGGCTGTGTCTCTTTATATGAAAAAGTTGGCAGTTTCTTGCTGGTTAATTGCTGGAGCCTGCTCCGGAATTGTCGCTAACATATTTTTAGCACTATAAGTTCACAACAATAACTGTAGATGAGGAAGGTACATGTATATTACGTGTACAGTACGATACGAAGATTGGGTGGGGAATAGTTAGAACCGATTAGGAATGCTTCAGATTTCTACATTTGACACTGTTTAAACAACTTGCCATGCGAATAATAGGCAATGTCTGCAACACTCCTTGAGAAGTTACAAAAAGATCTTTCAAAAGTGCTTTGAATTTTTTTTATTATTTTTATTTTTTTTAGTTTATGACATACAAACATAGTTTTCACATGTTAACAATATACATCACACTGTATGAATACATAGTCTATATATCTAATGATAACATGCTTACATTTATTTTTGTTTTCAATATTTGTTTTTACGTAATTAGTAGGCAGGTCATAAAATATGTAACATTTGTAATGTGACCCTTACCTGATGGGTACATTTTAAGATATATATTGTGACCCTCCCTTACCTGATGGGTACATTTTAAGATATATATTGTGACCCTCCCTTACCTGATGGGTACATTTTAAGATCTATATTGTTTCATGAAAATCCTTCTGAAAAGGAAATACCTTTGAATTTTGTTCTCATTATAAACTATGTAATCTATTCACTACTGATGAGATGAAATTTCTATTCACAGCAACAACGCCGTTTAGACCTCATCACAATCACACACCCTGACAACCTCTACCCCGAGGAAACTAAGAGGATAGTATTTGTATCCTCCCGAGTGCACCCCGGAGAAACTCCAGCTTCATTTGTATGTCAAGGTAAGATGTGATGCATATCGATTTCTGTATAAGTGTCAAGCAAATATCTAATATATATGTGTTGTGTCTTCAATACATATCTGTTCCTGTCTATAACCACACGAACCAAGTATGCTTAGAGTTAAACGTTTAGAGTTAACCCTCAACAGAAGAGGCCAATTTTGCGTAGTGATGTAATGACAATATAGTGATGTCATTACAATTTGCGCTGACTCGTTTAATGCCAATATGAATGTAGCAACATTATTTTTGTGCAAAATATTATTGAAACAAGCTTTTAAACTTTATTTATTTTACAACGATTGCGAAGCATGTTCTAACAACTTATATTAATCACTCTCGTTGGCGCGGATGAAAGTGTATATGTGGTCATTCGTGTGAGAGGAAACCGGAGTACCCGGAGAAAACCCACCTGTCCGATCTGGCGACCACCGTACCATCTCACATACTTCCCGGTCCGAGGATCGAACCCGGGTTGCATTGTTGAGAAGCGAGCGTGCTAACCACTGCGCTAATCGGACAGCCATTAAAACAAGCGCTATATGTAATGTGATAAAAAGGTGTTTCATAAAATATGGTATGAAATCATGTAAGATCATATATGTGTAGTTGAGCAACGGCTCATTTTCTTTCAACACTACGACAGACGGATCTGTAGTCCAGTAGTTAACACGCTGAACTGGTAATCCAGGGATCGCAAGTTCGATCCCCTGTCTGACCCTAATAAAATTAACAGTCTCTCAGATGGGACGTTAAACCGAGGTCTCGTGTCGGTGCTTTACACCGTGCACGTAAAAGAACCAGAGGAGACTTTGGAATGGGTCTCTGTCTGTATCATGCACTATCCTCCAAAAATCTAAAATGACTAATCTCTTCAGGAGGCGTCGCTCATATGGGCAACCGGTAGCGACTATAGATAAACGTAAAACACACTCCACACACACAACACTACGAAACATTGTAAGCATTCTTGTGCATTCACATTGCAGGAGGCATTCATTTACAGAGTATGCTACATTTAATTCAATTTTAGACTTCATAAAAAATTCAATAACTTTGATTGTATTTCACCATTACCAGTGACAGGTTCCAAGAAAATAAATGAAGCTTAATCCATGCATGGCTGCCATGTCAATCAAAGCTTTCACCGTACTTTTAAAATACTTCCTTGTTTGTTCCCCCAATTCCAATATATTGTATTGAATCTAAATGACTTGTATTCTGTACTTTCCTGAAAAACAGAAGTTTGTGAAAGTCATGATAGCGTATTCGCTTCATTTTGTGAAAGGTCCGGAGTTCGCGCCCAGCTGTAGCCGTGACGATTGTGCGATTAAGCTAGGAACTTAAATTGCACATTGCCTCTTCTCTCTCTCCCTCATTGTGCTGGATTCCATCAGGAATGAGGTCTCAACTCTCTCGAGCGATGTAACTAAGGTTGTAAGAACTTGTTTCGCAATCGAGCTCAAATAAATTATTTTCTGGTATTGAAGATTTGGATAATTGATTTCTAAGTTTTATGTTCTTTTTCGTGTATTTTATGTGTACAAGCTTTCCCTGTATCTATTAATATCTTATGTGGAGCACCCTGTTTAGTTTAAACTTTATTTATTTTACAACGATTGCGAAGTAAGTTTTAACAACTTATATTAATCGCTCTCGTTGGCGAGGATGAAAGCGTAAATGTGGTCATTCGTGTTGGAGGAAACCGGAGTACCCGGAGAAAACCCACCTGTCCGATCTGGCAACCACCGTACCATCTCACATACTTCCCGGTCCGAGGATTGAACCCAGGTTGCATTGGTGAGAAGCGAGCGCACTAACCACTGCGCTAATCGGCACCCTGTTATGTAATGGTATTCGCCCCTCCCCCTGCCACCCTGCCACAATGATTTCCTGGTCAAGTTTAAGTAAATTTAAGCAAAGCTGTGTGGATGTAAGTCTGGTTAACCACTGGAGCCTGCCCAGGAAAGGTGTTGTTAGGTAAACTGCCCGCCGGCGATATAGCCCAAAATAGTGCTGATGCAGGCGTAAAACCCGAAATATAACATATAACATAAGTATTGTGCACCATGTGTATGTGTGTAGTGTTATTCGTACTGCCAAAAAAGTAAAGTGAATTGATAACGTAGGAACCAAAAATAGTTCTCTCTATGCATGTCATACAGCTGTTATCCATACCGTTACCCTACAGTTAGGGTCAGCTCATTGGTGGCATATTGGCATGAACTATTTCACAATTCTAAAAGGGGGATTTGTTTTGTATTTTTTGGAAAAATAGCTCATTTTAACCCTTTGCTTGCTGAGTAAATAAAATCACATTTGTAAACAACATAGATCCAGATCAGCCGCGGTGTAGCACCACATCTGATCAGGATCTATGTGGTTTGCTATTCAGCCAAGTGTTTTAGCTCCACTATCCGAATAGCAAGCAGCATAGAGCCTGATCAGACTACACGTTCTGTGGGGGGACAGAGGAGGTGGTGCCAACTACCTTAAGAGCAATTTTGTGAATGTTGCAGGGTTTATGGATTTCCTCATCAGCAACCATCCGGTTGCAAAGACGTTGCGGGAACACATTGTTTTTAAAGTTGTACCTATGCTGAATCCAGATGGAGTGTATCTCGGAAACTACAGGTATGTTATCTCGTTATAGTAATATCGAAAAGGCATCACCAACACGAAACCAAATTACAATCTACATATACATCCGGTATGTTGAATTGCAATCGACACAGCCGTAGTTTGACCATTTTTCGCAAGATGACGTTTCTCGTCGATCGCAAGCTTTCCACTTGTCCCATAATAAATTATTTTCCAAATTGTCATTGTCTTATAACCGTGACATGGGTATAAAGGACAAAAACACCGTAATATCGTATTTAATTTTTAATAAATACATCACATACATGTAAATAACATTTAACAAGCAGTGAACACATTCTAAGTACTCAACTATCTTCATCGATTGTTTGCACAGACATGGCGGTACATCTTTGATCAGGTAAATTTGCTGAATGAATGTCTCACTTCAGCGAAAAACTGGCACTTTGATATAACGAGTGCGAAATACTCCACATTTACCCTGAAAGAAAGAGTTTCAAATTAACCCAAAAGTTTGACTTTACGAAATTAGACATAGACAAAGTCAATTAGTTATATACAAAATAATAGTATTTGAAATGGGTCATTGATCCGACTTTGACACAACCGGTGAATTTAACACAATCAGTGAATTTAACATAACCGACTTTGACACAACCTGTGAATTTAACCGACTTTAAGATAACGAAAATAGACTGTCTGTATTTCAATTTTTCAACGTTTCGGATAATAATTACCGTACTTACTCACCTATAAGGCAGGATTTTCCAGATTATTGTCTCAAAGTTGATTCCCATCTTATAAGCGAGCGATAAAAATTTAAAAAATCAGTTTCTTCCAACTCAATAATTGATGACCTTTGAGAAATAACTGAAAGGGTGTAACAAAAACGTAGACGTTCACAGCTCTATCTGTAAACTGAATTTATTGTTGTGCATCAGTGCTTTTACAGAACAATTTGTTTATTTTTACTTCTCAGTGGTTTCCATTTTCTCAACCCGTCTTATACACAGGTCTATGCAAAATACAACTGATTTAAGACCAAAGTTGGCGGGTCGTCTTATAGTCGAGATCGTCTTATAGTCGAGATCGTCTTATAGTCGAGTATGTACGGTATCATTCTTCAGCAAATATTAAAAACATAAAAATTCATATATTATTTTTAATTAACCCATTCAACACCAAGTAACTGACATGGACTGGTCTATGATATTTTTAGACCAATATATTAATAAGAACATAACATTTGGAGCAGTTCATTTATCAAAATGGGTAATTTTGTCTAAAAATAGTAATATTACTTTCAAAAAGTGCAGATCCTGATGAGACGGCTCGTCACGAGCCGGCTCATCTGGATCTACACTTTTTGTAAACCTATTTAGAGGTCTGTGGTGTTTAAAGGGTTAAGGTAAAACTAAATAAAAATGTATTCAGAGCAGCATTCATTATTTGATGAAAATTGCTTAAAATCTTAATATAATTATTGTTGAGATTAAAGTGATGCATTTAGATCTAAACCTAAATCAACTTAATGTGACTTCTTGGATAATTGCATCAGTGTCTCAAGGAAGCATGGATGTCACTCTCTGTCACGTTAAAGCTTGACATGTTAACTGAACGTGCTCAATAAAACCCAATACAGCATTGTGATGAACATGCTGTGTCATTGTTCAGGGTGTTGATCAAATTACGCTATTGTACTTAGATGATTTCAAGGGGGTTGTATTTTAACATATTATGAAATAAATGTCTCTTTGCGAATTACTCAATTGAGAGTATCCATGCCACCTATTTTCATATGCAATGTTTTACTGTGCCCTCTCAGGCTTCCCTTCCCCACCTCAGAGAAGCGGGTGTATGTAGCTGTATACATGTCAGGCAAGAACTTATCTGCTCAATCACTTCAGTCTGGTGTGTCCTACCTTTATCAATCTTGTGTGTTTTACGTTTATTTATCGTCGCTACCCCCGCCTCTGTGGTCGAGTGGTTAAGGTCGCCGACTTGTATACCACTGTAACCTATCATCACTGATGGTCACGGGTTCGAGCCACGCTCAGGCCGCGTCTCATTTATATGAACAAGTTGGCAGTTTCTTACGGAGGTTGGTGCACCCAAGTACTGGTTAACCGCTGGAGCCTGCCCAGGAAAGGTGTTGTTAAGTAAACTGCCTGCCGGCGATATAGCCCGAAATGGTGCTGATGCAGGCGTAAACCCCCCCCGAAATATCGTCGCTACCGTTTGCCCATATGAGCGACGCCTCCTGAAGAGATTAGTCGTTTTAGAGGATAGTGCAATGATACAGACATAGAACCATTCCAGAGTCTCCTCTGGTTCTTTTACGTGCACAGTGTAAAGCACCGACATGAGACCTCAGTTTAAAGTACCATCTGACTGTTAATTTTATTAGGGTCAGACGGGGGATTGAACCTGCGATCCCTGGATTACCAGTCCAACGTGTTAGCCACCAATCTTGGTAGGGAGGTTGCTTGTGACCTGTAGTTAAATCACTATTGTGTTTGGTGTCAATACATTGAAGTTCAAGGTCACGCTGACCTTTAATTTACCAGAACTTACATCTTCAATAACTTCCGAACTGTTTAGCCCATGTTCATCAAACTTGGTATGGAGGAGGTTGATATGACAAGTAGAAGACCCTATAATTTTGGTAGTAAGTGGATTAGAAACCGTGGTTACCGTGACCTTTAAAATCCCCAATTTTTTCAGATGGAAAAATAACACATATGCAAATTTATCCTAGTGTTAACTTTAGTAAACCACCATTTACAGAGATATTTATGATTTTGCTAAAAAATATCCACAAAGGGAGGTAATTTACAAATGGTAATTTCAACAAAGCAGATCGTTTGTGTTCATATTTTCCAAATTTTACTTTATACCGGAATAATTTATTATTGAAAAATGAAAATATAAGACAATAATCACAATATTTAATCATCCGATCATTACAATATCTCGGTGTGCAGCACATTCTAAGTTAATGCATTTATGGGGCTTTAAAAATTAAAACCTTTTTCGCTAACATACTAATGAACGGTTTAATTACCTTGCTTGTTAGGAAGGTTTGTGGTGATACATGGGTTAATGATAAACATCATTATCACTGACCTTTATAAGAAAACACTTCTGAACAGTGGCACGTACATTTGTCAATCTGGACAGAAAGGTTGGTGATAACCTATGGAAGACCTCTATTGAATGTGGAGTCAATCGGTTAAAGCGACAATATATCGTAAAAATCATATAAAATGCATTTTTTCACGTATAAATGCATTTCTACTACACATTTTTCCGAATACATTTGAACACTAACATTGAATCAACGGTCATCAGAGTCAATACTAAGCGAGAGGTAATGTCATTTTAGGGATAATTTAACTAAGACTAGTCTACAAATAAATATATATAGGCACAAATGTGAGATATAACGGCAAATCTGTTCCATGAATCGTGTTATTCATGATACACGAGTTGTTTTACGCTAGGAAGTCGTCCCTATTTACATTATTTATGTTATGTCAACAAACCACGTATACTACGTTTGTTTATTAGTTGAAATGCTCAGAAAATACATTCTGTAGAAATTTGTGTTTTCATCGATGTAGTGTCGCTTTAAAGGTAGAGATCACAGTGTCACCGAACAGTAAAATTGAATGTGTTTTTGCTCAATGGTTCAATAATGTAAATATCACAAATATAATACATTGAACATGTCTACATCCCCGCGAGGGGTTCGACATTAAAGGAAGATAGATAGAT
Organism: Archivesica marissinica; assembly: GCA_014843695.1. Taxonomy (NCBI): domain Eukaryota; kingdom Metazoa; phylum Mollusca; class Bivalvia; order Venerida; family Vesicomyidae; genus Archivesica; species Archivesica marissinica. The sequence goes on along the minus strand of CM026397.1, from coordinate 37,975,145 downwards.
AATGTTAATACTAGATTTTTGATACTTCGTACTAACACGTTTAATGATTCAATTTGTTACAGATGTTCTCTGATGGGGTTTGATTTAAACCGTCACTGGCAGGAACCATCCCCGTGGGCTCACCCGACACTCTATGCTACAAAGAACCTCCTCATGGAATACGATAGAGATGAAGTAAGTTCAGACAGGTTGTTGTTCACGATGTTGTTTATGTGGATGAAGTAAGTTCAGACTGGTTGTTGTTCACGATGTGGATGAAGTAAGTTCAGACAGGTTGTTGTTCACAATGTGGATGAAGTAAGTTCAGACTGGTTGTTGTTCACAATGTGGATGAAGTAAGTTCAGACTGGTTGTTGTTCACAATGTGGATGAAGTAAGTTCAGACTGGTTGTTGTTCACAATGTGGATGAAGTAGGTTCAGACTGGTTGTTGTTCACGATGTGGATGAAGTAAGTTCAGACTGGTTGTTGTTCACAATGTGGATGAAGTAAGTTCAGACTGGTTGTTGTTCACAATGTGGATGAAGTAAGTTCAGACTGGTTGTTGTTCACAATGTGGATGAAGTAGGTTCAGACTGGTTGTTGTTCACGATGTGGATGAAGTAAGTTCAGACTGGTTGTTGTTCATGATGTGGATGAAGTAAGTTCAGACTGGTTGTTGTTCATGATGTGGATGAAGTAGGTTCAGACTGGTTGTTGTTCACGATGTGGATGAAGTAAGTTCAGACTGGTTGTTGTTCATGATGTGGATGAAGTAAGTTCAGACTGGTTGTTGTTCATGATGTGGATGAAGTAAGTTCAGACTGGTTGTTGTTCATGATGTGGATGAAGTAAGTTCAGACTGGTTGTTGTTCATGATGTGGATGAAGTAAGTTCAGACTGGTTGTTGTTCACGATGTGGATGAAGTAAGTTCAGACTGGTTGTTGTTCACAATGTGGATGAAGTAAGTTCAGACTGGTTGTTGTTCACAATGTGGATGAAGTAAGTTCAGACTGGTTGTTGTTCACGATGTGGATGAAGTAAGTTCAGACTAGTTGTTGTTCACGATGTGGATGAAGTAAGTTCAGACTGGTTGTTGTTCATGATGTGGATGAAGTAAGTTCAGACTGGTTGTTGTTCACAATGTGGATGAAGTAAGTTCAGACTGGTTGTTGGTCACGATGTGGTTTATGTGGATGAAGTAAGTTCAGACTGGTTGTTGGTCACGATGTGGTTTATGTGGATGAAGTAAGTTCAGACTGGTTGTTGTTCATGATGTGGATGAAGTAAGTTCAGACTGGTTGTTGTTCATGATGTGGATGAAGTAAGTTTAGACTGGTTGTTGTTCACAATGTGGCTGAAGTAAGTTCAGACTGGTTGTTGATCACAATGTGGTTTATGTGGATGAAGTAAGTTCAGACTGGTTGTTGTTCATGATGTGGATGAAGTAAGTTCAGACTGGTTGTTGTTCATGATGTGGATGAAGTAAGTTTAGACTGGTTGTTGTTCATGATGTGGATGAAGTAAGTTCAGACTTGTTGTTGTTCACGATGTGGATGAAGTAAGTTTAGACTGGTTGTTGTTCATGATGTTGTTTATGTGGATGAAGTAAGTTCAGACTGGTTGTTGTTCACAATGTGGATGAAGTAAGTTCAGACTGGTTGTTGTTCACGATGTGGTTTATGTGGATGAAGTAAATTCAGACTGGTTGTTGTTCATGATGTGGTTTATGTGGATGAAGTAAGTTCAGACTGGTTGTTGTTCACGATGTGGATGAAGTAAGTTTGGACTGGTTGTTGTTCACAATGTGGTTTTTAGTCCGCCTCCGTGGTCGAGTGGTTAAGGTCGCTGACTTGTATACCACTGTAACCTATCATCACTGATGTTCACGGGTTCGAGCCCCGCTCAGGCCGTGTCTCATTTATATGAAAAAGTTGGCAGTTTCTTACGGAGGTTGGTGCACCCAAGTACTGGTTAACCGCTGGAGCCTGACCAGGAAAGGTGTTGTTAAGTAAACTGCCCGCCGGCGATATAGCCCAAAATGGTGCTGATGCAGGCGTAAAACCCGAAATATAACATAACATAACGATGTGGTTTATGTGGATGAAGTAAGTTCAGACTGGTTGTTGTTCACGATGTGGATGAAGTAAGTTCAGACTGGTTGTTGTTCATGATGTGGATGAAATAAGTTCAGACTGGTTGTTGTTCACGATGTGGTTTATGTGGATGAATTCAGTTCAGACTGGTTGTTGTTCATGATGTGGATGAAGTAAGTTCAGACTAGTTGTTGTTCATGATGTGGATCTAGTAAGTTCAGACTGGTTGTTGTTCACGATGTGGATGAAGTAAGTTCAGACTGGTTGTTGTTCACGATGTGGTTTATGTGGATGAAGTAAGTTCAGACTGGTTGTTGTTCACGATGTGGTTTATGTGGATGAAGTAAGTTCAGACTGGTTGTTGTTCATGATGTGGATGAAGTAAGTTCAGACTGGTTGTTGTTCACGATGTGGTTTATGTGGATGAAGTAAGTTCAGACTGTTTGTTGTTCATGATGTGGATGAAGTAAGTTCAGACTGGTTGTTGTTCACGATGTGGTTTATGTGGATGAAGTAAGTTCAGACTGGTTGTTGTTCATGATGTGGATGAAGTAAGTTCGGACTGGTTGTTGTTCACAATGTGGTTTATGTGGATGAAGTAAGTTCAGACTGGTTGTTGTTCACGATGTGGATGAAGTAAGTTCAGACTGGTTGTTGTTCATGATGTGGATGAAGTAAGTTCAGACTGGTTGTTGTTCACGATGTGGTTTATGTGGATGAAGTAAGTTCAGACTGGTTGTTGTTCATGATGTGGATGAAGTAAGTTCAGACTGGTTGTTGTTCACGATGTGGTTTATGTGGATGAAGTAAGTTCAGACTGGTTGTTGTTCACGATGTGGTTTATGTAGATGAAGTAAGTTCAGACTGGTTGTTGTTCACGATGTGGATAAAGTAAGTTCAGACTGGTTGTTGTTCACGATGTGGTTTATGTGGATGAAGTAAGTTCAGACTGGTTGTTGATCACAATGTGGTTTATGTGGATGAAGTAAGTTCAGACTGGTTGTTGTTCATGATGTGGATAAAGTAAGTTCAGACTGGTTGTTGTTCATGATGTGGATGAAGTAAGTTCAGACTGGTTGTTGTTCATGATGTGGATGAAGTAAGTTCAGACTGGTTGTTGTTCACGATGTGGATGAAGTAAGTTCAGACTGGTTGTTGTTCATGATGTGGATGAAGTAAGTTCAGACTGGTTGTTGTTCATGATGTGGATGAAGTAAGTTCAGACTGGTTGTTGTTCACGATGTGGATGAAGTAAGTTCAGACTGGTTGTTGTTCATGATGTGGATGAAGTAAGTTCAGACTGGTTGTTGTTCATGATGTGGATGAAGTAAGTTCAGACTGGTTGTTGTTCATGGTGTGGATGAAGTAAGTTCAGACTGGTTGTTGATCACAATGTTGTTTATGTGGATTAAGTAAGTTCAGACTGGTTGTTGTTCATGATGTGGATGAAGTAAGTTCAGACTGGTTGTTGTTCATGGTGTGGATGATGTAAGTTCAGACTGGTTGTTGATCACAATGTTGTTTATGTGGATTAAGTAAGTTCAGACTGGTTGTTGTTCATGGTGTGGATGAAGTAAGTTCAGACTGGTTGTTGATCACAATGTTGTTTATGTGGATTAAGTAAGTTCAGACTGGTTGTTGTTCATGGTGTGGATGATGTAAGTTCAGACTGGTTGTTGTTCACAATGTGGTTTATGTGGATGAAGTAAGTTCAGACTGGTTGTTGTTCATGATGTGGATGAAGTAAGTTCAGACTGGTTGTTGTTCACGATGTGGTTTATGTGGATGAAGTAAGTTCAGACTGGTTGTTGTTCACGATGTGGTTTATGTAGATGAAGTAAGTTCAGACTGGTTGTTGTTCACGATGTGGATGAAGTAAGTTCAGACTGGTTGTTGTTCACGATGTGGTTTATGTGGATGAAGTAAGTTCAGACTGGTTGTTGTTCATGATGTGGATGAAGTAAGTTCAGACTGGTTGTTGTTCACGATGTGGTTTATGTGGATGAAGTAAGTTCAGACTGGTTGTTGTTCACGATGTGGTTTATGTAGATGAAGTAAGTTCAGACTGGTTGTTGTTCACGATGTGGATAAAGTAAGTTCAGACTGGTTGTTGTTCACGATGTGGTTTATGTGGATGAAGTAAGTTCAGACTGGTTGTTGTTCATGATGTGGATGAAGTAAGTTCAGACTGGTTGTTGTTCACGATGTGGTTTATGTGGATGAAGTAAGTTCAGACTGGTTGTTGTTCACGATGTGGTTTATGTGGATGAAGTAAGTTCAGACTGGTTGTTGATCACAATGTGGTTTATGTGGATGAAGTAAGTTCAGACTGGTTGTTGTTCATGATGTGGATAAAGTAAGTTCAGACTGGTTGTTGTTCATGATGTGGATGAAGTAAGTTCAGACTGGTTGTTGTTCATGATGTGGATGAAGTAAGTTCAGACTGGTTGTTGTTCACGATGTGGATGAAGTAAGTTCAGACTGGTTGTTGTTCATGATGTGGATGAAGTAAGTTCAGACTGGTTGTTGTTCATGATGTGGATGAAATAAGTTCAGACTGGTTGTTGTTCATGATGTGGATAAAGTAAGTTCAGACTGGTTGTTGTTCACAATGTGGATAAAGTAAGTTCAGACTGGTTGTTGTTCATGATGTGGTTTATGTGGATGAAGTAAGTTCAGACTGGTTGTTGTTCACAATGTGGATAAAGTAAGTTCAGACTGATTGTTGTTCACGATGTGGTTTATGTGGATGAAGTAAGTTCAGACTGGTTGTTGTTCACGATGTGGTTTATGTGGATGAAGTATGTTCAGACTGGTTGTTGTTCACGATGTGGATGAAGTAAGTTCAGACTGGTTGTTGTTCATGATGTGGATGAAGTAAGTTCAGACTGGTTGTTGTTCATGATGTGGATGAAGTAAGTTCAGACTGGTTGTTGTTCACGATGTGGTTTATGTGGAAGGAAGTTCAGACTGGTTGTTGGTCATGATGTGGATGAAGTAAGTTCAGACTGGTTGTTGTTCACGATGTTGTTTATGTGGATGAAGTAAGTTCAGACTGGTTGTTGTTCATGATGTGGATGAAGTAAGTTCAGACTGGTTGTTGTTCACGATGTGGTTTATGTGGATGAAGTAAGTTCAGACTGGTTGTTGTTCATGATGTGGATGAAGTAAGTTCAGACTGGTTGTTGTTCACGATGTGGTTTATGTGGATGAAGTAAGTTCAGACTGGTTGTTGTTCACGATGTGGTTTATGTGGATGAAGTATGTTCAGACTGGTTGTTGTTCACGATGTGGATGAAGTAAGTTCAGACTGGTTGTTGTTCATGATGTGGATGAAGTAAGTTCAGACTGGTTGTTGTTCATGATGTGGATGAAGTAAGTTCAGACTGGTTGTTGTTCACGATGTGGTTTATGTGGAAGTATGTTCAGACTGGTTGTTGTTCACGATGTGGTTTATGTGGAAGTAAGTTCGGTTTTTGTTCCCGATAAAGTTTATGTTGGGTATTGTGCAAGTTGTAACACAAATAGATCTTTCATCCATTTATAATATTTTTGTTTTACGGCCCTTTAGCACTATAGAAGGAAACTAGATGTATGGATTTGTAGTCCAGAGAAGTAACCCCATTGTCTCTCCAGAGATAGCTGTGTGTTTGGATTTGTATTAAAGAGAATTAAGCACACAATATCTGTCCAGAGATGGAAACTGTGTGTGTGGATAGAATTAACCACGATGGATTGTGTGTTGTGGAAGCTACCTGCTTGGATTTGTTGTCCAGTGGATTAACCACAATATCTGTCCTGAGATGGACACTATGTGCTTGGATTGGTATTACTGGAAACCAACCACAATATCTGTCCTGAGATGGACACTATGTGCTTGGATTGGTATTACTGGAAACCAACCACAATATCTGTCCTGAGATGGACACTATGTGCTTGGATTGGTATTACTGGAAACCAACCACAATATCTGTCCTGAGATGGACACTATGTGCTTGGATTGGTATTACTGGAAACCAACCACAATATCTGTCCTGAGATGGACACTATGTGCTTGGATTGGTATTACTGGAAACCAACCACAATATCTGTCCTGAGATGGACACTATGTGCTTGGATTGGTATTACTGGAAACCAACCACAATATCTGTCCTGAGATGGACACTATGTGCTTGGATTGGTATTACTGGAAACCAACCACAATATCTGTCCTGAGATGGACACTATGTGCTTGGATTGGTATTACTGGAAACCAACCACAATATCTGTCCTGAGATGGACACTATGTGCTTGGAGTGGTATTACTGGAAACCAACTGGAATTAACCACACTGTCTGTCCAGAGATGGAAACTGTGTGTGTGGATTAGTTGTCTAGTACTCCTGGGGCTGGGACAGAGTTGTATGCATTTTTATGTATAGGGACAAATTAATTTTTATATGGTAGTATAGGTCCTAGGCTTTAAATAAAATTTGGGTTCTCGCTCGAAAACCCTATAGATTTTTCCCAACATGCCCCAAAAGCTTGCCCGGTTATATCTCGGCCATTTCTTGAGCGATTTTGACAATCTTTTTTTTTAATAGATGTTTTTTGGGTGTGAAACACGTTTAAAACAATATGAAATCGATATGGAGTCTCTATCAAGTGATTCCAATGTCAATCAAAAAATACAGACAATGTTCCAGCACATGTTCTACATTCACCATTCTGGCAGAAAAAGAACACCAATGGCTGTATTGAATGCCGAGTATGCACACAGTCTAGGACGTGGTGGAAAAATCTCTGTCACCTCTTTGAATCGACAGGCGCTAGCTATGAGCTACACAGAACTTCGCCGGTACCAGCATGACATGGCCATGTTCACTGTCAAAATGAAGCGGACATGAAGTTGCCAGCCCATTTTGACCCAGGGAACTTCACCATCAGCAGCAATGCATAACTGGGACCACGAAGATGCAAATTCATCTGAACACGATACGGTGTGTGTCCTCTACCAGCATAAGCCTACGGTCATCCTATCCAAACCCAAGCGCTCTGACACATCAGTTGTTCATGGTCCGAAAGCCCTAAAGGAAATATTGCCATGCCAGCAGCTACAATAATTTGGAGAAAATACGAAAAAGTATGACCTACCTACATCCTACAAAGGCCACGGTCAACCAGCAGTCTACGATGACATTAGGCGGGACAAGATACTATCCGATATGGCTTGGGCTATATGCAGACTTAACTTGGAACCCCGTGATAGCCACATGGCAGACTTGTATATCCGACAAGTCAAACTATGCAATCGTGGAGTGCAAGTAATGCGGTTTGGACGGATGGCAATGTCCCACTCAAGTAAGTTGCATTTACGCCCGTAGTGCCACATTACATAAACAACGGGGAAGTTGTATACACAGAGTTGAATAACATCAAGTCCCTGTGTTCTCAACTAGTACAATCATATATTACACTCTATGCCGATGAGAAGTTGTACAGTGTAGCAAAAATGATACAGCTTCGGAGACCAGATGAGTTCAAATGCATCATATTGTGTTTAGGGACGTTCCACGCTGCGAAAAACTTGCTTAAGTGCTGTGGCAGGAGCATCAAAGGAAGTAGTGCAGAGCATGTATGGCTTGAGACACGTATCTACGGGCCATCTGTAATCCAGACCTCGATTCTTAATGCGGGTCATTACGCTCGGTCGCTTGATGCTCAAATGATCCTGGCCGAAGCGATGCAGCGCCTACTGTTGAAGGAATTCTTTAAAAGTACTGGAGTTGACAAATATGTCACAGAATTTAAGCTTTTGGCCAGCCTCAGCAGTGCAATGAAGTATGGAGCCCGAGAGCGCAACAAGAAGTTGCTCGATCAGTTCAAAGCTTCTTCTACTCAGCTGTTGAGTGACCTTGATGAGTTCATAGAGTCAAGAGTCAAGGAGTGCGAGAATTTCAAATTCTGGTACCAGTACTTGTCTCAGTTCCAGGTGGTCTTAGATCTTCTTCGTGCCGACGGAGAGGGTTCTTGGGACCCCCACCTCGATGCCATGCAGCGGACACTGTATGAATGTGCCACATGGGACTGCACACACTACCTTCGCTGGGGGACAGTCTACCTTGAAAACAATAGAAACTTGCCTCAGGAGGTGTATGAGAACATTGCAGAATGTAACTCCTTCTCTGTGAAGGACAAGCTTGGTGTCTGTCTTTACATCTGTGGGGGTGACCAAAAGCTCGAGCAAACAATAAATCTTTCTTCAAAATGCAGTGACAGCATCATTGGGCATTGCAAGCGGAAACAATTTGTCGCCAAATGGGATCTGATCTTTCACGAGATGATAGGTGTGAACAACTTGCTTCGTGAAATTACAGGTGTTCATGAACACACGTCAGAAGCCTATGTACATCATGAATCATCCCAATCCTACACGAACAAGAGCGAAGAAAATATCCAGAACTGTGTCCGCTTTATTGAGGAAAGGAGGGTCTCCTTTCTCAACTGATTGCCCAAAGAAGCTTCACAACTTTGTAACCAAACAAGGCATGCCTGAAAACATAAGAAGTGAGTTGCTGAATGCGACAGACATTGGGAAAGAAGCTTATGAGCATTTTCACCATGAGCGCTTCATCACGAGAAATGTATGACTAGACAGTCCGATCAGCCGTCGCAAGATCCATACAATGATCAGCATAAAGAACAACAAGCCGAAGCCAACTGTAAAGCAAACTGTGAGACAAGTCAATAATCACAGACAAGTCTATTGACATTGCTCGACACAGACACATTACAACTAATGAGCTCCTCAAGTATGATGTTTTACCTAGTCCCATGATGTTTGACGCCGACGGCTACATGATCCACCCAGAGAAAAGTCTGCTCATACGTGAGCTTGAGCTTGTCCTGACTGATGCTGATATGCAGTATATGCATTGTGATAATTCTGCATTTATTATCGACGTCGTGACCCTAGTCCGCCACCTACCACTTCAGGGGCTGAAGGCAGTCGGTGTCCTGCTCACACTCTTTAGCGATCTACCACAAACATGGCCGCTGTGACTATGTCTTTGACATCTATACTAGAGAGCCTTCCATAAAAGACCCAAGAACACGAGAGAAGGAGTACTGCACCTTCGATTGTTTTAACTGAAATCACCCCTGAGTCTCCACTTTCACAGATGGCTAACTTCTGGCCATCACAACAGAACAAGATGATGCTGGAACAGCTTATTTACAAACATGTCTCTGGTCTCGCCATGGACTTACCACACCCTACTGTCGTGAGTCAGCTATCAATGCAGGGCGACGACTGGCCATGTACTTCCTTGTATAAAGGCAACAGAACAGTACTTCCTGAATTGTACTCACAGCTAGACGAGGCAGACTTGCGGCTGGTTCTCCATGCCTTCAACTGTGCTAAGGCAGGCTACAAAACCAAAACAATGACGTTGCTGTGGCCCTACTCTACCACTTACCTATCCTGATAGAAGCAGGATTAAGCGAGCTCTGGGTGCGAGGTGGATGCGGGAAAACTGTGCGATTTATCCCACTGCACATTTTGCACGAACGTCAAGGTCAAGACGTTTGCAATGTCCTTCCCGCCTTGCACTGCTTGACTGGATGTGATGCAACGAGCAAAGTAGGCACCAAGAAAGCTGCCCTCAAAGCCCAGCCCACCCAATTGCTTAGAAATTCCGGTAGAGAAATGACAATTACACCCGAGACCAAGGCTTATGCTGAAAAATTCCTTGGGTTTGGTTTTAAGAGAGAGTAACCAATATTCGTCTTTCACACAGCTTCGTGCCCAAATATATCATCAGACCAAGGGCTCGTCACATCAAAATGTACCTCCAATGTGCTTCCACATATAATGCGAGTCTTATTCGGTACATACTCGATTATCCACATCTTCCAACCAGCATCATAGATCCACTACATTTTGGGTATCAGCTAGAGAACGAGTGCCTTGTTCCAGTCACAAGAGCGATGGACAGTGACCTGTAACTGTGGCAAGTGTGCTCGAGCCACATGTACATGCCGCATGGAGGAGGTAGGCTGTACCCCTTTCTGCAAGTGCATGAAGTTGCAAGATGATGCCTGCACCAATCCATATAATTAGATCTGTTTCATTGTGATGTGGGTGTTAATCTTAATAAATTTGTGTCATTAAAAATTTCAGACCTGATCAATTTTTAGTTTCTCCGGAAGAACTTCAAAGCCCCTACCATGTAAACAAGTTCTCAAATCAACTAAATTTTGCATTTATCATGTTCAACAGCCAAACAAAACTCTATTTTAAAAAAAGATTGTCAAAATCGCTCAAGAAATGGCCGAAATTTGAAAGGTATGGTTTCTCGCCCGGCGGAGATTGTAGAACATGTGCTGGAACATGGTCTGTATTTTCAATTGACATTGGAATCACTTGATAGAGACTCCATATCAATTTTATATTGTTTTTAAACGTGTTTCACACCCCAAAAAAACTCTATTAAAAAAAAGATTGTCAAAATCGCTCAAGAAATGGCCGAGATATGACTGGTATGGTTTCTAGCCCGGTGGGCAACTTTTGGGGCATGCTGGGAAAAATCTATAGGGTTTTCGAGCGAGAACCCAATTTTTTTTTAAAGCCTAGGACCTATACTACCATATAAAAGTGGGTTTTCCCCTATACATAAAAATGCATACAACTCAGGCCCAGCCCCTAGAGTTAGGGGAATTAACCACACTGTCTGTCCAGAGATGGAAACTGTGTGTGTGGATTAGTTGTCTAGAGAATTAACCACACTGTCTGTCCAGAGATGGAAATTGCTTGTGTGACTTTGTAGTGCAGAGAATTAACAGCAATATCTGCTCTGAGATGGCAACTATTTTCCAATGAATGATTGATTTTTCTCAGTGAAAGAAAATGCTATATTTCACTGTTTTCAAACAAATTTTCTCTGTCACTGCCTGAGTTTCGTATTCCTCCGCCGTTGGTTGTGCTTTTGTGTTTTAGCTATTTTCTGACAATCATAAACAGTTAATTATAAAGTAATAATATATTTTAATGAATTTGTTTTGTCTGTAATTTTAAATTTTGACAGCAAACAGAAACTAACTTGAAAATTATACCGGAACTATCTCTTATTATGGACGTTCACTCTAACATAGTGGTTGTGTGGTTATGTATATACCGTATTGAGATGAGGCTCCCGACATGGGCAGCTAAGATGAATTAAATTTGATAACAACTATTATATTAGCCCAAATCATTGGAAGTCATAAACACAAATCTTCTTTTTTCATCTTGTGATCACCGAAATATGTATTTCCATTCGTTGCTAACGCCTCTCGTGGAAATAGAAATTTCGTAGATCACTCGATAAAATATAATCTTATCTTACACTATTAAACAGAAATATGCTCTATATTTTCGGATTGGTAGTCCAGAGAATTACCCATTCTACCACTTTTAAATTATCTTGTGATTAGATGTAATTTCATTTTCTGTCTGATATTGATAAGACGTGCGTGTGTGATTTACCCGGGGCTTGAGTGAGAACATGATTTGGGAGAGATATTCTCCCTGGCTCAGCCTCACTTCTATTTTGAGAGAGAGTCTTTTCCCCTATAGAATATATTGGAGAACCCACACACACACTTTACACTTTAACCCTTTCAACCCCAAGTAACTGACATGGACTGGTGCATGCTATTTTTAGACCAATAAATTAATAAGAAAATTACATTTGGACCAGTTCATTTCATCAAAATGGGTAATTTTATCTAAAAATAGTAATAATTATTACTGGCAAAAAAGTGCAGATCCTGATGAGACGGCTCGTTACGAGCCGGCTCATCTGGATCTACACTTTTCATAAGCCTATTTAGAGGCCTGTGGGGTTGAAAGGGTTAAGCAGCAAAAATGTTTTATATATTCAAATAAATGCAACAAATGTTAATTTTATTCCCGTAATATGTCTATTCTTAGACCCATAAAAAATGACAGGTCAATCTGTGGTTTATGTTTGCCTCAGTTTAAGGTATAGTCCGCCTCCGTGGGCGAGTGGTTACGGTTGCTAACTTGTATACCACTGTAACCTATCATCACTGATGGTCACGGGTTCGAGCCCCGCTCAGGCCGTGTCTCATTTATATGAAAAAGTTGGCAGTTTCTTACAGAGGTTGGTGCACCCAAGTACTGGTTAATCGCTGGAGCCTGCCCAGGAAAGGTGTTGTTAAGTAAACTGCCTGCCGGCGATATAGCCCGATATGGTGCTGATGCAGGCGTAAAACCCGAAATATAACATATAAGTTTACGGTATAGACATGTTCTTACCATGTATACCAATGCCACATCAAACCAAAATAATCATTTATAAACATTTACACGAGATAGACTTCATTACCTCATACTTTTATAATTACAACTTCTTGTAATATTTTGATTTTGATTGGCTGATTCAGCCCATGTGATCAGGTTTTATGCTAATTAGGTGTAAAAAAACTGACATTTCCTACCTCAATAAATATGCAGACAAAGAACATTCAATTGTTAGCATACATACTCGCGTATAAGACAAGGATTTTTATCACCAGATTATGGCCACAAAGTTGTCCGTCTTATATGTGATGAAAAAAAAACAATATATAATTTTTATATTTTTAAATAATTTTGTTCCTACTCGATAATTGATGAGCTTATATTGAAATAACTCGAAGGGTGTATCAAAGGTATAGACTTTCATAGCTCTCTCTCTGTAAACTGACCTTGTCAATAGCATTTTAGAAAATCAAATTTATTGTTCAGTGCATCAGTGCATCAGTGCATTGTTTTATGATTTGACATATTTATAATCTTTAATTAATGTATTTGGTCTTTACTTCTGAGTTGTTTCCATTTGTTTAACCCATACATTTACAATCTTTAATTAATGTGTTTGGTCTTTACTTCTGAGTTGTTTCCATTTGTTTAACCCGTACATTTACAATCTTTAATTAATGTGTTTGGTCTTTACTTCTGAGTTGTTTCCATTTTTTTAACCCGTACATTTACAATCTTTAATTAATGTGTTTGGTCTTTACTTCTGAGTTGTTTCCATTTGCTTAACCCGTCTTATACAACGTTTAGGGTCGTCTTATACACGGGTCTATGCAAATACCACTGATTTAGGACCAACATTTAGGGTCGTCTTATAGTGGAGATCGTCTTATTGATTTGATAATATTTTATTGCTCTATATACATGTATATAACAATCGTATGACCGATAAATATACATTTTATTATACATTATTAAGAATTTGATCTCATGCATTCTGATATCTATCTCTACCAAATAAATGTTCAAAGTAGACCAAAGGCTCAAAATCTAGTTTATACAAATTTATTTTAGCTTGATTACGAAACAAGTTCTTACAACCTATATTAATCACTCTCGAGACCTCCTTCCTGATGGAATCCATTGCCACGAGGGAGGGAGAAGAGGCAACGTTGAATTTAAATGCCTTGCCTAAGGGTACAATCGTAATGGCTCCAGCGGGGCTCGAACTCCAGACCTTTCGTATCCACTACGCTATCACGACTTCCACTAAAGCTCAAAATGTAGGTGACTGCGTGAAATGGAAGACACACCCATATAACCCAGCCTCTCTACACAACTATATGATTTGCTTGCAATTTATTTTTGTTTTTCATGGAATATTATGTTATTTCATATTTGTTTTTCATGCTGTTTTTTCACAAACATTTATTTAAAGTCATCTTCCTGCTAAAAAAATATAAATTGCTCTGTATGTTAGTGTCCCATGTATATTAGTGGTGTCCCATGTACGTTAGTGTTCCGTGTATGTTAGTGTCCCATGTACATGAGTGTCCTGTGTACATGAGTGTCCTGTGTATGTTAGTGTCCTGTGTACGTGAGTGTCCTGTGTACATGGGTATCCTGTGTACATGGGTATCCTGTGTACACGAGTGTCCTGTGTATGTTAGTGTCCCATGTACATGAGTGTCCTGTGTACATGATTGTCCTGTGTATGTTAGTGTCCCATGTACATGAGTGTCCCGTGTACATGAGTGTCCTGTGTACATGAGTGTCCTGTGTACATGAGTGTCATGTGTACATGAGTGTCCTGTGTATGTGGGTATCCTGTGTACATGAGTATCCTGTGTACATGAGTGTCCTGTGTACATGAGTGTCCTGTGTACATGAGTGTCCTGTGTACGTGAGTGTCATGTGTACATGGGTATCCTGTGTACACTAGTGTCCTGTGTACATGGGTATCCTGTGTACATGGGTATCCTGTGTACATGGGTATCCTGTGTACATGGGTATCCTGTGTATGTGGGTGTCCCGTGTACATGAGTGTCCCGTGTACGTGGGTATCCTGTGTACATGAGTGTCCTGTGTACATGAGTGTCCTGTGTACATGGGTGTCCCGTGTACATGAGTGTCCCGTGTACATGGGTATCCCGTGTACGTGGGTGTCCTGTGTACGTGGGTGTCCTGTGTACGTGGGTGTCCTGTGTACGTGGGTATCCTGTGTACGTGGGTATCCTGTGTACGTGGGTATCCTGTGTACGTGGGTATCCTGTGTACGTGGGTATCCTGTGTACGTGGGTATCCTGTGTACGTGGGTATCCTGTGTACGTGGGTATCCTGTGTACGTGGGTATCCTGTGTACATGGGTATCCTGTGTACATGGGTATCCTGTGTACATGGGTATCCTGTGTATGTGGGTATCCTGTGTACATGGGTATCCTGTGTATGTGGGTATCCTGTGTACATGGGTATCCTGTGTATGTGGGTATCCTGTGTACATGGGTATCCTGTGTACACTAGTGTCCTGTGTACATGGGTATCCTGTGTACATGGGTATCCTGTGTACATGGATATCCTGTGTACATGGGTATCCTGTGTACACTAGTGTCCTGTGTACATGGGTATCCTGTGTACACTAGTATCCTGTGTACATGGGTATCCTGTGTACATGGGTATCCTGTGTACACTAGTGTCCTGTGTACATGGGTATCCTGTGTACACTAGTGTCCTGTGTACATGGGTATCCTGTGTACATGGGTATCCTGTGTACATGAGTGTCCTGTGTACATGAGTATCCTGTGTACATGGGTATCCTGTGTACATGGGTATCCTGTGTACATGAGTGTCCTGTGTACATGGGTGTCCTGTGTACATGGGTATCCTGTGTACATGGGTGTCCTGTGTACATGGGTATCCTGTGTACATGGGTATCCTGTGTACATGGGTATCCTGTGTACGTGGGTATCCTGTGTACATGAGTATCCTGTGTACATGGGTATCCTGTGTACATGAGTGTCCTGTGTACATGAGTGTCCTGTGTACGTGGGTATCCTGTGTACATGAGTGTCCTGTGTACATGAGTGTCCTGTGTACATGGGTATCCTGTGTACATGGGTATCCTGTGTACATGGGTATCCTGTGTATGTGGGTATCCTGTGTACGTGGGTATCCTGTGTACATGGGTATCCTGTGTACACTAGTGTCCTGTGTATGCAAGTGGCCCATTATTTAATGGCAACAATTTTAATAAAAACATGCTAAAATGATTTACTTCACTGTACATTAATTTCATCATAATATTATAAGTTATTATATAACTACAAGCTAAACAACAAACACTAGGGTTTATTCTAATGTGGAAAGAGTGGTCTGAAAAGGGGCAGTGTGGGTCAGAAAAGAGTCAGGGTGCATCTTGAGCCGCGAAGGAGATATATGCGTGCGGGAGGGGCATTAGGGGGTTACCCCAATAAAAGTTTGCTAACTACTTTGATTGACAGGTAATTATATTTGATCAAAGAAGCAGTATAAAAGTACGTATTGGTGAAAAGTGCAGATAAGTTCTAGTTGATATAGGTCTGCTTCACATGTTGAGGCTTGTATATAATATTATATATAAAAATAAATATTTTTTTTAAAAAGGCTGGGCTAAAATGGGGCAGGATAGTGCACGGTTGCCCTGTCATTCCGCTCTTGGAAAACCCCTAAAACATTATAGATCGTGTTCATTTACAGTTTTGTATATTACGGGCGGCACAGAAAGATTTTTCTATAAAAGTACATTTACAGAATTTGATTATATACATTTACAAGAACATGTCAGTAATTCCTGACTTTCTATGGAGTTATTTATTTAAATAAACAACAGCTCTTCAGTTTGGAAACAAGAAATGTCTCACGATTGATGTTATACAGATATTTGGAATAGATCGGGAGACTGGAATAATGAAGAGCAGATATGAGCGACGCTGAAACATAGATTAGATTTGCAGCAGAGAGCAACTAATACATAATTTCTTCACTTGAGCAATTTTCTAGGAAAGATCAATATTGAGATGTTGTGGGAAGAATATAGATGAAGGCAATCCAAATATTGCTCAATAACGAGTGGTTTTCACCAAAATGGCAGGTTTGGTCAATGTATGGCCTCGTATTTTACCGTTTAGATCATGTAGATAATCGGGCACTAAGGCAAGATAAAAAGTAATGGATCAGAATGTATAATAGTTTGTGTTTTCCGGAGTGCTTTTGGCTGATTGCCTAATATGGTTATTGAAGTGAGACAAGGAGATGCGTGGATCGTAGATGTATGATCTGATCGTGAATTCTAAAATGGCTGTACTCCTACTCATTATGCATGTATGGAGACTCCCAATGTCTGTGTTTGATGGAGACTCCCGATGTCTGTGTGTGATAGAGACTCTCAATGTCTGTGTGTGATGGAGACTCTCAATGTCTGTGTGTGATGGAGACTCTCAATGTCTGTGTGTGATGGAGACTCTCAATGTCTGTGTGTGATAGAGACTCTCAATGTCTGTGTGTGATGGAGACTCCCAATGTCTGTGTGATGGAGACTCCCAATGTCTGTGTGTGATGGAGACTCTCAATGTCTGTGTGTGATAGAGACTCTCAATGTATGTGTGTGATAGAGACTCCCAATGTCTGTGTGTGATGGAGACTCTCAATGTCTGTGTGTGATGGAGACTCTCAATGTCTGTGTGATGGAGACTCCCAATGTCTGTGTGTGATGGAGACTCCCAATGTCTGTGTGTGATGGAGACTCCCAATGTCTGTGTGTGATGGAGACTCCCAATGTTGTGTGTGATGGAGACTCCCATGTCTGTGTGTGATGGAGACTCCCAATGTCTGTGTGTGATGGACTCTCAATGTCTGTGTGTGATGGAGACTCTCAATGTCTGTGAGGACTCCCAATGTCTGTGTGTGATGGAGACTCCCAATGTCTGTGTGTGATGGAGACTCCCAATGTCTGTGTGTGATGGAGACTCCCAATGTCTGTGTGTGATGGAGACTCCCAATGTATGTGTGTGATGGAGACTCCCAATGTGTGTGATGGAGACTCCCATGTGTTTGGAGACTCCCAATGTCTGTGTGTGATGGAGACTCCCAATGTCTGTGTGTGATGGAGACTCCAATGTATGGTGTGATAGAGACTCCCAATGTCTGTGTGATGGAGACTCCCAATGTCTGTGTGATGGAGACTCTCAATGTCTGTGTGTGATGGAGACTCCCAATGTCTGTGTGTGATGGAGACTCTCAATGTCTGTGTGTGATGGAGACTCTCAATGTCTGTGTGTGATGGAGACTCCCAATGTATGTGTGATGGAGACTCCCAATGTATGTGTGATGGAGACTCCCAATGTCTGTGTGATGGAGACTCCCAATGTATGTGTGATGGAGACTCCCAATGTATGTGTGTGATAGAGACTCCCAATGTCTGTGTGTGATGGAGACTCCCAATGTTGTGTGTGATGGAGACTCCCAATGTATGTGTGTGATGGAGACTCCCAATGTGTGTGTGTGATGGAGACTCCCAATGTATGTGTGTGATGGAGACTCCCAATGTATGTGTGTGATGGAGACTCCCAATGTCTGTGTGTGATGGAGACTCTCAATGTATGTGTGTGATAGAGACTCCCAATGTATGTGTGTGATGGAGACTCCCAATGTATGTGTGTGATGGAGACTCCCAATGTGTGTGTGTGTGTGTGTGTGTGTGTGTGTGTGTGTGTGTGGTGTGGTGTGGTGTGGTGTGTATGTGTGTGTGTGATGGAGACTCCCAATGTGTGTGTGTGTGTGGTGTGTGTGGTGTGGTGTGTTGTGTGTGTGTGTGTGGTGGTGTGTGTGTGTGTGGTGTGTGTGTGTGTTTGTTGGTGTTGGGTGTTGGGGTGTGGGTTTGTTTTGTTGTGTGTGGGTGTGTGTGTGTGTGTGTGTGTGTGTGTGTGTGTGGTGTGTGTGTGTGTGTGTGTGTGTGTGTGTGTGTGTGTGTGTGTGTGTGTGTGTGTGTGTGTGTGTGTGTGTGTGTGTGTGTGTGTGTGTGTGTGTGTGTGTGTGTGTGTGTGTGTGTGTGTGTGTGTGTGTGTGTGTGTGTGTGTGTGTGTGTGTGTGTGTGTGTGTGTGTGTGTGTGTGTGTGTGTGTGTGTGTGTGTGTGTGTGTGTGTGTGTGTGTGTGTGTGTGTGTGTGTGTGTGTGTGTGTGTGTGTGTGTGTGTGTGTGTGTGTGAGTGTGTGTGTGTGTGTGTGTGGTGTGTGTGTGTGTGTGTGTGTGTGTGTGAGTGTGTGTGTGTGTGTGTGTGTGTGTGTGTGTGTGTATGTGTGTGTGTGTGTGTGTCTGTGTGTGTGTGTGTGTGTGTGTGTGTGTGTGTGTGTGTGTGTGTGAGTCACAATGTCTGTGTGTGATAGAGACTCCCAATGTTTGTGTGTGTGATGCAGATCCCAATGCCAGCGTGTGATGCGGACTCCCAGTGCCATTGTGTGTTACAGACTGCGTGGGATGCAGACTCCCTATGCCAGTGTGTGATGCAGGCTCCCAATGTTGGTGTGTGATGCAGGCTCCCAATGTTGGCGTGTGATGCAGGATCCCAATGTTGGTGTGTGATGCAGGATCCCAATGTTGGTGTGTGCTGCAGGCTCCCAATGTTGGTGTGTGATGCAGGCTCCCAATGTTGGTGCGTGATGCAGGATCCCAATGTTGGCGTGTGATGCAGGATCCCAGTGCCAGCGTGTGTTACAGACTGTGTGTGATGCAGGCTCCCAATGTTGGCGTGTGATGCAGGCTCCCAATGTTGGCGTGTGATGCAGGATCCCAGTGCCAGCGTGTGTTACAGACTGTGTGTGATGCAGGCTCCCAATGTTGGCGTGTGATGCAGGCTCCCAATGTTGGCGTGTGATGCAGGATCCCAATGCCTGCGTTTGAACGAGTCTCCCAACCGCTACAACATCCACTACAGCAACCACTACCATATGTTTTCGCAAAAGTATGAAACAATCTTACAAGGAACGTGAAACTGGATAAGAGCTGAAGGAGTAGTATTGCATGTATGTGGTACATAGATAACATAAAGCTGATTGAGGCAATCTTGAACACTCCTGTAAATTTCTATATTCTGTCCAGAACAACAAATCCCCAGATGATACAATTAATAGGTTTTCTGGAGCCAGAAACACCATAACAGACCTGAATTATATCCACTTTCTAGACACAAACTATACCTTGTCATTATGCTTTTATGTCTATTGCTGCTAAATGTACATTAGTTATAGAAACAGGCTACCGGCACTAATCAGCCTCAAGAACATTCTGCACAGCGACTGACTTCTACATCTCCCATAATGATTAGTTCAGACAAGGCTATATAATTCATGCAACCACAGAAAAGACTGTGCCATCACAGACAAGGATGTGCAACCACAAACATGACTATGTAACCACAGACAAGGCTGTGCAACCACAAACATGGCTATGTAACCACAGACAAGGCTATAGAACCACAGACAAGGCTGTACAACCACAGACATGGCTATGTAACAGACAAGGCTGTGCAACTGCAGACAAGGCGGTGCAACCACAGACAAAGCTGTGCAACCACAAACATGGCTATGCAACCACAGACAAGGCTATGTAACCACAGACAAGGCTGTACAACCACAAACATGGCTATGTAACCACAGACAAGGCTGTGTAACCACAGACAAGGCTGTACAACCACAAACATGGCTATGTAACCACAGACAAGGCTGTACAACCACAAACATGGCTATGTAACCACAGACAAGGATGTGCAACCACAAACATGGCTATGTAACAACAGACAAGGATGTGCAACCACAAACATGGCTATGTAACTACAGACAAGGATGTGCAACCACAAACATGGCTATGTAACCACAGACAAGGCTGTACAACCGCAGACAAGGCGATGCAACCACAGACAAGGCTACAGAACCACAGACAAGGCTACAGAACCACAGACAAGGCTGTGCAACTGAAGACAAGGCGGTGCAACCACAGACAAGGCTATGCAACCACAGACAAGATGTGCAGTCACTGCAATGCTTAGATATAATTCATATAACTACAGATAATGCTATAGAATTCCTGTAACCACAGCCATGTAATGCCACCACAGACAAGGCTATGCAACCACAGACAAGGCTATGCAACCACAGACAAGGCTATGCAACCACAGACAAGGCTGTGTAACCACAGAAAAGGATGTGCAACTGCGGACAAGGCTATGCAACCACAGACAAGACTATGCAACCACAGACAAGGCTATATAATTCATAATTATAACCACAGACGTGTCATACAACCAGACAGACTATGCATGTCATTCATTGTTTGTGCCTGTCTATTCTACACTCTTTATTACAAATAATAACACAACGCCAAATTGCAATACTAGACGAGTGATGTGGGTTTATTGACATACAATGCAGCCGGATTATGAAACATTATAGTACAATTGTAGTTACACACTGTGTTACAAAACACACTGCATATAAATAGCATCAACTCGTTTCATATCACAAACAACTGTATTACATAACACACTGCATATATATAGCATCAACTTGTTTCATATCACAAACAACCATACATCCACAAACGCAAGAGAAATTCTTTGTTTAAACAAAATAGATTTTTGAAAACAGTTTACGTATAATTCTTTTAAATATCCATTTAAAGCTATCACGTCAAATAGTTCTTTCATTTGCCAAACAAAAACATGTTAACTTATTGAGAACCGACTCGCCCAGGAAAAACCAGAGATAAAAATAATATAAAATCAGAAAAGACTGGAAACCAGTGCCCATTTGTCTGTTATTTCTTTTTTGATGCAAACAAAACACCGTATGTCAGATTGCCTTATGGATGTATGGTATATTTTCTTACGAATAAAGCATAACGTTTTGTATATAGCTAATAACCAATAGAAGACAAGTTACACATCATTTCTAAATACACAATGTACTCGTACTAACTTTTAAACAGCTTTATAAGTCCATAATAAAACATTTAAAGACAAATTTGTACCTATTTTATTTTTTGGGGAAAAATGACTGTATACAGGTCTGCGGTTTTGACTTAAATGTGTCTGTCTGACCTATACGCAGTTGTCCGGTGACTCACTACACCGTTACAATTCTTCAATACATGAAATCTCACGATAATTTCGCGCACTGTTAATGACCAATACCACTGTAATGAACATGTTACGCGTAAGACAAATATTTCACGCTATACTTTCGAACCACGTGAAATTGATAGTATTGACCCTAGGTCTGATTTTGGTGTGGTAAGTGTGTCACAGTGTGTGCAGCTCGTTCACGAATCAACGAGTTCATTGTGAACATGTCTAATGTGTTTGTTAGGAGATATCATTTCAATGTGTTTATTAGGAGATATCATTTCAATGTGTTTAGGAGATATCATTTCAATGTGTTTGTTAGGAGATATCATTTCAATGTGTTTATTAGTGGATATCATTTCAATGTGTTTATTAGTGGATATCATTTCAATGTGTTTATTAGTGGATATCATTTCAATGTGTTTGTTAGGAGATATCATTTCAATGTGTTTGTTAGTGGATATCATTTCAATGAGTTTGTTAGGAAATATCATTTCAATGTGTTTGTTTGTGGATATCATTTCAATATGTTTGTTTGTGGATAACATTTCAATATGTTTGTTTGTGGATAACATTTCAATATGTTTGTTTGTGGATATCATTTCAATGTGTATGTTAGTGAATATCATTTCAATGTGTTTGTTAGTGGATATCATTTCAATGTGTATGTTAGTGAATATCATTTCAATGTGTTTGTTAGGAGATATCATTTCAATGTGTATGTTAGTGAATATCATTTCAATGTGTATGTTAGTGAATATCATTTCAATGTGTTTGTTAGTGGATATCATTTCAATGTGTTTGTTAGGAGATATCATTTCAATGTGTTTGTTAGGAAATATCATTTCAATGAGTTTGTTAGGAGATATCATTTCAATGAGTTTGTTAGGAGATATCATTTCAATGTGTTTGTTAGGAGATATCATTTCAATGTGTTTGTTAGGAGATATCATTTCAATGAGTTTGTTAGGAGATATCATTTCAATGTGTTTGTTAGGAGATATCATTTCAATGTGTTTGTTAGGAGATATCATTTCAATGTGTTTGTTAGGAGATATCATTTCAATGAGTTTGTTAGGAAATATCATTTTACCTAAAACAAATGCTTTAATTTCTCTTTCAGAAATTGTTAGTAGATTTTTTCATCGACCTGCATGCACATTCTACGTTGATGAATGGATTTATGTATGGTAATACGTATGATGACATGGACCGTTACGAGAGGCAATCGGTATTTCCCAAACTGCTGTGTGCAAATGCAGAGGATTTCTCATTGGCTAATACGAACTTCAATAGAGATACCGTTAAAGCAGGGACAGGAAGAAGGTTAGTAATGTTGATAAACGTGTGTACAGGAATATACCTGTATAGCCAGACCCTTGCAGGATAGTGTATTGTTGGGGCCCCAGATGTGTTATATCTAGGTTGCTTGATAAACGTGTATACAGGAATATACCTGTATAGCCAGACCCTTGCAGGATAGTGTATTGTCGGGGCCCCAGATGTGTGTTATATCTAGGTTACCTGCTTGATAAACGTGTATACAGGAATATACCTGTATAGCCAGACCCTTGCAGGATAGTGTATTGTTGGGGCCCCAGACGTGTGTTATATCTAGGTTGCTTGATAAACGTGTATACAGGAATATACCTGTATAGCCAGACCCTTGTAGGATAGTGTATTGTCGGGGCCCCAGACGTGTGTTATATCTAGGTTACAGGGCTTTCAAAACCAAATCGTCCAGGCTGAAATTGACTCTTTCCCCCCATGTCATTCTAATATTTTTGTACACCGATTGTACATATTTTTCTTATACAATCGGTGTTTTTTTATCATTTTTTTATACAAGGCTTTTATTGTAAAGTGTGTTGATATTTGAACAGTGAAGTGCGGGTCATTCATTAAAATTGAAAATCGCCGCATACAGCTGCCAGGGTCGAGTTGATTAGGTTGACCGCGTACATATTTATATGTCGGATCTGCATGGAATATGCAATCAGTTGCCTATGGCATCAACTCATCAAGTACACACACGAACACACACAAGTCCGTCATGTGTAGCAAAATCAATTTTCTAGAAACAAAACACGGAAATTACATATCTATTTTTAGACATGCACCTGTTGTAATTTGAAGAAGCTCCGTAGCGGTTACTTCCCTTATAGACTAATAATCTTATTGACAATTTAGTGCCTCGGGTAAAACATCCGTCTCAGATGGGTAATGTATGGCTTTGAGATTATCAGACCCTAATAAAGTGTTTCAGATGGGACTTTAAACCAAGGTCTTTACCGTCCACGTAAAAGAACCAGAGGATACTCTGGAATGGGTCTCTGTCTGTATCATTGCAAAAAGTCTAAAATAACTAATCTCTTCAGGAGGCATCGCTCATATGGGCAACTGGTAGCAACGTTAAATAAACGTAAAACAATGGGCAATTAACATGGATCAGTCAAGCAGATCGTATATCTATCTTAGACCGGAAACAGGTGTGAACATTATACACCTTATTAAGAGATTATATTTACCAATTTAGATTTGTTAACAAAATTTATTTGATGGATTTCTTGGCTTTTTCAACAATTTTCTGGACCGATATTTTATGACTTTGGTTCTACAACGGTCCGCCAGTTTAAAATTGGGTCCTGAACCGGGAGACCGGTGATTATAGAAGCGCTGCTAGGTTACCTACTTGGTAAACGTGTATTATACTGTATATTACCGTCCATACTCGCCAGACTCCCCCCCCCAACTTTGGTCCTGAAATCTGAGGGCTTTGGCACGCACTCACATATAAGACGGACTGGGCTGATAGTTTATACAAATTTATTTTAGCTCGATTGCGAAACAAGTTATTTCAACTTATATTAATCACTCTCGAGACCTCATTCCTGATGGAATCCATCGCCACGAGGGAGAGAGAAGAGGCAACGTGGAATTTAAATGCCTTGCCTAAGGGCACACTCGTAACGGCTGGGCTGATAAAATAAACACCAGACTATGTATAAATTGCAAATTTGTCCAGAAGCTAAAATCTGGTGGTAAAAAGCAAGTATGTACAGTGTACAACATACAAGACATCTAACACCTACTTTCCTCATGATTTGTACAGAAGAGATGTGATATTGAAAATGTTTTGTTTTTTTTGTAATAATGTTCACGTTTCTGGCTACATTTACATTCCTGTGTGAGCGCTCCTTGTATGCTGGTCATAGAGGCCGAGGTAATGACTCTGCAGTAATATAGTTAATGACACTCATTGTAATGACACTCTAATAATCATCTGCCTCGTGATTTTACATCTCTTCTGGTACATCTAACACAGTTAAAACTACACCGTGATCCGGGAGACTACTCTCTCACAAATGTATTTCTTCTCCCGCTTAAAGCGACACTACATCGCAAAAAGGAAATAAAATGCTTTTTTTCTCACATATAAATGCATTGCTACTACAAATTCTTCTGTCTGAATACATTCGAACACTAACATTGAATCATTATACAGTGTTTTTGTGGTATACAAACTTTCAAAAGTGAAAGTAGGATTTCATATAACAGTCAGCCACGCTCCTGAATTGACGTTTGTTTGTCTGTCATTGGAGTCAATACTAAACACACTTTCGTTTAGAGATAATTTAACTAAGATTATGCACAAATGTGACATGGTTACTAAATATGTACCATATCTCATGTTATTCAGGATAAACGCTCTGTATTACACATGAATGTCGACACTATTTCACATTATTTTGTTATGTCACCAAACCACGTATACGACGTTTGTTTATTTGTCGAAATATTCAGTTTTTGAGGCAAATATTTGGGAAAAATATACCTTATAATAGGAAATTACATGCTGTAGAAATTTGCATTTTCACTAATGTAGTGTCACTTTAAAGGTCTAACTTAATTTACAAGTCAGACTGGTATTAACCCTTTCAACACTTCAGACCTCTAAATGGGCTTATAAAAAGTGTAGAACCAGATGAGACGGATCATCACAGGCCGTGTCATCAGGATCTGCACTTTTTGCCAGTAATATTACTATTTTTAGACAACATTACCCATTTTGATTAAAGAACTGGTCCAAATGAATTTTTTTACTAATTTATTGGTCTAAAAATATCATGCACCACCAGTCCATGGCAGTTACTTGGTGTTGAATGGGTTAATCTTGTGAATCTGTGGTCGAGTGGTTACGGTCGCTGACTTGTATACCACTGTAACCTATCATCACTGATGGTCACGGGTTCGAGCCCCGCTCAGGCCGTGTCTCATTTATATGAAAAAGTTGGCAGTTTCTTACGGAGGTTGGTGCACCCAAGTACTGGTTAACCGCTGGAGCCTGCCCAGGAAAGGTGTTGTTAGGTAAACTTCCCGCCGGCTATATAGCCCAAAATGGTGCTGATGCATGCGTAAAACCCGAAATATAAATATAATATAACATAATGGAACAAAAGATAGCCAGCACACTCTAACCATAATTTATCTGTGTTACGTCCATCTCCATTCTTGTTTATCTGTGTTACGTCCATTTCCATTCTTGTTTATCTGTGTTACGTCCATCTCCATTCTTGTTTATCTGTGTTACGTCCATCTCCATTCTTGTTTATCTGTGTTACGTCCATCTCCATTCTTGTTTATCTGTGTTACGTCCATCTCCATTCTTGTTTATCTGTATTACGTCCATCTCCATTCTTGTTTATCTGTGTTACGTCCATCTCCATTCTTGTTTATCTGTGTTACATCCATCTCCATTCTTGTTTATCTGTGTTACGTCCATCTCCATTCTTGTTTATCTGTGTTACATCCATCTCCATTCTTGTTTATCTGTGTTACGTCCATCTCCATTCTTGTTTATCTGTGTTACATCCATCTCCATTCTTGTTTATCTGTGTTACGTCCATCTCCATTCTTGTTTATCTGTGTTACGTCCATCTCCATTCTTGTTTATCTGTGTTACGTCCATCTCCATTCTTGTTTATCTGTGTTACGTCCATCTCCATTCTTGTTTATCTGTGTTACGTCCATCTCCATTCTTGTTTATCTGTGTTACGTCCATCTCCATTCTTGTTTATCTGTGTTACGTCCATCTCCATTCTTGTTTATCTGTGTTACGTCCATCTCCATTCTTGTTTATCTGTGTTACGTCCATCTCCATTCTTGTTTATCTGTGTTACGTCCATCTCCATTCTTGTTTATCTGTGTTACGTCCATCTCCATTCTTGTTTATCTGTGTTACATCCATCTCCATTCTTGTTTATCTGTGTTACGTCCATCTCCATTCTTGTTTCTTTTCATAGATTTGTATTGCAATTTCTATATAGCTTGGAGCATATTCTCATAGCTGTTTTGACGTTTATTTGAAGAATGAATTCCTTCCTATGTAATGCTTCAATTCCACTCGTGTTTTGTCAGACATATTGTCTTACTGTCCTGTGACAATGAGTTTCAAGGGATATTAGGAGGATTCCCTATCATGCTTACCGGTTGCCCATATGAGCGATGCCTCCTGAAGAGATTAGTCATTTTATATTTTTGGAGGATAGAGACCCATTCCAGAGTTTCCTCTATTTTTTTCCGTTCAATGTGTAAAGTAATGACACGAGACCTCTGTTTAAAGTCCCATTTGAAAGACTATTAGGTTTGGTTGGGGGATCGAACCTACGGTCCCTGGATTACCAATCCAATGTGTCAACCACTGGACTACAGATCCGTTTGTATCTCATGTTGAGACACTTGTTTTTAACCAGACAATTGATGCATAATTTTCATTTTTTATGTCTATGAAAGAAATACTCGTTTGTCATGTTTAGCTCCAAACGTCAATTCATGAACTGTCTTTGGATTGTATCGTAGTGGTCATAAGATGTTAGTTACCTAGTTTAAGCATTATTTATTTCAGTATTTTTACATGTACAGTCAAACCTGTCTTAAGCAGCCAGCCAAGGGAGTCAGAGAAAGTGGCTGCTTAGCACAGGTGGTTGCTTAATAGAGGTCAAATATATAATAAAACAACCGATTGGGAATCTGGAAACTGGCTGCTTAATACAGGTTGGCTGCTTAATGGAGGTGACCACTAACACAGGTTTCACTGTAATCAAGAAATGAACATTTTACATAGAATTTAACAGCAGAAGATTGAAAGGGATTAGAACTAAAGAAAACATATATAGTTCTTCTCCCTATCAATTGGTTGATATACAATAGGCAGGAGAATAATATATATGCATGTAACAATGAAAATACGTGAAATCTATTCCAGATATATGCTAACGAATTTCAAATTATTATGTGAGCCACAAGTTATTGTATTAGTGAGTAAATAGTTTTAGATGCTAAAATGAAAATGGTTAACATTTAAATAAATATTTGAAGAAAGTTCAAGAACTTGAAAAATCAAATTGGAGCATGAAAAGAAGAAGAGATTAGTTTAAAGAAAAGTGGTTGAATAGGAAGTGTTGTTGCGGCAATAACGACAGCAATCAGAAGATGTTGAAGACCTCCTAATGACATGTCCTCCATCTTAGCTATCCTTCACCACTCACACCACACCGCACCACTCACATACATGTATTTAAGCTCCCACGTTGTTGCATATTGCATTCATTTACATTTACAGTCAAATTCGTCTTAAGCAGCCAGCCAAGGGAGTCAGAGAAAGTGGCTGCTTAGCACAGGTGACTGCTTAATAGAGGTCAAATGTATAGCAAAACAACATATAGGGAACCTTGAAACTAGCTGCTTAATACAGGTTGGCTGCTTAATGCAGGTGACCACTAACACAGGTTTGACTGTATATACAGGTTGGCTGCTTAATGCAGGTGACCACTAACACAGGTTTGACTGTAGAGGTGACCACTAACACAGATTTGACTGTATGTATAATACAGGTTGGCTGGTTAATGCAGGTGACCACTAACACAGGTTTGACTGTAGAGGTGACCACTAACACAGATTTGACTGTATGTATAATACAGGTTGGCTGGTTAATGCAGGTGACCACTAACACAGGTTTGACTGTAGAGGTGACCACTAACACAGATTTGACTGTATGTATAATACAGGTTGGCTGGTTAATGCAGGTGACCACTAACACAGGTTTGACTGTAGAGGTGACCACTAACACAGGTTTGACTGTAGAGGTGACCACTAATGCAGATTTGACTGTAGAGGTGACCACTAACACATGTTTGACTGTAGAGGTGACCACTAACACAGGTTTGACTGTAGAGGTGACCAATAACACAGGTTTGACTGTATAGTGACATTGCATGCAGTTCAAGTGCATGCATTATTTTGAGTTGTTCCAAACAAGCAGGAAATGTGTTGCTGTCATGGTATATGGTGCTGCAACATTTGACCTTTATTATCCCATTCAACACCAAGTAACTGACATGGACTGGTGCATATGATCCCATTCAACCCCAAGTAACTGGCATGGACTGGTGCATGATATTATACCATTCAACCCCAAGTAACTGACATGGACTGGTGCATATTAACCCATTCAACACCAAGTAACTGACATGGACTGGTGCATATGATCCCATTCAACCCCAAGTAACTGACATGGACTGGTGCATGATATTATCCCAGTCAACCCCAAGTAATTGACATGGACTGGTGCATGATATTATCCCATTCAACCCCAAGTAACTGACATGGACTGGTGCATGATATTATCCCATTCAACCCCAAGTAACTGACATGGACTGGTGCAGGATATTATCCCATTCAACACCAAGTAACTGACATGGACTGGTGCATGATATTAACCCATTCAACACCAAGTAACTGACATGGACTGGTGCAGGATATTATCCCATTCAACACCAAGTAACTAACATGGACTGGTGCATGATATTATCCCATTCAACCCCAAGTAACTGACATGGACTGGTGCATGATATTATCCCATTCAACCCCAAGTAACTGACATGGACTGGTGCAGGATATTATCCCATTCAACACCAAGTAACTGACATGGACTGGTGCAGGATATTACCCCATTCAACACCAAGTAACTGACATGGACTGGTGCGTGATATTAACCCATTCAACACAAAGTAACTGACATGGACTGGTGCATGATATTATCCCATTCAACCCCAAGTAACTGACATGGACTGGTGCAGGATATTATCCCATTCAACACCAAGTAACTGACATGGACTGGTGCATGATATTAACCCATTCAACACCAAGTAACTAACATGGACTGGTGCATGATATTAACCCATTCAACACCAAGTATATGACATGGACTGGTGCAGGATATTATCCCATTCAACACCAAGTAACTAACATGGACTGGTGCATGATATTATCCCATTCAACACCAAGTAACTGACATGGACTGGTGCATGATATTATACCATTCAACCCCAAGTAACTGACATGGACTGGTGCATGATATTATCCCATTCAACACCAAGTAACTGGCATGGACTGGTGCATGATATTATACCATTCAACCCCAAGTAACTGACATGGACTGGTGCATATTATCCCATTCAACACCAAGTAACTGACATGGACTGGTGCATATGATCCCATTCAACCCCAAGTAACTGACATGGACTGGTGCATGATATTATCCCAGTCAACCCCAAGTAATTGACATGGACTGGTGCATGATATTATCCCATTCAACCCCAAGTAACTGACATGGACTGGTGCATGATATTATCCCATTCAACACCAAGTAACTAACATGGACTGGTGCATGATATTAACCCATTCAACACCAAGTAACTGACATGGACTGGTGCAGGATATTATCCCATTCAACACCAAGTAACTAACATGGACTGGTGCATGATATTATACCATTCAACCCCAAGTAACTGACATGGACTGGTGCATGATATTATCCCATTCAACCCCAAGTAACTGACATGGACTGGTGCATGATATTATCCCATTCAACCCCAAGTAACTGACATGGACTGGTGCAGGATATTATCCCATTCAACACCAAGTAACTGACATGGACTGGTGCAGGATATTACCCCATTCAACACCAAGTAACTGACATGGACTGGTGCGTGATATTAACCCATTCAACACAAAGTAACTGACATGGACTGGTGCATGATATTATCCCATTCAACCCCAAGTAACTGACATGGACTGGTGCAGGATATTATCCCATTCAACACCAAGTAACTGACATGGACTGGTGCATGATATTAACCCATTCAACACCAAGTAACTAACATGGACTGGTGCATGATATTAACCCATTCAACACCAAGTATCTGACATGGACTGGTGCAGGATATTATCCCATTCAACACCAAGTAACTAACATGGACTGGTGCATGATATTATCCCATTCAACACCAAGTAACTGACATGGACTGGTGCATGATATTATACCATTCAACCCCAAGTAACTGACATGGACTGGTGCATGATATTATCCCATTCAACACCAAGTAACTGGCATGGACTGGTGCATGATATTATACCATTCAACCCCAAGTAACTGACATGGACTGGTGCATATTATCCCATTCAACACCAAGTAACTGACATGGACTGGTGCATATTATCCCATTCAACCCCAAGTAACTGACATGGACTGGTGCATATTATCCCATTCAACCCCAAGTAACTGACATGGACTGGTGCATATTATCCCATTCAACACCAAGTAACTGACATGGACTGGTCCATATTATCCCATTCAACCCCAAGTAACTGACATGGACTGGTGCATATGATCCCATTCAACCCCAAGTAACTGACATGGACTGGTGCATGATATTATCCCAGTCAACACCAAGTAACTGACATGGACTGGTGCGTGATATTAACCCATTCAACACCAAGTAACTGACATGGACTGGTGCATGATATTATCCCATTCAACACCAAGTAACTGACATGGACTGGTGCATGATATTATCCCATTCAACACCAAGTAACTGACATGGACTGGTGCATGATATTATCCCATTCAACACCAAGTAACTGACATGGACTGGTGCATGATATTATCCCATTCATCACCAAGTAACTGACATGGACTGGTGCATGATATTATCCCATTCAACACCAAGTAACTGACATGGACTGGTGCAGGATATTATCCCATTCAACACCAAGTAACTGACATGGACTGGTGCAGGATATTATCCCAGTCAACACCAAGTAACTGACATGGACTGGTGCATGATATTATCCCATTCAACACCAAGTAACTGACATGGACTGGTGCATGATATTAACCCATTCAACACCAAGTAACTGACATGGACTAGTGCATGATATTAACCCATTCAACACCAAGTGACTGACATGGACTGGTGCGTGATATTATACCATTCAACACCAAGTAACTGACATGGACTGGTGCATGATATTAACCCATTCACACCAAGTAACTGACATGGACTGGTGCATGATATTATCCCATTCAACACCAAGTAACTGACATGGACTGGTGCATATTAACCCATTCAACACCAAGTAACTGACATGGACTGGTGCGTGATATTATCCCATTCAACACCAAGTAACTGACATGGACTGGTGCATGATATTAACCCATTCAACACCAAGTAACTGACATGGACTGGTGCATATTATCCCATTCAACACCAAGTAACTGACATGGACTGGTGCATGATATTAACCCATTCAACACCAAGTAACTGACATGGACTGGTGCATGATATTAACCCATTCAACACCAAGTAACTAACATGGACTGGTGCATGATATTAACCCATTCAACACCAAGTAACTAACATGGACTGGTGCATGATATTAACCCATTCAACACCAAGTAACTGACATGGACTGGTGCATGATATTAACCCATTCAACACCAAGTAACTGACATGGACTGGTGCATGATATTATCCCATTCAACACCAAGTAACTGACATGGACTGGTGCATGATATTATCCCATTCACACCAAGTAACTGACATGGACTGGTGCATGATATTATCCCATTCAACACCAAGTAACTGACATGGACTTGTGCATGATATTATCCCATTCAACACCAAGTAACTGACATGGACTGGTGCATATTAACCCATTCAACACCAAGTAACTGACATGGACTGGTGCATATTAACCCATTCAACACCAAGTAACTGACATGGACTGGTGCGTGATATTATCCCATTCAACACCAAGTAACTGACATGGACTGGTGCATATTAACCCATTCAACACCAAGTAACTGACATGGACTGGTGCAGGATATTATCCCATTCAACACCAAGTAACTGACATGGACTGGTGCATATTAACCCATTCAACACCAAGTAACTGACATGGACTGGTGCATGATATTATCCCATTCAACACCAAGTAACTGACATGGACTGGTGCATGATATTATACCATTCAACACCAAGTAACTAACATGGACTGGTGCGTGATATTATCCCATTCAACACCAAGTAACTAACATGGACTGGTGCAAGATATTACCCCATTCAACACCAAGTAACTGACATGGACTGGTGCATATTATCCCATTCAACACCAAGTAACTGGCATGGACTGGTGCAGGATATTACCCCATTCAACACCACGTAACTGACATGGACTGGTGCATGATATTATCCCATTCAACACCAAGTAACTGGCATGGACTGGTGCATATTATCCCATTCAACACCAAGTAACTGACATGGACTGGTGCATATTAACCCATTCAACACCAAGTAACTGACATGGACTGGTGCAGGATATTATCCCATTCAACACCAAGTAACTGACATGGACTGGTGCAGGATATTATCCCATTCAACACCAAGTAACTGACATGGACTGGTGCAGGATATTAACCCATTCAACACCAAGTAACTGACATGGACTCGTGCAGGATATTATCCCATTCAACACCAAGTAACTGACATTGACTGGTGCAGGATATTAACCCATTCAACACCAAGTAACTGACATGGACTGGTGCATGATATTAACCCATTCAACACCAAGTAACTGACATGGACTGGTGCATGATATTAACCCATTCAACACCAAATAACTGACATGGACTGGTGCATGATATTAACCCATTCAACACCAAGTAACTGACATGGACTGGTGCATGATATTAACCCATTCAACACCAAGTAACTGACATGGACTGGTGCATGATATATAACCCATTCAACACCAAGTAACTGACATGGACTGGTGCATGATATATAACCCATTCAACACCAAGTAACTGACATGGACTGGTGCATGATATTTAACCCATTCAACACCAAGTAACTGACATGGACTGGTGCATGATATATAACCCATTCAACACCAAGTACTGACATGGACTGGTGCGTGATATTAACCCATTCAACCCCAAGTAACTGACATGGACTGGTGCATATTATCCCATTCAACCCCAAGTAACTGGCATGGAATGGTGCATATTAACCCATTCAACACCAAGTAACTGACATGGACTGGTGCATATTAACCCATTCAATACCAAGTAACTGACATGGACTGGTGCATATTAACCCATTCAACACCAAGTAACTGACATGGACTGGTGCATGATATTATCCCATTCAACACCAAGTAACTAACATGGACTGGTGCAGGATATTATCCCATTCAACCCCAAGTAACTGACATGGACTGGTGCATGATATTATCCCATTCAACACCAAGTAACTGACATGGACTGGTGCAGGATATTATCCCATTCAACAACAAGTAACTGACATGGACTGGTGCATGATATTATCCCATTCAACACCAAGTAACTGACATGGACTGGTGCATGATATTATCCCATTCAACACCAAGTAACTGACATGGACTGGTGCAGGATATTATCCCATTCAACCCCAAGTAACTGACATGGACTGGTGCAGGATATTATCCCATTCAACACCAAGTAACTGACATGGACTGGTGCGTGATATTAACCCATTCAACACCAAGTAACTGACATGGACTGGTGCATGATATTATCCCATTCAACACCAAGTAACTAACATGGACTGGTGCAGGATATTATCCCATTCACACCAAGTAACTGACATGGACTGGTGCATGATATTATCCCATTCAACACCAAGTAACTGACATGGACTGGTGCATATTATCCCATTCAACCCCAAGTAACTGACATGGACTGGTGCATGATATTATCCCATTCAACCCCAAGTAACTGACATGGACTGGTGCAGGATATTATCCCATTCAACACCAAGTAACTGACATGGACTGGTGCGTGATATTAACCCATTCAACACCAAGTAACTGGCATGGACTGGTGCATGATATTATCCCATTCAACACCAAGTAACTGACATGGACTGGTGCATGATATTATCCCATTCAACACCAAGTAACTGACATGGACTGGTGCATATTTTCCCATTCAACACCAAGTAACTGACATGGACTGGTACATGATATTATACCATTCAACACCAAGTAACTGGCATGGACTGGTGCATGATATTATCCCATTCACACCAAGTAACTGGCATGGACTGGTGCATATTATCCCATTCAACCCCAAGTAACTGACATGGACTGGTGCATATTATCCCATTCAACCCCAAGTAACTGACATGGACTGGTCCATATTATCCCATTCAACCCCAAGTAACTGACATGGACTGGTCATGATATTATCCCATTCAACACCAAGTAACTGACATGGACTTGTGCATATTATCCCATTCACACAAAGTAACTGACATGGACTGGTGCATATTAACCCATTCAACACCAAGTAACTAACATGGACTGGTGCCTGATATTTTAAGACCAATAAATTAATAAGAAAATTACATTTGGACCAGTTCATTTATCAAAATGTGTTATTTTGTCTAAAAATTAGTAATATTACTGGCAGATAAGGTGCAGATCCTAATGAGAGGTATGTGGTGTTGAAAGGGTTAAGCAGCCACTTTCTGATTCCCTTGCCTGGCTGCTTAGCACATGTTTGACTGTATATCAGCAACCAGGGACATAGCTAGCCATTTCTGAATTTGTAGGCCCAACTAATGAATTGTGCACCGACGGTAATACGGTGCTGGAGAGATCTGGGGAATCGTAGAATGTCGACGGTGCACTCTGATTCATTTGAATGCTCATCTTATACGTTCAAATTTCGATGTATTTTCCCAAATGATACCAAATTTAGTATAAAATTGCTATACAGCCGAGATGAAATGTCACATTGACTACAGAAATATATGAGCGCGTCTTGAGATATGTGACCGCTGTACCATATATATATACCATACCCACTCCACTTTTTTCTTGCAATTTTGACCTATTTTTATTTTCTGTGTCAATCTGCAGGCCCGGGCCTTCAGTGCCCTATAGGAGCTGCGTTCCTGTGTACAATGTGTATTTAATGATGGCGGTGTTTGGACGAGAGATAAGCGCTGGACTAGTAATCCAGGGATCGTAGGTTCGATCCCCCGTCTTTCAGATGGGACTTTAAACCGAGGTCTCGTGTCATTGCTGTACACCATGCACGTAAAAGAACCAGAGGAGACTCTGGAATGGGTCTCTGTCTGTATCATTGCACTATCCTCCAAAAATCTAAAATGACTAATCTCTTCAGGAGGCGTCGCTCACATGGGTAACCAGTAGCGACGATAAATAAACATAAACCACATAGACGAGAGATAATTGAAATAGTAACATTGAACCCTGTGTTAGCGGTCACCTCTATTAAACAGCCAATCTGTATTAAGCAGCCAGTTTCCAGATTCCCAATATGTTGTTTTGCTATACATTTGACTTTTATTAAGCAGCCACCTGTGCTAAGCAGCCAGTTTGTGAGATTTCCTTAGCTGGCTGCTTAAGACAAGTTTGACTGTATTTTTTATTTTCTGTGTCAGTCTGCAGGCCCGGGCCTTCCCTATAGGAGCTGCGTTCCTGTGTACAACATGTATTTAATGATGGTATGGACGAGAGATAGTTGAAATAGTAACATTCAAATTTGACATTAGATGAGTTTGCATTAATATTTGATCGTTACTCGTAATGCTCTCTAGGCCTGCAACTCTTCACTACTTCCCAACGCCGTACATCACGGTACTTTGGGTTCACAACATTATCTTTATTGTATTACACTAATGGTACTGTCGCACATCCTGCATAATATCTCTCATCAATATCCTCTCTTTTTTCTCAAACTCGTAAAATGTAATCCCCTCTTTTTGCGCCATTGCAACGCACAAACTGTCACATTTACATGCACTTAGCTCTTTGCATGCTGGGTAAAATAAAGGCTATAAATAGTTCAAGTAATTGTAGTAGACAACAATTCATTAAATATGGGTTTTTTTAAGTGAAAACTCTGGAAATCTGTCATGGAATTTCTATAAATTGCTATGACATATTTGACGGTTATTTACACTAATAGCGTGCAGACACAAATCTTTTTTTTGCCCTATGGTCATAATTATAGTAAGTAATGTTTATATTACTTAGTATAGTTTATACAAATTTATTTTAGCTTGATTGCGAAACAAGTTCTTTCAACTTCTAATCACTCTCGAGACCTCATTCCTGATGGAATCCATCGCCACGAGGGTGAGAGAAGAGGCAATGTGGAAGAATTTAAATGCCTTTGCCTAAGGGCACAATAGTAACGGCTCATGCGGGGCTCGAATTCCGGACCTTTCGCACCTGAAGTGAATGCGCATCCACTGCACTATCACGACTTCCACAGTACATTACTTAGTATATGACAGTGGGGCAAACAAACAAAATTATGTCTTGTGTCTGTGCTAGCGTGCATAGAGTTATATTTGATATGAACGGCTGAGATATAAATAGCATCAAAGCTTATGAACAGCTGCGATATAAATAGCATCAAAGCTTATGAACGGCTGAGATATAAATAGCATCAAAGCTTATGAACGGCTGAGATATAAATAGCATCAAAGCTTATGAACGGCTGCGATATAAATAGCATCAAAGCTTATGAACGGCTGAGATATAAATGGCATCAAAGCTTTTGAACAGCTGAGATATAAATAACATAAAAGCTTATGAATGGCTGAGATATAAATGGCATCAAAGCTTTTGAACGGCTGAGATATAAATAGCATCAAAGCTTATGGAACGGCTGAGATATAAATAGCATCAAAGCTTTTGAACGGCTGCAATATAAATAGCATCAAAGCTTTTGTCATTTTCTGATTGTTTCAGCTTGCTATCAATCAGGAATTCTGAGATTGGAGTTGGAATTCTGAGATTGGAGTTAGACTTCTATTTCAGTTTTTTCATAAGCAAATATTTGAGAATGTTCTCATCTGGGAACGATAAATAACAACAGTAATCTAAGATAGCAAACATCCAACATGTTGCTAAATGTCCATTTTTGCACCGCCATATACCGCAGAATTTTCAACATGTTTGAACATTATATGGCATTTCTCCCAAACATGTATCAACTGCATTGCTATCGTGTTGACATTGATTTGCCTAGTGATTTGTCACTGTGGATGGTGTAATGTTGGTGTCCAGCTTGGACAGCAGCTGCTTGTACAGTCCCTTCTCTTTCAACCAGACCCATAACAATCTCTTCTTGTTGACCTGTCTTTACTTGATCTTTGCCAGAAGCTTGGAATGCAGCTGCTTGTACAGTCCCTTCTCTTTCAACCAGACCCATAACAATTTCTTCTTGTTGACCTGTCTTTACTTGATCTTTGCCAGAAGCTTGGACTGCAGCTGCATGTACAGTCCTTCTCTTTCGCTTTCAACCAGATCCATAACAATCCCTTCTTGTTGGGAGGCTTCTCCACTGTCATCACACCTTTCTTTTCTTTGTACGCTAGCAGAGTTGCAGCCAGTAGACAGCTCTCTTCTTCCTCTAACAAAGATGCTCGGTAGCCTCTATATGACACCGGGATAAAACTAATGGCAATAGTTGAAAACCTGACTTTATAAAGGGGAGGGAATACTTGAGTGCACAAACCTCTCCCTTGTTCATCTCCCTATGTTGAGAGTACAGCTCCAATGACATTTATTATTTAGTGAGTTGAGGGCACTTGTAATGGGGACTTTGGCTTCTGGAATGAGGAATTTGGCTTCTATTAATGGTGAATTTAGATTTTATAAGGGGAAACTTGGCTTCTACTAATGGTGAATTTGACTTGTACTAATGGTGAATTTGACTTGTACTAATGGTGAATTTGACTTGTACTAATGGTGAATTTGACTTGTACTAATGGTGAATTTGACTTGTACTAATGGGAAATTTGACTTGTACTAATGGTGAATTTGACTTGTACTAATGGTGAATTTGACTTGTACTAATGGGAAATTTGACTTGTACTAATGGTGAATTTGACTTGTCCTAATGGGAAATTTGACTTGTACTAATGGTGAATTTGACTTGTATTAATGGTGAATTTGACTTGTACTAATGGTGAATTTGACTTGTACTAATGGGGAATTTGACTTGTACTAATGGGGAATTTGACTTGTACTAATGGGGAATTTGACTTGTACTAATGGGAAACTTGGCTTCTACTAATGGGAAATTTGACTTGTACTAATGGGAAATTTGACTTGTACTAATGGGGAATTTGACTTGTACTAATGGGGAATTTGACTTGTACTAATGGGAAACTTGGCTTCTACTAATGGTGAATTTGACTTGTACTAATGGGGAATTTGACTTGTACTAATGGGAAATTTGACTTGTACTAATGGTGAATTTGACTTGTCCTAATGGGAAATTTGACTTTTACTAATGGGGAATTTGACTTGTACTAATGGGGAATTTGACTTGTACTAATGGGGAATTTGACTTGTACTAATGGGGAATTTGACTTGTACTAATGGGGAATTTGACTTGTACTAATGGGGAATTTGACTTGTACTAATGGTGTAATGGGGAATTTGACTTGTACTAATGGGGAATTTGACTTGTACTAATGGTGAATTTGACTTGTACTAATGGGGAATTTGACTTGTACTAATGGGGAACTTGGCTTCTACTAATGATGAATTTGACTTGTACTAATGGGGAATTTGACTTGTACTAATGGGGAATTTGACTTGTACTAATGGGGAATTTGACTTGTACTAATGGGAAACTTGGCTTCTACTAATGGGGAATTTGACTTGTACTAATGGTGAATTTGACTTGTACTAATGGGGAATTTGACTTGTACTAATGGGAAACTTGGCTTCTACTAATGGTGAATTTGATTTGTACTAATGGGGAATTTGACTTGTACTAATGGTGAATTTGACTTGTAGTAATGGTGAATTTGACTTGTACTAATGGGAAACTTGGCTTCTACTAATGGTGAATTTGACTTGTACTAATGGGAAATTTGACTTGTACTAATGGTGAATTTGACTTGTCCTAATGGGAAATTTGACTTGTACTAATGGGGAATTTGACTTGTACTAATGGGGAATTTGACTTGTACTAATGGGGAATTTGACTTGTACTAATGGGGAATTTGACTTGTACTAATGGGGAATTTGACTTGTACTAATGGGGAATTTGACTTGTACTAATGGGAAACTTGGCTTCTACTAATGGGAAATTTGACTTGTACTAATGGGAAATTTGACTTGTACTAATGGGGAATTTGACTTGTACTAATGGGGAATTTGACTTGTACTAATGGGAAACTTGGCTTCTACTAATGGTGAATTTGACTTGTACTAATGGGGAATTTGACTTGTACTAATGGGAAATTTGACTTGTACTAATGGGAAACTTGGCTTCTACTAATGGTGAATTTGACTTGTACTAACGGTGAATTTGACTTGTACTAATGGGGAATTTGACTTGTACTAATGGGGAATTTGACTTGTACTAATGGGAAACTTGGCTTCTACTAATGGGGAATTTGACTTGTACTAATGGTGAATTTGACTTGTACTAATGGGGAATTTGACTTGTACTAATGGGAAACTTGGCTTCTACTAATGGTGAATTTGACTTGTACTAATGGGGAATTTGACTTGTACTAATGGTGAATTTGACTTGTAGTAATGGTGAATTTGACTTGTACTAATGGGAAACTTGGCTTCTACTAATGGTGAATTTGACTTGTACTAATGGTGAATTTGACTTGTACTAATGGGGAATTTGACTTGTACTAATGGGAAACTTGGCTTCTACTAATGGGAAATTTGACTTGTACTAATGGGGAATTTGACTTGTACTAATGGTGAATTTGACTTGTACTAATGGGAAACTTGGCTTCTACTAATGGGAAATTTGACTTGTACTAATGGTGAATTTGACTTGTACTAATGGTGAATTTGGATTGTATAATGGGGAATTTGGATTGTATAATGGGGAATTTGGATTGTATAATGGGAATTTGGATTGTATAATGGGAATTTGGATTGTATAATGGGAATTTGGATTGTATAATGGGAATTTGGATTGTATAATGGGAATTTGGATTGTATAATGGGGAATTTGGATTGTATAATGGGAATTTGGATTGTATAATGGGAATTTGGATTGTATAATGGGAATTTGGATTGTATAATGGGAATTTGGATTGTATAATGGGGAATTTGACTTCTACTAACTAATGGGCAATTTGGTTTCAGAAAGGGAGATATATTCGGTGACATACTTTGCAGATTGTTTCAACATTTTTCTGCTATACTGCCTCCATGACACAGTGTGAATTTTTGTTTCAACTCCCTGATAGGAGAGTGTGGTATGTTACTGTATAGGAATAATGATCCCTGGATGACAAGTGAAAGTTGTGTTTCATATTCTGGCTAAGCTGTACAACCAGCATATAGTTATCTCGGCTAATAACTTCTTGTTAAAAGTAAAGCATTTCTGAGTCCATTTTATAGGTTTCCACAAATTTCTTTTGCACAGAAACATGAATAATTTGGGGAAACACGATCTACCGGGCACTTTTAACTATTTATTACCAAAATACCCTGTCGGTGCTGACATCTATAAATAACCTCCAATATTTCTTCCAAATTAGCCAAAATCATTCATTCGAAGACCGCTACAAAATAAATATGAAAATACACTTGAGTTCTTGGTTGATACCACATTGGTGATAATGTGTTGGTTTTATTGATTGTTGATTGGTTGATTTGCTATATATAATCTTTATATTAGTGTTTATTTTGCGGCAAGCCAGACTTCCCGCTTACCAATTAGGAGTAATCTACATTGTATCTGACTTATTAGCTAGTGCTCAGTATGAGTTATTGGTAACCGTGCGTTATATACGGCGTACTGCGTCATATGTCATCTATCTTTGTCAGCTCACAATTACTTCAAGCATCGCTGAAATCGCTACGTCAATTTTGGTGAAATTTTATATGGAGAAATGGGGAGATTTCACCCAAAACTGTGTACTGTAGCGGGGGCAAAATCTATTTTCATCATCTTATCCTCAACCCACTTTTGTCAATTTTGATGAAACTTTGTAGGGAGAAGTGGGCAAACTAGTAGATTAAAATTGATTCAATATCCAGAATGGAAATCTTAGTTTATACAAATTTATTTTAGCTCGATTGCGAAATAAGTTCTTACAACTTATATTAATCACTCTCGAGACCTCATTCCTGATGGAACCCATTGCTACGAGGGAGAGAGGAGGCAACATGGAGGAATTTAAATGCCTTGCCTAAGGGCACAATCGTAACAGCTCCAGCGGGGCTCCAACTCTGGACCTTTCGACCTGAAGCGAAAGCGCATCCACTGCACTATCACGACAATCACGGTGACCATCTTGAATAATTTCTTCTTTCGTACCACTTACCATCATTTGCCGTGTATTAAGGTTTTAAGTAGAGCGAAATGACATGGCTCACCACCCTGTCCCTTTTTAACCCCGGCCTTTTGCCCTTTATCCCCTCCTTTTTTTTAAAATTCTTTTTTAAATTAGCCCTCAGGGTGGGTATACTATATAAACTAGAACTTGTTCGCCCATTTCACCAATATGTACTACCCTACTGCCTCTCTGATCAAGCATAATTAGCTGTCAATCACTGTCGGTAAGCAATCTTTTCTAGGGAATAACCCCCCAAGTACCCCCTCACGCACCTACCACGTTTGTGGCTCAAAATGCACCCTGCCTTTTTACTGACACACCCTGCCCCTTTTCAGTTTTTCCGCCAATA
Organism: Archivesica marissinica; assembly: GCA_014843695.1. Lineage (NCBI taxonomy): Eukaryota > Metazoa > Mollusca > Bivalvia > Venerida > Vesicomyidae > Archivesica > Archivesica marissinica. The sequence goes on along the minus strand of CM026397.1, from coordinate 37,932,536 downwards.
TGTCTATGCGCGTTATACATGATAGCGTGTTATGTATCGATAAATATGGTAGCCAATTTTGATGAAAATAGCCAATATCATTCCAAAATATAATTCTCCCGAACTGTGCGGGCAATATTGATAACACTTGGTATGGAGCATTGTGGCAACTAGTTTATGCAAATAGGTATAATCGTTTTTAACCAATTTCCTACCGAATCGTTGGGTCAATTTGCGTGCATCTGGCTATGAAGCATTGGCAACAAGTTGATGGAATTATATTGATCCGTATCGCTTGGTCAATTTTCATGAAACTTGGTAGTGTGGCAATGTGTGTGTGGCAATGTGTGGCAATGTGTGGCAATTAAGAAGTATTAAAATTGTTGCGATTGGATATCCAAAAAGGCCATGGCTGCCAATACGGCCATCTTGAAAATTTATTCCAGACCTACTCGGCAATTTTCATCAAACTTAGCAACTAACAGGTAAATTCATATTTCTGCATGCCTATCAGTCTGTGCACCCCCCATTATTTTTATATTTTCATTCAGTCCACCCATTAAAAAACACCCTTTTATAAAACATCAACACAAACTACCGGTATGTTTTTAAGTGTACGCAGAATTGGAACATTTGGTCAGGAATACACCACCAACCAAAAAAAAAAACACCACAACATTTTAATGTTTAACAATTAATATTATTAAATTCTTGGAATTGCATGCATAGGCTCCTCCTGTCGATCACCCTGTAAGCCCCTCCCTCGCACCCTCGGGTGAAACACACAGGGCCATCATGGCCCTCTTGTTCGCACAAGGTATAAGATCATTGATCTGTACTGTACCAATCAATGTTTTCAGGTTATAATAACGCCGGAGCAGACACGGTCATTGTTTATGATTATTATTTGTTGGCACAGTAGTAGTTAGATGGTAGTAGGACGCTTCATCTTCACACATGCAATACTCGGATATATTGTGGAGTTTTGACAGTAGGCGGACATTAATACGGTTATTATCGTAATTTGGGTCCGTGTGGAAGCAATGGTGGACTCTGATGAATGGTTTGACACATATATGATACCTCCTCAGCTTGTTACTTATAGACGTGATTCTCAATCATACAGCTTCTCAGAGAGATTCTCAGCCTATCATATGCTGGTTTATTCCCGGAATCTTGGTACTCTATAAGAGACACGTGTGTGTGTTTACGTTTATTTATCGTCGCTACCGGTTGCCCATTTGAGTGACGCCTCCTGAAGAGATTAGTCATTTTTAGATTTGTTGGAGGATAGTGCAATGATACAGACAGAGATCCATTCCAGAGTCTCCTCTGGTTCTTTTAGGTGCACGGCGTAAAGCACCAACAGGAGACCTCAGTTTAGCGTCCCATCTGAAAGACTGTTAATTTTATTAGGGTCAGACGGTGGATGTAATCTGCATAGATTCTATATTTATAATGCTGGTTGATTCCCAGAATCTCGTTCATCTATAAGAGAGACGTGCATAGATTCTATGTTTATAATGCTTGTTGATTCCCGGAATCTAGATCATCTATAAGAGAGACGTGCATAGATTCTATGTTTATAATGCTGGTTGATTCCCGGAATCTAGATCATCTATAAGAGAGACGTGCATAGATTCTATGTTTATAATGCTTGTTGATTCCCGGAATCTAGATCATCTATAAGAGAGACTTGCATAGATTCTATGTTTATAATGCTGGTTGATTCCCAGAATCTCGTTCATCTATAAGAGAGACTTGCATAGATTCTATGTTTATAATGCTGGTTGATTCCCGGAATCTCGTTCATCTATAAGAGAGACGTGCATAGATTCTATGTTTATAATGCTGGTTGATTCCCAGAATCTCGTTCATCTATAAGAGAGACGTGCATAGATTCTATGTTTATAATGCTTGTTGATTCCCGGAATCTAGATCATCTATAAGAGAGACGTGCATAGATTCTATGTTTATAATGCTGGTTGATTCCCAGAATCTCGTTCATCTATAAGAGAGACTTGCATAGATTCTATGTTTATAATGCTGGTTGATTCCCGGAATCTCGTTCATCTATAAGAGAGACGTGCATAGATTCTATGTTTATAATGCTGGTTGATTCCCAGAATCTCGTTCATCTATAAGAGAGACGTGCATAGATTCTATGTTTATAATGCTTGTTGATTCCCGGAATCTAGATCATCTATAAGAGAGACGTGCATAGATTCTATGTTTATAATGCTGGTTGATTCCCAGAATCTCGTTCATCTATAAGAGAGACTTGCATAGATTCTATGTTTATAATGCTGGTTGATTCCCGGAATCTCGTTCATCTATAAGAGAGACGTGCATAGATTCTATGTTTATAATGCTGGTTGATTCCCAGAATCTAGATCATCTATAAGAGAGACGTGAATAGATTCTATGTTTATAATGCTGGTTGATTCCCGGAATCTAGATCATCTATAAGAGAGACGTACATAGATTCTATGTTTATAATGCTTGTTGATTCCCGGAATCTAGATCATCTATAAGAGAGACGTGCATAGATTCTATGTTTATAATGCTGGTTGATTCCCAGAATCTAGATCATCTATAAGAGAGACGTACATAGATTCTATGTTTATAATGCTTGTTGATTCCCGGAATCTAGATCATCTATAAGAGAGACGTGCATAGATTCTATGCCTATAGTTCTGGTTTATTCTTGCAATCTAGATCATCTATAAGAGAGACGTGCATAGATTCTATGCCTATAGTTCTGGTTTATTCTTGCAATCTCGATCATCTATAAGAGAGACGTGCATAGATTCTATGCCTATAGTTCTGGTTTATTCTTGCAATCTCGATCATCTGGGTATCAATGGGTATCAATAAACAGATATTTTCCATAAAGACCTGTATAGATTCTTGCCTATGATGCTAGTTTATTCCCAGAATGTTGATCATCTATAAACGGTTTGTTCCCACTTTCCCAACCTTTTATTTTCACACATACTAATTATCCCCAATTATCTCTTCGCCCCTCAAACTTACCTGTATTTTCTATACTGTTCAAAAAATAAATGAAAGGCACACATAAACTTGTACTTACTATTTCAATGTTATTTATCTTGTTCCATCTGTTGAAAATACTTACTTATTCTAGAATAAACTATTTTTTTGTTATTTTTGTTTCCAGTGCATATGCATATCTTTAAGGAGAAAAGTGTTCCTTTAACTGTGTATAAATTAAAATTGTCAGTATGTACGTTTAACATTAATAATTCAGATAAAGGTTCATAATAATAAATAGCAGACATATTTTAATTTTGAAATGTGAACTATAAAGATACAAACAATTAACAATATGTATCTATTATTTATTTATGATTATAACAGTTATACTAGGTAATTACAAAATTATATATCAACACTATTTTTTAATTAGCAATTATGAACTGATTGCAAATTAGTCTGAGAACAACAATAATGATTAATGAAATTAACAATTTACTTATAACTAACTGTTGAAAACTAAGAAAAACAGGTCACTAACTGTAAGTCATTCTTTAACATAGTATAAAATGAAGGTCAGTTTCCTCTGTAATCATAAATCTCTAAAATGGCAAATGCGCTAGTCAATATACGGTTCATAGAGAATAGCAGAGGAAGTCAGATTCTAGTTCTAAATGGTTACATGTACAGCCTGAAAACCAGAAAACGGGAGTGTCGCTACTGGAACTGTGTCAACAAAGCATGCAATGCTAAAATTAACACTAAGAATGAGCTTCCTACCAAAATCGCTGATGAACACAATCACCCAAGAGATGACAGCAGAATTGTTGCTGCGGACATCATGAGTGGTGTCCGAAAGCAGGTCCGAGGGTCAACACAGACGGTGCCCTCCATCTATAACGATATGCTGGCAGACACAAGATCGATCGAATGGGACAATTCCACCCAAGAGATTGTGGCTAATCTACCCACTTTCTACGAAGCCAAATCCAGTTTATATAGACAGCGGTCTAAGACTAGACCAGTTCTGCCAAAGACAAGGGCGGATGTCAACTTGGAAGGGAAGTGGATAGAGTCGCTTGCAGGGGAGCCATTCCTAATCGCCAATGACGGTGATGTGGCGCGAATGCTCATATTCGCCACCGTTGACAACCTTGCCCAGCTGTCTACAGCCGAGACCTGGTATATGGACGGTACCTTCTACGCTTCGCCGTCATATTTCTACCAGCTATACACCATCCACGCCATGATCGACGGGTATATGTGTCCCCTAGTGTATGGACTACTCCCAAATAAACAACAGACAATGTACACCAGATTCTTCACACTCATCCAGAATTTCGCCCGTGAACATAACATTCCTCTGTCCCCAGAAACGATAATGATGGACTTCGAAACAGCAGCGTGGCGTGCTGTCAGTATCGTGTTTGTTGGTGTTCAAGTCCGTGGTTGTTTCTTTCACTTCACACAGTGTATGTGGAGAAAAGTACAATATTGTGGTCTTGTAGCTGACTTCAAGGACAATGAAGAAGTGAAGAAACTTGTGCTACGTGCTTCGGTACTGCCACTTGTCCCCCTAGCCTCTGTCGAAGATGTGTGGTTCCAAACTCTGGAAGAATGTGACAATGACTCAGTGCCGGTGTCTAAGTTTAAGGACTATGTGACTGAGCAGTGGGTAGAGGGAGACCGCCGCTCCTGGAATCATTACGAGAATGATGGTCCATGCACTACCAATCATGTTGAGGGTTGGCACCATAAAATAAACAACCAACTACGACACTGCCATCCTAATATTTATACATTGATAGACCTGGTCCAGAAAGAGCAGGCTGCTAATGAGGCGAAGCTGTTTCAGCACGCCAACGGTGGAAAGCAGCGACCAAGGAAGCGGGTATACCGTGAGCGTGAGCAAATGCTCATCAGACTGAAGCACCAACTGCGAACTGGCGACATGGACATCATGACGTATGTTGATGCTGCTTCTCACTTAGTCAAATTAAAGTGAATATGTACAATAAAAATATTTCAAGATTTATATCTATTATGTGCTATGCATGTTCATGTGTTTGTCTTATCCATGTAAATATCTATGTTTTCGATTTAATGCTTATAAGTAAGTAAGTAAGTAAGTAAGTAAGTAAATATTTTATTATAGTGACATGTGCATCCGACATTATATATACTACAGATAATAAATATTCAAACAAGCACCCGGCCCAGTGGACCTATATGTCACCTAATATAAAATCATGGTTATGTACAAAATTGATACATGTATACATGAAATTCAAAATTAAGTACCAAGCTACTAAATCAATGATTTATGTTTACAGTTTAATAACCGAACAAGTAACTGGCCTAGAAAGCGGTGGGTAGTTATCAGGTATCATTGTATAGGCTTAGTTACATTCTTATAAATACATAACAGATCTTCTACAAATAAATGATTTTACAATGAATTTAGCGCTTTTCCTGGGATATGTATTCAGCAGATACGACAGCTTGTCATTAACTCAAAATAAAGAATATCTATCTATATGAAACTTATATTTATGAACAACTTTCCCAAATTTAGAAATTTTCAGTACAGTATAGCAATTTTCGCCAATTATCACCTTTCAACTCTATTGTTACACCGAACAATACATTCCCCCAACACCTACCTCAATTTCTATAGGACTAATAAAAGGTTGGGAAAGTGGGAACACACCCTATAAACATGTATTATCTAGACTGACATGCATAGATTCTGCCCCGATATAGTTGGTTTGGTTGGTTTGCATCATGATTTTGACCATGGATTTAGAAATTACTTAATTGCTACATTTTGTTTGCATCAATTCATTCATATTCACTCTAAATTTCACAAATGACTATGATTGTAAATAAATTACCATAAAAGTTAATGATATATATCATATCAGATCGTTATACATGTATGTTTATGATGACATAAACCAAGTTCCTGGCACACAGATATTAACCCTTTCCCTCATAGGAGCACCTCTTGACACCTTTACCAATACGATATACATTGGCAATGTAGTAGCCAAACCATTGCTCATAATAAAGACCAGAATCTCATGTAGTCCTAGTTATATCTATGGAGGTGGGATAGATATGGCCACTACTTATCCACTGTACGATAGCTAAATGGCTGTCGTTTGTATGGAAATATAATAGTACAGTGGAACCTCCCAAAACCGGACCCTCTCTAAATCGGATTACTCCCAAAACCGGACGTTTTTGAAAGTCCCGAATTGTTTCTTCTTTACTTCTTACATAAAATCACTCTGAATACCGGAACCTCTCAACTCCGGAAACCGGACAAAAAATTTGCATAATTTGGGTACAGTTTGATGTAATTTCACCTCCCAAAACCGGAACAACTTTTAGGCGACATCAATAAACTAAAAAGTGTTGAATTTGTTTGTGTATTCCGTCATAAATTGACACGCTGCTGACACTTTCCAATCTCGTTTGCGCATTTGATCTATGAACGTGTGATAATCGCGCACGATTATAAGATGTCAGGCTGATTGATGACTACTGCAATTAGCACTCATGTACAGTTAATTTGTCGGCTAACTGGGGGGGTTATGTTATAATCACGTGTAGATTACTATCCTATAGGCAATTATAAAACTTGTTTGATAACGAATAAAGGATTTTGTGAATCTCGTAATTTATTGTTTGATGCAACCGTTTGATCACCTGTGAAAGCACAATATAATCCAGTCACACAAGATAATTATGATTTTCGCAACTTTTGACCATTTGTTTTACAAAATAATATTTAAAGAACTTTTCAAAAATATTTCATCACTTTATATTTGTTTCAATCATGTCACAACCGCCGTCTAAACGTAGAAGAATTGAGCTGTCCCTTGAGGATAAAATTAACCTAATTAGGCAATCGGAATTTTATCAATTCTTATCAATAATACAGTATAAACTATAAAGGCATATGTACTTTATAAAGGTTATATGCAGTTTTGAAAACACATCAATAAAAAACCTCTGAAAACCGGAAACCTCTGTAAACCAGACCTTTTATCCAGTCCCGAAGATGTCCGGTTTAGAGAGGTTCCACTGTAGTTGTAAAATAAATAAATCTCTATGACGGAAAGGGTTAAATTAAATGTTGTAAATTTGATGCAGACATGACCTGTATATAGATTGTATTTATGGAGCCTCCGTGATGAATATGGTGTCCGTCTCGTAATTGTGACGCGAGTTTGAATCCTACCAGAACCACCGCGGGTTATACAAATTTATCTTAGCTAGATTGCGAAACAAGTTATTTCAACTTATATTAATCACTCTCGAGACCTCATTCCTGATGGAATCCATCGCCACGAGGGAGAGAGAAGAGGCAACGTGGAATTTAAATGCCTTGCCTAAGAGCACAATCGTAACGGCTCCAGTGGGGTTTGAACTCCAGGCGTTTTGCACCTGAAGCGAACGCACTACCACTGTGCTATCATGACTTCCACAGCGGTGATGTCAGTAGGTCAGACAGATAGCCTCTTCTCTCTCCCTCATGGTGATGGATTCCATGCCTCTTCTCTCTCCCTCGTGGCGATGGATTCCATGCCTCTTCTCTCTCCCTCGTGGTGATGGATTCCATGCCTCTTCTCTCTCCCTCATGGCAATGGATTCCTTGCCTCTTCTCTCTCCCTCGTTGCGATGGATTCCATGCCTCTTCTCTCTCCCTTGTGGCGATGGATTCCATGCCTCTTCTCTCTCCCTCATAGCGATGGATTCCATGCCTCTTCTCTCTCCCTCGTGGCGATGGATTCCATGCCTCTTCACTCTCCCTCGTGGTGATGGATTCCATGCCTCTTCTCTCTCCCTCGTGGCAATGGATTCCATGCCTCTTCTCTCTCCCTGGTGGCAATGGATTCCATGCCTCTTCTCTCTCCCTGGTGGCAATGGATTCCATGCCTCTTCACTCTCCCTCATGGTGATGGATTCCATGCCTCTTCACTCTCCCTCGTGTGATGGATTCCATGCCTCTTCTCTCTCCCTGGTGGCGATGGATTCCATGCCTCTTCTCTCTCCCTCTGGCGATGGATTCCATGCCTCTTCTCTCTCCCTCATGGCGATGGATTCCATGCCTCTTCACTCTCCCTCGTGGTGATGGATTCCATGCCTCTTCTCTCTCCCTCATGGTGATGGATTCCATGCCTCTTCTCTCTCCCTCGTGGCAATGGATTCAATGCCTCTTCTCTCTCCCTCGTGGTGATGGATTCCATGCCTCTTCTCTCTCCCTCATGGCGATGGATTCCTTGCCTCTTCTCTCTCCCTCGTGGCGATGGATTCCATGCCTCTTCACTCTCCCTCGTGGCAATGGATTCCATGCCTCTTCTCTCTCCCTCATGGCGATGGATTCCTTGCCTCTTCTCTCTCCCTCGTGGCGATGGATTCCATGCCTCTTCACTCTCCCTCATGGTGATGGATTCCATGCCTCTTCTCTCTCCCTCGTGGTGATGGATTCAATGCCTCTTCTCTCTCCCTGGTGGCAATGGATTCCATGCCTCTTCTCTCTCCCTCATGGCGATGGATTCCATGCCTCTTCTCTCTCCCTCGTGGTGATGGATTCAATGCCTCTTCTCTCTGCCCTCGTGGCGATGGATTCCATGCCTCTTCTCTCCCTCGTGGCAATGGATTCCATGCCTCTTCTCTCTCCCTCGTGGCGATGGATTCCATGCCTCTTCTCTCTCCCTCATGGCAATGGATTCCTTGCCTCTTCTCTCTCCCTCGTGGCGATGGATTCCATGCCTCTTCACTCTCCCTCATGGCGATGGATTCCATGCCTCTTCACTCTCCCTGGTGGCGATGGATTCCATGCCTCTTCTCTCTCCCTGGTGGCGATGGATTCCATGCCTCTTCTCTCTCCCTCATGGCGATGGATTCCATGCCTCTTCTCTCTCCCTCATGGCGATGGATTCCATGCCTCTTCTCTCTCCCTCGTGGTGATGGATTCCATGCCTCTTCTCTCTCCCTCATGGCAATGGATTCCATGCCTCTTCTCTCTCCCTCATGGCGATGGATTCCATGCCTCTTCTCTCTCCCTCATGGCGATGGATTCCATGCCTCTTCTCTCTCCCTGGTGGCGATGGATTCCATGCCTCTTCTCTCTCCCTCGTGGTGATGATTCCATGCCTCTTCTCTCTCTCCCTCGTGGCGATGGATTCCATGCCTCTTCTCTCTCCCTCGTGGTGATGGATTCCATGCCTCTTCTCTCTCCCTGGTGGCAATGGATTCCATGCCTCTTCTCTCTCCCTGGTGGCAATAGATTCCATGCCTCTTCTCTCTCCCTCATGGCGATGGATTCCATGCCTCTTCTCTCTCCCTTGTGGCGATGGATTCCATGCCTCTTCTCTCTCCCTCGTGGTGATGGCTTCCATGCCTCTTCTCTCTCCCTCGTAGCGATGGATTCCATGCCTCTTCTCTCTCCCTCATGGCAATGGATTCCATGCCTCTTCACTCTCCCTCGTGGTGATGGATTCCATGCCTCTTCTCTCTCCCTCGTGGTGATGGATTCCATGCCTCTTCTCTCTCCCTGGTGGCAATGGATTCCATGCCTCTTCTCTCTCCCTGGTGGCAATAGATTCCATGCCTCTTCTCTCTCCCTCATGGCGATGGATTCCATGCCTCTTCTCTCTCCCTTGTGGCGATGGATTCCATGCCTCTTCTCTCTCCCTCGTGGTGATGGCTTCCATGCCTCTTCTCTCTCCCTCGTAGCGATGGATTCCATGCCTCTTCTCTCTCCCTCATGGCAATGGATTCCATGCCTCTTCACTCTCCCTCGTGGTGATGGATTCCATGCCTCTTCTCTCTCCCTCATGGTGATGGATTCATGCCTCTTCTCTCCCTCGTGGCAATGGATTCAATGCTTCTCTCCCTCGTGGTGATGGATTCCATGCCTCTTCTCTCTCCCTCGTGGCGATGGATTCCATGCCTCTTCTCTCTCTCCCTCGTGGTGATGGATTCCATGCCTCTTCTCTCTCCTCATGGCGATGGATTCCTTGCCTCTTCTCTCTCCCTCGTGGCAATGGATTCAATGCCTCTTCTCTCTCCCTCGGGGTGATGGATTCCATGCCTCTTCTCTCTCCCTCATGGTGATGGATTCCATGCCTCTTCTCTCTCCCTCGTGGTGATGGATTCCATGCCTCTTCTCTCTCCCTCGTGGTGATGGCTTCCATGCCTCTTCTCTCTCCCTCGTGGCAATGGATTCAATGCCTCTTCTCTCTCCCTCGGGGTGATGGATTCCATGCCTCTTCTCTCTCCCTCGTGGTGATGGATTCCATGCCTCTTCTCTCTCCCTCGTGGTGATGGATTCCATGCCTCTTCTCTCTCCCTCGTGGTGATGGATTCCATGCCTCTTCTCTCTCCCTCGTGGTGATGGATTCAATGCCTCTTCTCTCTCCCTGGTGGCGATGGATTCCATGCCTCTTCTCTCTCCCTCGTGGCGATGGATTCCATGCCTCTTCTCTCTCCTCGTAGCGATGGATTCCATGCCTCTTCTCTCTCCCTTGTGGCGATGGATTCCATGCCTCTTCTCTCTCCCTCATGGCAATGGATTCCATGCCTCTTCTCTCTCCCTCGTGGCGATGGATTCCATGCCTCTTCTCTCTCCCTCGTGGCGATGGATTCCATGCCTCTTCTCTCTCCCTTGTGGCGATGGATTCCATGCCTCTTCTCTCTCCCTCGTGGCGATGGATTCCATGCCTCTTCTCTCTCCCTCTTGGCGATGAATTCCTTGCCTCTTCTCTCTCCCTCGTGGCGATGGAGTCTCGAGCGCGATTAAACTAATGTTGTAAGAACTTGTTTCGCAATCGAGCTAAACAAATCAAATTAGTATAAACTTTTTTCAGTATGCAAAATTCCATTATAAATATGCATTATAAATAATATAAACAGTAGTTCTGAGAATTCTATTCTCAGGTGAGCGCCTAATGACAAATGATCCTCCGGGTGTTCTCAGGAATGACTTCTGGCTATAAGTCAGCTCCAGAATTAACTGAATGGAAAAGCCATTGTGAGGCTGTCTTAATTTAACAAGCTTAAAACTGACTATTAGATTAGATCATGAAACTATACTGTCACAAGGATTGTTACCGGGGAAGAAATATCTCCTTATATTTCCGTAATTAGATTGATTTACAGATCTTCTAAATAAGTTAACACCACATTGTCGGAAGAGTTTGAAATATATTAGATATTAGAGTGAAAGTTAGGTCATCATTAGAGCTGTAGTACGATGAAAATCAGTGAAATTACATTGCACAGAGATGGGAAATGAAATATGTAGTTTAATCAACCAAATCCTTGATTTGCCTTGCCAATGTAACAAATCGATGACCCTGACATCCTTTATACAGATTTAAAAATGTGATTAACCCTTTCCTCATAGAAGCACCTCTTGACGCCATTATCAATACGACATACATTGACAATGTAGTAGCCAAACCAATGTTCATAATAAAGGTCGGAATCTCATGTAGTCCCAGTAATATCTATGGAGGTGAGATAGATATGGCGACTACTTATACACTGCATGATAGCTAAATGGGTGTCATTTGTATGGAAATATAATAGTATATTAACCTAAATCTGAAATGGAAGGAAATGGGTTTGACTGTTGAACCACCCTGTATATATGCTATATATATGTGTGTAGATATTCCTGGGAACCAGCCTGTATATATGCTATATATATGTGTGTAGATATTCCTGGGAACCAGCCTGTATATATGCTATATATATGTGTGTAGATATTCCTGGGAACCAGTCTGTATATATGCTATATATATGTGTGTAGATATTCCTGGGAACCAGCCTGTATATATGCTATATATATGTGTGTGTAGATATTCCTGGGAACCAGCCTGTATATATGCTATATATATATTCCTATATATATGCTATATATATGTGTAGATATTCCTGGGAACCAGCCTGTATATATGCTATATATATGTGTAGATATTCCTGGGAACCAGCCTGTATATATGCTATATATATTCCTATATATGCTATATATATGTGTAGATATTCCTGGGAACCAGCCTGTATATATGCTATATATATATGTGTAGATATTCCTGGGAACCAGCCTGTATATATGCTATATATATATATGTATAGATATTCCTGGGAACCAGCCTGTATATATGTATATATATATATGTGTGTGTAGATTTCCTGGGAACCAGCCTGTATATATGCTATATATATATTCCTATATATATGCTATATATATGTGTAGATATTCCTGGGAACCAGCCTGTATATATGCTATATATATGTGTAGATATTCCTGGGAACCAGCCTGTATATATGCTATATATATATTCCTATATATATGCTATATATATGTGTAGATATTCCTGGGAACCAGCCTGTATATATGCTATATATATGTGTAGATATTCCTGGGAACCAGCCTGTATATATGCTATATATATATGTATAGATATTCCTGGGAACCAGCCTGTATATATGCTATATATATGTGTAGATATTCCTGGAAACCAGCCTGTATATATGCTATATATATATGTGTAGATATTCGTGGGAACCAGCCTGTATATATGCTATATATATGTGTAGATATTCCTGGGAACCAACCTGTATATATGCTATATATATGTGTAGATATTCCTGGGAACCAGCCTGTATATATGCTATATATATGTGTAGATATTCCTGGGAACCAGCCTGTATATATGCTATATATATATATGTGTATATATTCCTGGGAACCAGCCTGTATGTATGCTATATATATGTGTATATATTCCTGGGAACCAGCCTGTATATATGCTATATATATGTGTAGATATTCCTGGGAACCAGCCTGTATATATGCTATATATATGTGTATATATTCCTGGGAACCAGCCTGTATATATGCTATATATATGTGTAGATATTCCTGGGAACCAGCCTGTATATATGCTATATATATATTCCTATATATATGTGTAGATATTCCTGGAAACCAGCCTGTATATATGCTATATATGTGTGTAGATATTCCTGGGAACCAGCCTGTATATATGCTATATATGTGTGTAGATATTCCTGGGAACCAGCCTGTATATATGCTATATATGTGTGTAGATATTCCTGGGAACCAGCCTGTATATATGCTATATATATGTGTAGATATTCCTGGGAACCAGCCTGTATATATGCTATATATGTGTGTAGACATTCCTGGGAACCAGCCTGTATATATGTGTGTAGATATTCCTGGGAACCAGCCTGTATATATGCTATATATATGTGTGTAGATATTCCTGGGAACCAGCCTGTATATATGCTATATATGTGTGTAGATATTCCTGGGAACCAGCCTGTATATATGCTATATATATATGTGTAGATATTCCTGGGAACCAGCCTGTATATATGCTATATATGTGTGTAGACATTCCTGGGAACCAGCCTGTATATATGCTATATATATGTGTGTAGATATTCCTGGGAACCAGCCTGTATATATGCTATATATGTGTGTAGATATTCCTGGGAACCAGCCTGTATATATGCTATATATGTGTGTAGATATTCCTGGGAACCGGCCTGTATATATGCTATATATATGTGTAGATATTCCTGGGAACCAGCCTGTATATATGCTATATATATATGTGTATATATTCCTGGAAACCATCCTGTATATATGCTATATATATGTGTATATATTCCTGGGAACCAACCTGTATATATGCTATATATATGTGTAGATATTCCTGGGAACCAGCCTGTATATATGCTATATATATGTGTAGATATTCCTGGAAACCAGCCTGTATATATGCTATATATATGTGTATATATTCCTGGGAACCAGCCTGTATATATGCTATATATATGTGTAGATATTCCTGGGAACCAGCCTGTATATATGCTATATATATGTGTATATATTCCTGGAAACCAGCCTGTATATATTATATATGTGTAGATATTCCTGGGAACCAGCCTGTATATATGCTATATATATGTGTAGATATTCCTGGGAACCAGCCTGTATATATGCTATATATATGTGTAGATATTCCTGGGAACCAGCCTGTATATATGCTGTATATGTGTATATATTCCTGGGAACCAGCCTGTATATATGCTATATATATGTGTATATATTCCTGGGAACCAGCCTGTATATATGCTATATATATGTGTAGATATTCCTGGGAACCAGCCTTTATATATGCTATATATATGTGTATATATTCCTGGGAACCAGCCTGTATATATGCTATATATATGTGTAGATATTCCTGGGAACCAGCCTGTATATATGCTATATATATGTGTATATATTCCTGGGAACCAGCCTGTATATATGCTATTTATATGTGTATATATTCCTGGGAACCACCCTGTATATATGCTATATATGTGTGTGTATATTCCTGGGAACCAGCCTGTATATATGCTATATATATGTGTAGATATTCCTGGGAACCAGCCTGTATATATGCTATATATGTGTATATATTCCTGGGAACCAGCCTGTATATATGCTATATATATGTGTATATATTCCTGGGAACCAGCCTGTATATATGCTATATATATGTGTAGATATTCCTGGGAACCAGCCTGTATATATGCTATATATATGTGTATATATTCCTGGGAACCAGCCTGTATATATGCTATATATATGTGTATATATTCCTGGGAACCACCCTGTATATATGCTATATATATGTGTATATATTCCTGGAAACCAGCCTGTATATATGCTATATATATGTGTAGATATTCCTGGGAACCAGTCTGTATATATGCTATATATATGTTTGTAGATATTCCTGGGAACCAGCCTGTATATATGCTATATATATATGTTTGTAAATATTCCTGGGAACCAGCCTGTATATATGCTATATATGTGTGTATATATTCCTGGGAACCAGCCTGTATATATGCTATATATATGTGTAGATATTCCTGGGAACCAGCCTGTATATATGCTATATATATATTCCTATATATATGCTATATATATGTGTATATATTCCTGGAAGCCACCCTGTATATATGCTATATATATGTGTGTAGATATTCCTGGGAACCAGCCTGTATATATGCTATATATATGTTTGTAGATATTCCTGGGAACCAGCCTGTATATATGCTATATATGTGTGTATATATTCCTGGGAACCAGCCTGTATATATGCTATATATATGTGTAGATATTCCTGGGAACCAGCCTGTATATATGCTATATATATGTGTAGATATTCCTGGGAACCAGCCTGTATATATGCTATATATATATGTGTATATATTCCTGGGAACCTCCCTGTATATATGCTATATATATGTGTAGATATTCCTGGGAACCAGCCTGTATATATGCTATATATATGTGTAGATATTCCTGGGAACCAGCCTGTATATATGCTATATATATGTGTATATATTCCTGGGAACCAGCCTGTATATATGCTATATATGTGTGTAGATATTCCTGGAAACCAGCCTATATATATGCTATATATATGTGTATATATTCCTGGGAACCAGCCTGTATATATGCTAGATATGTGTGTAGATATTCCTGGAAACCAGCCTATATATATGCTATATATATGTGTATATATTCCTGGGAACCAGCCTGTATATATGCTATATATATGTGTAGATATTCCTGGGAACCAGCCTGTATATATGCTATATATATGTGTATATATTCCTGGGAACCAGCCTGTATATATGCTATATATATGTGTGTAGATATTCCTGGAAACCAGCCTATATATATGCTATATATATGTGTAGATATTTCTGGGAACCAGCCTGTATATATGCTATATATATGTGTATATATTCCTGGGAACCAGCCTGTATATATGCTAGATATGTGTGTAGATATTCCTGGAAACCAGACTGTATATATGCTTCTTACTTTTAAATATTCCTGAGGGACCAGCCTGTATATTATATAGTTCATACCAATAAATATTCCTAGCAACCAGCCTGTATTCCCGTATATGCTTCATACTTGTAAATAATCTTAGGGACCACCCTGTATACATGCTTTATATTTGTAAATATCGTTTTACCAGTCAATGACATTGACTTGGACATTAATAAATGACCACAATCAGCTGATCATTCCTGCTCCATATCCAGGAAACCAGACTAATGATTTTTAAGGCCTATGTGTGTTTTATTGAAGTATTGAAGAGTTGAAGGCCTAGAGAGCATTACGAGTAATGATCAAATATTAATGCAAACTCATCTTGCCCTAGCACCAATGTCAAGGTTCAATGATACTACAGTCAAGCCAAGGGAATCTCAGAAACTGGCTGCTTAGAACAGGTGGCTGCTTAATAACTGTCAAATGTATAGCAAAACAACATATTGTCAAGGTTCAGTGATACTACAGTCAAGCCTGTCTTAAGCAGCCAGCCAAGGGAATCTCAGAAACTGGCTGCTTAGAACAGGTGGCTGCTTAATAAAGGTCAAATGTATAGCAAAACAACATATTGTCAATGTCAAGTTTCAATGTTACTACAGTCAAACCTGTCTTGAGCAGCCAGCCAAGGGAATCTCAGAAATTGGCTGCTTAGAACAGGTGGCTGCTTAATAAAGGTCAAATGTATAGCAAAACAACATATTGTCAATGTCAAGTTTCAATGTTACTATTTCAATTATCTCTCATCTATGTGTTTTACGTTTATTTATCGTCACTACCGGTTGCCCATATGAGCGACGCCTCCTGAAGAGATTAGTCATTTAATATTTTTGGAGGATAGTGCAATGACACAGACAGAGACCCATTCCAAAGTCTCCTCTGGTTCTTTTACATGCACGGTGTACATCACCAACACGAGACCTCTGTTTAAGAGTCCCATCTGAAAGACTGTTAATTTTATTAGGGTCAGACGGGGGATCAAACATGCGATCCCTGGATTACCAGTCCAGCATGATTTTTTTATAAGGCCAACACAATGCCCGTGTTTTATAGTACGATATTGCCGAATAGTTATTTTATTTGCCGGAGAACAATTACTGAGTGCTGTATAATGCTTACCCTTCATCAATAATATATACAATAATTAGAGATTATATTGTGCATCATTTGGGCATCACTTGATTAAAGTTTAAACTTGATTTATTTTACAACGATTGCGAAGCAAGTTCTAACAACTTATGTTGATCACTCTCGTTGGCACAGAAGAAAGCGTAAATGTGGTAATTCGTGTGGAAGGAAACCGGAGTACCCAGAGAAAAACACATCTGTCCGATCTGTCGACCACCGTATCATCTCACATACTTCCCAATCCGAGGATCAAACCCAGGTTGCGAAGCGAGTGCGCTAACCACTGAGCCAATCGGACTCACTTGATTATAAGACCTCTATTTCTTTATCTTCATGCTTGTAAATGATTCGCTTCAGATGCGAAAGGTCCGGAGTTCAAGCCCCGCTGAGCCGTTACGATTGTTCCCTTAGGCAAGGCATTTAAATTCCACGTTGCCTCTTCTCTCTCCCTCGTGGCGATGGATTCCATCAGGAATGGGGTATCGATAGTGATTAATATAAGTTGTCAGAACTTGTTTCGCAAGTGAGCTAAAATAAATGTGTATATATATATTTCATTAGGATACAGATAATGATGCTAATGGAACTATGCTGTTTTCTATTCGCTCTTACCCTGCACAATATAATTACGAATATTTGCTCTAAGCATTCCATTATTAGAGGTTAATTTCCAAAACATTAGTTTCATAACAAGTACATTTTTAAGTATCATAATAGCGCGAATCCTCGGGGGAATGCTGGGATCAATATATTACAAAGAAAACACTTAAGTTCCGCACTAAAGCGGACAGCTAGTCTACAAACAGACAAAGGTTTCCCAGTTAGAAATGAAATTGGCCTATTGATCATAGATATTAAATTGATCAGACTCATTAAGTAGGTAATTTGATGTAGTGTTTGAGTATAATGGATGAACTAGTCAGATATATTTTCTCCCCCAATTTTTCTTTTTGTTTTATTTGCATGCTTTCTAGCAAGTATATATAGATTATATTGTCTCTCTGTATTCTGTAGATCCAGGGTTAGTGCGGCATTACTTTGTTGGTGGGGGAGTTGGTATTGTCTGTAATAACATTATCCAGTCGTAAAATACTGTGTATTATGACAATACAGACATTTTAATGACATAGTTTCTGTATAATTTCAGTGTTCAGTAGTTTCCAAATCAATCAGTAAATGACAAATTTATTTCCATATAGTGTTGTTAACCCTTTCAACACCACATACCTCTAAATAGGCTTACAAAAAGTGTAGATCCAGGATCTGCGCTTTTTGCAAGTAATATTACTATTTTGAGACAAAATTACCCATTTTGATAAATGAACTGGTCCAAATGTAATTTTCTGATTAATGTATTGGTCTAAAAATATCATATGTCAGTTACTTGGTGTTGAATTGGTTAACCCCCGCCAAAGGCAGAGGGATATAGTTTTGGCATTTCCATTGTCTATCTGTCTGTGCTTACAAACCTGTATTTATGAGACCAGGAGAACAATACGAAGACGGTTAACGTTAACAGCTTCTCTGTGGTTATAAGTATTTTCATTTGACTGAAAGAACAAAAACCGGTGTAGCCACATTGATATACAGTTGTGAGACTGTCCATCTGTCCGGAACAAGATCTTGAAAATGGATGGAAGCTAATTATATTTGGAATAATTTGGTACAAGCATGCTCTACATCCATCGCTTCATCCATCTCTTCATCTATATCTACATCCATCTCTTCACTAATCTCTTCACCCATCTCTTCACCCATGTCTTCATCCATCACTACATTCATCTCTTCACCCATCTCTTCACCCATATCTACATCCATCTCTTCACCCATCTCTACATCCATCTCTTCACCCATCTTTACATCCATCTCTTCACCCATGTCTTCATCCATCACTACATTCATCTATTCATCCATCTCTTCACCCATATCTACATCCATCTCTTCATCCATCTCTACATCAATATCTACATCCATTGCTTCATCCATCTCTTCATCCATATCTACATCCATATCTACATCCAACTCTTCATCCATATCTACATCCATCTCTTCATCCATATCTACATCCAACTCTTCATCCATCTCTACATCTACATCCATCTCTTCATCCATCTCTTCATCCATCTCTTCATCCATGTGTTCACCCATGTCTTCATCCATCACTACATCCATCTCTTCACCCATCTTTACTTCCATCGCTTCATCCATCCCTCCATATCTTCATCCATATCTACATCCATCTCTTCATCCAGCTCTCCATCTCTTCACCCATATCTACATCCATACCTTCACCCATCTCTACACCCATCTCTACACCCATGTCTTCATCCATCTCTTCATCCATCACTGACCAACCAAATATTGTCACAATTACCCTCAATAGCTCCGTGCAGTTATTGCTCTTGAATTACTGAAATTGTCTATCTGTGCCAATTGCTTTAAAATTAGTAT
Organism: Archivesica marissinica; assembly: GCA_014843695.1. NCBI lineage: Eukaryota > Metazoa > Mollusca > Bivalvia > Venerida > Vesicomyidae > Archivesica > Archivesica marissinica. The sequence goes on along the minus strand of CM026397.1, from coordinate 37,913,023 downwards.
AAACTAACAAAATTAGCTTTAACAACTAAACTAATTAATTAACTCAATTAATCACTCTCATTGGTGCGGATGAAAGCATATTATGCTGTCATTTGTGTGGAATGAAACCGGATTACACAGAGAAAACCCACCTGATATCCAATATGGCGACCACTATAAAGGTTGAATAAAGAGATGGATGTAGAGATGGATGTAGAGATAGATAACTTACTCATTTAGTTTTAATTTAATACAACTGGCAATAATCAATGACCATTTAATTTAATTGCTAGAATCTGAGAAATGTAATACTCTTATAATACATTATTTTACATAATCATGGACCTTTCTTCGAGTCACATAAAACCGGCAAATATAAATAATATGGATGACAACGAATGCTCGAGTTAAAATCGTATTCGAATATTAATAAATGGATGTTACGTTTTTCAATTAAAATTTCAATAAATTGCAGTGGAGTGTGTGTACATACAGTGTGGATAGCGTGGAGTGTGTGTGCATACAGTGTGGATAGCGTGGAGTGTGTGTGCATACAGTGGATAGCGAGGAGTGTGTGTACATACAGTGGATAGCATGGAGTGTGTGTACATACAGTGGATAGCATGGAGTGTGTGTACATACAGTGGATAGCGTGGAGTGTGTGTGCATACAGTGTGGATAGCGTGGAGTGTGTGTACATACAGTGTGGATAGTGTGGAGTGTGTGTACATACAGTGGATAGCATGGAGTGTGTGTGCATACAGTGGATAGCGTGGAGTGTGTGTGCATACAGTGTGGATAGCGTGGAGTGTGTGTACATACAGTGGATAGCGTGGAGTGTGTGTGCATACAGTGGATAGCGTGGAGTGTGTGTACATACAGTGTGGATAGCGTGGAGTGTGTGTACATACAGTGTGGATAGCATGGAGTGTGTGTACATACAGTGTGGATAGCATGGAGTGTGTGTACATACAGTGTGGATAGCGTGGAGTGTGTGTACATACAGTGTGGATAGCATGGAGTGTGTGTACATACAGTGGATAGCGTGGAGTGTGTGTACATACAGTGTGGATAGCGTGGAGTGTGTGTACATACAGTGTGGATAGCGTGGAGTGTGTGTGCATACAGTGGATAGCGTGGAGTGTGTGTACATACAGTGTGGATAGCGTGGAGTGTGTGTACATACAGTGTGGATAGTGTGGAGTGTGTGTACATACAGTGTGGATAGCGTGGAGTGTGTGTACATACAGTGGATAGTGTGGAGTGTGTGTACATACAGTGTGGATAGCGTGGAGTGTGTGTACATACAGTGTGGATAGCGTGGAGTGTGTGTACATACAGTGTGGATAGCGTGGAGTGTGTGTACATACAGTGGACAGCGTGGAGTGTGTGTACATACAGTGGATAGCATGGAGTGTGTGTACATACAGTGGATAGCGTGGAGTGTGTGTGCATATAGTGATATAGAAACATATTATATTATGCATAGAAGTGATATAGAAACATATTATATTATGCATAGAAGTGATATAGAAACATATTATATTATACATAGAAGTGATATAGAAACATATTATATTATGCATAGAAGTGATATATAAAACATATTATATTATACATAGAAGTGATATATAACACATATTATATTATACATAGAAGTGATATAGAAACATATTATATTATACATAGAAGTGATATAGAAACATATTATATTATACATAGAAGTGATATATAAAACATATTATATTATATATAGAAGTGATATAGAAACATATTATATTATATATAGAAGTGATATATAAAACATATTATATTATATATAGAAGTGATATAGAAACATATTATATTATACATAGAAGTGATATATAAAACATATTATATTATATATAGAAGTGATATATAAAACATATTATATTATATATAGAAGTGATATAGAAACATATTATATTATATATAGAAGTGATATAGAAACATATTATATTATATATAGAAGTGATATATAAAACATATTATATTATATATAGAAGTGATATAGAAACATATTATATTATTCATAGAAGTGATATAGAAACATATTATATTATATATAGAAGTGATATAGAAACATATTATATTATATATAGAAGTGATATATAAAACATATTATATTATATATAGAAGTGATATAGAAACATATTATATTATACATAGAAGTGATATAGAAACATATTATATTATGCATAGAAGTGATATATAAAACATATATTATACATAGAAGTGATATATAAAACATATTATATTATACATAGAAGTGATATAGAAACATATTATATTATACATAGAAGTGATATAGAAACATATTATATTATACATAGAAGTGATATAGAAACATATTATATTATACATAGAAGTGATATATAAAACATATTATATTATGCATAGAAGTGATATATAACACATATTATATTATACATAGAAGTGATATAGAAACATATTATATTATACATAGAAGTGATATATAACACATATTATATTATACATAGAAGTGATATATAAAACATATTATATTATACATAGAAGTGATATAGAAACATATTATATTATATATAGAAGTGATATAGAAACATATTATATTATTCATAGAAGTGATATAGAAACATATTATATTATACATAGAAGTGATATAGAAACATATTATATTATACATAGAAGTGATATATAACACATATTATATTATACATAGAAGTGATATAGAAACATATTATATTATACATAGAAGTGATATATAACACATATTATATTATACATAGAAGTGATATAGAAACATATTATATTATATATAGAAGTGATATATAACACATATTATATTATACATAGAAGTGATATAGAAACATATTATATTATACATAGAAGTGATATAGAAACATATTATATTATACATAGAAGTGATATAGAAACATATTATATTATACATAGAAGTGATATATAACACATATTATATTATACATAGAAGTGATATAGAAACATATTATATTATACATAGAAATGATATATAACACATATTATATTATACATAGAAGTGATATAGAAACATATTATATTATACATAGAAGTGATATATAACACATATTATATTATACATAGAAGTGATATAGAAACATATTATATTATACATAGAAGTGATATATAACACATATTATATTATTCATAGAAGTGATATAGAAACATATTATATTATACATAGAAGTGATATATAAAACATATTATATTATACATAGAAGTGATATAGAAACATATTATATTATACATAGAAGTGATATAGAAACATATTATATTATACATAGAAGTGATATATAACACATATTATATTATACATAGAAGTGATATAGAAACATATTATATTATACATAGAAATGATATATAACACATATTATATTATACATAGAAGTGATATAGAAACATATTATATTATACATAGAAGTGATATATAACACATATTATATTATACATAGAAGTGATATAGAAACATATTATATTATACATAGAAGTGATATATAACACATATTATATTATTCATAGAAGTGATATAGAAACATATTATATTATTCATAGAAGTGATATAGAAACATATTATATTATATATAGAAGTGATATAGAAACATATTATATTATATATAGAAGTGATATATAAAACATATTATATTATATATAGAAGTGATATAGAAACATATTATATTATACATAGAAGTGATATAGAAACATATTATATTATGCATAGAAGTGATATATAAACATATTATATTATACATAGAAGTGATATATAAAACATATTATATTATACATAGAAGTGATATAGAAACATATTATATTATACATAGAAGTGATATAGAAACATATTATATTATACATAGAAGTGATATATAAAACATATTATATTACACATAGAAGTGATATAGAAACATATTATAGTATACATAGAAGTGATATAGAAACATATTATATTATACATAGAAGTGATATATAAAACATATTATATTATACATAGAAGTGATATAGAAACATATTATATTATACATAGAAGTGATATAGAAACATATTATATTATACATAGAAGTGATATATAACACATATTATATTATGCATATAAGTGATATATAACACATATTATATTATACATAGAAGTGATATATAAAACATATTATATTATACATAGAAGTGATATAGAAACATATTATATTATACATAGAAGTGATATAGAAACATATTATATTATACATAGAAGTGATATATAAAACATATTATATTATACATAGAAGTGATATAGAAACATATTATATTATATATAGAAGTGATATAGAAACATATTATATTATGCATAGAAGTGATATAGAAACATATATTATACATAGAAGTGATATAGAAACATATTATATTATACATAGAAGTGATATAGAAACATATTATATTATATATAGAAGTGATATATAACACATATTATATTATACATAGAAGTGATATAGAAACTTATTATATTATACATAGAAGTGATATATAAAACATATTATATTATACATAGAAGTGATATAGAAACATATTATATTATACATAGAAGTGATATAGAAACATATTATATTATACATAGAAGTGATATATAAAACATATTATATTATACATAGAAGTGATATAGAAACATATTATATTATACATAGAAGTGATATAGAAACATATTATAGTATACATAGAAGTGATATAGAAACATATTATATTATGCATAGAAGTGATTAAACACATATTATATTATACATAGAAGTGATATATAAAACATATTATATTATACATAGAAGTGATATATAAAACATATTATAGTATGCATAGAAGTGATATAGAAACATATTATATTATGCATAGAAGTGATATATAACACATATTATATTATGCATAGAAGTGATATAGTAACATATTATATTATACATAGAAGTGATATATAAAACATATTATAGTATGCATAGAAGTGATATAGAAACATATTATATTATGCATAGAAGTGATATATAACACATATTATATTATACATAGAAGTGATATATAACACATATTATATTATACATAGAAGTGATATATAAAACATATTATATTATACATAGAAGTGATATATAAAACATATTATAGTATGCATAGAAGTGATATAGAAACATATTATATTATGCATAGAAGTGATATATAACACATATTATATTATGCATAGAAGTGATATAGTAACATATTATATTATGCATAGAAGTGATATAGAAACATATTATATTATATATAGAAGTGATATAGAAACATATTATATTATACATAGAAGTGATATAGAAACATATTATATTATATATAGAAGTGATATAGAAACATACTATATTATATATAGAAGTGATATAGAAACATATTATATTATTCATAGAAGTGATATAGAAACATATTATATTATTCATAGAAGTGATATAGAAACTTATTATATTATGCATAGAAGTGATATAGAAACATATTATATTATGCATAGAAGTGATATAGAAACATATTATATTATGCATAGAAGTGATATAGAAACATATTATCCATTCGTTTCATGAAGTCAAAAGGTTCCTAGAAATAACGAAGTATGAACAAGTATAGTTTCCGCGTAATAAAGTGAAAACAAATCGAAATAAAGTGAAAGCGCACTAAAATAATTGAGAATTACGTGCATATTGTCTCATTTACAAGTTCATTACAATATGTAACCAGATCAGTACAAGCATTGTGCAATTACCACAGATTCATGTGATAAACTGGAGATATACACGACATTGTACATAAACTGTCTTGCAAAAACAAATCAAAAGGAGATTCAGTTTTCCAATCACATACCTGTACTCACATATTTCATGAGAAACAGTCATGTGTGTTACATGTACGTACATCCGCAATAACGAATGTGAGGTTTCCGTTGCTTCAGTGGTTACGGTCGATATCAAATTGCTTTCCCCACACCCTGTTGTAGTTTCAAATCCCACTTGTGTTGTTGGATTCATCAAGGAAGCTATACAGATGACTTGCGGAAGATCAGTGGTTCTATCTGGGTGCACGTTTGTGCTGAAATACTGCTTGGAGGGGCACTCGGGGGGAGGGGGGTCTTATTCCACCAAAAATAGCTGGAGAGTCACCATCTAACCTAAGCTGTTGGTGCAGCTTTAAACCCCAAAACAAATGACCAAACAATAGCAGAATCATACTTTTATATAGTTAGTGCATATTGACCTGTCCATTCTACGTGTCCTACGAATATTCATATAGTACGTCTATGTCGCTGAAGTAATTGTTGGGTATGGATACAGTTCTTGTGAGCAGTTTAGTGAACATTTATACAGTTACCAAAATCCTATAACACATTAATAATTGCATATCTATGATTGCATGTAGGACAATAATTGTGTATCTGTCATTGCATATAGGTCAATAATTGCGTATCTATGATTGCATGTAGATCAATAATTGCATATCTATTCTTGCATGTAGGTCAATAATTGCATATCTATACTTGCATGTAGGTCAATAATTGCATATCTATGATTGCATGTAAGTCAATAATTGTGTATCTGTCATTGCATGTATGTCAATAATTGCGTATCTATGATTGCATGTAGGTCAATAATTGCATATCTATTCTTGCATGTAGGTCAATAATTGCATATCTATACTTGCATGTAGGTCAATAATTGCATATCTGTACTTGCATGTAGGTCAATAATTGCATATCTATAATTGCATGTAGGTCAATAATTGCATATCTATACTTGCATGTAGGTCAATAATTGCATATCTATAATTGCATATAGGTCAATAATTGCATATCTATAATTGCATGTAGGTCAATAATTGCATATATATTATTGCATGTAGGTCAATAATTGCATATCTATAATTGCATGTAGGTCAATAATTGCATATCTATAATTGCATGTAGGTCAATAATTGCATATCTATAATTGCATGTAGGTCAATAATTGCATATCTATAATTGCATGTAGGTCAATAATTGCATATCTAATTGCATGTAGGTCAATAATTGCATATCTATAATTGCATGTAGGTCAATAATTGCATATCTATAATTGCATGTAGGTCAATAATTGCATATCTATAATTGCATGTAGGTCAATAATTGCATATCTATAATTGCATGTAGGTCAATAATTGCATATCTATACTTGCATGTAGGTCAATAATTGCATATCTATACTTGCATGTAGGTCAATAATTGCATATCTATAATTGCATGTAGGTCAATAATTGCATATCTATAATTGCATGTAGGTCAATAATTGCATATCTATAATTGCATGTAGGTCAATAATTGCATATCTATAATTGCATGTAGGTCAATGGCTAGTAGCTAAGGTGAATAATCAGTTAAATTAGGTAATATAATGAGCGACATTGCTGGTATTTCTATTACCTCCCTTGGCAGATAAAAGTCTGATTTATCGCGATATGTATTTTGGTACTTTAGTTTATACAAATTTATCTTAGTTTGATTGCGAAACAAGTTCTTACAACATGTATTAATCACTCTCGAGACCTAATTCCTGGTGGAATCCATCTCCACGAGGGAGAGCGAAGAGGCAGCATGGAATTAAAATGCCTTGCTCCTAAGAGAATGATCATAATGTCATATCACAGTGTAACTCGAACTCCAGGCACCTGAAGCAGCTGCACTACCACAGCGCTGTCACGCTTTTAGTCCTTTTAGTTGGAATCCTTTGTGTTTTCTGTTGTTCTCTAAACATTTGTTGTGGTGTGATGGTGTGATAAATATGATATTATCAAAAACATGTTACTTAATTGATAGCAATTTACAGTAAATTATCCAGTGGATATACAGTAGAATATCTGTCAGCATTTAATTAATAGAATAATTGTAAGATGAGAAAATTGATGAAAATTGATATATATAACATGTTGTGCAAAGGAAACCACAATCAAAACACAGGAAACCAATTAAAAAGACCTATCCTACTTCACGAGTATTCAGGGGGCACTAACTGACCAATATCTCTCATTACGTAGTTAAAATAAAGTTGACGTATTTCCAAGCAAAATTTACTACAAACAGTATTCGCTCTTGATGTTGTATAACAAGATCTATACTGCTGCAAAATTTCCTTTTCTGCATATAGATAATATCAAGTGGTTATGGTCGTTGTCTTCAAATCACTTGACCCTCACTGCTGTAGGTTTGAATCCCAATGGTGGTGTCATATTCTTCAATGTGAAGAAGCTATTCCACTGGCATATGGAGGATTGGTGGTTCTACCTGGGTGCTACAACCAATAATTGTCATCATATGACCTAAGTGGTTTATGTGACTTTAAACCCCAAAAAACAAACAGACAAATATTTTTCATTTGCGTGCTGACCTACATAATGGCAGAAATAAAATTTATTGCTCCGTAGTAATGATGTTTAATCCTTTATACACTAATTACTGACACACTATGTGGTCGAGCGACGCAGCAGCAATAACCAGCTATTGATTGTACAGTATATTATATAAGACTATTTATTTTACAACGATTGCGAAGCAAGTTAACAGCTTATCACTCTCGTTGGCGCGGGTGAAAGTGTAAATGTGGTCATTCGTGTAGGAGGAAACCGGAGTAACCGGAAAAAAACCCACCTGACCGATCTGGCGACCACCGTACCATCTCGCATACTTCCCGGTCCGAGGATCGAACCCGGGTTGCATTAGTGAGAAGCAAGCGTGCTAACCACTGCGCTAATCATACAGCCTATATAAGCCTTCAGTGAATGTAGTATACACACATCTCTTTCAGGTGATTGATAAATTCACCCATTCAATCCTGTACAACAAATATACTGTGGAAAGATTTACCCCATTCAATCCTGTACAACAGATATACTGTGGAGAGATTCACCCCATTCAATCCTGTACAACAGATACACTGTGGAGAGATTCGCCCCATTCAATCCTGTACAACAGATATACTGTGGAAAGATTCACCCCATTCAATCCTGTACAACAGATATACTGTGGAAAGATTCACCCCATTCAATCCTGTACAACAGATATACTGTGGAGAGATTCACCCCATTCAATCCTGTACAACAGATATACTGTGGAAAGATTCGCCCCATTCAATCCTGTACAACAGATATACTGTGGAGAGATTCACCCCATTCAATCCTGTACAACAGATATACTGTGAAGAGATTCACCCCATTCAATCCTGTACAACAGATATACTGTGGAGAGATTCACCCCATTCAATCCTGTACAACAGATAGATATACTGTGGAAAGATTCACCCCATTCAATCCTGTACAACAGATATACTGTGGAGAGATTCACCCCATTCAATCCTGTACAACAGATATACTGTGGAGAGATTCACCCCATTCAATCCTGTACAACAGATATACTGTGGTAAGATTCACCCCATTCAATCCTGTACAACAGATATACTGTGGAAAGATTCACCCCATTCAATCCTGTACAACAGATATACTGTGGAGAGATTCACCCCATTCAATCCTGTACAACAGATATACTGTGGAGAGATTCACCCCATTCAATCCTGTACAACAGATATACTGTGGAAAGATTCGCCCCATTCAATCCTGTACAACAGATATACTGTGGAGAGATTCACCCCATTCAATCCTGTACAACAGATATACTGTGGAGAGATTCACCCCATTCAATCCTGTACAACAGATATACTGTGGAGAGATTCACCCCCATTCAATCCTGTACAACAGATATACTGTGGAAAGTTGAAACAACAAAACACATAAATTGATTGAAGCAGCAACTCGCCTCCAATTATCTTTTGTTCTGACAATAAAGAAGCTAAGTTGTTTCTGGTTGTTTCTTTCCGGTTGATGTTGTTTCTGGTTGTTACATGATTTTCTGGTTTGGTTGTTTCTGGTTGATGTTGTATCTGATAGTTTCAGATTGTTTCAGGTTGGTTTTTTGTTGTTTCTGTTGTTAAGTGTTGTTCTGATTGTTTCTTGTTGTTTCAAGTTATTTCTGGTTGTTGCATGTTGATTCTGGTCTGGTTGTTTCTGGTTATTACATGATGTTTCTGGTCTGGTTGTTTCTGGTTGTTAAATGTTGTTCTGATTGTTTCTTGTTGTTTCAAGTTATTTCTGGTTATTACATGTTGTTTCTGGTCTGGTTGTTACAGGCTGATGTTGTTTCTGGTAGTTTCTGGATGTTGTTTCTGGTTGTTTCATGTTGTTTCAGGTTGTTGTTTCTGGTTATTTCTGGTGGCATAGAGAGACTTTTTTAAGTGAAGTCTGTAGAGTAGAGTATTTCAAAAGAAAAGTAAATTGGTACTATTGAAAATAAATCGTGGATGCTGTCCGGACATATTCTATGTTGGGATATAGAAAGGTTCTAGGGAAATGTTTAATTCATTATAATATCGCAAGTAATTGCATTCTTTAACCAAATATGGAAATATATATTGATTTAGGCCACCTCTTGCTAAGATGGAATCCGATACAATGACTTCCAATCAAAACGCAGAGCAAAAGTGGCATCCTTCTCTTCTGGTAGAACAGCGTTTCCCAATTACTGATTACTATTTTATGTAATATGTCTTGACAAAATATGAGAACCTGATTTATTTTGGCGGAATATTGAAATTGACAAAATTGATTTATCTGAAACTGCTAATTTGATTTGGGAATTCATTTGCTAGCTTTTCTTCTGCTGTTGTTTCCTGTTTGAAGTCATCTGTACCAGTAAACACTTGCTTCATTTAATGTCTAATTTAGACCAAGTCCACACAGGGGGGTTTAATCACTTTCTAAGATATTGTTGATAAATGTATTGTATCATTACTATTTCTTGAGGAAGATGAATTGATAGTTATGTTTACCCATATATGGGTGCTGCTGATGTCATACCATATTTCATGAACCTCGTTTTGAAATTTTGCTATTAACCCATTTTATTCTGGATTCTGTTCAAACCGTATTTGCAAAGAACATAGAGCCAGATCAGTTGCCATGGAACGTGTCGTCTGATCGTCTGATATGCTGTTTGCTATTCAGATAATCTTGCTAAGACACTTGGCTGTGTAGCAAACAACATAGATCCTGATCAGCACACAGCGTCACGCTGTGGCTGATCTGGATCTATGTTGTTTGCAAAAGCCTTTAAATGTACCCAGAATGCAATGGGTTAAGCTTACCAAGGTTCTCGCTTAGTAGCAAAATTCCACAACTCGTTTGATGCAATCAGATCCTTTTTACCGCATTACCATATTGTTTTATAGTACTCTATTTCATAATATATTTGCACAGAATAACGTTGCTACTTTCAGTTTGGCGCCAGGCGCCAACACAACTAGTTATGACGTCACTAAATTATCATTTACGTCACTACGCAATACAGCGTTATATTAACCCTTTCCTTCAGAGAGATTTAGGTTAATGTGCTATTATATCTCCATACAAACGACAGCCATTTAGCTATCATGCAGTGAATAAGTAGTTGCCATATCTATCCCACCTCCATAGATATTATTGGGACTTCATAGAGATTTAGGTTAATATACTATTATATCTCCATACAAACGACAGCCATTTAGCTACCATGCAGTGGATAAGTAGTCACCATATCTATCCCACCTCCATAGATATTACTGGAACTACATAGAGATTTAGGTTAATATACTATTATATCTCCATACAAACGACAGCCATTTAGCTATCATGCAGTGAATAAGTAGTAGCCATATCTATCCCACCTCCATAGATAGTTCTGGGACTTCATAGAGATTTAGGTCAAGATACTATTATATCTCCATACAAACGACAGCCATTTAGCTATCATGCAGTGAATAAGTAGTTGCCATATCTATCCCACCGCCATAGATATTACTGGGACTGTATAGAGATTTAGGTTAATATACTATTATATCTCCATACAAACGACACCCATTTAGCTATCATGCAGTGAATAAGTAGTCGCCATATCTATCCCACCTCCATAGATATTACTGGGACTTCATATAGATTTAGGTCAAGATACACAGCCATTTAGCTATCATGCAGTGAATAAGTACCCACCTCCATAGATATTGCTGGGACTACATGAGATTCTGGCCTTTATTATGAACATTGGTTTGGCTACTACATTATTAAATAATGTAATTATTAAATATGTCTATATGTGGATTGTACTAACATGCTCGGCTACATATTTATCATAATTTATCATTGACCGAGAGAATTAGATTCTTTGAGAACTTGGGTTTTTGTGAAGGACCTCTGAAGTGACAGTCTATGATATTAGTCTGGGGCCTTCATGGCTGAGTGGTTACTGTCGTTAACTTCAAAGCACTTGCCCTCACCACTGTAGGTTCGAATCCCACTGGGGGTGTCGAATTATTTCATGTGAGGAAGCTATCATGCTGGCTTGCGGTAAGTCAGAGGTTCTACCCAGGTGCCTGTAACAGTGTGCTATATCACCTAAGCTGTGCGTGCGACTCCCCCAAGACACACAAGCATTAAACTATTCATCTACCTGGCACGCTATACTGGGTCTCTGATATAGAATTGTACATATACATTGTATACACGATATATAACTGGAAACAATCACATTGGAATTGTTCAACGAAATGTAGCAGTTTATTATCTCCCTTTTAATGCATCCATACTGCTTGTGGTTTTATGGATGCCAAGGATAACTAACTGTTCCGTTATACCACTATATCTTTCAATGAACAACATCCACAAAATGGCAATCACGTTCATATAGAATCCTTGCATATATAACACTACCTCTGATCTGTAGTCCAGTGGTTAACAAGTTGGACTGCGAATCCATGGATCACAGGTTCGATCCCCCGTCTGACCCTAATACAATTAGCAGTCTTTCAGATGGGACGTTAAACCGAGGTCTCGTGTCGGTGCTTTACACCGTGCACGTAAAAGAACCAGAGGATACTCTGGAATGGATCTCTGTCTGCATCATTGCACTTTCCTCCAAAAAACTCTTCAGGAGGCGTCACTCATATGGACAACTGGTAGTGACGATAAATAAAATGTAAAGCACAAACTCTACCTCGGAAGTGCATATAACTATTATCACACCATAATGTTCCCCTCAAATTAGCCAAAAGAGGACAATAAAGGTAGCAATATACCAAATTCACTGGAAGGGTTGGGTTGTGTGCCTTTTTGTTGCATATTTCTAGGGTATTGTGTTGAATACATACAAATCTGATCCGAGATGTGTCGTTCAATCAGACAGATTGTTCACAAATTTTGTTGAAATACCTAGTTGTAGGCTTGCTCCAGCACAAACTTTCCAATCAAGGTCACGTTATCATTTGTTTTACAACTGAATAAAAGCCTACACAATTAATGCAGATTACACATTAGATATATTGAATTTACACGCACTCTACAAACAACACATAGTCAGTACCGGTTATTAGAAATACATCCTAACATTGAAGCCTTTTATACGTCCACCCGTTTTATTTGAAAACTCCATCGGGTTACTCATGCAATGCTCACTCCTGGTACAGGACACTGCTTTATATATATTTCAGGACCCTGTGTGTTATATATATTTCAGGACCCTGTGTTATATATATATTTCAGGTCCCTGGGTTATATATCAATTTCATGACCCTGTGAGTTCTATATATCTGTGTTATATATCTATATTTCAGGACCCTGTATGTTATATATAGTTCAAGACCCTGTGTGTTACATAATTATATATTTCAGGACCCTGTGATATATATATATTTCAAGACTCTGTGTGTTATATATATAATTCAGGACCATGTGCGTTATATATATTTCAAGACCCTGTGTGTTATATATATATTTCAGGGCCCTGTGTGTTATATATATATATTTCAGAACCCTGTGTGTTATATATGTATATTTCAGGACCCTGTGTGTCATATATATTTCAGGACCCTGGGTGGCTGCTTGGATGACAGTTCCCATTGTTACACACTGGAGGTGTCCTTCTACAGTTACCAGACTAGCGCAACTGGCCAAGCAATGCCATATACAGAAGAGGGATGTATCCTTACACCAGAGTTACTCGCCTTGTGCAGTAATATCACACCAGAGTTACTCACCTTGTGCAGTAATATCACATCAGAGTTACTCACCTTGTGCAGTAATATCACACCAGAGTTACTCACATTGTGCAGTAATATCACACCAGAGTTACCCACCTTGTGCAGTAATATCACACCAGAGTTACTCACCTTGTGCAGTAATATCACACCAGAGTTACCCACCTTGTGCAGTAATATCACACCAGAGTTACTCACCTTGTGCAGTAATATCACATCAGAGTTACTCACCTTGTGCAGTAATATCACATCAGAGTTACTCACCTTGTGCAGTAATATCACACCAGAGTTACTCACCTTGTGCAGTAATATCACACCGGAGTTACTCACCTTGTGCAGTAATATCACACCAGAGTTACTCACCTTGTGCAGTAATATCACACCGGAGTTACTCACCTTGTGCAGTAATATCACACCGGAGTTACTCACCTTGTGCAGTAATATCACACCAGAGTTACTCACCTTGTGCAGTAATATCACACCGGAGTTACTCACCTTGTGCAGTAATATCACACCAGAGTTACTCACCTTGTGCAGTAATATCACACCGGAGTTACTCACCTTGTGCAGTAATATCACACCAGAGTTACTCACCTTGTGCAGTAATATCACACCAGAGTTACTCACCTTGTGCAGTAATATCACACATTATAGCATATCATGTTACTGTGGATATTACCGTATTATGTTATGATATAGACCTATGATGTTACCATGGATACTAGCTTATCATGTTACCACATATACTAGTTTATCATGTAACCATGGATATTGACATATCATGTTACCATGGATACTAGCTTATCATGTTACTATGGATATTGACATATCATGTTACCATGGATACTAGCTTATCATGTTACACATAATTATACTAGCTTACCATGTAACCATGGATATTGATTGACATGTGATGTTACCATGGATACTAGCTTATCATGTTACACATATACTAGCTTACCATGTAACCATGGATATTGACATGTGATGTTACCATGGATACTAGCTTATCATGTTACCATGGATATTAACATATGATGTTACCACAGATACTATCTTATCATATTACCATGAATAGTAGCTTATTGTGTTATTGTGGATTTTGATCTATGACGTTGCCATGGATACTAGCTTACCATATTACCATAGATATTGACATATCATGTTACCATGGGTGTTAGTTTATCATGTTACCATGTCTGTTAGCTTTTCATGTTGCAATGGATACAGATATATCATGTTAGTCTTGTTACATCCTCGACTGTTTTTCTCAGACATGAAATTGGGCAGAAATCTTGCCAGAACATTTATAGACTACTACAAACTGGCTCAAGTGATTAGTCAAAAACCTAGCAGCAGTATAGTACCCAAACCATTGGCTTACCGGATGAGGGACCGCACCCTCCAGGAGAGATCCAACTCTGAACCTCAGTATGATGACAAGTAAGTAGAACTGTGGTATACATAACCAGCAGTAACACAATACCCAAGTGTGTAGTGACCGGTCACCAATGTTACATAACTCTGTAACACAATACCCAAGTTTGTAGTGTCCAGTCACCAATGTTACATAACTCTGTAACACAATACCCAAGTTTGTAGTGTCCAGTCACCAATGTTACATAACTCTGTAACACAATACCCAAGTTTGTAGTGTCCAGTCACCAATGTTACATAACTCTGTAACACAATACCCAAGTTTGTAGTGTCCAGTCACCAATGTTACATAACTCTGTAACACAATACCCAAGTTTGTAGTGTCCAGTCACCAATGTTACATAACTCTGTAACACAATACCCAAGTTTGTAGTGTCCAGTCACCAATGTTACATAACTCTGTAACACAATACCCAAGTTTGTAGTGTCCAGTCACCAATGTTACATAACTCTGTAACACAATACCCAAGTTTGTAGTGTCCAGTCACCAATGTTACATAACTCTGTAACACAATACCCAAGTTTGTAGTGTCCAGTCACCAATGTTACATAACTCTGTAACACAATACCCAAGTTTGTAGTGTCCAGTCACCAATGTTACATAACTCTGTAACACAATACCCAAGTTTGTAGTGTCCAGTCACCAATGTTACATAACTCTGTAACACAATACCCAAGTTTGTAGTGTCCAGTCACCAATGTTACATAACTCTGTAACACAATACCCAAGTTTGTATTGTCCAGTCTCCAAGTTTACATAATTCTGTAATACAATACCCAAGTTTGTATTGTCCAGTCTCCAAGGTTACATAATTCTGTAATACAATACCCAAGTGTGTAGTGACCGGTCACCAATGTTACATAATTCTGTAATACAATACCCAAGTTTGTATTGTCCAGTCTCCAAGGTTACATAATTCTGTAATACAATACCCACGTTTGTATTGTCCAGTCTCCAAGGTTACATAATTCTGTAATACAATACCCAAGTTTGTATTGTCCAGTCTCCAAGGTTACATAATTCTGTAATACAATACCCAAGTTTGTATTGTCCAGTCTCCAAGGTTACATAATTCTGTAATACAATACCCAAGTGTGTAGTGACCGGTCTCCAATGTTACATAATTCTGTAATACAATACCCAAGTGTGTAGTGACCAATCTCCAAGGTTACATAACTCTGTAATACAATACCCAAGTTTGTAGTGTCCAGTCTCCAAGGTTACATAATTCTGTAACACAATACACACTTTTGTAGTGACCAGTCTCCAATGTTACATAACTCTGTAATACAATGTACAAGCTTGTAGTGACCAGTCTCCAAGATTACATAACTCTGTAATACAATACCCAAGCTTGTAGTGACCGGTCACCAATGTTACATAACTCTGTAATACAATACCCAAGCTTGTAGTGACCAGTCTCCAAGGTTAGATAACTCTGTAATACAATACCCAAGCTTGTAGTGACCAGTCTCCAAGGTTACATAACTCTGTAATACAATACCCAAGTTTGTAGTGTCCAGTCTCCAAGGTTACATAACTCTGTAATACAATACCCAAGCTTGTAGTGACCGGTCTCCAATGTTACATAACTCTGTAATACAATACACACATTTGTAGTGACCAGTCTCCAAGGTTACATAACTCTGTAATACAATACACACGTTTGTAGTGACCAGTCTCCAAGGTTACATAACTCTGTACTACAATACACACGTTTGTAGTGACCAGTCTCCAAGGTTACATAACTCTGTACTACAATACACACGTTTGTAGTGACCAGTCTCCAAGGTTACATAACTCTGTACTACAATACACACGTTTGTAGTGACCAGTCTCCAAGGTTACATAACTCTGTAATACAATACACACGTTTGTAGTGACCAGTCTCCAAGGTTACATAACTCTGTACTACAATACACACGTTTGTAGTGACCAGTCTCCAAGGTTACATAACTCTGTAATACAATACACACATTTGTAGTGACCAGTCTCCAAGGTTACATAACTCTGTACTACAATACCCAAGCTTGTAGTGTCCGGTCACCAATGTTACATAACTCTGTAATACAATACACACGTTTGTAGTGACCGGTCACCAATGTTACATAACTCTGTAATACAATACACACGTTTGTAGTGACCAGTCTCCAAGGTTACATAACTCTGTATTATATATTTGACCACTATTAAGCAGCCACCTGTGCTAAGCAGCCACTTTCTGAGATTCCCTCGGCTGGCTGCTTAAGATAGGTTTGACTGTATGTCTTAATTACTACGATATTCCGTATAATACCGAAAATTTAGGGACGCACCCTGGGTCCCTTTGTGCTGACTGGTTCAGCTGGTGGTTTGATGACTTGCAGCCTCTTGTCAAGTATTGTTTGTGCTTTACCACTGCTTGTTATGTTAACATTTCTCCATAAAGGGCTAAAGAAAGGGATACTGGTGGCAAGGGACTTCGATGCGTTGATCAAGAGATTGTATTCTCGGTACGGGATCGTAAGCGAGATACATACTTGTATCAGCGAAGATTAGAACTTTCAAGCATCTTGAGGAACCGGTATTGTCTGAGGGCTTGTTGAAGTTACAATCTTCTAATTCGTAATGTTGAACGTGCATGCATGCATTCTTGATAGTTACTTCACCTGAGGCAATGGCTTGTGGTGAGGCACTGTGATCTCCTGGCATCCGTGCATTATGTTCCAACGACATCTCCTGGCAACCACATGGTTAGTTAACCTTTAACACGCTGTAGACGAAATGAGCAGATAACAAATGTGTAATCGTTTTCTTATTTTTCCTAGAAAGTAAGGCTTGTCCTGATGGGAGGATTTGAATGAAATGTCACAAGCCCTACTTTCTAGGAAAAATAAGAAAAATATTACACATTTGTTATCTGCTCATTTCGCCTACAGCATGCTAACAGTTAACAGGACTCATCCTAATATGGGGAAAATAGTCGTCCTAGTGATCGTGACTTTGCCCCCCCTGGAGGACCCACTTCTCCCTAAATTTACAATTTTTATACAAAACTTGTTCAGTATAGCTACACTGGCCATTGAAAAGCATTCCTTCTAATGTTGTATTTAATGGTTATATTGTGTATAGCTTTACTTTGTTGAAATTTATTAAATATTTCCATTTAAGGGCTTAATTCTCACTTCTCCCAAAAATGATGGCCTTGGGTGATCCCCGAGTCCACTATATCTCCTCCTGGCTTGTTTGTCGGGATCCCCGAGTCCACTATATCTCATCCTGGCTTGTTTGTCGGGATCCACGAGTCCACTATATCTCATCCTGGCTTGTTTGTTGGGATCCCTGAGCCCACTATATCTCATCCTGGCTTGTTTGTCGGGATCCCTGAGCCCACTATATCTCATCCTAGCTTGTTTGTCGGGACCCCTGAGCCCATATATCTCATCCTGGCTTGTTTGTCGGGACCCTGAGCCCATATATCTCATCCTGGCTTGTTTGTCGGGATCCCCGAGTCCACTATATCTCATCCTGGCTTGTTTGTTGGGATCCCTGAGTCCACTATATCTCATCCTGGCTTGTTTGTCGGGACCCCTGAGCCCACTATATCTCATCCTGGCTTGTTTTTTGGGATCCCTGAGTCCACTATATCTCATCCTGGCTTGTTTTTCGGGACCCCTGAGTCCATATATCTCATCCTGGCTTGTTTTTCGGGACCCCTGAGCCCACTATATCTCATCCTGGCTTGTTTTTCGGGACCCCTGAGTCCATATATCTCATCCTATCTTGTTTGTTGGGACCCCTGAGCCCATATATCTCATCCTGGCTTGTTTGTTGGGATTGTTTGTTTGTTTCTTGAATGTTTTACTTTTTTTAGCCCAATTATTGAATCAAAGCACATAATTATGTGTTCTATAAAAATGTTTTTAACGTATTTCTTCGGCTACCATTATACTATAAAACCATGGTCTGTCATAGACTCAGGAGAGTGATCCAGGGCCATTGTAGCCCTCTTGTACTATAAATAGTAAACAATAACAGTGAGTGTAAACAATAACAATGAAGTGTAAACAATAACAGTAAACTGTATACAATAACAGTAAATAGTAAACAATAACAGTAACAATACATTGTAAACAATAATTATGAATAGTAAACAATAACAGTAAATAGTAAACAATAACAGTAAATAGTAAACACTAACAGTAAACTGTAAACAATAACAATGAAGTGTAAACAATAACAGTAAACTGTAAACACTAACAGTAAATAGTAAACATTAACAGTAAACTGTAAACAATAACAGTGAAGTGTAAACAATAACAGTAAACTGTAAACAATAACAGTAAATAGTAAACAATAACAGTAAATAGTAAACAATAACAGTAAATAGTAAACAATAACAGTAAATAATAACAGTAAATAGTAAACAATAACAGTAAATAGTAAACAATAACAGTAAATAGTAAACAATAACAGTAAATAGTAAACAATAACAGTAAATAGTAAACAATAACAGTAACAATACATTGTAAACAATAATTATGAATAGTAAACAATAACAATGAAGTGTAAACAATAACAGTAAACTGTAAACAATAACAGTAACAATACATTGTAAACACTAATTAAGAATAGTAAACAATAACAGTCAATAGTAAACAATAACAGTACTGTAAAACATGACCTTGCTCTTAAAATAGAGCGGTTATTTGCACAGAGCGGTTATTTACGGTGAAATGAACCTGCTTGAGTTATTGACCCCTTACTCCACATAACAACCATACAACACCATTATCACTTCTCATATATAACCGTCTCCATGTCCTAGTGATTAAGGCGTCCGCCTACAAAGTGGGAGGTCGAAGGTTCGAACCTCGTCAATGGTTCTTTCTGATATGGCCAGTTGGTGAGCCGCCAGCTCGTTAAATAATGGTTACCGATTTACTACCAGCCTGGCGCCTGGCCTACAAGCATAGGATTCGGGAAGTACTGATTCATAAAAAAGGTGTCTCATAAGTCAGTAATGGCTGGCCCTTTAAATAGGGGCGACACTATAATAAACATACATTTTACTTTGTAGCTGACATTCCACGGAGTTGTATATCCACATAGATATTAATGATTGTGTATGTAGTACATGTACAGTATGCCTATTGCTTATCAGCAGAATGGAGGTATAATGAGTAATTATTGTGTATGTAGTACAGCAAGCCTATTGCTTATCAGCAGAATGGAGGTATAATGAGTAATTATTGTGTATTTAGTACAGTATGCCTATTGCTTATCAGCAGAATGGAGGTATAATGAGTAATTATTGTGTATGTAGTACAGTATGCCTATTGCTTATCAGCAGAATGGAGATATAATGAGTAATTTGCCTCTTCTGTTGTTGAGTTAAGGGTTTAATGATATGCATTCATTTCTGTAATTTATGATTAGTATATACATGCTGATCATGTTTTACAGTGAGTTGTGTTACAGGGTTCATTCTAGATCAGAATTTTTGGGAGAAGTGAGAAAGCGTGTGATCGCTTCCTTAAATGGTGTTCTTTAATATACTTCTGCAAAATAGGGTTAAAATGCACAGTACAACCATTAAATACAACATTTGAATAGAAGGAGTGTTTTATGATGGGCCAGTGTATCTTACTAGACACAATTTTGTTTGAAAATCGTAAAAACCAAAACCAAACATTTTGTTGTTGTTTTTTTTTGTGGGGCCCCCAGTAAGGAGGAAGTCAGGGTCCCTAGGGCGACTATTTCGCTCACATCGCCCTCTAGAACGATCCCTGGTGTTATAGTTCTAGGAAATAACCAACAGTTTCTATACTCTACCTATTTGTACTATGCATTATTTTGTAGTACCAAGAAGTGTTTAATGATAACAGTTAGTTGGAATAGAATTAATATGTTAACCTTTTTAAAACATGTATATAGAATAGCATAACCATGTACATGTAGTTTGCTTTTGGGATTAAACTGTGCAGGTGTATGCCAATGATAGGTTTGGTTTCAACTTCTTCGTGAGCTGGAATTCAAAGAACATTTGACCTTAGTTTCTTGCCACAATTTATCACAAATTTGTCCTGGTTTCTTGCCACGATTCATTACAATTGTCCTGGTTTCTTGCCACGATTCATTACAATTGTCCTGGTTTCTTGCCACGATTCATTACATTTGTCCTGGTTTCATGCCACAATATATCCCAATTTTGTCCTGGTTTCATGTCACAATATATCCCAATTTTGTCCTGGTTTCATGCCACAATATATCCCAATTTTGTCCTGGTTTCATGTCACAATATATCCCAATTTTGTCCTGGTTTCATGTCACAATATATCCCAATTTTATCCTGGTTTCATGACACAATTTATGCCAATTTTATCCTGGCTTCATACAACAACTAATCACAATTTTGTCGTGGTTTCATGACACGATATATCACAGTTTTGTCCCAGTTTGTTTAATGCCACAATTGTTCACCATTTTGTCCTGGTTTCATGCCACGATTGTTCACCATTTTGTCCTGGTTTCATGTCACGATTGTTCACCATTTTGTCCTGGTTTCATGTCACGATTGTTCACCATTTTGTCCTGGTTTCATGCCACGATTGTTCACCATTTTGTCCTGGTTTCATGCCACGATTGTTCATGTCACGATTGTTCACCATTTTGTCCTGGTTTCATGCCACGATTGTTCACCATTTTGTCCTGGTTTCATGTCACGATTGTTCACCATTTTGTCCTGGTTTCATGTCACGATTGTTCACCATTTTGTCCTGGTTTCATGTCACGATTGTTCACCATTTTGTCCTGGTTTCATGTCACAATTGTTCACCATTTTGTCCTGGTTTCATGCCACGATTGTTCACCATTTTGTCCTGGTTTCATGTCACGATTGTTCACCATTTTGTCCTGGTTTCATGCCACGATTGTTCACCATTTTGTCCTGGTTTCATGCCACGATTGTTCACCATTTTGTCCTGGTTTCAGACATTCTCATTATAAGCATGATAGACATGACAGATGAAGGTAAGGTGCTCACAGGCATGCCAGGTGCTCACAGGCATGCCAGGTGCTCACAGGCATGCCAGGGGCTCACCAGGTTTATACCTTACTGTATGCGTGTGTAAAGTTAGCTGTACCTGCTTCCAGTTATTTTGATCACTTTTAAGCATGTAATAAACCTTGGACTGGACCAAATATTATTATATATTTTAACTCGCAGATACTAACCCAAAGTTTAGAAATTGTTGAGAGGAAAGTAGAGTTACTTTATGAACGGGAAACGTACAACTAATTTCAAACACGCATTTCACGTTGCATGTTAACATTGCTACCGTGTTTCACGTCGTATTTCTACGTGTTTTGATATTACTGTTGCAATTTGCACAAGAGATTGTAGAAGTTTAGTGACATACACACGCTGCACACCTTGGCAACCAACGTAACCATTAACAACTTTCTCTCTCTCACCAGTTTTATAGTATGGTATATCCATTGTTTTTATGGAGTTTCACAGATGGATAACTTTCCAAAATGACTGAAGACTGTATTTCAATAGCCGCTTATTTGTGATGTTTGGAATTCATGACTGCAAATGAAGCGAAATTAATACACGCACAAATCCCACTGGCATACATTTTTTAATGATTTAAAAATGGTAAATTTTCTTCCATTTTTTATTTATAATTATTTAAATATAACCCCAAAAAAAAAGATAACATCTTTGATGTCAAAACAGTCAAACCTGTGTTAGTGGTCACCTGTATTAAGCAGCCAGTTTCCAGATTCCAAATAGGTTGTTTTGTTATACATTTGACCTCTATTAATTCTCACCAATGCAACCCGGGTTCAATCCTCGGACTGGGAAGTATGTGAGATGGTAGTGGTCGCCAGATCCGACAGGTGGATTTTCTAACCACCTGTGCTAAGCAGTCACTTTCTGTGATTACCTTGGCTGGCTGCTTAAGACAGGTTTGACTGTATATGCAATTTTGTTCTTAATAAAATATGTAAGTAAATACTCATCGGTTCACTTGTATGCAACATTATTTAATGCACAATTTCTGTAGTTTGCTTTGGCTGTCAAATATAGCGACTCTGTTCCATTCAGTCTTGAAATGTCATTGTCTTTCGTTAGAATAATAAACGTAATTATGTTAATTTGGACAACAGATAGTTAGCGTAATCTTTCAATCCATCATCAATAAAAACAGTGTCCATTATGTTAGTTTATACAAATTTATTTTAGCTTGATTACGAAACAAGTTCTTGCAACTTATATTAATCACTCTCGAGACCTCATTCCTGATGGAATCCATAGCCATGAGGGAAAGAGAAGAGGCAGCGTGGAATTTAAATGACTGCCTTAGGACACAATCATAATGGCTCCAGCGGGACTCGAACTCCTGGCTTTTCGTACCTGAAGCAAACTCACTACTGTGCTGTCACGAATTCCACAATACTACATTTATAACTGTATGAAAACAGTGTCGTAATCTATGACTGCATAGATATTAATGGGCCGTAACCGGGAAGGGCCGTAACCGGGAAGGGCCGTAACTAATGTTGCTAGACCTTGTGGCCCCGACCTGTTTGCCGTTATTTAATTTGTCATGTTTTGTATTCACATGTATATATAAAATGAATCGAGCAATAAAATATGATTAAACTAAAACTAATGGTTGCTATGGAAAAACACTTTTCGCTCGATTGCGAAACAAGTTATTACAACTTATATTGATCACTCTTGAGACCTCATTCCTGATGGAATCCATAGCCACGAGGGAGAGAGAAGAGGCAGCATGGAATTTAAATGCCTTGCCTGAGGGCACAATCGTAACGGCTCCAGCGGGGCTCGAACTCCGGACCTTTCGTACTTTCTTTTGCATCATATGCATTCTTTTTAAGGGTACTCGTTATAAATTTAGTTTTTTTCTCTTATTCTTACGCAGCATTTATTTTATGGTTATTTGACCCCATATTATCAGACAATAGGGCTGTCACAATACACTGTATACTGGTATATTGCAATACTGATGCAAAGACGCGTACATGGAAAGGGATTCGTATAAGTTACTATGTAACTTTCCCCCCAATCCTAACTGCTGTTGCAACTATTCCTATGTTATGTAACTTTCCCCCCAATCCTAACTGCTGTTGTAACTATTCCTATGTTATGTAACTTTCTCCCCAATCCTAACTGCTGTTGCAACTATTCCTATGTTATGTAACTTTCCCCCCAATCCTAACTGCTGTTGTAACTATTCCTATGTTATGTAACTTTCTCCCCAATCCTAACTGCTGTTGCAACTATTCCTATGTTATGTAACTTTCCCCCCAATCCTAACTGCTGTTGTAACTATTCCTATGTTATGTAACTTTCTCCCCAATCCTAACTGCTGTTGCAACTATTCCTATGTTATGTAACTTTCCCCCCAATCCTAACTGCTGTTGTAACTATTCCTATGTTATGTAACTTTCTCCCCAATCCTAACTGCTGTTGCAACTATTCCTATGTTATGTAACTTTCCCCCCAATCCTAACTGCTGTTGTAACTATTCCTATGTTATGTAACTTTCTCCCCAATCCTAACTGCTGTTGCAACTATTCCTATGTTATGTAACTTTCCCCCCAATCCTAACTGCTGTTGCAACTATTCCTATGTTATGTACCATTCTTGCCAATCCTAACTGCTGTTGCAACTATTCCTATGTTATGTAACTTTCCCCCCAATCCTAACTGCTGTTGCAACTATTCCTATGTTATGTAACTTTCCCCCCAATCCTAACTGCTGTTGCAACTATTCCTATGTTATGTAACTTTCCCCCCAATCCTAACTGCTGTTGCAACTATTCCTATGTTATGTAACTTTCCCCCCAATCCTAACTGCTGTTGCAACTATTCCTATGTTATGTAACTTTCCCCCCAATCCTAACTGCTGTTGCAACTATTCCTATGTTATGTAACTTTCTCCCCAATCCTAACTGCTGTTGCAACTATTCCTATGTTATGTAACTTTCTCCCCAATCCTAACTGCTGTTGCAACTATTCCTATGTTATGTAACTTTCTCCCCAATCCTAACTGCTGTTGCAACTATTCCTATGTTATGTAACTTTCTCCCCAATCCTAACTGCTGTTGCAACTATTCCTATGTTATGTAACTTTCTCCCAATCCTAATGCTGTTGCAACTATTCCTATGTTATGTAACTTTCTCCCCAATCCTAACTGCTGTTGCAACTATTCCTATGTTATGTAACTTTCTCCCCAATCCTAACTGCTGTTGCAACTATTCCTATGTTATGTAACTTTCTCCCCAATCCTAACTGCTGTTGCAACTATTCCTATGTTATGTAACTTTCTCCCCAATCCTAACTGCTGTTGCAACTATTCCTATGTTATGTAACTTTCTCCCCAATCCTAACTGCTGTTGCAACTATTCCTATGTTATGTAACTTTCTCCCCAATCCTAACTGCTGTTGCAACTATTCCTATGTTATGTAACTTTCTCCCCAATCCTAACTGCTGTTGCAACTATTCCTATGTTATGTAACTTTCTCCCCAATCCTAACTGCTGTTGCAACTATTCCTATGTTATGTAACTTTCTCCCCAATCCTAACTGCTGTTGCAACTATTCCTATGTTATGTACCATTCTTGCCAATCCTAACTGCTGTTGCAACTATTCCTATGTTATGTACCATTCTTGCCAATCCTAACTGCTGTTGCAACTATTCCTATGTTATGTACCATTCTTGCCAATCCTAACTGCTGTTGCAACTATTCCTATGTTATGCACCATTCTTGAATAAAATATTGTTTAACCCTTTCAACACCACAGGCCTCTTAATAGGCTTACAAAAAGTGTAGATCCAGATGGTCTCATCAGGATCTGCACTTTTTGCCAGTAATATTACTATTTTTAGACAAAAATTACCCATTTTGATAAATGAACTGGTCCAAATGTAATTTTCTTATTAATTAATTGGCCTGAATATATCATGCACCAATCCATGTCAGTTACTTGTGGTTGAATGGGTTAAATTAAGACGCAAATTTGCGAAATATTTTCGTTCGAAATCGTTTAGTGTCAATTTTGCAGATCCAACTCGTTCAGCCATTGTTTTTGTTTTCAAACTTAATATTACCGTGTTACATCAGATCAAATCTTACCCAAGTCAACTCATCCCGTAGTCACACCTGAAGCGCAATATATTGTGGTACGCTTCGGGCATATTGTGACAGCCCTACAGTGACATAACTATGTTTATACATGTAGCTATAAGTTGCGGAACAGTTACTATGACGTCTTCTGCTCGTTGGTGAGTTTGTTATGGTGTGTGATATAAGGTATACATGTGCTATACTGTTGTAGGCAGCAGTCAAGCAGCCAGGAGGAGCGATACAGCGGTGCACGGCGCACATACAACCGTCCCACTGATCTCACTATCACCAGCACAAACACATTCAATGATGTATCAACAAACATCCACTTACAGCTGCGGGAACGCGATAGGGATCGTCGACAGTATTGAGCTGGTCTAACCTTGACATTCCTGTAACCGTGACCTCATTGTCTCATATTGAGGCACATTCTCTAGTGGGAACCAGCACATAGATTTCCATGATAGAGATTGTTTCACCTAATTTGGATAAAGCAAACACTATTGTGTTGTAAATGAGAAACATTAGTCAGTTACTTCCCCTGAATACTCCATAAATTAGATTGGTCCTTCTAATTGGTTTCCTCTGTTTTTATCGTTGTTTTCTTTGCACCACATGCTATCCATTCAGATCTAATAGATAGGCCCTACTTTAATGTAAAAAGTGGTTATCAATTAATTAACATGATTTTGATATATATTCTGCAACATCTTGTTAGAGAAACAAAGGATTCCAATAAAAGGACAAATGCACATTTCTGGATAAATCAGATTTTATCTGTCAAGGGAGGTAATAGAAAAACCAGAAATGTCTCGCATTGAAGTAGGGCCTACATACAAGAGTGTACTCCAGTAGCAATATATATACATGCACTGGTGGAATGCATGTTGATGAATGTCGGGTATATGTGGACTACATATATATATACATGCACTGGTGGAATGCATGTTGATGAATGTCAGGTATATGTGGACTACATATATATACATGTACTGGTGGAATGCATGTTGATGAATGTCGGGTATATGGAACTACATATATATATACATGTACTGGTGGAATGCATGTTGATGAGTGCTGGTTATATGTAACTACATATATATATACATGTACTGGTGGAATGCATGTTGATGAATGTCGGGTATATGTGGACTACATATATATATATATATATATATATATGCACTGGTGGAATGCATGTTGATGACTGCTGGTATATGTAACTACATATATATATACATGTACTGGTGGAATGCATGTTGATGAATGTCAGGTATATTGAACTACATATATATATATACATGTACTGGTGGAATGCATGTTGATGACAGCTGGTTAAATGTGGACTACATATATATATACATGTACTGCTGGAATGCATGTTGATGAATGTCAGGTATATGGAACTACATATATATATATACATGTACTGCTGGAATGCATGTTGATGACAGCTGGTTATATGTGGACTACATATATATATACATGTACTGGTGGAATGCATGTTGATGACAGTCAGTTATATGGAACTACATATATATATACATGTACTGGTGGAATGCATGTTGATGACTGTCAGTTATATGGAACTACATATATATATACATGTACTGGTGGAATGCATGTTGATGACTGTCAGGTATATGTAACTACATATATATATACATGTCCTGGTGGAATGCATGTTGATGAATGTCGGGTATATGGAACTACATATATATATACATGTACTGGTGGAATGCATGTTGATGACTGCTGGTTATATGTGGACTACAATATATATATATATATATATATATATATATATATATATATATATATGCACTGGTGGAATGCATGTTGATGAATGTCAGGTATATGTAACTACATATATATATACATGTACTGGTGGAATGCATGTTGATGACAGCTGGTTATATGTGGACTACATATATATATATATATATATATATTATATATATATTATAATATATATATATATAATATAATATATGCACTGGTGGAATGCATGTTGATGACTGCTGGTATATGTAACTACATATATATATACATGTACTGGTGGAATGCATGTTGATGACTGTCAGGTATATGTAACTACATATATATATACATGTACTGGTGGAATGCATGTTGATGAATGTCGGTTATATGTGGACTACATATATATATACATGTACTGGTGGAATGCATGTTGATGAATGTCAGATATATGTAACTACATATATATATACATGTACTGGTGGAATGCATGTTGATGAATGTCAGGTATATGGAACTACATATATATATACATGTACTGGTGGAATGCATGTTGATGACAGCTGGTTATATGTGGACTACATATATATATATATACATGTACTGCTGGAATGCATGTTGATGACAGCTGGTTATATGTGGACTACATATATATATATACATGTACTGGTGGAATGCATGTTGGTGAATGTCTGGTATATGGAACTACATATACATGTACTGGTGGAATGCATGTTGATGAATGTCGGGTATATATGGACTACATATATATATACATGCACTGGTGGAATGCATGTTGATGAATGTCAGGTATATGTAGCTACATATATATATATATATGCACTGGTGGAATGCATGTTGATGAATGTCAGGTATATGGAACTACATATATATATATACATGTACTGGTGGAATGCATGTTGATGACAGCTGGTTAAATGTGGACTACATATATATATATACATGTACTGGTGGAATGCATGTTGATGACAGCTGGTTATATGTGGACTACATATATATATACATGTACTGGTGGAATGCATGTTGATGAATGTCAGGTATATGGAACTACATATATATATATACATGTACTGGTGGAATGCATGTTGATGACAGCTGGTTAAATGTGGACTACATATATATATATACATGTACTGCTGGAATGCATGTTGATGACAGCTGGTTATATGTGGACTACATATATATATACATGTACTGGTGGAATGCATGTTGATGAATGTCGGGTATATGGAACTACATATATATATATACATGTACTGGTGGAATGCATGTTGATGACTGTCAGTTATATGGAACTACATATATATATACATGTACTGGTGGAATGCATGTTGATGACTGTCGGGTATATGTAACTACATATATATATACATGTACTGGTGGAATGCATGTTGATGACTGCTGGTTATATGTGGACTACATATATATATATATATATATATATATATATGCACTGGTGGAATGCATGTTGATGAATGTCAGGTATATGTAACTACATATATATATACATGTACTGGTGGAATGCATGTTGATGACAGCTGGTTATATGTGGACTACATATATATATATATATATATATATATATATATATATATATATATATATGCACTGGTGGAATGCATGTTGATGACTGCTGGTATATGTAACTACATATATATATACATGTACTGGTGGAATGCATGTTGATGACTGTCAGGTATATGTAACTACATATATATATACATGTACTGGTGGAATGCATGTTGATGAATGTCGGGTATATGTGGACTACATATATATATACATGTACTGGTGGAATGCATGTTGATGAATGTCAGATATATGTAACTACATATATATATACATGTACTGGTGGAATGCATGTTGATGAATGTCAGGTATATGGAACTACATTACTTAATCATGTTGATGAATGCATGTTGATGCAGCTGGTTATATGTGGACTACATATATATACATGTACTGGTGGAATGCATGTTGATGACAGCGGTATATTGACATATATATATACATGACATGATGTGGAATGTCAGGTATATGAACTACATATATATATACATGTACTGGTGGAATGCATGTTGATGACAGCTGGTTATATGTACTACAATATATATACATGTACTGGTGGAATGCATGTTGATGACAGCTAGTTATATGTGGACTACATATATATATATACATGTACTGGTGGAATGCATGTTGGTGAATGTCTGGTATATGGAACTACTATACATGTACTGGTGGAATGCATGTTGATGAATGTCGGGTATATATGGACTACATATAACTATACATATATACTATATATATATATACAATGCATGTTGATGAGTGCTGGTTGCATGTTGATGACAGCTGGTTATATGTGGACTACATATATATATATACATGTACTGGTGGAATGCATGTTGATGAATGTCTGGTATATGGAACTACATATACATGTACTGGTGGAATGCCTGTTGATGAATGTCGGGTATATATGGAATATATATATGGAATGCATGTTGATGACATATATAATATATATATACATGTACTGGTGGAATGCATGTTGATGAGTGCTGGTATATGTAACTACATATATATACATGTCCTGGTGGAATGCATGTTGATGACAGCTGGTATATGTGGACTACATATATATATACATGTACTGGTGGAATGCATGTTGATGACAGCTGGTTATATGTGGACTACATATATATATACATGTACTGGTGGAATGCATGTTGATGACAGCTGGTTATATGTGGACTACAATATATATACATGTACTGGTGGAATGCATGTTGATGAATGTCAGGTATATGGAACTACATATATATATACATGTACTGGTGGAATGCATGTTGATGACAGCTGGTTATATGTGGACTACATATATATATACATGTACTGGTGGAATGCATGTTGATGACAGCTAGTTATATGTGGACTACATATATATATATACATGTACTGGTGGAATGCATGTTGGTGAATGTCTGGTATATGGAACTACATATACATGTACTGGTGGAATGCATGTTGATGAATGTCGGGTATATATGGACTACATACATATATATATACATGTACTGGTGGAATGCATGTTGATGAGTGCTGGTTATATGTGGACTACATATATATATATATACATGTCCTGGTGGAATGCATGTTGATGAATGTCAGGTATATGGAACTACATATATATATACATGTACTGGTGGAATGCATGTTGATGACAGCTGGTTATATGTGGACTACATATATATATATATACATGTACTGGTGGAATGCATGTTGATGAATGTCAGGTATATGTAACTACATATATATATACATGCACTGGTGGAATGCATGTTGATGAATGTCAGGTATATGTAACTACATATATATATACATGTACTGGTGGAATGCATGTTGATGAGTGCTGGTTATATGTAACTACATATATATATACATGTACTGGTGGAATGCATGTTGATGAGTGCTGGTTATATGTAACTACATATATATATACATGTACTGGTGGAATGCATGTTGATGAGTGCTGGTTATATGTAACTACATATATATATACATGTACTGGTGGAATGCATGTTGATGAGTGCTGGTTATATGTGGACTACATATATATATACATGTACTGGTGGAATGCATGTTGATGAATGTCAGGTATATGTAACTACATATATATATACATGTCCTGGTGGAATGCATGTTGATGAATGTCA
Source organism: Archivesica marissinica (assembly GCA_014843695.1). Classification (NCBI taxonomy): domain Eukaryota; kingdom Metazoa; phylum Mollusca; class Bivalvia; order Venerida; family Vesicomyidae; genus Archivesica; species Archivesica marissinica. Next base: position 37,880,821 of record CM026397.1, on the reverse strand, counting down.
GGTATATGTAACTACATATATATATATACATGTACTGGTGGAATGCATGTTGATGACAGCTGGTTATATGTGGACTACATATATATATATACATGTACTGGTGGAATGCATGTTGATGAATGTCAGGTATATGTAACTACATATATATATACATGTACTGGTGGAATGCATGTTGATGACAGCTGGTTATATGTGGACTACATATATATATATACATGTACTGGTGGAATGCATGTTGATGAATGTCAGGTATATGGAACTACATATATATATACATGTACTGGTGGAATGCATGTTGATGAATGTCAGGTATATGGAACTACATATATATATATACATGTACTGGTGGAATGCATGTTGATGACTGTCAGGTATATGTAACTACATATATATATATATACATGTACTGCTGGAATGCATGTTGATGAGTGCTGGTTATATGTAACTACATATATATATACATGTCCTGGTGAATGCATGTTGATGACAGCTGGTATATGTGGACTACATATATATATATACATGTACTGGTGGAATGCATGTTGATGAGTGCTGGTTATATGTGGACTACATATATACATGTACTGGTGGAATGCATGTTGATGACAGCTGGTTATATGTGGACTACATATATATATATACATGTACTGGTGGAATGCATGTTGATGACTGCCGGTTATATGTCCTAGGGTTAAGATCTGTCTATGTCGTGCACATATTCTCAGTGTGTTATATTACCGGCTTTGGTAATTGATAAAATCAGTAAAAATGTTTACAGACTTCAGCCAGGTCGCTCGTCTGATATAGGGCAGCAAATCTTTTACATACGTGTAGTTTTTATTTTTGTTGTGATATTTATTGACAACTTTTGCTTGGTTTTATTAGACTTTGTTTTATTAGACTTTGTTTTATTAGACTTTGTTTTATCATCTGTCCGTAGTAATTTGTCCGAGTCAGTAGTTATATGTGAACGGTTTAATAGCGTGCATTCACTGCAAGCAAACAAGTGGAAGTCGTGATAGCGCAGTGGTAGCGCGTTCACTTCAGATGTGAAAGGTCTGGAGTTCGAGTCCTGCTGGAGCCGTTACAATTGTGGACTTAGGCAAGGCATTTAATTCGACGTTGCGTCTTCTCTCTCCCTCATGGCGATGGATTCCATTAGGAATGTGGTCTCGATTAATATAAGTTTTAAGAACTTGTTTCACAATCGAGCTAAAAAATTGGTATAAATTAAACAAATGGATCCTCTGTGGTGTAATGTATACGGTGTCCGGCTTGTAACCCGAGAGGTTGGCAGTAATGTATGCGGTGTCTGGCTTGTAACCCGAGAGGTTGGCAGTAATGTATGCGGTGTCTGGCTTGTAACCCGAGAGGTTGGCAGTAATGTATGCGGTGTCTGGCTTGTAACCCGAGAGGTTGGCAGTAATGTATACGGTGTCTGGCTTGTAACCCGAGAGGTTGGCAGTAATGTATACAGTGTCTGGCTTGTAACCCGAGAGGTTGGCAGTAATGTATACAGTGGCTGGCTTGTAACCCGAGAGGTTGGCAGTAATGTATACAGTGTCTGGCTTGTAACCCGAGAGGTTGGCAGTAATGTATACGGTGTCTGGCTTGTAACCCGAGAGGTTGGCAGTAATGTATACGGTGTCTGGCTTGTAACCCGAGAGGTTGGCAGTAATGTATACGGTGTCTGGCTTGTAACCCGAGAGGTTGGCAGTAATGTATACGGTGTCTGGCTTGTAACCCGAGAGGTTGGCAGTAATGTATACGGTGTCTGGCTTGTAACCCGAGAGGTTGGCAGTAATGTATACGGTGTCTGGCTTGTAACCCGAGAGGTTGGCAGTAATGTATACAGTGTCTGGCTTGTAACCCGAGAGGTTGGCAGTAATGTATACGGTGTCTGGCTTGTAACCCGAGAGGTTGGCAGTAATGTATACGGTGTCTGGCTTGTAACCCGAGAGGTTGGCAGTAATGTATACAGTGTCTGGCTTGTAACCCGAGAGGTTGGCAGTAATGTATACGGTGTCTGGCTTGTAACCCGAGAGGTTGGCAGTAATGTATACGGTGTCTGGCTTGTAACCCGAGAGGTTGGCAGTAATGTATACGGTGTCTGGCTTGTAACCCGAGAGGTTGGCAGTAATGTATACGGTGTCTGGCTTGTAACCCGAGAGGTTGGCAGTAATGTATACGGTGTCTGGCTTGTAACCCGAGAGGTTGGCAGTAATGTATACGGTGTCTGGCTTGTAACCCGAGAGGTTGGCAGTAATGTATACGGTGTCTGGCTTGTAACCCGAGAGGTTGGCAGTAATGTATACGGTGTCTGGCTTGTAACCCGAGAGGTTGGCAGTAATGTATACGGTGTCTGGCTTGTAACCCGAGAGGTTGGCAGTAATGTATACGGTGTCTGGCTTGTAACCCGAGAGGTTGGCAGTAATGTATACGGTGTCTGGCTTGTAACCCGAGAGGTTGGCAGTAATGTATACGGTGTCTGGCTTGTAACCCGAGAGGTTGGCAGTAATGTATACGGTGTCTGGCTTGTAACCCGAGGGGTTGGCAGTAATGTATACAGTGTCTGGCTTGTAACCCGAGAGGTTGGCAGTAATGTATACGGTGTCTGGCTTGTAACCCGAGGGGTTGGCAGTAATGTATACAGTGTCTGGCTTGTAACCCGAGAGGTTGGCAGTAATGTATACAGTGTCTGGCTTGTAACCCGAGGGGTTGGCAGTAATGTATACAGTGTCTGGCTTGTAACCCGAGAGGTTGGCAGTAATGTATGCGGTGTCTGGCTTGTAACCTGAGGGGTTGGCAGTAATGTATGCGGTGTCTGGCTTGTAACCCGAGGGGTTGGCAGTAATGTATACAGTGTCTGGCTTGTAACCCGAGGGGTTGGCAGTAATGTATACGGTGTCTGGCTTGTAACCCGAGGGGTTGGCAGTAATGTATACGGTGTCTGGCTTGTAACCCGAGGGGTTGGCAGTAATGTATACGGTGTCTGGCTTGTAACCCGAGGGGTTGGCAGTAATGTATGCAGTGTCTGGCTTGTAACCCGAGGGGTTGGCAGTAATGTATGCGGTGTCTGGCTTGTAACCCGAGGGGTTGGCAGTAATGTATACGGTGTCTGGCTTGTAACCCGAGGGGTTGGCAGTAATGTATACGGTGTCTGGCTTGTAACCCGAGGGGTTGGCAGTAATGTATGCGGTGTCTGGCTTGTAACCCGAGGGGTTGGCAGTAATGTAGCTGTTCGAGTCCCGTCTGAACCATGGTGGTGGTGTCCTTTTAACCCATAACCTGCCGAATAAATTGGACGGGGTGTGCAAACAATATAGATCCATATCACCTGTGGCGTAACGCCACATCTGATCAGGATCTATATTGTTTGCTATTCAGAGAAGTGTTTTGCTCAACTATTCGAATAGCATAGAGGATGATCAGACAGCACAGAATATGCCTGATCTGGCGCTATACTGTTTGCAAAAGCGACTTTAGTTATGATTGGCGGGTTAAGGAGATACGACACTTAGCCACACATCTCGCCTCTTTCCCTTGAGGCAATGGAATACTAAATTGTTGAAATCAGATCACCTGGTTCATAAATATCATGTCAGCGACTAATATTTATACAAATTTGTTTTAGCTCGAATCCATCGACACATGGGGGAAAGAGAAGAGGCAGTGTGCAATTTCAGTGATTTGACTAAGAGCACAATTACATTTAACCTTTATTTATTTTGAATACGCTTGTGAAAACAAGCTTTAACAACTTATATTAATCACTTTTGTTGGTGCAGATGAGAGCGTAAATGTGGTCATTCTTGTGGGAGAAAACCCACTTGTCCGATCTGGTGATGACCACTGTACCATCTCGCATACTTCCCAGTCCGAGTATTGAACCCAGGTTGCATTGGTGACAATTGAGCATGCTAACTACTGCACTAATCGGACAGCACAATTATAACGGCTACAGCTCGAACTCCGAGCTTTTCATACAACTGTACCATGAAGTTTTATACTATGTAACATTATTTTTTTTAAATTGATATTTTATTGAGCATTATGTGATAATTCGTTGTTACTGTCAAGTACATGCGCTATGTGATATTGAGTATACACCATAATTATATTATAAGACATTTTGAAAGCACTGTGTTTATATTATTCTTATACATAATTTATATAATATAAATTATATTATGTCATCTAAAACTGCTTGAAACCATGGCAACTATGTGTTGTCCCACTTCCTCAACAAATCCACGCGTTTCACAATTATTAACCCGTAGTGAAGCCGAGTGACGGAGATATCCGTCCATGGTTTTATATTGGATTCAAGCCAATTATATAGAATTCTAGTATACCAGACCATCGATAATGTCGTCTACTTGAAACCACTTCACCCTCACCACTGTCAAATTGTTTGTGGAAGTTATCCAGCTGGCTTGCGGTAAGTGGGTGGTTCTACCAAGGTACTGCTCAGGTCACCCAGGGTTTCCTCCACCAATTATAGTTGGGAGTCGCTGTATGACAAACTGTTGGGAGCGACTTGAAACCCCAAAAACAAACAAATCGCGTTTGAGATCCTCCGGCAGAGATTTGTTTTTCTTCATTAGTGTTGGGCGTAGACGCGTGCACACATCCATCATTACTACTGGTAGTCCGTCACATTACCACTGAGCTGCTCCTCTGTGTGCGCAGAGTTGTTTTCTGTAAACGAGTATCATTATGTGCTAGAAAATGCATAATCTGAAACGGTAATGAAAGAAAGGTAATCTTTCTGCACGGATCAGTCCAGCAGTAACGATGAGGAACTAGTCCGCTTCAGGTTCAGTAACAATGAGGAACTGATCCGCTTCAGGTACAGTAACAATGAGGAACTGATCCGCTTCAGGTACAGTAACAATGAGGAACTGATCCGCTTCAGGTACAGTAACAATGAGGAACTGATCCGCTTCAGGTACAGTAACAATGAGGAACTGATCCGCTTCAGGTACAGTAACAATGAGGAACTGATCCGCTTCAGGTACAGTAACAATGAGGAACTGATCCGCTTCAGGTACAGTAACAATGAGGAACTGATCCGCTTCAGGTACAGTAACAATGAGGAACTGATCCGCTTCAGGTACAGTAACAATGAGGAACTGATCCGCTTCAGGTACAGTAACAATGAGGAACTGATCCGCTTCAGGTACAGTAACAATGAGGAACTGATCCGCTTCAGGTACAGTAACAATGAGGAACTGATCCGCTTCAGGTACAGTAACAATGAGGAACTAGTCCGCTTCAGGTACAGTAACGATGAGGAACTAGTCCGCTTCAGGTACAGTAACGATGAGGAACTAGTCCGCTTCAGGTACAGTAACGATGAGGAACTAGTCCGCTTCAGGTACAGTAACGATGAGGAACTAGTCCGCTTCAGGTACAGTAACGATGAGGAACTAGTCCGCTTCAGGTACAGTAACGATGAGGAACTAGTCCGCTTCAGGTACAGTAACGATGAGGAACTAGTCCGCTTCAGGTACAGTAACGATGAGGAACTAGTCCGCTTCAGGTACAGTAACGATGAGGAGCTAGTCCGCTTCAGGTACAGTAACGATGAGGAACTGATCCGGTTCAGGTACTCGATGTCCCCCGGACCACTTCTAGTGAAATGAAGCACTCGTTCTCGTTATTATTGGAGCACACAATGTCTGGTCTTCTCCATGGAGACGAGGCTGGGATTGAGCCTCGGTTCCTGGCTTCAATTTTTAACTTCTGGCAAAATAACATGATCAGAAACTCAATACTGCCCAATTAATGGTCTCGGTATTAAAATATATTTATTTGACTGACGTGGCAAAATATATCGACGCCTGTTCCCCGGCTACATTGAGACAGGTAGATGGCTCTACTCGTAGGGACACAAACCCATGTTTTATAATAATTTCTATCATACGCAAGAAACCACCAAAGGGACAGGCCAAAGTGACTGGAATATGCAGGCGGGCATGGCCAGAACACATGTGACCCGGCTTCAAGAGATTTGTATCGTGACAGCTCACTGTGACCCCCGGCCTCATAATAATGCAACTAGAACAACTAATAAGCTTGTTTCCAAGTTTTATTTTGAGCCAACATGTAACAGATGTAAACATTCTGCCTATTTTATTAAAGGAAATGTTAAAAATCTTAATAACTAAAATATTTTTCAATTTTGATATCTTCAACATTTAGTTATACAGAATACTATTTATTTAACCAATAGCGTGATACTAGCTGTGAACATGAATAATGTATATGGGTCAATGTATACCGGTCAATGGTCTTCAATGTATACGGGTCAATGGTCTTCAATGTATATATATATATATATATGGGTCAATGGTCTTCAATGTATACCGGTATACGGGTCAATGGTCTTCAATGTATATGGGTCAATGGTCTTCAATGTATACCGGTATACGGGTCAATGGTCTTCAATGTATATGGGCAATGGTCTTCAATGTATACCGGTATATGGGTCAATGGTCTTCAATGTATATATATATATGGGTCAAT
>CM026397.1:37769951-37873290 GCA_014843695.1 Archivesica marissinica | reverse complement strand
TCATGTAAATGTCATATAGTACATCAAATATGATACAGCTAAACTGTAGCACAGGCACCGTTAAACGTCAAAAGACCGCTAAACGTAATAAAAAAAATATGCTAAATGTCGCAAACTCGTAACCGCTAAACTTCATAAACAAACACGTTATACGTAAAATAAATAAAATATCTCTAAACGGTGACACAATCTATTCTCATAGATTAGAACTTTTCACAACAGGAGCCAATTCTTTTATCATGAAATACATTAAGTAACTAGATATTTGTTCGTAGTGTGTGTATTGTAGCACCGCTAAACGTCGTGTATTTTTATTAAGTTTAGCTGACTTTTGAGGTATAGCGGGAATGTTTATGACGTTTAGCGGTCTTCAGACGTTTAGCAGAGATTTGACGCTTAACGATGCAACATACCCACACACGTAGCGGGAATGTTTATGACATTTAGAGGTCTTTAGACGTTTAGCAGATAGTTGACGCTTAACGATGCTACATACCCACACAAGTAGCGGGAATGTTTATGACGTTTAGAGGTCTTTAGACGTTCAGCAGATAGTTGACGCTTAACGATGCTACATACGCACACACGTAGCGGGAATGTGTATGACGTTTAGAGGTCATTAGACGTTTAGCAGAGATTTGACGCTTAACGATGCTACATACCCACACAAGTAGCCGGAATGTTTATGACGTTTAAAGGTATTTAGACGTTTAGCAGAGATTTGACGCTTAACGATGCTACATACCCACACAAGTAGCGGGAATGTTTATGACGTTTAGCGGTCTTTAGACGTTTAGCAGATAGTTGACGCTTAACGATGCTACATACCCACACAAGTAGCGAGGATGTTTATGGCGTTTAGCGGTCTTTAGACGTTTAGAGTTCCTTAGAGGTTTAGCAGAGATTTGACGCTTAACGATGCTACATACCCACACAAGTAGCCGGAATGTTTATGACGTTTAGAGGTCTTTAGACGTTTAGCATATATTTGACGCTTAACGATGCTACATACCCACACAAGTAGCGGGAATGTTTATGACGTTTAGCGGTATTTAGACGTTTAGAGGTCTTTAGACGTTTGGCAGAGATTTGACGTTTAACGATGCTACATACACACACAAGTAGCGGGACTGTTTATGACGTTTAGCGGTCTTTAGACGTTTAGAGGTCTTTAGTCGTTTAGTAGAGTGTTGACGCTTAACGATGGTACATACCCACACAAGTAGTGGGAATGTTTATGACGTTTAGCGGTCTTTAGACGTTTAGCAGATAGTTGACGCTTAACGATGCTACATACCCACACAAGTAGTGGGAATGTTTATGACGTTTAGAAGTCTTTAGATGTTTAGTAGATATTTGACGCTTAACGATGCTACATACCCACACAAGTAGCGGGAATGTTTATGACGTTTAACGGTCATTAGACGTTTAGCAGAGAGTTGACGCTTAACGATGCTACATACACACACAAGTAGCCGGAACGTTTATGACGCTTAGAGGTCTTTAGACGTTTAGCAGAGATTTGACGCTTAACGATGCTACATACCCACACAAGTAGACGGAATGTTTATGACGTTTAGAGGTCTTTAGACGTTTATCAGAGAGTTGACGCTTAACGGTGCTACATACCCACACAAGTAGCGGGAATGTTTATGACGTTTAGAGGTCTTTAGGCGTTTAGCAGATATTTGACGCTTAACGATGCTACATACCCAAACAAGTAGCGGGAATGTTTATGACGTTTAGCGGTATTTAGACGTTTAGAGGTCTTTAGACGTTTCGCAGAGATTTGACGTTTAACGATGCTACATACCCACACACGTAGCGGGAGTGTTTATGACGTTTAGCGGTCTTTAGGCGTTTAGAGGTCTTTAGACGTTTATCAGAGATTTGACGCATAACGATGCTACATACCCACACAAGTAGCCGGAATGTTTATGACGTTTAGAAGTCTTTAGACGTTTAGCAGAGACTTGACGCTTAACGATGCTACATACCCACACAAGTAGCAAGAATGTTTATGACTTTTAGAGGTCTTTAGACGTTTAGCAGAGATTTGGCGCTTAACGGTGCTACATACCCACACATGTAGCGGGAAAGTTTATGACGTTTAACGGTCGTTAGACGTTTAGCAGATAGTTGACGATTAAAGATGCTACATACTCACACAAGTAGCGAGGATGTTTATGACGTTTAGCGGTCTTTAGACGTTTAGCAGAGATTTGACACTTAACGATGCTACATACCCACACAAGTAGCTGGAATGTTTATGACGTTTAGCGGTCTTTAGACGTTTAGCAACGATTTGACGCTTAACGATGCTACATACCCACACAAGTAGCGAGAATGTTTATGACGTTTAGAGATCTTTAGACGTTTAACAGATAGTTGACGCTTAACGATGCTACATACCCACACAAGCAGCGGGAATGTTTATTGCGTTTAACAGTCTTTACACGTTTAGAGGTCTTTAGACGTTTAGCAGATATTTGACGCTTAACGATGCTACATAACCAAACAAGTAGCGGAAATGTTTATGACGCTGAGCGGTCTTTAGACGTTTAGAGGTCTATGACGCTTAACGATGCTACACACCCACACAATTAGCGGGAATATTTATGACGCTTAGCGGTCATTAGACGTTTAGCAGAGTTCTGACGCTTAACGATGCTACATACACACACAAGTAGCGGGAATGTTTATGACGTTTAGCGATCTTTAGACGTTTAGAGGTCTTTAGACGTTTAGTAGAGTGTTGACGCTTAACGATGCTACATACCCACACAAGTAGTGGGAATGTTTATGACGATTAGAGGTCGTTAGACGTTTAGCAGAGATTTGACGCTTAACGATGCTACATACCCACACAAGTAGCGGGAATGTTATGACGTTTAGCGGTCTTTAGACGTTTAGCAGAGATTTGACGCTTAACGATGCTACATACTCACACAAGTAGCGGGAATGTTTATGACGTTTAGCGATCTTTAGACGTTTAGAGGTCTTTAGACGTTTAGTAGTGTGTTGACGCTTAACGATGCTACATACCCACACAAGTAGTGGGAATGTTTATGACGAATAGAGGTCGTTAGACGTTTAGCAGAGATTTGACGCTTAACGATGCTACATACCCACACAAGTAGCGGGAATGTTATGACGTTTAGCGTCTTTAGACGTTTAGCAGAGATTTGACGCTTAACGATGCTACATACTCACACAAGTAGCGGGAATGTTATGACGTTTAGCGGTCTCTAGACGTTTAGTAGAGATTTGACGCTTAACGATGCTACATACCCACACAAGTAGCCGGAATGTTTATGACGTTTAGAGGTCTTTAGACGTTTATCAGAGAGTTGACGCTTAACGATGCTACATACCCACACAACTAGCAGGACTGTTTATGACGTTTAGAGGTCTTTAGACGTTTATCAGAGAGTTGACGCTTAACGATGCTACATACCAACACAACTAGCAGGACTGTTTATGACGTTTAGCGGTCTTTAGACGTTTAGAGGTCATTAGACGTTTAGCAGAGATTTGATGCTTAACGGTGCTACATACCCACACAAGTAGCGGGAATGTTAATGACGTTTAGAGGTCTTTAGACGTTTAGAGGTATTTAGATGTTTAGTAGAGATTTGACGATTAACGATGCTACATACCCATACAAGTAGCGAGAAAGTTTATGACGTTTAGCGGTCATTAAACGTTTAGTAGAGATCTGACGCTTAACGATGCTACATACCCACACAAGAAGCGATGATATTTATGACGTTTAGCGGTCTTTAGACGTTTAGAGGTCTTTAGACGTTTAGTAGAGATTTGACGCTTAACGATGCTACATACCCACACAAGTAGCGGGAATGTTATGACGTTTAGCGATCTTTAGACGTTTAGCGATCTTTAGACGTTTATAGGTCTTTAGACGTTTAGTAGAGATTTGACGTTTAACGATGCTACATACCCACACAAGTAGTGAGGATGTTTATGACGATTAGCGGTCTTTAGACGTTTAGCAGAGATTTGACGCTTAACGATGCTACATACCCACACAAGTAGCCGGAATGTTTATGACGTTTAGAGGTCTTTAGACGTTTATTAGAGATTTGACGCTTAACGGTCCTACATACCCACACAAGTAGCGGGAATGTTTATTGCGTTTAACGGTCTTTACACGTTTAGAGGTCTTTAGACGTTTATCAGAGAGTTGACGCTTAACGGTGCTACATACCCACACAAGTAGCGGGAATGTTTATGACGTTTAGAGGTCTTTAGGCGTTTAGCAGATATTTGACGCTTAACGATGCTACATACCCAAACAAGTAGCGGGAGTGTTTATGACGTTTAGCGGTCTTTAGGCGTTTAGAGGTCTTTAGACGTTTATCAGAGATTTGACGCATAACGATGCTACATACCCACACAAGTAGCCGGAATGTTTATGACGTTTAGAAGTCTTTAGACGTTTAGCAGAGACTTGACGCTTAACGATGCTACATACCCACACAAGTAGCAAGAATGTTTATGACTTTTAGAGGTCTTTAGACGTTTAGCAGAGATTTGGCGCTTAACGGTGCTACATACCCACACATGTAGCGGGAAAGTTTATGACGTTTAACGGTCTTTAGACGTTTAGCAGATAGTTGACGATTAAAGATGCTACATACTCACACAAGTAGCGAGGATGTTTATGACGTTTAGCGGTCTTTAGACGTTTAGCAGAGATTTGACACTTAACGATGCTACATACCCACACAAGTAGCTGGAATGTTTATGACGTTTAGCGGTCTTTAGACGTTTAGCAACGATTTGACGCTTAACGATGCTACATACCCACACAAGTAGCGAGAATGTTTATGACGTTTAGAGATCTTTAGACGTTTAACAGATAGTTGACGCTTAACGATGCTACATACCCACACAAGCAGCGGGAATGTTTATTGCGTTTAACAGTCTTTACACGTTTAGAGGTCTTTAGACGTTTAGCAGATATTTGACGCTTAACGATGCTACATAACCAAACAAGTAGCGGAAATGTTTATGACGCTGAGCGGTCTTTAGACGTTTAGAGGTCTATGATGCTTAACGATGCTACACACCCACACAATTAGCGGGAATATTTATGACGCTTAGCGGTCATTAGACGTTTAGCAGAGTTCTGACGCTTAACGATGCTACATACACACACAAGTAGCGGGAATGTTTATGACGTTTAGCGATCTTTAGACGTTTAGAGGTCTTTAGACGTTTAGTAGAGTGTTGACGCTTAACGATGCTACATACCCACACAAGTAGTGGGAATGTTTATGACGATTAGAGGTCGTTAGACGTTTAGCAGAGATTTGACGCTTAACGATGCTACATACCCACACAAGTAGCGGGAATGTTATGACGTTTAGCGGTCTTTAGACGTTTAGCAGAGATTTGACGCTTAACGATGCTACATACTCACACAAGTAGCGGGAATGTTTATGACGTTTAGCGATCTTTAGACGTTTAGAGGTCTTTAGACGTTTAGTAGTGTGTTGACGCTTAACGATGCTACATACCCACACAAGTAGTGGGAATGTTTATGACGAATAGAGGTCGTTAGACGTTTAGCAGAGATTTGACGCTTAACGATGCTACATACCCACACAAGTAGCGGGAATGTTATGACGTTTAGCGTCTTTAGACGTTTAGCAGAGATTTGACGCTTAACGATGCTACATACTCACACAAGTAGCGGGAATGTTATGACGTTTAGCGGTCTCTAGACGTTTAGTAGAGATTTGACGCTTAACGATGCTACATACCCACACAAGTAGCCGGAATGTTTATGACGTTTATAGGTCTTTAGACGTTTATCAGAGAGTTGACGCTTAACGATGCTACATACCCACACAACTAGCAGGACTGTTTATGACGTTTAGAGGTCTTTAGACGTTTATCAGAGAGTTGACGCTTAACGATGCTACATACCAACACAACTAGCAGGACTGTTTATGACGTTTAGCGGTCTTTAGACGTTTAGAGGTCATTAGACGTTTAGCAGAGATTTGATGCTTAACGGTGCTACATACCCACACAAGTAGCGGGAATGTTAATGACGTTTTGAGGTCTTTAGACGTTTAGAGGTATTTAGATGTTTAGTAGAGATTTGACGATTAACGATGCTACATACCCATACAAGCAGCGAGAAAGTTTATGACGTTTAGCGGTCATTAAACGTTTAGTAGAGATCTGACGCTTAACGATGCTACATACCCACACAAGTAGCGATGATATTTATGACGTTTAGCGGTCTTTAGACGTTTAGAGGTATTTAGACGTTTAGTAGAGATTTGACGCTTAACGATGCTACATACCCACACAAGTAGCGGGAATGTTATGACGTTTAGCGATCTTTAGACGTTTAGCGATCTTTAGACGTTTATAGGTCTTTAGACGTTTAGTAGAGATTTGACGTTTAACGATGCTACATACCCACACAAGTAGTGAGGATGTTTATGACGATTAGCGGTCTTTAGACGTTTAGCAGAGATTTGACTCTTAACGATGCTACATACCCACACAAGTAGCCGGAATGTTTATGACGTTTAGAGGTCTTTAGACGTTTATTAGAGATTTGACGCTTAACGGTCCTACATACCCACACAAGTAGCGGGAATGTTTATTGCGTTTAACGGTCTTTACACGTTTAGAGGTCTTTAGACGTTTAGCAGATATTTGACGCTTAACAATGCTACAGAACCAAACAAGTAGCGGAAATGTTTATGACGCATAGCGGTCTTTAGACGTCTAGAGGTCTATGACGCTTAACGATGCTACATACCCACACAAGTAGCCGAAATGTTTATGACGTTTAGCGATCTTTAGAGGTTTAGAGGTCTTTAGACGTTTAGTAGAGTGTTGACGCTTAACGATGCTACATACCCACACAAGTAGTGGGAATGTTTATGACGATTATAGGTCGTTAGGCGTTTAGCAGAGATTTGACGCTTAACGATGCTACATATCCACACAAGTAGCGGGAATGTTATGACGTTTAGCGGTCTTTAGACGTTTAGCAGAGATTTGACGCTTAACGATGCTACATACTCACACAAGTAGCGGGAATGTTATGACGTTTAGCGGTCTTTAGACGTTTAGTAGAGATTTGACGCTTAACGGTGCTACATAACAACACAAGTAGTGGGAATGTTTATGACTATTAGAGGTCGTTAGACATTTAGAGGTCTTTAGACGTTTAGTAGAGATTTGACGCTTAACGATGCTACATACCCACACAATTGGCGGGGAAGTTTATGACGTTTAGAGGTCTTTAGACGTTTAGCGGTCTTTAGACGCTTAGCAGAGATTTGACGCTTAACGATGTTACATACTCATACAAGTAGCCATGATGTTTATGACGTTTAGCGGTCTTTAGACGTTTAGTAGAGATTTGACGATTAACGACGCTACATACCCACACAAGTAGCGAGAATTTTTATGACGTTTAGCAGTCCTTAGACGTTTAGTAGAGATCTGAAGCTTAACGATGCTACATACCCACACAAGTAGTGGAAATGTTAATGACGTTTAGAGGTAATTAGACGTTTAGTAGAGATTTGACGCTTAACGATGCTACATACCCACACAAGTAGGGAGGATGTTTATGACGATTAGCGGTCTTTAGACGTTTAGCAGAGATTTGACGCCTAACGATGCTACATACGCACACGAGTAGCCGGACCGTTTATGACGTTTAGAGCTCAATAGACGTTTAGAAGTCTTTAGACGTTTAGAGGTCTTTAGACGTTTAGCAGAGAGTTGACGCTGTTTATGGTGTTTAGAGATCATTAGACGTTTAGAGGTCTTTAGACGTTTAGTAGAGTGTTGACGCTTAACGATGCTACATACCCACACAAGTAGTGGGAATGTTAATGACGTTTAGAGGTCATTAGACGTTTAGTAGAGATTTGACGCTTAACGATGCTACTTACCCACACAAGTAGGTAGGATGTTTATGACGATTAGAGATCATTAGACGTTTAGTAGAGATTTGACGCTTAACGATGCTACATACCCACACAAGTAGGGAGGATGTTTATGACGATTAGCGGTCTTTAGACGTTTAGCAGAGAGTTGACGCCTAACGATGCTACATACGCACACGAGTAGCCGGAACGTTTATGACGTTTAGAGCTCATTAGACGTTTAGAAGTCTTTAGACGTTTAGAGGTCTTTAGACGCTTAGCAGATATTTGACGCTTAACGGTGCTACATACGCACACAGTAGCCGGAATGTTTATGACGTTTAGAGGTCTTTAGACGTTTAGCAGAGATTTGACGCTTAACGGTGCTACATACGCACACAAGAAGCCGGAATGTTTATGACGTTTGGAGGACATTAGACGTTTAGAGGTCTTTAGACGTTTAGACGTCTTTAGATGTTTAGCAGAGATTTGACGCTTAACGATGCTACATACGCACACAAGTAGCCGGAACGTTTATGACGTTTAGAGCTCATTAGACGTCTTTAGACGTTTAGCAGAGACTTGACGCTTAACGATGCTACATACCCACACAAGTAGCGGGAATGTTTATGATGCTTAGAGGTCTTTAGACGTTTAGC
Organism: Archivesica marissinica; assembly: GCA_014843695.1. Lineage (NCBI taxonomy): Eukaryota > Metazoa > Mollusca > Bivalvia > Venerida > Vesicomyidae > Archivesica > Archivesica marissinica. The sequence continues at coordinate 37,864,700 of CM026397.1, read as the reverse complement.
AGAGATTTGACGCTTAGCAGAGTTTTGACGCTTAACGATGCTACATACCCACACAAGTAGCGGGAATGTTAATGACGTTTAGAGGTCTTTAGACGTTTAGCAGAGATTTGACGCCTAACGGTGCTACATACGCACACAAGTAGCCGGAATGTTTATGACGTTTAGAGGTCATTAGATGTTTATCAGAGAGATGACGCTTAACGATGCTACATACCCACACAAGTAGCGGGACTGTTTATGACGTTTGGAGGTCATTAGACGTTTAGAGGTCTTTAGATGTTTAGCATGTGATTTGAAGCTTAACGATGCTACATACCCACACAAGTAGCGGGACTGTTTATGACGTTTGGAGGTCATTAGACGTTTAGAGGTCTTTAGATGTTTATCAGAGATTTGACGCTTAACGATGCTACATACGCACACAAGTAGCCGGAATGTTTATGACGTTTGGAGGTCATTAGACGTGTAAAGGTCTTTAGACGTTTACAGGTATTTAGACATTTAGAGGTCTTTAGACGTTTAGATGTATTTAGACGTTTAGCAGAGACTTGACGCTTAACGATGCTACATACCCACACAACTAGTGGGAATGTTTATAACGTTTAGAGGTCTTTAGACGTTTAGCAGAGATTTGACGCTTAACGTTGCTGCATACCCACACAAGTAGCCGGAAAGTTTATGATGTTTAGAGGTCTTTAGACATTTAGCAGAGATTTGACGCTTAACGATGCTACATACCCACACAAGTAGCCAGAATGTTTATGACGTTTAGAGGTCTTTAGACGTTTAGCAGAGAGTTAACGCTTAACGATGCTACATACCCACACAAGTAGCAAGAATATTTATGACGTTTAGAGGTCTTTAGACGTTTAGCAGAGAGTTGACGCTGTTTATGGTGTTTAGAGATCATTAGACGTTTAGAGGTCTTTAGACGTTTAGCAGAGACTTGACGCTTAACGATGCTACATACCCCACAACTAGCGGGAATGTTTATGACGTTTAGAGGTCTTTAGACGTTTAGAGGTATTTAGACGTTTAGCAGAGACTTGACGCTTAACGATGCTACATACCCACACAAGTAGCGTGAATGTTTATGACGTTTAGCGGTCATTAGACGTTTAGTAGAGATCTGACGCTTAACGATGCTACATACCCACACAATTAGCGATGATATTTATGACGTTTAGCGGTCTTTAGACGTTTAGAGGTCTTTAGACGTTTAGTAGAGTGTTGACGCTTAACGATGCTACATACCCACACAAGTAGTGGGAATGTTAATGACGTTTAGAGGTCATTAGACGTTTAGTAGAGATTTGACGCTTAACGATGCTACATACCCACACAAGTCGGGAGGATGTTTATGACGATTAGCGGTCTTTAGACGTTTAGCAGAGATTTGACTCTTAACGGTGCTACATACGCACACAAGTAGCCGGAATGTTTGTGACGTTTGGAGGACATTAGACGTTTAGAGGTCTTTAGACGTTTAGACGTCTTTAGACGTTTAGCAGAGACTTGACGCTTAACGTTGCTACATACCCACACAAGTAGCTGGAATGTTTATGATGTTTAGAGGTCTTTAGACGTTTACCAGAGATTTGACGCTTAGCATAGTTTTGACGCTTAACGATGCTACATACCCACACAAGTAGCGGGAATGTTTATGACGTTTAGAGGTCTTTAGACGTTTAGCAGAGATTTGACGCCTAACGGTGCTACATACGCACACAAGTAGCCGGAATGTTTATGACGTTTATAGGTCATTAGATGTTTATCAGAGAGTTGACGCTTAACGATGCTACATACCCACACAAGTAGTGGGACTCTTTATGACTTTTGGAGGTCATTAGACGTTTAGAGGTCTTTAGATGTTTAGCAAGTGATTTGACGCTTAACGATGCTACATACCCACACAGGTAGCGGGACTCTTTATGACGTTTGGAGGTCATTAGTATTTTAGAGGTCTTTAGATGTTCAGCAGAGATTTGACGCTTAACGATGCTACATACGCACACAAGTAGCCGGAATGTTTATGACGTTTGGAGGTCATTAGACGTGTAAAGGTCTTTAGACGTTTAGAGGTATTTAGACGTTTAGAGGTCTTTAGACGTTTAGCAGAGACTTGACGCTTAACGATGCTACATACCCACACAACTAGCGGGAATGTTTATAACGTTTAGAGGTCTTTAGATGTTTAGCAGAGAGTTGACGCTTAACGTTGCTGCATACCCACACAAGTAGCGGGAAAGTTTATGACGTTTAGAGGTCTTTAGACATTTAGCAGAGATTTGACACTTAATGATGCTACATACCCACACAAGTAGCGGGTATGTTTATGACGTTTAGCGGTCTTTAGACGTTTAGCAGCGATTTGACGCTTAACGATGCTACATACTCACAAGTTGCGGGAATGTTTATGACGTTTAGAGCTCATTAGACATTTAGATGTCTTTAGACGTTTAGCAGAGTTTTGATGTTTAACGATACTACATACCCACACAAGTAGCGGGAATGTTTATGACGATTAGAGGTCGTTAGACGTTTAGAGGTCGTTAGACGTTTACTAGAGATTTAACGCTTAACGATGCTACATACCCACACAAGTAGCGAGAATGTTTATGACGTTTAGTGGTCATTAGACGTTTCGTAGAGATCTGACGCTTAACGATGCTACATACCCACACAAGTAGGGAGGATGTTTATGACGATTAGCGGTCTTTAGACGTTTAGCAAAGATTTGAAGCTTAACGATGCTACATACCCACACAAGTAGACAGAATTTTTATGACGTTTAGAGGTCTTTAGACGTTTAGCAGAGATTTGACGCTTAACGTTGCTGCATACCCACACAAGTAGCCGGAAAGTTTATGATGTTTAGAGGTCTTTAGACATTTAGCAGAGATTTGACGCTTAACGATGCTACATACCCACACAAGTAGCCAGAATGTTTATGACGTTTAGAGGTCTTTAGACGTTTAGCAGAGAGTTAACGCTTAACGATGCTACATACCCACACAAGTAGCAAGAATATTTATGACGTTTAGAGGTCTTTAGACGTTTAGCAGAGAGTTGACGCTGTTTATGGTGTTTAGAGATCATTAGACGTTTAGAGGTCTTTAGACGTTTAGCAGAGACTTGACGCTTAACGATGCTACATACCCCACAACTAGCGGGAATGTTTATGACGTTTAGAGGTCTTTAGACGTTTAGAGGTATTTAGACGTTTAGCAGAGACTTGACGCTTAACGATGCTACATACCCACACAAGTAGCGTGAATGTTTATGACGTTTAGCGGTCATTAGACGTTTAGTAGAGATCTGACGCTTAACGATGCTACATACCCACACAATTAGCGATGATATTTATGACGTTTAGCGGTCTTTAGACGTTTAGAGGTCTTTAGACGTTTAGTAGAGTGTTGACGCTTAACGATGCTACATACCCACACAAGTAGTGGGAATGTTAATGACGTTTAGAGGTCATTAGACGTTTAGTAGAGATTTGACGCTTAACGATGCTACATACCCACACAAGTCGGGAGGATGTTTATGACGATTAGCGGTCTTTAGACGTTTAGCAGAGATTTGACTCTTAACGGTGCTACATACGCACACAAGTAGCCGGAATGTTTGTGACGTTTGGAGGACATTAGACGTTTAGAGGTCTTTAGACGTTTAGACGTCTTAGACGTTTAGCAGAGACTTGACGCTTAACGTTGCTACATACCCACACAAGTAGCTGGAATGTTTATGATGTTTAGAGGTCTTTAGACGTTTACCAGAGATTTGACGCTTAGCATAGTTTTGACGCTTAACGATGCTACATACCCACACAAGTAGCGGGAATGTTTATGACGTTTAGAGGTCTTTAGACGTTTAGCAGAGATTTGACGCCTAACGGTGCTACATACGCACACAAGTAGCCGGAATGTTTACGACGTTTATAGGTCATTAGATGTTTATCAGAGAGTTGACGCTTAACGATGCTACATACCCACACAAGTAGTGGGACTCTTTATGACTTTTGGAGGTCATTAGACGTTTAGAGGTCTTTAGATGTTTAGCAAGTGATTTGACGCTTAACGATGCTACATACCCACACAGGTAGCGGGACTCTTTATGACGTTTGGAGGTCATTAGTATTTTAGAGGTCTTTAGATGTTCAGCAGAGATTTGACGCTTAACGATGCTACATACGCACACAAGTAGCCGGAATGTTTATGACGTTTGGAGGTCATTAGACGTGTAAAGGTCTTTAGACGTTTAGAGGTATTTAGACGTTTAGAGGTCTTTAGACGTTTAGCAGAGACTTGACGCTTAACGATGCTACATACCCACACAACTAGCGGGAATGTTTATAACGTTTAGAGGTCTTTAGATGTTTAGCAGAGAGTTGACGCTTAACGTTGCTGCATACCCACACAAGTAGCGGGAAAGTTTATGACGTTTAGAGGTCTTTAGACATTTAGCAGAGATTTGACACTTAATGATGCTACATACCCACACAAGTAGCGGGTATGTTTATGACGTTTAGCGGTCTTTAGACGTTTAGCAGCGATTTGACGCTTAACGATGCTACATACTCACAAGTTGCGGGAATGTTTATGACGTTTAGAGCTCATTAGACATTTAGATGTCTTTAGACGTTTAGCAGAGTTTTGATGTTTAACGATACTACATACCCACACAAGTAGCGGGAATGTTTATGACGATTAGAGGTCGTTAGACGTTTAGAGGTCGTTAGACGTTTACTAGAGATTTAACGCTTAACGATGCTACATACCCACACAAGTAGCGAGAATGTTTATGACGTTTAGTGGTCATTAGACGTTTCGTAGAGATCTGACGCTTAACGATGCTACATACCCACACAAGTAGGGAGGATGTTTATGACGATTAGCGGTCTTTAGACGTTTAGCAAAGATTTGAAGCTTAACGATGCTACATACCCACACAAGTAGACAGAATTTTTATGACGTTTAGAGGTCTTTAGACGTTTAGCAGAGAGTTGACGCTGTTTATGGTGTTTAGAGGTCATTAGACGTTTAGAGGTCTTTAAACGTTTAGAGGTCTTTAGACGTTTAGCAGCGATTTGACGCTTAACGATGCTACATACTCACAAGTAGCGGGAATGTTTATGACGTTTAGAGGTCATTAGACGTTTATCAGATAGTTGACGCTTAACGATGCTACATACCCACACAAGTAGCGGGAATGTTTATTGCCTTTAACGGTCTTTACACCTTTAGAGGTCTTTAGACGTTTAGCAGATATTTGACGCTTAACGATGCAACATAACCAAACAAGTAGCGGAAATGTTTATGACGCTTAGCGGTCTTTAGACGTTTAGAGGTATATGACGCTTAACGATGCTACATACCCACACAAGTAGCCGGAATGTTTATGACGTTTAGAGGTCTTTAGACGTTTATCAGAGATTTGAGGCTTAACGATTCTACACACCCACACAACTAGCAGGACTGTTTATGACGTTTAGCGGTCTTTAGACGTTTAGCAGATATTTGACGCTTAACGATGCTACATACCCACACAAGTAGCGGGAATGTTTATTGCGTTTAACGGTCTTTACACCTTTGGAGGTCAGTAGACGTTTAGCAGATATTTGACGCTTAACGATGCTACATAACCAAACAAGTAGCGGAAATGTTTATGACGCTTAGCGGTCGTTAGACGTTTAGAGGTCTATGACGCTTAACGATGCTACATACTCACACAAGTAGCGGGAATGTTATGACGTTTAGCGGTCTTTAGACGTTTAGTAGAGATTTGACGCTTAACGATGCTACATACGCACACAAGTAGCCGGAATGTTTATGACGTTTAGAGGTCTTTAGACGTTTAGAGGTATTAGACGTTTAGCAAGTGATTTGACGCTTAACGATGCTACATACCCACACAAGTAGCGGGACTGTTTATGACGTTTGGAGGTCATTAGACGTGTAGAGGTCTTTAGATGTTTAGCAGAGATTTGACGCTTAACGATGCTACATACGCACACAAGTAGCCGGAATGTTTATTACCTTTGGAGGTCTTTAGACGTTTAGCAGAGATTTGACGCCTAACGGTGCTACATACGCACACAAGTGGCCGGATTGTTTATGACGTTTAGAGGTCATTAGATGTTTATCAGAGAGTTGACGATTAACGATGCTACATACCCACACAAGTAGCGGGACTGTTTATGACTTTTGGAGGTCATTAGACGTTTAGAGGTCTTTAGATGTTTAGCAAGTGATTTGATGCTTAACGATGCTACATACCCACACAGGTAGCGGGACTGTTTATGACGTTTGGAGGTCATTAGACGTTTAGAGGTCTTTAGATGTTTAGCAGAGATTTGACTCTTAACGATGCTACATACGCACACAAGTAGCCGGAACTTTTATGACGTTTAGAGCTCATTAGACATTTAGAGGTCTTTAGACGTTTAGCAGAGTTTTGATGTTTAACGATGCTACATACCCACACAAGTAGCGGGAATGTTTATGATGTTTAGAGGTCTTTAGACGTTTAGCAGAGATTTGACGCTTAACGATGCTACATACCCACACAAGTAGCGGGAATGTTTATGACGATTAGAGGTCGTTAGACGTTTAGAGGTCTTTAGACGTTTACTAGAGATTTGACGCTTAACGATGCTACATAAACACACAAATAGCGAGAATGTTTATGACGTTTAGTGGTCATTAGACGTTTAGTAGAGATCTGACCCTTAACGATGCTACATACCCACACAAGTAGCGATGATATTTATGACGTTTAGCGGTCTTTAGACGTTTAGAGGTCTTTAGACGTTTAGTAGAGAGTTGACGCTTAACGATGCTACATACCCACACAAGTAGGGAGGATGTTTATGACGATTAGCGGTCTTTAGACGTTTAGCAAAGATTTGAAGCTTAACGATGCTTACATACCCACACAAGTAGAAAGAATGTTTATGACGTTTAGAGGTCTTTAGACGTTTAGCAGAGATTTGACGCTGTTTATGGTGTTTAGAGGTCATTAGACGTTTAGAGGTCTTTAAACGTTTAGAGGTCTTTAGACGTTTAGCAGCGATTTGACGCTTAACGATGCTACATACTCACAAGTAGCGGGAATGTTTATGACGTTTAGAGGTCTTTAGACGTTTATCAGATAGTTGACGCTTAACGATGCCACATACGCACACACGTAGCGGGAATGTTTATTGCCTTTAACGGTCTTTACACGTTTAGAGGTCTTTAGACGTTTAGCAGATATTTGACGCTTAACGATGCTACATAACCAAACAAGTAGCGGAAATGTTTATGACGCTTAGCGGTCTTTAGACGTTTAGAGGTCTATGACGCTTAACGATGCTACATACCCACACAAGTAGCCGGAATGTTTATGACATTTAGAGGTCTTTAGACGTTTATCAGAGATTTGACGCTTAACGATGCTACACACCCACACAACTAGCAGGACTGTTTATGACGTTTAGAGGTCTTTAGACGTTTAGTAGAGTGTTGACGCTTAACGATGCTACATACCCACACAAGTAGTGGGAATGTTTATGACGATTAGAGGTCGTTAGACGTTTAGCAGAGATTTGACGCTTAACGATGGTACATACCCACACAAGTAGCGGGAATGTTATGACGTTTAGCGGTCTTTAGACGTTTAGCAGAGATTTGACGCTTAACGATGCTACATACTCACACAAGTAGCGGGAATGTTATGACGTTTAGCGGTCTTTAGACGTTTAGTAGAGATTTGACGCTTAACGATGCTACATACGCACACAAGTAGCCAGAATGTTTATGACGTTTAGAGATCTTTAGACGTATTTAGACGTTTAGCAAGTGATTTGACGCTTAACGATGCTACATACCCACACAAGTAGCGGGACGGTTTATGACGTTTGGTGGTCATTAGACGTTTAGAGGTCTTTAGATGTTTAGCAGAGATTTGACACTTAACGATGCTACATACGCACACAAGTAGCCGGAATGTTTATGACGTTTGGAGGTCATTAGACGTTTAGAGGTCATTAGACGTTTACTAGAGATTTGACGCTTAACAGTGCTACATACCCACACAAGTAGCGGGAATGTTTATGACGTTTAGAGGTCTTTAGACGTTTAGAGGTATTTAGACGCTTAGTAGAGTGTTGACGCTTAACGATGCTACATACACACACAAGATGTGGGAATGTTAATGACGTTTAGAGGTCTTTAGACGTTTAGCAGAGATTTGACGCTTAACGATGCTACATACTCACACAAGTAGCGGGAATGTTATGACGTTTAGCGGTCTTTTGACGTTTAGTAGAGATTTGACGCTTAACGATGCTACATACGCACACAAGTAGCCAGAATGTTTATGATGTTTAGAGGTCTTTAGACGTATTTAGACGTTTAGCAAGTGATTTGAAGCTTAACGATGCTACATACCCACACAAGTAGCGGGACGGTTTATGACGTTTGGAGGTCATTAGACGTTTAGAGGTCTTTAGATGTTTAGCAGAGATTTGACGCTTAACGATGCTACATACGCACACAAGTAGCGGGAATGTTTATGACGTTTAGAGGTCTTTAGACGTTTAGAGGTATTTAGACGCTTAGTAGAGTGTTGACTCTTAACGATGCTACATACACACACAAGATGTGGGAATGTTAATGACGTTTAGAGGTCTTTAGACGTTTAGTAGAGATTTGACGCTTAACGATGCTACATACCCACACAAGTAGGGAGGATGTTTATGACGATTATCGGTCTTTAGACGTTTAGCAAAGATTTGACGCTTAACGATGCTACATACGCACACGAGTAGCCGGAACATTTATGACGTTTAGAGCTCATTAGACGTTTAGAGGTATACCCACACAAGTAGCGGGACTGTTTATGACGTTTGGATGTCATTAGACGTCTTTAGATGTTTAGCAAGTGATTTGACGCTTAACGATGCTACATACTCACACAAGTAGCGGGACTGTTTATGACGTTTGGAGGTCATTAGACGTTTAGAGGTCTTTAAACGTTTAGAGTTCTTTAGACGTTTAGCAGAGACTTGACGCTTAACGATGCTACATACCCCACAACTAGCGGGAATGTTTATGACGTTTAGAGGTCTTTAGACGTTTAGCAGATATTTGACGCTTAACGATGCTACATACCCACACAAGTAGCGGGAATGTTTATTGCGTTTAACGGTCTTTACACCTTTGGAGGTCAGTAGACGTTTAGCAGATATTTGACGCTTAACGATGCTACATAACCAAACAAGTAGCGGAAATGTTTATGACGCTTAGCGGTCGTTAGACGTTTAGAGGTCTATGACGCTTAACGATGCTACATACTCACATAAGTAGCCGGAATGTTTATGACGTTTAGAGGTCTTTAGACGTTTATCAGAGATTTGACGCTTAACGATGCTACACACCCACACAAGTAGCCGGAATGTTTATGACGTTTAGAGGTCTTTAGACGTTTATCAGAGAGTTGACGCTTAACGATGCTACACACCCACACAACTAGCAGGACTGTTTATGACGTTTAGCGATATTTAGACGTTTAGAGGTCTTGAGACGTTTAGTAGAGTGTTGACGCTTAACGATGCTACATACCCACACAAGTAGTGGGAATGTTTATGACGATTAGAGGTCGTTAGACGTTTAGCAGAGATTTGAAGCTTAACGATGCTACATACGCACACAAGTAGCCGGAATGTTTATGACGTTTGGAGGTCATTAGACGTGTAAAGGTCTTTAGACAATTAGGGGTATTTAGACGTTTAGAGGTCTTTAGACGTCTTTAGACGTTTAACAGAGACTTGACGCTTAACGATGCTACATACCCACACAACTAGCGGGAATGTTTATAACGTTTAGAGGTCTTTAGACGTTTAGCAGAGATTTGACGCTTAACGATGCTACATACCCACACAAGTAGCCAGAATGTTTATGACGTTTAGAGGTCTTTAGACGTTTAGCAGAGAGTTGACGCTGTTTATGGTGTTTAGAGGTCATTAGACGTTAGAGGTCTTTAGACGTTTAGCAGAGACTTGACGCTTAACGATGCTACATACCCCACAACTAGCGGGAATGTTTATGACGTTTAGCGATCTTTAGACGTTTAGAGGTCTTTAGACGTTTAGTAGAGATTTGACGCTTAACGATGCTACATACCCACACAAGTAGGGAGGATGTTTATGACGATTAGCGGTCTTTAGACGTTTAGCAGAGATTTGACGCTTAACGATGCTACATACGCACACGAGTAGCCGGAATGTTTATGACGTTTAGAGCTCATTAGACGTTTAGAGGTCTTTAGACGTTTAGAGGTCTTTAGACGCTTAGCAGAGATTTGACGCTTAACGGTGCTACATACGCACACAAGTAGCCGGAATGTTTATGACGTTTAGAGGTCTTTAGACGTTTAACAGAGATTTGACGCTTAACGGTGCTACATACGCACACAAGTAGCCGGAATGTTTATGACATTTGGAGGACATTAGACGTTTAGAGGTCTTTAGACGTTTAGACGTCTTTAGACGTTTAGCAGAGACTTGACACTTAACGATGCTACATACCCACACAACTAGCGGGAATGTTTATGACGTTTAGAGGTCTTTAAACGTTTAGCAGAGATTTGACGCTTAACGATGCTACATACCCACACAAGTAGGGAGGATGTTTATGAAGATTAGCGGTCTTTAGACGTTTAGCAGAGATTTGACGCTTAACGTTGCTACATACGCACACAAGTAGCAGGAACGTTTTTGACGTTTAGAGCTCATTAGACATTTAGAGGTCTTTAGACGTTTAGCAGAGTTTTGATGCTTAACGATGCTACATACCCACACAAGTAGCGGGAATGTTTATGATGTTTAGAGGTCTTTAGACGTTTAGCAGAGATTTGACGCTTAGCAGAGTTTTGACGCTTAACGATGCTACATACGCACATAAGTAGCTGGAATGTTTATGGTGTTTAGAGGTCATTAGACGTTTAGAGGTCTTTAGACGTTTAGAGGTCTTTAGACGTTTAGCAGAGACTTGATTCTTAACGATGCTACATATCCCACCACTAGCGGGAATGTCTATGACGTTTAGAGGTCTTTAGACGTTTAGAGGTCTTTAGATGTTTAGCAGAGACTTGACGCTTAACGATGCTACATACCCACACAAGTAGCGGGAATGTTTATGACGTTTAGAGGTCTTTAGACGTATAGCAGAGATTTGACGCTTAACGATGCTACATACCCACACAAGTAGCGAGAATGTTTATGACGTTTAGAGGTCTTTAGACGTTTAGCGGTCTTTAGACGCTTAGCAGAGAGTTGACGCTTAACGATGCTACATACTCACACAAGTAGCGATGATGTTTATGACGTTTAGCGGTCTTTAGACGTTTAGTAGAGATTTGACGATTAACGATGCTACATACCCACACAAGTAGCGAGAATGTTTATGACGTTTAGCGGTCATTAGACGTTTAGTAGAGATCTGACGCTTAACGATGCTACATACCCACACAAGTAGCGATGATATTTATGACGTTTAGCGGTCTTTAGACGTTTAGAGGTCTTTAGACGTTTAGTAGAGTGTTGACGCTTAACGATGCTACATACCCACACAAGTAGTGCGAATTTTAATGACGTTTAGAGGTCTTTAGACGTTTCGTAGAGATTTGACGCTTAACGATGCTACATACGCACACAAGTAGCCGGAACGTTTAGAGCTCATTAGACGTTTAGAGGTCTTTAGACGTTTAGAGGTATTTAGACGCTTAGCAGAGATTTGACGCTTAACGGTGCTACATACGCACACAAGTAGCCGGAATGTTTATGACGTTTAGAGGTCTTTAGACGTTTAGCAGAGATTTGACGCTTAACGGTGCTACATACGCACACAAGTAGCCGGAATGTTTATGACGTTTGGAGGACATTAGACGTTTAGAGGTCTTTAGACGTTTAGACGTCTTTAGACGTTTAGCAGAGACTTGACGCTTAACGATGCTACATACCCACACAACTAGCGGGAATGTTTATGACGTTTAGCGGTCATTAGACGTTTAGTAGAGATCTGACGCTTAACGATGCTACATACCCACACAAGTAGCGATGATATTTATGACATTTAGCGGTCTTTAGACGTTTAGAGGTCTTTAGACGTTTAGTAGAGTGTTGACGCTTAACGATGCTACATACCCACACAAGTAGTGCGAATGTTAATGACGTTTAGAGGTCTTTAGACGTTCAGTAGAGATTTGACGCTTAACGATGCTACATACCCACACAAGTATCGGGAATGATATGACGCTTAGCAATCTTTTGACGTTTAGAGGTCTTTAGACGTTTAGTAGAGATTTGACGCTTAACGATGCTACATACCCACACAAGTAGGGAGGATGTTTATGACGATTAGCGGTCTTTAGACGTTTAGCAGAGATTTGACGCTTAACGATGCTACATACGCACACAAGTAGCCGGAACGTTTATGACGTTTAGAGCTCATTAGACGTTTAGAGGTATTTAGACGCTTAGCAGAGATTTGACGCTTAACGGTGCTACATACGCACACAAGTAGCCGGAATGTTTATGATGTTTAGAGGTCTTTAGACGTTTAGTAGAGATTTGACGATTAACGATGCTACATACCCACACAAGTAGCGAGAATGTTTATGACGTTTAGCGGTCATTAGACGTTTAGTAGAGATCTGACGCTTAACGATGCTACATACCCACACAAGTAGCGATGATATTTAAGACGTTTAGCGGTCTTTAGACGTTTAGAGGTCTTTAGACGTTTAGTAGAGTGTTGACGCTTAACGATGCTACATACCCACACAAGTAGTGCGAATTTTAATGACGTTTAGAGGTCTTTAGACGTTTCGTAGAGATTTGACGATTAACGATGCTACATACCCACACAAGTAGCGATAATGTTTATGACGTTTAGCGGTCATTAGACGTTTAGTAGAGATCTGACGCTTAACGATGCTACATACCCACACAAGTAGAGATGATATTTATGACGTTTAGCGGTCTTTAGACGTTTAGAGGTCTTTAGACGTTTAGTAGAGTGTTGACGCTTAACGATGCTACATACCCACACAAGTAGTGCGAATTTTAATGACGTTTAGAGGTCTTTAGACGTTTCGTAGAGATTTGACGCTTAACGATGCTACATACCCACACAAGTAGCGGAAATGATATGACGTTTAGCGATTTTTAGACGTTTAGAGGTCTTTAGACGTTTAGCAGAGATTTGACGCTTAACGATGCTACATACCCACACAAGTAGGGAGGATGTTTACGACGATTAGCGGTCTTTAGACGTTTAGCAGAGATTTGACGCTTAACGATGCTACATACACACACATGTAGCCGGAACGTTTAGAGCTCATTAGACGTTTAGAGGTCTTTAGACGTTTAGAGGTATTTAGACGCTTAGCAGAGATTTGACGCTTAACGGTGCTACATACGCACACAAGTATCCGGAATGTTTATGACGTTTAGAGGTCTTTAGACGTTTAGCAGAGATTTGACGCTTAACGGTGCTACATACGCACACAAGTAGCCGGAATGTTTATGACGTTTGGAGGACATTAGACGTTTAGAGGTATTTAGACGTTTAGACGTCTTTAGACGTTTAGCAGAGACTTGACGCTTAACGATGCTACATACCCACACAACTAGCGGGAATGTTTATGACGTTTAGCGGTCATTAGACGTTTAGTATAGATCTGACGCTTAACGATGCTACATACCCACACAAGTAGCGATGATATTTATGACGTTTAGCGGTCTTTAGACGTTTAGAGGTCTTTAGACGTTTAGTAGAGTGTTGACGCTTAACGATGCTACATACCCACACAAGTAGTGCGAATGTTAATGACGTTTAGAGGTATTTAGACGTTCAGTAGAGATTTGACGCTTAACGATGCTACATACCCACACAAGTAGCGGGATTGATATGACGTTTAGCGATCTTTAGACGTTTAGAGGTCTTTAGACGTTTAGTAGAGATTTGACGCTTAACGATGCTACATACCCACACAAGTAGGGAGGATGTTTATGACGATTATCGGTCTTTAGGCGTTTAGCAGAGATGTGACGCTTAACGATGCTACATACGCACACAAGTAGCCGGAACGTTTATGACGTTTAGAGCTCATTAGACGTTTAGAGGTCTTTAGACGTTTAGAGGTATTTAGACGCTTAGCAGAGATTTGACGCTTAACGGTGCTACATACGCACACAAGTAGCCGGAATGTTTATGACGTTTAGAGGTCTTTAGACGTTTAGCAGAGATTTGACGCTTAACAGGGCTACATACGCACACAAGTAGCCGGAACGTTTTTGACGTTTAGAGCTCATTAGACATTTAGAGGTCTTTAGACGTTTAGCAGAGTTTTGATTCTTAACGATGCTACATACCCACACAAGTAGCGGGAATGTTTATGACGTTTAGAGGTCTTTAGACGTTTAGCAGAGATTTGACGCTTAGCAGAGTTTTGACGCTTAACGATGCTACATACCCACACAAGTAGCGGGAATGTTTATGACGTTTAGAGGTCTTTAGTTGTTTAGCAGAGATTTGACGCCTAACGGTGCTACATACGCACACAAATAGCCGGAATGTTTATTACGTTTAGAGGTCATTAGATGTTTAGCAGAGATTTGACGCTTAACGATGCTACATACCCACACACAAGTAGCGGGACTGTTTATGACGTTTGGAGGTCATTAGACGTTTAGAGGTCTTTAGATGTTTAGCAGAGATTTGACGCTTAACGATGCTACATACGCACACAAGTAGCCGGAATGTTATGACGTTTAGGTCTTAGACGTTTAGAGGTCTTTAGACGTTTCACAGAGACTTGACGCTTAACGATGCTACATACGCACACAACTAGCGGGAATGTTTATGACGTTTAGAGGTCTTTAGACGTTTAGCAGAGATTTGACGCTTAACATTGCTGCATACCCACACAAGTAGCGGGAATGTTTATGGACGTTTAGAGTTCTTTAGACGTTTAGCAGAGATTTGACGCTTAAAGATGTTACGTACGCACACAAGTGGCCGGAATGTTTAGACGTTTAGAGGTCTTTAGACGTTTAGCAGAGACTTGACGCTTAACGATGCTACATACCCCACAACTAGCGGGAATGTTTATGACGTTTAGAGGTCTTTAGACGTTTAAAGGTCTTTAGATGTTTAGCAGAGATTTGACGCTTAATGATGCTACATACCCACACAAGTAGCGGGAATGTTTATGACGTTTAGAGGTTTTAGACGTTTAGCAGAGATTTGACGCTTAACGATGTTACATACCCACACAAGTAGCGGGAATGTTTATGACGTTTAGAGGTCTTTAGTTGTTTAGCAGAGATTTGACGCCTAACGGTGCTACATACGCACACAAATAGTCGGAATGTTTATTACGTTTAGAGGTCATTAGATGTTTAGCAGAGATTTGACGCTTAACGATGCTACATACCCACACACAAGTAGCGGGACTGTTTATGACGTTTGGAGGTCATTAGACGTTTAGAGGTCTTTAGATGTTTAGCAGAGATTTGACGCTTAACGATGCTACATACGCACACAAGTAGCCGGAATGTTTATGACGTTTGGAGGTCATTAGACATTTAGAGGTATTTATACGTTTAGAGGTCTTTAGACCTTTATAGGTCTTTAGACGTTTAGAGGTCTTTAGACGTTTAGAGGTCTTTAGACGTTTCACAGAGACTTGACGCTTAACGATGCTACATACGCACACAACTAGCGGGAATGTTTATGACGTTTAGAGGTCTTTAGACGTTTAGCAGAGATTTGACGCTTAACATTGCTGCATACCCACACAAGTAGCGGGAATGTTTATGACGTTTAGAGGCCTTTAGACGTTTAGCAGAGAGTTGACGCCATACCCACACAAGTAGCAAGAATGTTTATGACGTTTAGAGTTCTTTAGACGTTTAGCAGAGATTTGACGCTTAAAGATGTTACGTACGCACACAAGTGGCCGGAATGTTTATGGCGTTTAGAGGTCATTAGACGTTTAGAGGTCTTTAGACGTTTAGAGGTCTTTAGACGTTTAGAGGTCTTTAGACGTTTAGCAGAGACTTGACGCTTAACGATGCTACATACCCCACAACTAGCGGGAATGTTTATGACGTTTAGAGGTCTTTAGACGTTTAAAGGTCTTTAGATGTTTAGCAGAGATTTGACGCTTAATGATGCTACATACCCACACAAGTAGCGGGAATGTTTATGACGTTTAGAGGTCTTTAGACGTTTAGAGGTCTTTGACGCTTAACGATGCTACACACCACACAAGTAGCGGGATTATTTATGACGTTTAGCGGTATTTAGACGTTTAGCAGAGTGTTGACGCTTAACGATGCTACATACCCACACAAGTAGCGAGAATGTTTATGACGCTTAGCGATCTTTAGACGTTTAGAGGTCTTTAGACGTTTAGTAGAGTGTTGACTCTTAACGATGCTACATACCCACACAAGTAGTGGGAATGTTTATGACGCTTAGATGTCTTTAGACGTTTAGAGGTCTTTAGACGCTTAGTAGAGAGTTGACGCTTAACGATGCTACATACCCACACAAGTAGCGGGAATGTTATGACGTTTAGCGGTCTTTAGACGTTTAGTAGAGCTTGACGCTTAACGATGCTACATACCCACACAAGTAGCGGGAATGTTTATGACGTTTAGATGTCTTTAGACGTTTAGTAGAGATTTGACGCTTAACGATGCTACATACCCACACAAGTAGCCGGAATGTTTATGACGTTTAGAGGTCTTTAGACATTTATCAGAGATTTGAAGCTTAACGATGCTACATACCCACTCAAGTAGTGGGAATGTTTAAGACGTTTAGCGGTCTTTAGACGTTTAGAGGTCTTTAGACGTTTAGCAGAGAGTTGACGCTTAACGGTGCTACATACCCACACAAGTAGCCGGAATGTTTATGACGTTTAGAGGTCTTTAGACGTTTAGTAGAGATTTGACGCTTAACGATGCTACATACCCACACAAGTTGCGGGAATGTTTATGACGTTTAGAGGTCTTTAGACGTTTAGAGGTCATTAGACGTTTAGCAGAGATTTGACGCTTAACGGTGCTACATACCCACACAAGTAGCCGGAATGTTTATGACGTTTAGAGGTCTTTAGACGTTTAGCAGAGAGTTGACGCTTAACATTGCTGCATACCCACACAAGTAGCGGGAATGTTCATGACGTTTAGAGGTCTTTAGACGTTTAGCAGAGAGTTGACGCTTAACGATGCTACATACCCACACAAGTAGTCAGAATGTTTATGACGTTTAGAGGTCTTTAGACGTTTAGTAGAGATTTGACGCTTAACGATGCTCCATACCCACACAAGTAGCGAGGATGTTTATGACGTTTAGCGGTCTTTAGACGTTTAGTAGAGAGTTGACGCTTAACGATGCTACATACCCACACAAGTAGTGGGAATGTTTATGACGTTTAGAGGTCTTTAGACGTTTAGCAGAGTTTTGACGCTTAACGATGCTACATACCCACACAAGTAGCGGAAATGTTTATGACCTTTAGCGGTCTTTAGACGTTTAACAGAGATTTGACGCTTAACTACGCAACAACACGGTACATGCTTAACAGAAAAACAAGACGGACAAGAGATTATCTGATTCTAAAAATAGCTCACTTCCGCGAATTCCCACGATAGTATTTACAAACAACTCGTGACTTTCATTCATAAAACTTTACACGCATTGTATAAATGGAATAGCCAAAACACGGTGCACGCGCAGCATAGTTCAAGGTAGGTATATCGCAGAATAACCCGAGGTAGATTTTACTCTACAAGTATGTATGTTATTAACTGGGTTGTGTTAGAATACTAATTATTTACTTCTGGCAACATGACAGTTGCTATTATCAGAAACTCAATACGGTCCAATTAATGGTCTCGGTATTAAAAAATATGTATATGATTGACCAGGCAAAATATATCAACGCCTGTTCCCAGGCTAATTAAAGGCGTGTCTTCCAGTTTACGCTGTTCCAAGAATGATATAATTCCAAGGTCTGGAACACGTCACAAATATCGACTAAATATATTTTAAATGCAAAATGAGATATGTTTTCATTGTGTCAATGAAAAGAATGCTATGCAGTCTACATCCGTTATGTCGAATTCCGTACGACCGAACAAAATACTTCGACATAACCGAAGTTTGACTAAACAAAATTCTATATAAATGGAGCCAGTTAGTTATATGTAAAATGTGTATGAAAAGGGACTTTGATCTGACTTCTTATATCCTAGATAACTGGATAATTCGACATAACCGACTTTGACATAACGGATGTAGACTGTAAATAAATATATATATATTAATATATATTAAGTAAAATCACAGGTTAATAATTTTCATCTGGGTATGAATTACAATGGTCTTGTATAAAGTTAAAGTTGTGGTATTCTGCCCCCACACACTTTAAACACGCCCAATGTAGTTCATACCCCTATGGTAACTATTAACCAGCGATTCATTCCTTATAATAAATAAGTAGACTGTGCATGTACAATATGTTAAAGGGATATCTTATGCCCGGCAAATTATGCTTACAGGGAGGGAGTGGAGTGGAGAGGTGCCCAAATATCGCTACATCTCATTAAAACTGTTCAAATCGTTCATCGACTCATGCATTAAAATAAGTATCGCACAGCTTATGTAGAATGCCTTTACATACAGACACAATGTCGAACGCTTTACAATTACAATACCAACATTTACAACCCCGTTTGTAACATTTATAATAGTGTATGTAATGTAGGATGTCTTGTTCAACTTGTGAATATGGGGTGGTGTCATTTGTTGTAGTCGGTTCCGTGGTATCTGTAGTCGGCTCCGTGGTAGTTGCTGTAGTCGGCTCCGTGGTAGTTGCTGTAGTCGGCTCCGTGGTAGTTGCTGTAGTCGACTCCGTGGTA
The DNA here is from genome assembly GCA_014843695.1 of Archivesica marissinica. NCBI lineage: Eukaryota > Metazoa > Mollusca > Bivalvia > Venerida > Vesicomyidae > Archivesica > Archivesica marissinica. The sequence goes on along the minus strand of CM026397.1, from coordinate 37,845,715 downwards.
GTTGCTGTAGTCGGCTCCGTGGTAGTTGCTGTAGTCGACTCCGTGGTAGTTGCTGTTGTCGGCCACACACTCCGTGGTAGTTGCTGTAGTCGACTCCGTGGTAGTTGCTGTAGTCGGCTCCGTGGTAGTTGCTGTAGTCGACTTCGTGGTAGTTGCTGTTGTCGACTCCGTGGTAGTTGCTGTAGTCGACTCCGTGGTAGTTGCTGTAGTCGGCTCCGTGGTAGCTGCTGTAGTCGACTTCGTGGTAATTGCTGTTGTCGACTCCGTGGTAGTTGTTGTAGTCGGCTCCGTGGTAGTGGTTGTAGTCGGCTCCGTGGTAGTGGTTGTAGTCGGCTCCGTGGTAGTTGTTGTAGTCTGTTCCGTGGTAGTGGTTGTAGTCGGCTCCGTGGTAGTGGTTGTAGTCGACTCCGTGGTAGTGGTTGTTGGAGTAGGTTCAGTTACTACGCTTGGTACGCTGAGCACACATTCCCCTTGATAACACTGAAATTACAAATAACCAGGAGCATATTATTGAGTGCTTCCAGGACAGGGATAATGTTTGTTTCAGCTTTGGTGGTATAAAGTCGCACCGCCATAACAGGTCATTTGGCGACACTCGAACTGTTATTGCTATCGGAAGATCTCGGGTGTCATCATAGCGCTATTTAAGGCACTGGCTGGTTCCCGGGTAGAGCCACCGTACTTGTGAGCTGGTACGGTGGTCGCCAGATCGGACAGGTGGGTTTTCTCCGGGTACTCCGGTTTCCTCCCACACGAATGACCACATAAGTAAACGTTTTCATCCGCGCCAACGAGAGTGATTAATATAAGTTGTTAGAACTTGCTTCGCAATCGTTGTAAAATAAATTAAGTTAATAAAAAAAACCACCGTACTTGTAAAAGTCAGCTATAGAGTGTCTTCGAATGTAAGAAATCGACAACCCTATAGGCTTCGAAACAGCAGTTAGGGCTCAGTGATTTGAAGTGAAATACCTTTACAACTCGGCCACTAGTAAAACACATTATGGTAATATCTTGTGTGTGTTTTGCGTTCATTTATCGTCGCTACCGGTTGCTCATATGAGCGACGCCTCCTGAAGAGAATAGTCATTTTAGATGTTGGAGGATAGTGCAATGATACAGACAGAGACCCATTCCAGAATGTGCACGGAGTAGAGGACCGACACGAGACCTCGGTTTAAAGTCCCATCTGAAAGACTTTTAATTGTATTAGGGTCAGACGGGGGATCGAACCTGCGAACCCTGGATTACCAATCCAACGTGTTACCACTGGACTACAGATCCATCTGTATTGTAATATATCAGTTTGGTGTTTGCATTTATTATACCTCATCGAAATTTCTCGTAATACCATTGGTCAATTTGCTACCACGTGGTATCAACCATTCAACAATGTATCCCTCAACAGAACTATGTGGATATACGTATATCTGCCTCTCCGACAAACCGTACGTACATATTGATGTAATATGTATATAGTTTATGCCATTTAGAGATGAATTCGATTTTTTAACATAGGGTAAGACTAACAGAGAACTATATAGCAAATACATTAAACATTTATACGATCCCAAATCTGGTCGTGACGGTGTTAAGATAATAACATCAATTCGTGAAATTTTCAATGGAGGCAGATGAATGTGTGAAATATGTCATCATGTAGATGTATTAGTCATACTATATTGCTCTTGGGTAAGGGGAATTGTGGGATTTTCTCCCCATGGGAATATGTTCTCCCTTATCGTTCGTTTCAGGTGATAATGTTCACACGGGAAGATAATTCACAATATTCCCGTCAACTAACGGCAAGATTAATATAGTATCGATTAATAGTTCGTTCAACAACATAATTAATCCGTTTCGCAACTTACGACGTTGGTTCCGCCACAATTCGATCCTGATAATGCTGACTTTATGGTACAACCGGCTGAGTTGGCAATGCTTGGTTGTGTACATGGCAACCCCCTCCAGCAGATTTCGTCTTCAGCAATTAGCTGTATATACAGACATCACATTTCATTTGATATTTGGTGCGTTCTGATGGAAAACATAAGCACACGATTGGACATGTCTTCATTACATCGGTCAATAATCCTGGGTATACGGATTACCGGCGACATAAGCAATAATGTGTGTATTTGTGTTTCAAAAAGAGGCTGTACAAATAATGTTAACTGTCAATTAAGCATAATAATATGTATCCTACCTTCATGCGAAATAACGTACAAAAACGGCCTGCCTAATAAATGTTCGTGACGGACTACTTTTATGACCAAGAGTACGGTTTGTAAATAAACAAAGCGTCTGTTGTCACATTGTGTTGTCTGCTGAGTTTGGAAAATGTCCCAAGAAGAAAGTCGTGTACAGACAAACGTTCAGGTTGTTTGGGATGAATCAACAGCACTCGATGAGACCCCTCTGGAAACTACTGTTGTCAGAGAAATGTCATTTATCATTTATCCATAAATGGAAATATCAATGTACAACATATTACCAAGTGCGTAGCGAGTTTGTAAGCTGTCATGGCTAGTTTGTTTGTTTTTGTGTCGGGTGCACACTCAGAATGTAGGATAAATAGAATATTAGGTTACTGTCTTATAAATTTTAATTTATTAGGCTCGTCTCCGAAAAAAATACAAGGCTCGGCAGAGAGCCGAGCCTTGTAGAGCCGAGCCTTGTATTTTTTCGGAGACGAGCCTAATAAATTAAAATTTATAAGAGAGCCGAGCCTTGTATTTTTTCGGAGACGAGCCTAATAAATTAAAATTTATAAGACAGTAACCTAATATTCTCTATTTATTTTATTGTATGCAGTATCAGTTAGTACGAAATAATCTAAACTGAATCAATAACAAAGTACATTTACTTGCAATTTGTATTGGGTTATGTTCATACCGTATTCTCGCAGTGTGTTGATCCCGTTTCGACTAATAATTCACACTGTTCGTCGGTTGAATAAATCTCTCCAAGTAGATCTGCAGTCAGAATGGTATTGTATTCGCTGACGTCATAATTGTCACGTTCTAAACACGTGTCTCCATTGACATCTGTCTCTAACCTGTTTATATAACGTATACAGTAAGCTAACGATGAGCGCTCTATTTAAAGCGTCCGTCACACCATGACATTCTGGTCAACGTTATCTGAACGTTCTAATCGTTCAATTGTCCGAGCGTCCTAGGGTGAGTTGAACATATCTGGCATGTGACTAACGCATGACTAGCGTGTGACTAACGCATGAGGAGCGTGTAACAGCGATCAAGTAAGACACCCCTGAACACTATTAGCATGTTCTGACGTGTCACTGGTGCGTGACGAACGACTAGTCAACGTTAGACGAGCGTGTTGAACGTGTAACTAACGTGTTAATAACACAGAATAGCGTTGTACTGGCCATATGACGTTCGTATGACGTTAGTCACGCACTTCGTGTGCTGGGGGTCCGTTCTGTGGTCGTTAACAGGTCGCCAGTTAGTCGATCACTGCAAAGCAAACGATTAATAACAACCAAGTATCGCTAGGGTAACGACTGACTAACGTTCTTCAGCGTTCTCGAGCGATTGAAATTAAACGTTGAAGAACGCTGTTCTCCATGAGAACTTTTGTGCATGTTCAAAACTTGTTTAGGACCAGCGTTCTCTGCCGATTAATACCGACGATCACCGACGATTACCAGCGTTCACCAGAGTTAACACAACGCTCTTCTGGCGCTACAAGCTACCATGGACGATTACCAACGTTTCCTCAAACGTCATAGAACGCTGACCAGAACGTTATGGTGTGACGGCCCCTTAAGGAATGAATCACGGGTTAAAGCGACATTACATCGCAAAAAGCAAATAAAATGCTTTTTTTTCACATATAAATGCATTTCTACTACAAATTCTTCCGAATACATTCGAACACTAACATTGAATCAGTGTGTTTGTGGATTGAAAGTTTGAAAGTATGATTTCATATAACGGTCATCCATGCTCCTGAATTGGCATCTGTTTATCTTGTTTGTCAATACTAAGCGCGAGATAATGTCGATTAGATATAATTTAACTAAGAATAGTCTACAAATAAATAGGCACACATGTGAGATATAACAGTAAATCTGTACCACAAATCGTGTTATTCAGGATACACTAGTTGTATTACGCATGTATGTTTACATTATGTTGTTAATGTATACGACGCTTGTTTATTAGTTGAAATACTCTGTATTTGAGGCAAATATTTGGGGGGGAAATCGTACCATATAATAGGACAAAACATTCTGTAGAAATTTGCATTTTCTCTCGTGTAGTGCCACTTTAAGGAATGAATCGCGAGTTAATAGTTGTTTTCTTTAAACTTTATTTAGTTTACAACGATTGCGTAGCAAGTTCGAACAACTTATATTAATCATTATCGTTAGCGCGGATGAACGCGTAAATGTAGTCATTCGTGTGGGAGGAAACCGGAGTACCCGGAGAAAACCCACCTGTCTGACCAGGCGATCACCGTACAATCTCACGTACTTCACTGTCCGAGGATCTAACCCGGGTTGCATTGGGGAGAAGCGAGCGCGCTAACCACTGTGCTAATCGGACAGCCATAATAGTTTTTATTGGGGTATGATTCACATTAGTTTATACAAATTTATTTTAGTTCGACTGCGAAACAAGTTATTACAACTTATATTAATCACTCTCGAGACCTCATTCCTGATGGAATCCATCGCCACGAGGGAGAGAGAAGATTCAACGTGGAATTTAAATGCCTTACCTAAGGACACAATCCTAACGGCTCTAGCGGGGCTCGAACTCCGGATCTTTCGAACCTGAAGCGAACGCGCATCCACTGCGCTATCATGACTTCCACATCACGCACAACGGTATTTACATTGTGTTTAAAGTTAGCCTGGGTTCCAAGTCTGTCGATTTTACCATTTTTAACTTCTGGCAAACTGATATGATCAGAAAGTCAATACGGCCCAATTGATAGTATCGGTGTTAAAATATATTTATTTGACTGACCAGGAAAAATATATCGACGCCTGTTCCAAGGCTAGTTTAGCAAGTGCGCGGAGTCCGAATCATTACTTATATTTCCACTGATTGTTCTTTTCAATGAGACAAAGAAAACAAACATCACACTTTCCAATTTTGCGACTTAACGTGTAGCAGAGATCTGATAAATAGATCATCATTGGAACAGCGTAATCTGTAAGACACGACATTTCGCGCGGCGAACGGTGCATAACACTGCGGCTGCGCATGCCCGTAACAGCGAGTACGCATGTCAACTGCATATCATTAGTTGGAAACCCTCATACGACATTATATTCAATCAGAGCACATACGTTCAGCGAAGAAAATGCAATAGCGATGTAAATATGATATCATGTACATGGTGATACTATAAGAAATGACGAAGACATGAATACGAAAATTATGTGTGGAGCCTGCGTCTTGCAACTGCATGATGGCACATTATGCATGACGGCAAATTCTGTATGATGACACATTCTGCATGACGACACATTCTGCATGACTACACATTATGCATGACGGCACATTCTGTATGATGGCACATTCTGTATGACGGCACATTCTGCATGACGACACATTCTGTATGACGGCACATTCTGCATGGCGGCACATTCTGTATGACGGCACATTCTGCATGACGGCACATTCTGCATGGCGGTACATTCTGCATGGTGGCACATTCTGTATGACGGCACATTCTGTATGACGGCACATTCTGCATGGCGGCACATTCGGCATGACGACACATTCTGCATGATGGCACATTATGCATGACGGCAAATTCTGTATGATGACACATTCTGCATGACGACACATTCTGCATGACTACACATTATGCATGACGGCACATTCTGTATGATGGCACATTCTGTATGACGGCACATTCTGCATGACGACACATTCTGTATGACGGCACATTCTGCATGGCGGCACATTCTGTATGACGGCACATTCTGCATGACGGCACATTCTGCATGGCGGTACATTCTGCATGGCGGCACATTCTGTATGACGGCACATTCTGTATGACGGCACATTCTGCATGGCGGCACATTCGGCATGACGACACATTCTGTATGACGGCACATTCTGCATGGCGGCACATTCTGTATGACGGCACATTCTGCATGATGACACATTCTGCATGACGACACATTCTGCATGACGACACATTCTGCATGACGGCACATTCTGTATGATGGCACATTCTGTATGACGGCACATTCTGCATGACGGCACATTCTGCATGGCGGCACATTCTGTATAACGGCACATTCTGCATGGCGGCACATTCTGCATGGCGGCACATTCTATATGACGGCACATTCTGCATGATGACACATTCTGCATGACGACACATTCTGCATGACGACACATTCTGCATGACGGCACATTCTGTATGATGGCACATTCTGTATGACGGCACATTCTGCATGGCGGCACATTCTGCATGGCGGCATATTCTGTATGACGGCACATTCTGTATGACGGCACATTCTGCATGACAGCACATTCGGCATGACGACACATTCTTTATGACGGCACATTCTGCATGGCGGCACATTCTGTATGACGGCACATTCTGTATGGCGGCACATTCTGTATGACGGCACATTCTGCATGGCGGCACATTCTGCATGGCGGCACATTCTGTATAACGGCACATTCTGTATGATGGCACATTCTGCATGACGACACATTCTTTATGACGGCACATTCTGCATGGCGGCACATTCTGTATGACGGCACAATCTGTATGGCGGCACATTCTGTATGACGGCACATTCTGCATGGCGGCACATTCTGCATGGCGGCACATTCTGTATAACGGCACATTCTGTATGATGGCACATTCTGCATGGCGGCACATTCGGCATGACGACACATTCTGTATGACGGCACATTCTGCATGGCGGCACATTCTGTATGACGGCACATTCTGTATGATGACACATTCTGTATGGCGAAACATTCTGTATGATGGCACATTCTGTATGGCGGCAAATTCTGTATGACGGCACATTCTGTATGATGACACATTCTGTATGACGGCACATTCTGTATGTCTGCACATTCTGTATGATGACACATTGTATGACGGCACATTCTGCATGACGGCACATTCTGCATGACGGCACATTCTGTATGATGGCACATTCTGTATGACGGCACATTCTGCATGACGGCACATTCTGCATGGCGGCACATTCTGTATGACGGCACATTCTGCATGGCGGCACATTCTGCATGGCGGCACATTCTGTATGACGGCACATTCTGCATGATGACACATTCTGCATGACGACACATTCTGCATGACGACACATTCTGCATGACGGCACATTCTGTATGATGGCACATTCTGTATGACGGCACATTCTGCATGGCGGCACATTCTGCATGGCGGCATATTCTGTATGACGGCACATTCTGTATGACGGCACATTCTGCATGGCAGCACATTCGGCATGACGACACATTCTGTATGACGGCACATTCTGCATGGCGGCACATTCTGTATGACGGCACATTCTGTATGGCGGCACATTCTGTATGACGGCACATTCTGTATGATGGCACATTCTGTATGACGGCACATTCTGCATGGCGGCACATTCTGCATGGCGGCATATTCTGTATGACGGCACATTCTGTATGACGGCACATTCTGCATGGCAGCACATTCGGCATGGCGGCACATTCTGCATGGCGGCACATTCTGTATGACGGCACATTCTGCATGATGACACATTCTGCATGACGACACATTCTGCATGACGACACATTCTGCATGACGGCACATTCTGTATGATGGCACATTCTGTATGACGGCACATTCTGCATGGCGGCACATTCTGCATGGCGGCATATTCTGTATGACGGCACATTCTGTATGACGGCACATTCTGTATGATGGCACATTCTGTATGACGGCACATTCTGCATGGCGGCACATTCTGCATGGCGGCATATTCTGTATGACGGCACATTCTGTATGACGGCACATTCTGCATGGCAGCACATTCGGCATAACGACACATTCTGTATGACGGCACATTCTGCATGGCGGCACATTCTGTATGACGGCACATTCTGTATGGCGGCACATTCTGTATGACGGCACATTCTGTATGACGGCACATTCTGTATGATGACACATTATGTATGGCGAAACATTCTGTATGATGGCACATTCTGTATGGCGGCACATTCTGTATGACGGCACATTCTGTATGATGACACATTCTGTATGACGGCACATTCTGTATGACTGCACATTCTGTATGGCGACACATTATGTATGATGACACATTGTATGACGGCACATTCTGTATGCTGGCACATTCTGTATGACGGCACATTCTGTATGATGACACATTCTGTATGACGGCACATTCTGTATGATGGCACATTCTGCATGATGACACATTCTGTATGATGACACGTTCTATATGACAGCACATTCTGCATGATGACACATTCTGTATGACGGCACATCCTGTATGACGGCACATTCTGTATGACGGCACATTCTGTATGGCACATTCTGTATGACGGCACATTCTGCATGATGATACATTCTGCATGACGACACATTCTGTATGATGACACATTCTGCATGATGACACATTCTGTATGACGGCACATTCTGTATGACGACACATTCTGTATGATGACACATTCTGCATGATGACACATTCTGTATGACGGCACATTCTGTATGATGGCACATTCTGTATGATGACACATCTGTATGACGGCACATTCTGTATGACGGTACATTCTGTATGATGACACATTCTGCATGGCGGCACATTCTGTATGATGGCACATTCTGTATGACGGCACATTCTGCGTGACGGCACATTCTGCCTGACGGCACGTTCTGTATGATGACACATTATGCATGATTGCACGCGCTAAAGCCATGTTTTATTGCAGATTTAACAACGGTAAATTCCTTCTTTGCGCATACAGACAAAATTCCGATCCATATAAGAAGTAATATTTCCAAATAGAAAATTGAATTTAAATGTGTTACAAAACTTTATCAAACCAGTCTAACTGTGCAACATTATTTAAGAACCGCACACGCACAAGTTATTCAAGCGAGCTCATTGGTCGAACAGTTATGATCAACATCATCAATTCACTTCTCACCTCTGCATGTTCGAATCCTACTGTGGGTGTTGATTTCCTTCAGATGACGAAGCTATCCAGCCGCATCGCGGATGGTCGGTGGTTCTACCCGGCTGTTGGTGCAAAGATTTACTCACGTGCTCATTAGAGATTCCATGTCTTCAACTGAACAAGGAGAAAAAGTCCATGGATTCTTTGCATCTGTTAAACTCGCCGGAAATGAACTTTCAGCAGCCATTATATATAGGTCATTGTCAAGGCAATCAGTGCGGCTATATGTGTAGTCATGGGGTATACCCATACTGAAACGAATAAATAATCCAATGGTTGAAACATTGCACTGCCACAGACGGTTCTGTAGTCCAGTGGTAACACGCTGGACTGGTAAACAAGAGATCGCAGGTTAGATCCCCCGTCTGACCCTAACACAATTAACAGTCGTTCAGGTGGGACTTTAAACCGAGGTCTCGTGTCGATGCTGGTCACCGTGCACGTAAAAGAATCAGATGAGACTCTGGAATGGGTCTCTGTCTGTATCATTGCACTATCCTCCAAAAAGTGCTGCAATTGATAAAGTTGGCAGTTACGGAGGTCTTACGGAGGTTGGTGCAGCCAAGTACTGGTTAACCGCTCGAGCCTGCCCAGGAAAGGTGTTGTTAGGTAAACTGCCCGCCGGCGATATAGCCAGAAATTGTGCTGATGCAGGCGTAAAACCCGAAATATAACATCAATTGATAAAACCAAACAGTATATTTCTAATATAAGTATTACCTTATTTAGTTCGAATGTCAATACACCGCGTGTATTCGTTTCCGATAAGTCAGGATTAAGCATAAACCGGAGTAGTTTATATAGAACCCCCCCCCCCCCCCAGACACACACGCAAACTTTATAAATATCTATATGTTCATATTTAAATGCCACATAATACTGATAATTAGCACAAATATTGAAAATATGGCGAATGTCTCCTCATGCACTAAGATGTACAAATGTGCGTATGCGCAAACTTTAAGTTCTTACGGCTTTCAATTCTATTAGGACACCGGCAACATCAATATTAACAGAACAGAGAACAGAACATGTTTTACTGCAAAAGCGACAATATGGCTTTGCAATACAATATACATACATAATAGTATACATGGTATGAGAAACAACATGTCGTTTTCACAAATTGCATTGATAAATAGATTGTCATTTTGTTATTTAAAGCAACGATAAACCAGCTAAGAAGCTATATTTACAAAGAGCGAAACCAATTCAATAATATTCTAGAGTTGCAACGTCATTGATATTACCTGGTCACATTTAATTTTATGTGAAAACCCACATTCGTCTAATGCGTCAACCAATTTGCATTACCATTATTACAACAATTGGTAGTACAATACAATACAATACAATAAGTTTATTGCATAAAACAGACACATGTTTATAGCAATTAAACAGTAGAAACAGGCAGTGACATTGAATTTTACAAAAGAGCATAATTATAGGTTATTAGTATTCAAATACATGTATATGATATAAAAAGGTGTTAGGTTCGTTGTTTATTTCCAAAATATATAAATTTGGAAAGATCGATAGTGATTTTTTGGGATTTGCATGACAAGAGATTAATAAATTACTGTATAGTCGGCCAGGTATGGTAATATCTTTTAATAAATTTCGATCTTAAAGTTGCATAATGTGGGCAGATTAGTATGAAATGATATTCATTTTCCAAAATTCTCGAATTACAATAAATACATAATCTTTCGTTTCGTGGCAGGTGTAGGTAACGACCACGCTCAATAGCTAAATCATGCGATGATGTTTTAAATCGTGTAAGGGCAATTCTGTATTTGTTTTCTTTAATAAAATCAAGGTAAATTTCAAAGATAAATTCATTTTTAAACAAACTGTATGTCTCTAGACGTGCAGAGTTATTGATAGCAGTATACCAGCGTTGATAATATATGTCTAATATGCGTGATTTTATAGTATTGTAATTAATAAGCATTCTTGACTGGTTTTGCCACAAATAGGACAGTCCGCATGTATCGATAATATTTTTTAACTGATAAGCCCAGTTCATTTTGTTGTGATAATTTTTGTTTTCAACATCAGTTTTCAACAGTTGGTAAGTTTTATAAAGTAAGGAATCTTCTGGTAAAGTCAATAATTTTAAGCAATATTTGACCATTAGTAGTTGTCTGCTTATCGACATGGGAAGACAACCAAGTTCTCCATATAGTGCATTTAGGTTTGTTGAGCGCCTTACGCATAATATTTTTCTGCAAAATTTTGAAAGTATTAATTCAACATCGGGTGCATCATGGTAGCCCCATAATTCTGCTGAATAGTTTAAAATTGGTGCGACAAGAGAATCAAACAAGCTTAACTTTCTCGATGATGGGAAGTCTACTTGATTAAAAGCAATAAATAATGTATGTAAAGAAAAAGAGGCGTGCTTAGCTACAAGTTTTTGTGTTCGATTCCAATTACCGTTCTTGTATAGATGAACACCTAAATATTTAAACGATTCTACAATATCAATACGTGAATTATATATGTCTGGTGCGGGCCGTTTTCTAATGTTGTTAAAACTTGTGGCCCAAACCATTTGTATTATCAGGCTATATTGTTATACCTATGTTTTGTATATTATATCTTGATCAATGCAATAAAATATGATTAAACGAATTATATATGTAAAAATCATGTCGAGAATGTCGACCATTTTCAAAAATCATAATTTTTGTTTTATTTTAAGGCGTAAGCCCCATGTATTACAATAAGTCTCAATATCGTTCAACATAGATTGTAATGCTTCAGGATCTTGCGCAAACACAACAGCATCGTCAGCAAATAATAGTAAGAATATGTGTAGGTCACCAATGTTCATTATTCCATTCAGATCTACATTAATATTATTTAATATATCATTCAAAAAAAATAAACACAAAATGCTACTGGACGGGTCTCCTTGCTTTACGCCAATATTCGATGTGATACAATCAGACGTGTTTGACCCATAGCGAATATACGATCGTACTACTGTATACATAGATTTTAGAGCAGTTATAAATCTAGTGCTAACATTTGAATTAAGCAGTTTCCCCCATAAGTAAACCCTATCAATTCTATCAAACATCATTTGCCAGTATATAATCGTCGAAGTATGGCATTATGCACATGACAGATGGATCTGTAGTCCAGTTGTTAACACTTTGGACTGGTAATACAGGGATCGCAGGTTCGATCCCCCGTTTGACCGTAATACAATTAACAGTCTTTCAGTTGGGACTTTAAACCGAGGTATCGTGTCCGTGCTTTACACCGTGCACGTAAATGAACCAGAGGCGATTCTGGAATGGGTCTCTGTCTGTATCATTGCACTATCCTCCAAAAATCTAAAATGACTAATCTCTTCGGGAGGCGTCGCTCAAATGGGCAACCGGTAGCGACGATAAATAAAAGTAAAACACACAATTATACACAGCTGCACGAATAACCGCCGGTGCTAGACTGTGTACGTATTAATAACCACCCGCTCGCCAACATGGTTCGCCGCATTAATAAGCATTCACTCGCCCACATGGTTCGCCGCATTAATAAGCATTCACTCGCCCACATGGTTCGCCGCATTAATAAACATTCACTCGTCCACATGGTTCGCCGCATTAATAAACATTCACTCGTCCACATGGTTCGCCGCATTAATAAACATTCACTCGTCCACATGGTTCGCCGCATTAATAAATATTCACTCATCCACATGGTTCGCCGCTTTATAAACATCCGCTCGCCCAGATGGTTCGTCGCAGACTGTGATAAATCAATCCGAAAAAACAACAGATTCATCGTCCGTTTGTATTAACCCTTTATCTGCCGAATAAATTGGACAGAATGTGCAAACAACTTAGTTCCAGATGAGCAGCAGCCGTGTTTCCACTAGCCAAATAGCAAACAGCATAGAGCCTTTTATCAGATGGCAAGGTCACCTTCTGTGTCCTCTGATCTGGCTCTATATTGTTTGCAAAGACGAGTTTAATTGTGATTGGCAGGTTGTATGTTAAGGAGGAAACTCACTTACTTGTGAGCAAGTTCGTGCGATGCTGTCGCCGATGTATCACCTTTCATCAAATCTTCATTAATAGAAGTTGCATATTTGCTACATAAAGCGGAAACTGTTTTAACTGCACCGTTTTCGTCTTCTACAGAAACGCTATAGCCGAGGCCTAAAATGACAATAATACGTATTCGCGTTCATATTTGCTCAAGTAGTCAATTACAGCACTCCATGGAATTGGTTTAACACATGGTTAGTAATCATGCACTAATAAACATGATACGATAAATTTTACAGAACAGAACATTTTGTTTATTACACAAAAAGCAAATAAAATGCATTTTTTTCACGTATAAATGCGTTGCTACTACAACCTTCTTCCGCATACATTCGAACACTAACATTGAATCAATAATGATACCACATATACGCTTTCATCCGAGCCAACGAGAGTGATTAATATAAGTTAAAACTTGCTTCGCAAGTATAAAAAAAATATAAAAAAATCAATAAACGGTGTTTTTGTGGTCTACAAGATTTCAAAATTGAAAGTAGGATTTCATATAACGGTCATCCACGCTCCTGATTTGGCGTTTGTTTGTCATTGGAGTCAATACTAAGCGCGAGATAATGTCGTTTAAAGATAATTTAACTAAGACTAGTCTACTAATAAATATGGCACAGATGTGAGATATAACTGTAAATCTGTTATTTAGGATACACGAGTTGTATTACGCATGAATGTCGACCCTATTTACATTATTTTGTTATGTCAACAATCCACGTATACGACGTCTGTTTATCTTTTGAAATAGTATTTGAAGCAACTATTTGGGGGGGGAAATTATACCATATAATAGGAAAATACATTCTGTAGAAAGTTGTGTTTTCACTGATGTAGTGTCGCTTTAAGCATTGCATAGTTCGTCATCATAATAATACATATACAATTTGCATGCAATGAAAACAATAAAAGCCATAAATATATGAAAAGTGTTAGACTGATGGTAGATACACATGTTGATTAAAATGTTTCCAATGTGAGAAGAGTTATGAGAGATACTAGATAGGAATTATCTCAGCATCTCTATTTTAATTCAATTTTATGTAGAGCAGATTAAATTTTAATGAATCAAATTATCAAATGTTGTTATACATTTGATGATGTTCTTGGCACAGCGTGTTAGGTGTGCCTATGCATATTTGTTTGTAGACTAATCTTAATTATACTATCTCTAACGAAAGTATCGCATATTTAGTATTGACTTCAATGACAACAAACGTCAATTCAGGAGCCTGGATGACCGTTTTATGAAATCCTACTTTCACGTTTGAAAGTTTGTATACCACAAAAACACTGTTAAATTGATTCAATGTTAGTGTTCAATGTATTCAGAAGAATTTGTAGTAGCAATGCATTTATACGTAACAATGCATTTTATTTGCTTTTTGTGATGTAATGTCGCTTTAAGTAATGTATGAATGTTTCTTAATTATTTACCAACTGTGGAACTGTAGACAGGATTGCCAAAGTCGGCCCACATATCTTTCCTGAAAATATCAAAACCAAAAACGAATTGTCAAGTGCCAAAACTATCAAAGTTAAACTATTATTGTACAATGTCTGGGTTGTTAAACTTTATGCAAAAGAAACAAAATACTGTTACCATAGCAACGCGTTTTACTTATTCTTTTACTTCTTAAAACATCCTACATTGTTTTCAGAACTGAATAGTCATAAATCGCATTACATTATGCTAGTAAAAAGACATGCAGCAATTTCCTTTTCTTGGAACCAACTTTTTAGAAATTAATTAAGTCTCGAATTGATATCCATGCATTTCTGACGTCAGAATTGGCGTTTGGTAATTCCTTAACGTCACATATTTGGACCACGTCGGGTTTTAATATCATGCAACTGAAAAAGTCAATACAGCTAAATGCTTGCGCAATTCACCGTGTATTATGTAGAATTCAGACATTTATAAAAACAAACCCACTAAACAATCGACTTATCTACAGTCAAATCTGTGTTTGTGGTCACCTCCATTAAACAGCCAACCTGTATTAAGCAGCCATATTCAGAGTCCCAATGTGTTGTATTATTATACATTTTACCTCTATTAAGCAGCCACCCGTGTTAAACAGCCACCTTCTGTGATTCCCTTGGCTGGCTGCTTATGCAATGCAATTATACGTGAACAAAACATGTGTAATGTCGCTTTAAATAGTCGTTTATTGCCTTACCTATACAGTAGTGTAATATAGTTAGAGTGATAGCCATAACAATTGTTCACTTCTGGATAGAAGCAATAAACTTAGCATGGTAATAGATACCCATTTCCAAAAATCAAGATGGACCCCACAAATCAAGATGGCGGCCAAAATTCAAGATGGCGGCCAAAATGGCCACCAAAACAAAATAAGTGTACGATTTAAATACCAAGTATGATTTCCAAAGGAAAATAGTGAATCTAAAGCTACAATGATGGTTGTTTTACTTTACCTTGAAAGCACATACATACAGAACAGAACAAAGTGTATTCATGACGTATACATAAATACATAATATATACATACAATTATAATATTATATAAATAAACAAGTGACCAAAAAAGCTATCGAATTGCTACTGTATTGCTACTGTGTGCGTGCGTGCGTGTTACGTTTATTTATCGTCGCTATCGGTTGCCCATATGAGCGACGCCTCCTGAAGAGATTAATCATTTTAGATTTTGGAGGATGGTGCATGATACAGACAGAGACCAATTCCAGAATCTCCTCTGGTTCTTTTACGTGCACGGTGTAAAGCACCGACACGAGACCTCGGTTTAACGTCCCATCTGAAAGACTGTTAATTGTATTAGGGTCAGACCGGAGATCGAACCTGCGACCCCTGGATTACCAGTCCATCGTGTTACCACTGGACTACAGATCCGTCTGTATATAATTGCTGGCTATTGTCTTATTAAATAGTGTCCATTTTAATAGTCATACAATATGTTCATGTTCCAATGAAACTGCTAATATCTTTTATAATGATGAATATTATAAAAATAAAATTGATGTTCCTGTAAAAGATGTTTGCTTAATCCATATATACTTATATTAGTTTTACAAATTAAGTCATTGATTTACTAGGTTAATATTCTTTCTTTATGGCTAACAAGCACATTTGTCTTACCTACATAACTTAGTTATGTTTAACATTTTTTCAGCATTTATCTTGGAAACAAATTAATAATAAATATGCATAATAATAAGGATTAAAATTTTATAGCTGTTACAATTATTTTATGTTATATATAGTTGGTTCAAAAGCTCTGTCAGAGCTTGTGTTGTACCGTAACTATCTTGCCGACTCAACATTTATCTTATCTTATCTTAGTTCCTGTGATTTAAAGCATTCAGAAGAAAACGAGCCAAGGTTTAATAACACCTTTCTAGTATTACTGTTCATACATTCTTTGTCTCACAGAGTAGTACTTATTAATGAATTCCTTCCTTAAATCTGAGTAATACGGACAAATTAAAATAAAATGATACTCATCGTCAATGTCTCTAACATTGCAACATTAACACTAACGCTCATTTTTCTGTACACTATTATTGGTTTAAACATATTTATTCATTACTGATGTACAGTACATATCTATTGTATACAGAATGAAAATGGATTTAATCGAAAGCTTAAAGCTTATTGAGATTATCTCCATAATCTATTATTAGCGAATTTACCTGACAGTACTACCGAACACCTACCTTGAAAAAGATAATATTGCGTCGGCGTTGGGGCTCTTCATTGTCTCTGCCCAGGTTTTAAATTGATCCAATGCATCTTCTGCACTATACGCGTCAATACCGGTATCGTTCACGCCCACAATATTGTTCGTAATCCAGGGATTGTTTACCGCATCCTAAGTACAGAAATACAGATGTCACCGAATTTGTAACTCGAAACTCGATTTTGTTAACTCGAACTCGAAGGAAAGAAACCATGGCCCGAGGTTATAAAACGTTTATCAGATCTCAAACTCGAGCTCAATACATTTGATTGGTTATTGGTTATATTTGCTCTTGGCTCAACCAATCAGAAGCTCAAGACTGGGTTTGATATTGGAGAAAAGTTTTATAACCTCCAGGCCATCACACTCCGATGAGAACCTAACTAGACACTGAGCATCACTGATAGTTTTTTACGAGAAAGACATGAGTAGTAAACGTTGCAAAGTCATGTAATATAAGTGCTAGATTAAGTATGTTCCAAAATCCTGTGAAAATAGCCAAAACACTGGTAAGATATTATCTTGGCCGCCATTTTGTTTGGCAAGTTTTATAAATGGCAATTTCAGGATTTTCCAAGTAATTCTTTAATTGAAATAACATAATTAATGTATAACATTTGGTATCATTTTAAAGGTATTGAAATGCACTTTTTAACTATTAATTTATTATTTGACAATGTCTGTTTTCACAGTTGAAATATTAATATACAGGTAAATTATTATTTATTCGTTAGTGATACGAAATTCGTAAAATGATGCAAAAATATGTCCATTGAGAGCTTTGCATCAATGTCATGGTGAACGAATGAAAAATAAAATGTATGAAGAAAACAAAATTACGCTACTATGCAATATAAATAATATCTTGTCAACTTTGCCAAACAAAATGGCAGCCCATTAGGAATGATGACGTCACATGAGAATTATGTATTGACAGGTATGATTATGGATTTCCACTACAGACGGATCTGTAGTATAGTGGTAACACGCTGGACTGGTAATCCAGGGATCGCAGGTTCGATCCTCCGTCAGACACTAATAAAATTAACAGTCTTTCAGTTGGAACTTTAAACCGAGGTCTCGTGTGGGTGATGTACACCGTGCACGTAAAAAACCCAGAGTAGACCCTGGAATGGGTCTCTATCTGTATCCTGCACTATCCTCCAAAATCTAAAATGACTAATCTCTTCAGGAGGCGTCGCTCATATGGCCAACCGGTAGCGACGATAAATAAACGTAATGTGTTGTATAGTTATGAAAATAAAATAACAGCTTAGGTTATGTGGACAACTCTCAGATAGCATTGACGGATGAATACCCAGACTCCTCCGAGCAGTATTTCTGACACGGGCGGATACCCGGGTAAAACCACCGATCTTCCGCAAGCCAGCTGGATAGCTTCCGCCCATGAAATATGTCGACACATCCAGTGGAATTCTAACATACAGCGGTGATGGGTAAGTGATTCGAGGGCAACGACCGTAATCATTCAGCTACGAAGACCCCAAACAGTGTATATGGATGGATTGACGGATGGACGGACGTATGGATGGCGAATGAGAGGGTATTTGTGGGTTGAACCATGTGTCGAGAAAATACTTGTGGGGATATTGGCTACTTGTGCGTTGCACAGCAGAAGTCGAGTATCTCACCGCATAGGTTTGGTCAATACAACCTCGGAAAACATCTGATATAAACATGCAACCCACAATTCATGGACAAGCGGACGGACAACATGTTCACGGCCGAGATCATAAGGTTTGTGATATCGATCCAGTTTCCGAGTTACTTGTTCGGGTACCTGTTCGGTGATTTCCGTTGCGAGACAAACAATGCGCATGCGCCCTAAGCACTTCCTCTCTACATGTGTGGTTGTGCACAGGTGAAATTCCGAGGTGAGTGATATTTCCTTCCCTAATTATTGTCGTTTATTCATTCATTTATAGCTATGAATAAGCTACTGTTATTTTGCAAATATGTGACAATAATCAGTCTTGAAAATGAGTATATTTAAATTATTATCGATACGTGTGTACACTGTAGTTGAATCAGGTTGAGGACGAATGTGGAATGAAAAAACATCTTGCAATCTGATTTATGATATTGTACAATAAATGCATCTGATTACGTTGTGTGTATCGGTTTTAAGAGTATCGTTTTCAACATAACCAAGGTATACTAATCATGACTGATTGTTCGGCAGTAATAAGTTGAAGTAATAATCTGATAACTCAGCGGCGTAGCTGTTATTACCTGGTACTTCAGCATAGCGAGCATACCTCTCACCTATCCTTGAAGTCTTATTCCAAATATCCCTCAACGAAGGATCACTGCCTGCCCAGTGGAAGTCAGCAAATGTTGCTCCCATTTACAAAAAAGGGGACAAGTCAAACCCCGCCAACTATAGGCCTATCTCACTGACATGTGTTCTATGCAAGGTACTAGAACATATAGTTTCCTCCTCGATAGTAAAACACCACTAACCACAGTATGCTGTACCATTTGCAGCATAGTTTTAGAGAAAAACGGTCATGCGTGACCCAACTAGTAATGCTAGTCAATGACTTGGTTACCTCTGTCTACAATAAGCATCAGGTAGATCTCATCCTATTAGACTTCAGTAAGGCTTTCGATAAGGTCAATCACGAGAAAGTACTACTAAAAATGCATGAATATGGAGTCAGAGGTCAAACATTAAGGTGGATTAAGAGTTTTCTAGATAATAGACTCCAGTCAGTTGTCCTTAATGGTATTAATTCAGAGGCCATTCCGGTGTCCTCTGGAGTCCCACAGGGATCCGCACTTGGACCCCTGCTTTTCCTAGCCTACATAAACGACCTCCCACAAAACATCAGTTCCAAAGTCCGCATCTTTGCAGATGATACTGCAGTATATCTATCACTGACATCTGCAAATGAATCGGTCACACTCCAAAATGATCTTAAGAAATTAGAAGAGTTGGAGTGGGACATGGAATTTAACCCCTCAAAATGTCAAGTTATCCACGTCACCAGAAGGAAACATCCTATTCCCAGCAAATATAAACTCCATGGAGTCCTACTTGAGTCGGTCAACTCAGCCAAATACCTTGGCGTGGATATCTCAAATAACCTGTCGTGGGACACCCACATAAAAAGGTCAACAAAGAAAGCAAACCAAACATTAGGATTTCTACGTAGAAACCTCCAGGTCAAATCTGAACCCCTTAAGACCATGGCTTACCAGACACTAGTGAGACCCCAGCTTGAATATGGCTCCGAGATCTGGTCGCCCCATACCCAAACATTGATAGACCAAATTGAAGGTGTCCAGCGAAGAGCAGCCCGTTGGATAAAGGCTGACTTCTATCGTACCTCTAGTGTTACAGACATGCTATGTTCCCTAAATCTACGCAGGCTAGATCAACTGCGTATTGACAATAGGTTATCCCTTATGTATAAAATTCATAATGATCTTGTTGCTATTCCCATTGAAAATTACCTAGTTCCTCTCTCCCGTCCTACTCGCCATTGCCATTCCTTAAGCTATATGTTAATTACAGCAACTACAGACTACTGCAAGTTTTCCTTCTTTCCAAGAACAATCTATAATTGGAACCACCTCCCTCCTGACATTGTCCATCTCCCTACCATAGAGCAATTCAATACAGCAGTTTGCCATATTGAACATGCCAGTCCCTAGTTGTTCTGCGTAGCTGCTTTTAAACTTTTACCACAACTTATTTTCATAATTCTTAAATTATACTTTTAACTACTCATACTTTTAACTTCTTTGCGGTTTTTGAGGCGCAACATGTCTACGTCCCCGCGAGGGGTTCGACATTAAAGGAAGATAGATAGATAGCATAATGACAATGTAAATATTTATGTATAAATTGAATCGGGGCGAAATAGGCGCCTTGGGACCCGGAATAAGTAATACACGTATCTCGATAATAAACTTACTACAAACAGTACTAGGAAACTGTGGGTTGTCCCAGGAAATGAACTTGATTAATTGTTATGTGCATTTATTGTTACGTGCATTAATTGTTACGTGCATTTGGCTGGTGGAATATTGTTATTTACCAGTTTTATCGTTGCACCCCTAGTATTAATCACTATTAGCTGTATTCAAGACTAAATGCTCTGAAATGAAACCCACAATGTCTATGGACAAATCATTAACAGGAAATGACATCAGCTCAAACAGGAAATGACATCATTGCTAGCATGTGATTTACTCTGCTAGGAATTTAGGATTTAAAGTGTTGATCATTATTTTCTATGGCATTTAAGATGAGCTGTCAGTAGTTCAGTGGTAACATGTAAATTCAGTATGTATCAGATTGCCATCTTGTCTGCAAGCAGACATTTAAAGCATGTGCTTGCTTTTATTTTAGAACATGATATGAAGTTTAAATTATTGACTGTATTGCTAAATGGCAAAATGACATTTGTTATTGAAACTACTTCTTTATTTGATGCACTGTCGGTGAGTGTGTATTGTGCTGAAAGCGGCATTGAATTCAATTAACATTAGATATTGTCAATACGCAATGGCGCAATGCTAAGAGCTAGGTTTTAATTTGCAGTCTGAACTCAAAGGACATAATTCCTTTCCGAGGAGATACTCAAATTAAGGTAGTAGCATTAGTTAATTTTGTCTCGATTCTTCAGTGTTTGGTTGTTTTTATTTGTTTCAGTTCTTTGATTTCTTTCAGTACTTAACTCTTTGCAAGCTAGCGGTGAATAATTATTTTAGCTATTTATAGCTTTTATTTTACCCAGCATGCAAATATTGTAAATAGGCCATGTATTCGGAGAAGACTTTGGAGGATATTTGCTACATGTACTTATGGGCTGCACGTCTACCTAAGCCCATAAGTATGGCTATCCAACCAATTATTTTTCTGTCCATGGAAAGATCGTATGCAAATATGAACCAATGAGCTTTTGGCGGCCATTACTAAAACATGGAGGTGACAGTGTTCATGTCACTAGTTATTATTTGTTTTTCTTTACTACTTTTGTTGTTATTTCTTGCACTTGTTGGTGTGATAGTAGGCATACATCGTTTCATCAGAATTTGGAATAGGCTTTATGGTTATGAATCATTTTGAGGTATGTAATTGAATTGAAAACATTGAAAACAGAATTCATAAGAAAGCAGGAATTTGTATTCATTGATCTTAGTGTTATTTTGCTTTGTGTTATAATTACCATTCTATATTACTAAAACTTAATATTTTACTGGTCACATGGCTAATATACTTTGTTTATGAATATGGTTGATGTCACAACTACTGGGGTAATTGCACCCCAGGAACAGTAGACTTATCACCACACAAGTTATAGACACATCGCTGTGCAAGTTTAGACATAAAAGCAAAGAATCTTAAAAGACTTTTATATATCATTTGGCTAAAAACTTGTGGGTTGATTTTATGGCCAAACTTCTTTGGTATAATTGCACCACATAAAATATGGACAGATCTCCCCACAAGTAATAAGCTCAAAAAGGTCAATGCTTCTTAAAGACACATTTATTTATCACCAACTTGTGAGGTGCATTGATGCTCAAACTTCTGGAGTATCATTGCACCACATAGAATATGGAAAGATCCCCCCACAAATAATAAGCACAAAAAGATCAAATCTTCTTAAAGACACATTTATTGATCACCAACTTGTGATGTGCATTGATGCTCAAACTTCTGGAGTATCATTGCACCACATAAAATGTGGACAGATCTCCCCACAAGTAATAAGCTCAAAAAGGTCAATGCTTCTTAAAGACACATTTATTTATCACCAACTTGTGAGGTGCATTGATGCTCAAACTTCTGGAGTATCATTGCACCACATAAAATGTGGACAGATCTCCCCACAAGTAATAAGCTCAAAAAGGTCAATGCTTCTTAAAGACACATTTATTTATCACCAACTTGTGAGGTGCATTGATGCTCAAACTTCTGGAGTATCATTGCACCACATAAAATGTGGACAGATCTCCCCACAAGTAATAAGCTCAAAAAGGTCAATGCTTCTTAAAGACACATTTATTTATCACCAACTTGTGAGGTGCATTGATGCTCAAACTTCTGGAGTATCATTGCACCACATAAAATGTGGACAGATCTCCCCACAAGTAATAAGCTCAAAAAGGTCAATGCTTCTTAAAGACACATTTATTTATCACCAACTTGTGAGGTGCATTGATGCTCAAACTTCTGGAGTATCATTGCACCACATAAAATATGGACAGATCTCCCCACAAATAATGAACACATAGGAAACATGGCACATGGCCACTGAATTTGTCTCAATTGCATCTTTATCGTCTGTTTACAGCTTATCTGCAGTCAAAGATGCTAACCTCTACCCTAGAAACATTCAAAGCCGACTTTCGTCGGGCCTTAAATCCACAACACGATGATCAACCATCAGATCCAGAACACGATCAACCATCAGATCCAGAACACGATCAACCACCAGAACCAGAACACGATCAGCCACCAGAACACGATCAACATCAGAACCAGAACACGATCAAGAACCAGAACATGATCGACCACCAGAACACGATCAACCACCAGAACCAGAACACGATCAACCATCAGAACCAGAACACGATCAAGAACCAGAACACGATCGACCACCAGAACACGATCATCCACCAGAACCAGAACACGGTAATTACATATTATAAGTGTTTTTTGTGTATAACTTCTAATTTAGTACGATTGTCAGACTTGAGAGTAGAAATTGTCTGAAAAAAGACTGATTACTGTCAGACGTTGGTCAGGAGGTTTCGCGGTGGCTGTACATGCCATAACATAAATAGGGGTGATTGCAAAAGGTTTAATGTGACTGTGTCGCCAGTTTCGGTTAAAACAAAATAAAATGATTGTCCTGGTCATTACTAAGTACAACGTGACTACAAACATCTATAAATAGAACAAGCAATGTTATGAGGCTAATTTGCACGAAAAGACGTCCGGTAATTGTTAGCATACTGGACCGGCAATCCAGAGATCTGGGTTCGATCCCAGCTGTGCCGACAGATTTTTCCTGCAACATTATATATATACTGTGGTGATCTGGATCTATTCTTGTGGTACATGATAAAATATGGTTTTGTACTAGATTTGGCTCTGGTTATGTTTTGATCATGTGGGTAATTTGTAAAGTGGCTGTTCCGTGTCAATGGGATAATAGCATTTATTAATCATGTTGGTGTTATCACGGTGAGTTGCATAATAAAGTGTAATCGTTACTGCTCTATACATATGTAAAACTAGTTATCATACTGTTTCAGGACAGAGTATTGTCTGGGCATATGGTGGTTTGAAAAATGCTGCTTGTGCTGCACATCTTGAAAACCCAAGCACTGTTACCAGTACCAATCTTCGGAAGTATATGGCCACAGTTACTCAAGTCTTGGACTTGAAGGACAATCAGATGCATTGGGTCCTAAACCATCTTGGCCATACCATGGATGTGCACAAACTCCATTACAGGTAATTTGCAAGAACGTACATAATTCTCTTTAGGGCACCAGGAAAGAGTACACTAGTCTAGAATATGTCAGGTCACACACCTAGTCGTGTTGAGGGTACACAATAAACTTGTAACTACTTAAAAGTACACGATAATGACAATGCATTCAAATCTAAGGGTGTTTAGTAGAGTAAGTAACATTCTTTAGTTACTGTGGATAATTGACATTCAAATCAAAATTAATTGATCACATGTAATATCGTAATGGTTGTGATGTGTATAATACATAGTGTATAGTAATCAAATTGAATAACTGACCAATCATTATTATACATATATAAATGTATATACTTAAAACCGTAACATCCAGTTTTCAACATACTTTGTACCTCAATCCTAGTCTGTCTACTCATCCGTCCTGTAGGGTTGGTGTAGGATCTTATCAATGAATACTTTTAATCGGACCAGTTCTTTATATAATTTAATTTATTGATGGATTAAGAAAAGTTACTTGTCCCATCAGATGTATTGACTTAACACTTTTGTCTTGTCACGTTTGTCACTCGTAAAAAATACCAGACAAGTGTATGTTTGTTAGGTCTGTTGTCTGATCAATCGAAAGGGCATTTATTTAAATTCTATCAAAAATTAACGTTTATCATTTGAAAGAATATCATATTTCTCAAAATATTTGTTTTCAGAGCTACTAGTGACATACTAGAAAGAACACAAATAGCGAAGATATTACTCCTGCAGGACCAGGGCCGTGTTGGCGAGTTCAAAAATAAATGTCTAGATGACATAGACTTAGAAGGTTAGTACAACAATATTCCTATCATATTAGTACCAGGACGCTTTTATTACTGGTTGTGAAGTCCACCTCCATGGTCGAGTGGTTAAGGTCGCTGACTTGTATACCACTGTAACCTATCGTCACTGGTGGTCACGCGTTCAAGCCCCGCTCAGGCCGTGTCTATTTGTATGAACAAGTTGGCAGTTTCTTACGGAGGTTGGTGCACCAAGTACTGGTTAACTGCTGCTGCCTGCCCAGGAAAGATGTTGTTAGGTAAACTGCCCGCCGGCGATATAGCCCAAAATGTCGCTGATGAAGGCGTAAAACCCCAAAATGAATGCACAAACAAAAATTACTCGTTGTGCTACAAGTGCCCACTAGGCCACTACACATATTTCACATTTTTACAGCACTCCTTAACTTGTTGCCATATGGAGGACAACATGATCCTGTCAAATGTGTCATCTGCGTTATTTAATGGGGGTCCTTGTGTCACTCTTGACCTGTAAATTTTGTACTTGGAAGAAAGTACGGTTTTGCATGCAACCCGATTATTGTAACATTATATACTGTTACTTGTTTGAATGTCTTTATTATACTTCTATGCTATTCTACCTTACATAAATTGTTATTGGTGAAAAACATGGGCCAAACATACAGAGAGAAACTACTGGGCTTGATTTGACAGAAGAAATCCGGGGCACGGATGATATAACTTCCCCTGATATATTGAATGAGACCTTAATTGAAGAAGAGAACTTTTTTGGTGATATTGGTCAATCGGATGACACTCTAACTGAACGGAGAAAGCCCAAGAAAGTACCGAAGAATGTGCAGAGATGCAAATGGTGTGATGAGGAGGAAGAAGAGATAAAGTTGTTGTTCAGAAAGTTTTTTATTTGAAAGTTAGGCCTAAGCCAGTGGATTGTATGAAAGCAATTAAGAAAAGTCAGGCAAACAGCGGCTTAATCTGCAAAAGAAAGAAAGACGTGTTGAAGAAAAAGGTCTTTCGAATGATAGACAATCTGAACTAATTACCAAATTTGTAAGTGACAAGCCTACAGCAGCTACATGCGGCCTCTGCTAGGACAGGTTGGAGATAGTGATACTCACGTGGTGTCCATTGTAATGTAAATACAGTTAAGTGTTAAATACTGCAACAAATGATTCTACATTTCTGTGTAATTTAGTGTTTGCTGAAGCTGAGTTTATCTGATATTGCTAGTATCCAACTTTATATTGCGTTTCTTAATTCAATGTGCAAGTATTAATCTTGAAATATTTACATTGCTGTTGTATTTCCTTTGATAAACGTATGTGCCCTGTTTGTGTCCATTTTCGTATGAATTTCCTCACTAATGATATGCAGTTGACATGCACACTAGAAGATATGGGCATGCTCATTCAGTATTTGCCAGCCTTCCATTGATATTAAAGGTGTGTTTTAAGAGTTTACCCTTATCCAATGATGATCTAATTACCAGCTCCATCACACAGTAAATCGTAAATATTACATAAATACATTATATATGCAAAGTGAGATTTTTTTCTTTGTATCATTGAAAACAATAAATAATGTAAATGTAGGTAATGACTCCCTGTTTAATAGTTTCTATCGGGGTAAGGACTACAGTGGGCATCTTTAATGTTAGCGTGGATGCCTTCAGCCTCCACACGCTAACCGTAATGTAATGTTCCCCACAAGTATTGATATATTCACACAAGTATGGTCTATGTCACCTCACTTAACGGACAAAATGAGCATAGCCCAGTAGTCTGTTCTGTACAATATTGCAACTCGCAATGCCATATCCCCGCAAGTACTCTCTCATCAGTATGTCTGGGTGGATGGATTAGATGGATGGATTAGATGGGTAATTGCATTAGATGGATGGATGGATTAGCTGGATGGATTATATGTATGGATTAGATGGGTGGATGGATGGATTATATGGATGGATTATATGGATTAGATGGATGGATGGATTAGATGGATGGATGGATTAGATGGATGGATGGATGGATTATATGGATGGATGGATTAGATGGATGGATTAGATGTGTGGATGGATGGATTAGATGGATGGATGTATTAGATGGATGGGTGGATTAGATGGATGGGTGGATTAGATGTGTGGATGTATTAGATGGATGGGTGGATTAGATGGATGGGTGGATTAGATGGCTGGATGGATTAGATGGCTGGATGGATTAGATAGATGGATGGATTAGATGGCTGGATGGATTAGATGGCTGGATGGATTAGATAGATGGATGGATTAGATGGATGGATGGATTAGATGGCTGGATGGATTAGATGGATGGAGGGATTAGATGTATGGATGGATTAGAATGGCTGGATGGATTAGATGATGGATGGATTAGATGATGGGTGGATTAGATGGATGGATTTTTTGATGGCTGGATGGATT
Organism: Archivesica marissinica; assembly: GCA_014843695.1. NCBI lineage: Eukaryota > Metazoa > Mollusca > Bivalvia > Venerida > Vesicomyidae > Archivesica > Archivesica marissinica. The sequence goes on along the minus strand of CM026397.1, from coordinate 37,818,008 downwards.
AAAGAATTTCTGGATGGATTAGATGGAGGGTGGATTTAGATGGCTGGATGGATTAGATGGATGGGTGGATTAGATGGCTGTAGATGGATTAGAATGATGGTGGATTATATGGCTGATGGATTAGATGGATGGATGGGTGGATTAGATGGCTGGATGGATTAGATGGATTGGATGGATGGATTAGATGGATGGATGGATTAGATGGATGGGTGGATTAGATGGATGGATGGATTAGATGGCTGGATTATATGGATGGATGGATTAGATGATGACTTAGATGGATGAATTTCATGAGATGGATTAGATCGATGAATTGGATTAGATGGATTAAATGGATTTATTGACTGGTTGGTTGATTGGTTGATTGGTTGATTGGTTGATTGGTTGATTGGTTGATTGGTTGGTTGGTTGATTGGTTGGACGGTTGGGCAGTTGGACGGCTGGATGTCTGGATGGCTGAATTGGTTGGATGGATAGATCTAAATAATGATAAACCAGATCTTTAACCATTATTGACGTAATTATAGATCATTAATGACGTCACTATGGACTGAGGTTGATGCAGTAGGACACCCTAAATCAGCGCGGTATTAATCCAAATAAAGAACTAATAAATCATACCTGAATAATAGTGATGTACAATGGAACGATATCTATTGCCATTGTGTCCGTAGATGCAGTAGTGTAGCGCACATCCATCTGTACAGAAACATATAAAACCATGTACTAATTATCTAACAGGCCCGTGGCCACACTGGGGGAAATGAGGCACTCGCCTCTGTTAAAACTTGGTATGTAACGACAGGTGTATAGGAAATCTGATAAAAACTGCCTTCAGATTGCACAGACAAGCATACACAAAAATAATTCGAGGAGGGGGGGGTCGCCTCTGTTATTTTCAGAGTCTTGCTACGGCACTGCTTAATGTAGCTCAATGTATTAGCCGCATTGCCAAGACTACAAATCCAAAATGGTAATCAGTTAATTGCATTAAAATGATAGTCAAGTATATCAAAAGCTGATATAAAATGGTCAGTGTTTGCACTATTATTGTCAACATATTCGTCACTGTGAATAGCAAGTGCCGGGTGACGCGTAATTGTAACCTATATAATATAGTTATGAGAACAGACCCAATGTGTGTGTTTTACGTTTATTTATCGTCGCTACCGGTTCCCTTATGAGCGACGCCTACTGAAGAGATTAGTCATTTTAGATTTTTGGAGGATAGTGCCATGATACAGACAGAGACCCATTCCAGAGTCTCCTCTGCTTCATTTACGTGCACGGTGTAAAGCACCGACACGAGACCTCGGTTTAAAGTCCCATCTGAAAGAATGTTAATTTTATTAGGGTTAGAGGGGGATCGAACCTACGATCCCTGGATTACCAGTCCACCGTGTTATCACTGGACTACAGATCCGTTGTTACTATTGTTGTGTTAATTTTACAGTCCAGTGTTTGAACCACTGGACTACAGCTCCATTTGCGAGATGCGATGAATTGTCAATTTACTGTTTCATACTATTTCAATTGGATTACTTAAGAAATGAATCAATGGTTAATAGTTTCCATCGGGATATGAACTATATTCGGTGTGGTTAAAGTGTGCGGAGGCCGAATGCACGCGATGAACGCTGCCTAATAATGCGAATGCGCATGCCCGAAAATTCGACTACGCATGGCAGCTGCAAATCATTAGTTTGGAACACTCATACGAATATATGAAAAAAATTATTATTATTATTATTATTATTATTATTGTATTATATACAATATTACAGTCACTACATACGCTTGTCTCGAATCGTTCAAAATAGTTGGTTCGCAGTGACGGTACTTACGTTGTTTGCAACTTGTTCGAAGTACTGCATAATCTTGAATATTGCTGCATCCGCATCGTTAGACATCCTGTCAAGCCAGCTGAAGATTGAATCAACGTTTGTTTGATACATGAACTATCGTTTAATGGAATGTCTAATCGTGAGGCAACAATATATCATAGTATGTGTTGGATCAGTGATATATATAAGTATGTATAAAGTGGTCGCCAGATCGGACAGGTGTGTTTTCTCCGGGTACTCCGGTTTCCTCCCACACGAATGACCACATAATTATACGCTTTCCTCCGCGCCAACGAGAGTGATTAATATAGGTTGTTAGAACTTGCTTCGCAATCGTTGTAAAATAAAATAAATTTTAAACTTATAAAGTGATGCCACAAGGCACAATACTCGGACATGCACTATTGCATATGTGCCTCTGATTGTGATATCATTTCGCAATAGAATCAAATAGTACAATACATGTATTCATTGTATCTCTATAATTTTGGAAGATGAGTATCACTTTTTTCAAATTATTCAACTTTAAGATCGAAATTCATTAAAAAATATTACCGTACAGCCGACAATGCAGAAATGTATTAATGTTTTATTATGCAAATAAAAAAAATCAACATCGATCTTCCTAAATGTTTATAAATTGCAAATTAACAACGAAACTAACATATTTTACACTATATATTTGAATACTAATAACTTAATAATTTTGAAAAATTGCATGTTACTGACTGTTTTTACTGATTAATTGCTATAAACATGTGTAACTGATTTTAGTGTTTTAGGCAATAAACTGTATTGTAGTGTATTTGGATACAGTGTGTTACCCATGGGAAATGTGGTATCTTCCCTGGGAAACGGTGTTGTGCAGGTATGTGTTACCCATGGGAAATGTGGTATCTTTCCTGGGAAACGGTGTTGTGCAGGTATGTGTTACCCATGGGAAATGTGGTATCTTCCCTGGGAAACGGTGTTGTGCAGGTATGTGTTACCCATGGGAAATGTTGTTATTTCCAGGAAACGGTGTTGTGCAGTATGTGTTACCCATGAATGTGGTATATCCTGGGAAACGGTGTTGTGCAGGTATGTGTTACCCATGGGAAATGTGGTATTTTCCTGGGAAACGGTGTTGTGCAGTATGTGTTACCCAGGGAAATGTGGTATATTTCCTGGGAAACGGTGTTGTGCATGTATGTGTTACCCATGGGAAATGTGGTATATTTCCTGGGAAACGGTGTTGTGCATTTATGTGTTACCCATGGGAAATGGTTCACATTCGATGGCTTGTTGTTATTGTGTGTGTTTTACGTTTATTTATCGTCGCTACTGGTTGCCAACATGAGCGATGCCTCATGAAGATATTAGTCATTTTAAATTTCTGGAGAATAGTGCAATGATACAGACAGAGACCCATTCCAGATTCTCCTCTGGTTCTTTTACGTGCACGGTGTAAAGCACCGACACGAGACCTCGGTTTAACGTCCCGTCTGAAAGACTGTTAATTTTATTAGGGTCAGACTGGGGATCGAACCTGCGATCCCTGGATTACCAGTTTTATTTGTCACTTTCAGGTCAGCTTTGGGTCGCCATTTTGGGCATATAATAATAATACATTGGTATGACTATATTGAATATATATAGCCAGGAAAGGAAGTAAAGAAATATTATAAACGTCATCATCCATTATAAATTATTGCGTCGAGTCTTCACTCAAACCCACCCCTTAGTACCCGTTAGCAGGTGTAAGAGTCGGGGCATGACAGGGGACACGGCGACACTTGTACTTACAATGCATATATGTCATCACACACAACCATTTCTAGTTCTATTTTGTAATTCTTTTGTATAGCTTTTTTTCTGGTTTGTGCCACTTGGTTCGCCTCATTAGTTTAGATAGTAATGATAACGTGTTCTGCTGCTTCTTCTTCTTTTCCTGTTGGTTGCCTATAATGACATAAACCTATATTAATAGAAGCAGACATACTTGTATTTAAATCTTAACCCTTTCCCTCATAGAAGCACCTCTTGACGCAATTACCAATACCACATACATTGTAATGTTGTAGTAGCAATGTAGTAGCCTGTTCATAATGCAGGCCAGAATAGCATGTAGTCCCAGTAATATCTATGTAGGTGGGATATATATGACGACTACTTATCCACTGCATGATAGCTAAATGGCTGTCGGTTGTATGGAGATATAATAGTATATTGACCTAAATCTCGATGTAGTCCCAGTAATATATATGGAGGTGGGATAGATATGGCGACTATGTATCCACTGCATGATAGCTAAATGGCTGTCGTTTGTATGGAGATATAATAGTATATTAACCCTTTCAACACCACAGATTTCTAAATAGGCTTACAAAAAGTGTAGATCCAGATGAGCCGGCTCGTGACGAGCCGTCTCATCAGGATCTGCACTTTTTGCCATTAATATTACTATCTTAAGACAAAATTACCCATTTTGATAAATGAACTGGTCCAAATGTAATTTTCTGATTAATTTATTGGTCTAAATATATCATGGACCAGTCCATGTGAGTTGCTTGGTGTTGAATTGGTTAACCTAAATATCTATGTAGTCCCAGTAATATCTATGGAGGTGGGATATATATGGCTACTGCTTATCCACTGCATGATAGCTAAATGGCTGTCGGTTGTATGTTGATATAATAGTATATTAACCTAAACCTCTATGAAGGAAAGGGTTAAAGTAGCTTTATGTTTAAAATAGCATGGTTATTTTAAATTGCTATATTTTAAACATGATTTTAATAGTGTTTAACAGCATGCATAGCAATTTACACCCAAGTCAGATAAACCGGTTTATTTATGTATTTATTTATTTATTCAACTATCTTCTCTTTATATTAATCTCTTCTTCTCGTGCACAGATTGAATATGTTATGTTCTTGGACTTACTTCAAATATTCATTTAGGTGTTAACCATTTTATTTTTAACATCCTCAAATATTTACACACTAATATTATCAATAGTGTAACGTAAACATTAGAAATTGTTTAACGTCCCATCTGAAAGACTTAATTGTATTAGGGTCAGACGGGGGATCGAACCTGCGATCCCTGGATTACCAGTCCAGAGTATCAGCCTATGAATACAGTAGTGTATACTATTCGTGTAATACATACCGACGGTCACTGTGACAGTATCGTGGTCATGTGCGTGCGTATTGTTGCCGGAGGATACAGTGTAGACGGTGTACTGTGTTGTATTTCCAACCATATGAGCAGATTCTGTATCTGGGTCAATCACATACTCGTGCATATTGTGATAGAAGCTGCCAAACTGAATGAAGACATGCTTATATATATATGTAAGTCTAAATACAATATATTAGGGATGGCAACGAATATTCGAATATGATCTCGAACGTCTGAATAGTCGAATACTATTCCAGTATTCGAATATTCGGAAAAATTATTATATTTGCAAAAATGAAATAAACTGTCTTAAAACACTCATGACATCATGCCTGTGTACTTGCAGTCCATTATTAGTTACTGAGAACACAAAGAGGAGGAGCGACTATCAGGTATTTCTTGTTTGTTGGTCTACGTTTTCTAGGTAGGATTTGAGCGTGTATCACACCCCTGGGACAGCGTTTCCTGACACCCACACGGCAAGTACCGAGCGCGAATGCGATACGCCATGCCAGAGGGATACAACTTGTTAAATGAGTTCGAAGTTGCTACAATTTAGAAGAGAATTAATAATGTATATGAGTACATAGGTTCCTGTCCAATCATGTGGAACTGTTTATTTAGGTTTAAGATGTCGTTGTGCAATATTGTTATCCTATGCATGCTACCAATATAGAGTATATGTGAATAATAATTTTTTTTAAAAGAATATATATATATATATATGTACATTCAAGTTACAGTACATTGTACATTTTATATACAGTGTAAGTAAATAATGCTGGGATACATACACCATGTACACCGTGCTGGTGGCATATTATATGCATCACACCACCTTTCACTCATATATGTTAAGGTGCACATTTAAACATAGTAAAATAGTTACAGTGTGCTTATAGTCATATAAACCAAACACTGATTTACATGTAACATGCTAACATCTGTTCGAATAACACCCGTAGTGGTCACCCTAACGAAACGAAATTTTAGGATAACTTGGGTGTTGTGTAACATTATATTTTTGTGAATAACAGTGTGTCTACGTGGCTCCATTACTTGTTTAGATATTTCAAATAAGGATCTCAAGACTCTGTTGTGACACATTTACTATCATTATTATGATTACTATTATTAATATTATTTTTGTCATATATGCCTGTTTAATCCCTAACATACCAAACCTGTGCATACTTCCCAAAAGTTTATCACAGAGTGTAGCCGGTCCAGTGATTGGGTCTATCCCTACCTACGAGACTCCCGCTACACCTGTGATATCATCCCAGAAACAAGCACGGCTTGGTATATAGGATTGAATATACAGGTGCTGATTTGAATTAAGCAGTAATTTACAGTTCATAATTACAAAATATGTACAAAAATATAACTATGGTGTCATGAATTGGCCAAACCATTATAGTTGTGTTCTAGGTTTAAAGTATTTCATTATTTTATCACAGAATAAATTAAGATTTTTAAGCGTGTTAGTATCGTCGCAATTAAATAGAATATTTAGTTTCATTCGGTTTGGTCTCGTATAATAATATGCATCAATGTATTTTCTTCGTTCATTTCTGAAGAGTGTACATATGAATAAATAATGGAACTCGTCCCCTATATCATTACAAGATGGGCATGTTCTATCGTGTATGGGTATGTTATGCCATCTCCCAGTTTCTACTGGTAGGTTATGATTTCTTGTAAAATATGCCATTAATCTTTTACAAAACTGTGTAGGTAGTTTGCTGATAAATTTGCTCTGTTTCCAATTATTTTTAATTACTTTGTAAATATTATAGTTTGATGTTCGGTCTATTTCCGCGTGCCAGTTTTGTATAAAGACATCCATACGTTTTTGATGTATAGATTTCTTAAGCCATTTGCTATTAATAAAGGACTGGCTATACCAAATACCAGAGTATCCATTGTTACATAATAGTTGCTTGATATTGTCAAACCATTGAGATTTCAAGGTATTATTCAAATGAAGATTGTATGCTAATTTATAGATTTTGAATGATAATTTTGTAACGTTGTCATCATTCGTGTTGTCTATCAATCTTGACCAAAATGATACAATTCGTGATAGAATATCTATTCGAATAGGCTTGATTCCAACTTCTCAATATATCATATATGATGGTGTTGCCTTTTTAAGACTAAACAAATATTTGTAAAATCTGAGTTGGACTCTTTCTATAACATCTAGATTGCCATATCCCCATATTTCGCTGCCATATAGTAATATAGGCTTTACAGTTTTCTCGAATACATCTATCTTTATGTCATAAGGAAGATTAAGCACTTTGATTTTTTTAAGGAGCGAAAACATAGCTTTACTTGCTTGCTCAGCTATATGCTTCTTAGTTTTCAAAAATGAACCACTTTTAGTGAAGTGCAAGCCAATATATTTATATTCATCAACGATATCGATTTCGAATTCCCCAATTTTGAAGATCATATCTCTAGAAGGATTTCCCTTACTGATTATCATAATTTTGGTTTTACTAACATTTATTGTCAATCTTCATGTATACTTTAAAATGGTCTAATGCCAATTGTAAATCATTTGCATTATCGCTAAAAATAACAGTATCGTCAGCATATAAAAGAATAAACAGCTGAAGTATGTATTTCATCATTATCAACTTCTTTTCTTACACCTTGTACCCCCTTTTCTGATAAGTAATTTTCAAGATCGTTTAGAAAAATGCTAAAGAGAAAAGGAGATAAATATTCACCTTGGCGAACACCAACTAGGCAATCGAAATACTCGGTACTTCCTTTTGATGTAATAACTTTTGACTTGATATTATTATACATGCTTTTTATCACATTAAACCAGTTTCCATTAATATTTTCTTTTGAATGTTTTCTCCATAATCCAACTCTGCAAACTGAGTCAAACGCTTGTTTAAAATCTACGAAGCAACATAATAGTTTCTTCTTGCTATTGTGTACGAGATCTATTAGAGATTTTAGTATAAACAAATGATCAGATGTGGAAAAATTCTTTCTAAATCCAGCCTGTGCATCGTTAATTAGATTGGAATTTTCTGCATATGTTTGTAACCTACTGTTAATTATACATGTAAACAATTTCCCAAGACAACTTAATAATGATATTGGTCGATAATTCTCAGGGAGTTTAGGATCTCCCTTGTTTTTATATATAGGCTTTATGAGGCCAGTGGTCTAGCTTTCCGGTATGATACCACGATTGAACACAAAATTAAAAAGTTTAACATAGGGAGCATATTATTGATAGACGATTTAGTTAGTTTATACAAATTTATTTTAGCTCGATTGCGAAACAAGTTATTTCAACTTATATAAATCACTATCGAGACCTCATTCCTGATGGAATCCATCGCCACGAGGGAGAGAGAAGAGGCAACGTGGCATTGAAATGCTTTGCCTAAGGGCACAATCGTAACGGCTCCAGTGGGGCTCGAACTCCGGACCTTTCACACCTAAAGCGAACGCACATCCACTGCGCTATCACGACTTCCAGACGATTTAATTTGTTCATTTACTATGTTGTCGATACCTGGGGATTTATTATTTTTTAGCTCTCTAGTAGCCTTCAGTATTTCATTTTCAGTAATTGGGCCGTTAATTTCTGCATTGTGGTTGTTTGGAGGGTTATCGTCCACAACGCTCACTTCAATTGGGTCATCACTATTTTGGCTGTTATTAGTTTATTATTAGTTCGAAACCATCATAAAACCTTCCAATAAAAAAGAAATCGCCGCAGGATGTGTGAATAAACCATGATGTGGTCGCATCCATGAGAGGTGTTAATTGATACTGCGCCATGCAATCGGATAATTACAGTAGGTGCTAAGGTGGGTAGTAATTCATTTATGATGTCAACACTGTTTAGACGATAATGTAGACAGACGAATCTGTAGTCGAGTGGTAACACGCTGGACTGGTAATCCAGGGATCCAATGTTCAAAAATCTAAAATGACTAATCTCTTCAGGAGGCGTCGCTCATGTGGGCAACCGGTAGCGACGATAAATAAACGTAAAACACACAACATAATGTAGTACAATGGTTAACACGTCTGACTGGTAACCCAGGGATCGCAGGTTCGACCCCTCCGTCTGTCCCTAATAAAATTACATGTAATAGTCTTTCAGATGGGACCTTCAACCGAGGGTATTACACTCTTGGTGATTTCGCACCACATTTTATGAAAACAGTTTTTGAATTTTGCTATTAAGTCATATCATAAATTGGAAATGTTATAAAGAGTAAGCGCACATTGCCATGACGTCACTAAATTGCCATGACATCACTACGCAAAACGGCGTTATTTTTACAACTTGTAAATGTATTCTAAACAACAGTGTGCGTTAATTAAGGAGTGACCACACAATGCCGATAAGGCGTGTTCACCGACGTGACGACTAAACAATGCCGGTATGGCGTGTTCTGTGACGTGACGACTAAGCAATGCCGGTATGGCGTGTTCACCGACGTGACGACTAAGCAATGCCGGTAAGGTGTGTTCACCGACGTGACGACTAAGCAATGCCGGTATGGCGTGTTCACTGACATGACGTCTAAGCAATGCCGGTATGGCGTGTTCACCGACGTGACGACTAAACAATGCCGGTATGGCGTGTTCACCGACATGACGACTAAACAATGCCGACTAAACAATGCCGGTATGGCGTGTTCACCGACGTGACGACTAAGCAATGCCTGTATGGCGTGTTCACCGAGGTGACGACTAAACAATGTCGGTATGGCGTGTTCACCGACGTGACGACTAAACAATGCCGGTATGGCGTGTTCATCGATATGATGACTAAGCAATGCCGGTATGGCGTGTTCACCGACGTGACGACTAAACAATGCCGGTATGGCGTGTTCACCGACGTGACGACAACACAATGCCGGTATGGCGTGTTCACCGACGTGACGACTAAGCAATGCCTGTATGGCGTGTTCACCGAGGTGACGACTAAGCAATGTCGGTATGGCGTGTTCACCGACGTGACGACTAAACAATGCCGGTATGGCGTGTTCATCGATATGATGACTAAGCAATGCCGGTATGGCGTGTTCACCGACGTGACGACTAAACAATGCCGGTATGGCGTGTTCACCGACGTGACGACAACACAATGCCGGTATGGCGTGTTCACCGACGTGACGACTAAACAATGCCGGTATGGCGTGTTCACTGACATGACGACTAAACAATGCCGGTATGGCGTGTTCACTGACATGACGACTAAACAATGCCGGTATGGCGTGTTCACTGACATGACGACTAAACAATGCCGGTATGGCGTGTTCACCGACGTGACGAATAAACAATGCCGGTATGGCGTGTTCACTGACATGACGACTAAACAATACCGGTATGGAGTGTTCACTGGACATGACGACTAAACAATGCCGGTATGGCGTGTTCACCGACGTGACGAATAAACAATGCCGGTATGGCGTGTTCACTGACATGACGACTAAACAATACCGGTATGGCGTGTTCACTGACATGACGACTAAACAATGCCGGTATGGCGTATTCACCGAGGTGACGACTAAACAATGCCGGTATGGCGTGTTCACCGACATGACGACTAAGCAATGCCGGTATGGCGTGTTCACCGACATGACGACTAAGCAATGCCGGTATGGCGTGTTCACCGACATGACGACTAAGCAATGCCGGTATGGCGTGTTCACCGACATGACGACTAAGCAATGCCGGTATGGCGTGTTCACCGACATGACGACTAAGCAATGCCGGTAATGCGTGGTCACCGACGTGACGACTAAGCAATGCCGGTAAGGCGTGTTCACCGACATGACGTCTAAGCAATGCCGGTATGGCGTGTTCACCGACATGACGTCTAAGCAATGCCGGTAATGCGTGGTCACCGACGTGACGACTAAGCAATGCCGGTAAGGCGTGTTCACCGACATGACGTCTAAGCAATGCCGGTATGGCGTGTTCACCGACATGACGTCTAAGCAATGCCGGTCAGGCGTGTTCACCGACATGACGTCTAAGCAATGCCGGTAAGGCGTGTTCACCGACATGACGACTAAGCAATGCCGGTATGGCGTGTTCACCTACATGACGACTAAGCAATGCCGGTATGGCGTGTTCACCGACATGACGACTAAGCAATGCCGGTAAGCCTAACCGACGTAATGATTGTTACGTTACTTACGATATAGCAAGGGTGTTGAAAGTTCGCGCATTGCACCATGAGAGCTGCACTGTGTGTGTCCCCAATCATTTGGTAAAACCGGTAATCCTGAAAAGTAAAATACCGTTCGTTAAGAAACCGACGGTAAAGTTAAATCTAATAATAATGTATTGTTTGGTTCATTTTAAATCTTTAACATATGTATGCAATGCAGATGAATAAAAACGAGTATGTGTTGTATATATATATATACATTACGGGCGGATCTGTAGTCCATGGCAGTGGTTAATACGCTGGACTGGTAATCCAGGGATCGCAGGTGCGATCCCCTACCCGCGTCTGACCCTAATATAATTAACAGTCTTTCAGATGGGACTTTAAGCCGAGGTATCGTGTCGGTGCTTTACGCCGTACACGTAAAAGAACCAGAGGATACTCTGGAATGGGTCTCTGTCTGTATCATTGCACTATCCTCCAAAAATCTAAAATAACTAATCTCTTCAGGAGGCGTCGCTCATATGGGCCACCGGTAGCGACGATAAATAAACATATAAAAAAACACACGCAGTATATCAACACAAATTATTTTCGTATTTCTTCATTAACCATAATTATTTATTCACAATGACAAGTTACTATCAATAGATCTGTAAATAAATCATGCGATTTGTGTATGTATCATTTTAAAACATAACATTGAACCTGTGAACTCTGAAGAATGTTTAAACATGCGTACAATCTCAATAAATCAGATCCTATATAATTTATATCACCTCACTAAGTTTCGATTATAGAGTCCGGCTGCGCTACTGCACATTCACTGTTACATCAAATTAATCTCAGATACACATTCCAATAAGACTCAAGGGTTCGATACTCGGTAAGGGCACGTTTATAGTGTCCTTTAGCATGTCACCGGTTACCCGCTTAGTACCGGTTAACCGATTCATCGGCTAAGCCTGCCAAGGAAAACATGTATACATACCAGCAAAGAGTTTGGCATTAATGGAACATACATACATACGCTAGCGGTTTCAATGTGTTGGTGACTCACACACGCACACGCACTTAAATATGTCAAGCAGATATTGAACAAAGACTGCGATACGCAGGCGTGTTTTATTATGTTATAATTCCACCATATTATGCTCGGTCGCTCAGCGTGCTCGTTAACATTTGTTCCACGTTTATTTAACGTCCCTACCGGTTGCCCATTAAGCATGCTCCATGGATTAACCAGTACTTGGTGCAACAACCTCCGTAAGAAACTGCCAACGTTTTCATATAAAGATACACTGTCTGAGCGTGGTTCGAACCCTGAGCGTGGTTCGAACCCGTGACCATCAGTGATGATAGGTTACAGTGGTATACAAGTCAGCGACATTAACCACTCGACCACACGATTTCCATCTTTATATGGGCGATAACAGATGAAGCAAAGCAAACCACCATGAACATGGATACATCGCAATGATCTCCAACGTATTTTCGGTTGAGAGAACAATCCCTTCAAAAGTTCAAATCCAACTAATTGAACGCATGCCTCGATAGCCGTACATCCTGTACCTGCCACTGATGAAGAGTTAATAGATGATAAAGTTCATTGATATTAATATAAACTTAATTTAGTTTACAATGATTGTAAATCAAGCTTTAACATCACTGTCGCGGATGAAAGCAGCGTATATGTGGTCATTCGTGAGATAGGAAACCGGAGTACCCGGAGAAAACTCACCTGTCAGATCTGATAACCACCATAATTATGTTCATTCTCTTTAAAATAAAAAATATTACAAACAGTCGATCAAATGCATGATAGTTTGCTGAGAGAACGACAATACGCTAATAACTTTCCAGATGCCCATATAAGTCATATATGCATGTTGTTATATATATTTCTTGTCATTCATTGTCTCATTCCCCTTTTCTACTCTACTAGACGATTCCATATACCATCATATTCTATAACATAATTATATATAGTTTCTCTAGTAGACAATTCCATATATCATCATATTCCATAACATATTATATATAGTTTCTCTACTAGACAATTCCATATACCATCATATTCCATAGCATATTATATATAGTTTCTCTACTAGACAATTCCATATATCTTTATATTCCATAACATATTATATATAGTTTCTCTACTTTTCAGCTTTAACATTACTATATAATTCCAATATGCAGTTTTCACTTATAGTCCTATCTTTTGATTGCCTTTGATTTGTATATACACTGCTCAAAACAATTAAAGGATCACTTTTTATAATGACTCTACCGTAATCATTTTGGTATCGACATATATATTGTCCATTAATATGCACTAATACATGTCTCTTATGAATACACACCGGTAATTCAAGCGGTTTGCTAGTCAGGAAGTGTAAATTGTGATTGAAATCAATACCCCTATAAATTGGCCTGATTTGTGGTATGGGAGTCAATTGTCATCGTTCGTGATAGTGATCAGTATGAACTCTTTTTTGGCTTTTATTGGGACTTTATGTGCTTATTTACACGTGCGATTGTGTTAGGCGTCACTTAAATCCACTCGAGGTCGCCAGGGCGGTGCAAATGATACAGGAGGTACACTCGCAGCGCAATGTGGCTAGAACACTAGACGTCTCCCAGAGCATGGTTACACGTGTGTGGATGTGGTATCAGGAGACTGGACAGTACACCAGACGTCCTAGTCAATGTCGTTCACGATGCACAACCGATGCCAATGACCATTATATACGGTTAATGGCCTTAAGAAACCGTCGTGGTAGTGCAACGCGGCTCCAAATAGACGTCCAGCTGACCACCGGGCAACGAGTACCCACCCAAACCATCCGTAATAGACTCCACAATGACGCCATGACTGCTAGACGCCCAGCAACCGGCCCTGTTTTGACACGTTCGGAGACGCGAAATTGCTGAGGAGCATCTAACTGGCTACTTCGAGATTGGGAGTCTGTGTTGTTCACTGACGAGAGTAGATTCCATTTATCATCATGTGATAGGCGTACTCGAGTGTGGAGACGGCCAGGTGAACGATATGCGGACTTTAACATTATCGAATGGGATCGTTTATGGTTTGGGGTGGGATCTGCTTACGAGGGCGCACGGACCTATATGTGTTTGATCGAGGAACATTAACTGCCTTAAGATATAGGGGTGACATTCTATCACCGATTGTAAGGCCATTCGCTGGAGCTATCGGTGTTAACTTCATTTTAATGCAAGACAATGTCCGCCCACACACTGCTAGGATAACCATGGACTACCTTAATCAAGAGGGTACTGCAGTAATGGATTAGCCGGCGCGTTCATCCGACTAGCCTGGGTTCCAGTCTGTCGATTTTTCACTTTTTAACTTCTAGCCAAATGACAGCCTGGGGAAACTGGATTTCCGATCGTAGCGCCATCTACTTACACCCACTTTTTTGAGGGTGTAAATTTGAAGAACGACAACTCTTCTCTACAAGATAATATCGCTAAATATAGAAACGGAATTCTATCGGAAATCGCCGAACAGGCACGATTATACACGATCATTTCCGAATATACACGAATGTTCCCGTAGACACATTTACATATAATGTCCAGTTTCTGTGTTATATCGATGAGATGGCGGATTTTAAATATTACATTTAGATGGTAATGGATCGATTCGGCGTAATTGAACTAAGGACGAATTAAATACAATGTATTAAGCAAATATGTCAAAACAGACGCACATTGTACCTTTTAAAACTATGTATCGTTCCGTTGACCCATAAACAATGGCGACCAATTATAAAGTTTTATCAGCATTGCAGTGCCTCGCTTTCGATTCAAGTACTCATTACTTAAGTCACGTGATAATAGGCCTATTAATAGGATTAATAATTTCACGGAAAACCCCACCAGTTTCCCCAGGCGATGATGTGTTCAGAAACTCAATACGGCCCAATTAATCCTCGGTGTTAAAATATATTTATTTGACTGACCAGGCAAAATATATCGACGCCTGTTCCCAGGCTATCACCCGACCTAAATCCTATAGAACATGTATGGGACTACATGTATAGCTCATTCTGGAATGGAATGGCTTACCCCAACAGGTGATAGCCACCTTAATCAGGAGTGTGCCTAGGCGTTGTGTTACAAATCACGAGGGGGCATACTCATTATTAGATGACACTATTTGAGACAGTTCTCTGGTCTTAAACACGAGGGGGCATACTCATTATTAGATGACACTATTTGAGACAGTTCTCCAGGGGGCATACTCATTATTAGAAGACATTATTTGAGACAGTTCTCTGGTCTTAAACACGAGGAGGCATACTCATTATTAGCAGACATTATTTGAGACAGTTCTCTGGTCTTAAACACGAGGGGGCATACTCATTATTAGAAGACATTATTTGAGACTGTTCTCTGGTCTTAAACACGAGGAGGCATACTCATTATTAGATGACACTATTTGAGACAGTTCTCTGGTCTTAAACACAGTTTTTCTCATTATGTTAGCATTATGCCATTGTTAAGAAAATTGATACTTTCTGATTAAGTTTCTACTGGCAGTTACGTTGTTGCGTGTTTTCCTGTTACTGCTTCGTCGTGTAAATGTTGCGAATACATGCATATAAAACCCGTTTCTATTTAGTATCCCATATGGTCCATTTAATTCCAAATAAGTAAGTAAGTAAGTAAGTAAATATTTTATTATAGTGACATGTGCATCCGACATTATATATACTACAGATAATAAATATACAAACAAGCACCCGGCCCAGTGGACCTATATGTCACCTAATATAAAATCGTGGTTATGTACAAATTGATACATGTATACATGAAATTCAAAATTAAGTACCAAGCTACTAAATCAATGGTTTATGTTTACAGTTTAATAACCGAACAAGTAACTGGCCTAGAAAGCGGTGGGTAGTTATCAGGTATCATTGTATAGGCTTAGTTACATTCTTATAAATACATAACAGATCTTCTACAAATAAATGATTTTACAATGAATTTAGCGCTTTTCCTGGGATATGTATTCAGTAGATACGACAGCTTGTCATCAGAAGTTAATTGCATATAGTTGTTACCATGTATTAACTCCCCGAATACTTCAGTCCTGATATTATTATACAGTTCACAGGCAAGTAAGAAATGTTTCTCATCTTCTAAACACCCAGCATCACAAAACCTACAAGTCCGATTGTCTACAGACTCACCAATATATCTCCCTGTTTCCACCCTTAAAGGTAGAATTCCACAACGGAATTGACACAATAGAGAACGTTCGTATTTCGTGAGATTAAGCTTAAGGTAATATTCACAATTGAACTCAGTTTTGAAAAAAATGTGTGTATGATCTCTGTAATTGTTTTGAGCAGTGTATGTTGAGGGCCTCATGGTAGATTAACTTTTGTTAAACGAATTCTCTCATTAGTATTATTATTATTATTATTTTATTATTATGATTATTATTTTTTTATTATTATTATTATTGTTATAGCTTTCAGTTCAGTTCATTTCACTCGCAACTGTAATACAAATGCTTAAAGCGACACTACATCGGTGAAAACGCAAATGTCTGCAGAATGTAATTTCCTATTATATGGTATAATGTTGTTATCAATATTATTTTATTTGCATCAAAAACTGAGTATTTCAACAAATAAACAAGCGTCGTATACGCGGTTTGTTGACATAACAAAATAATGTAAATTGGGTCAACATTCATGCGTAATACAATGCGTGTATCCTGAATAACAGGATTTATCGTATATATTTACCGTTATATCTCACAGTTGTGCCTATGCATATTTATTTCTAGACTAATCTTAGTTAAATTATCTCTAATCGAAAGTATCGCGAGTTTAGTATTGACTCCAATGACAAACAAACGTCAATTCAGGAGCGTGGATGACCGTTATATGAACTCCTACTGTCACTTTTGAACGTTTGTAGACCACAAAAACACTGTTTATTGATTCAATATTAGTGTTCGAATGTATTCAGAGTAATTTGTAGTAGCAATGCGTGAAATCATGCATTTTATTTGTTTTTTTACGATGTAATGTCGCTTTAAGCTACATAAATTATGTGAGTTTTGTAAATGACGACAAACACTTATGGCTTATACCAAACCACACGAATAATACTTTATATCTTACCTTTGGTGTAGTGTCATCAAATAATGTTGTACCATTCTCCGAGATGATTTTGACAATTACTTTGCCGACCTGATTGTCATTACGTGTAACATTAAGATATATTTCGCTGTCATCTTCTTCTAGAGTGATCACGAAGTCCATGTGTTTCTCGAAGATGGAATCACGCTTGTCGTAACCTCGGACGGATCGTTTATACAACTGGTTCATATGCTGCACGCGTGCACCTACATGGAGTAACATAGCTTGGTTGTGAGTTGTAACCCGGCCAGAATTTAATCTGATTTTCATTTGATAATATTTGTTTTGCTCTATATACAGTTTGTATCCGTTATGTCGAATTCCGACGGACCGAACAAAATACTTCGACATAACCGAAATTTGATTTAACGAAATTCTATATAAACGGAGCCAGTTATGTAAAATGATAGTGTCTGAAACCGGAATTTGATCCGACTTCGAGATAACCGGAGAATTCGACATAACCGACTATGACATAACGGATGTAGACTGTACATGCATGTAACAGTCACAATCATATTACAAATAGATAATTAGCAAATTGGGTTGGGTCACAACTTCTAACAACAATAGTGATTGGCCCTCTCAATCGTGTCCTTAAGGCACGACACATACATTCCGTGTCCTCTTCTCACTTCCCCAGGCAGACGGATCTGTAGTCCAGTGGCTAACACATTGGACTGGTAATCAAGGGATCGCAGGTTCGATCCCGCGTCTGACACTAATAAAATTAGCAGTCTCTCAGATGGAACGTTAAACCGAAGTCTCGTGTTGGTGCTTTACACTGTGCATGTAAAAGAACCAGAGGAGACTCTGGTATAGGGGTCTATTTGTATCATTGCACTATCCTCCAACATTCTAAAATGACTAATCTCTTCAGGAGGAGTTGCTCATGGGCAACCGGTAGCGACGATAAATACACGTTAAAAACCCCATCGACTATCCGGAAATTATGTCCAGGCGTAGCTAGTACGTAACTATTACGGGTCTATATTATCGGTTCGTGAAGTTAACTAGTAGATGATTCTTTGTATCAACGCATACAGTACTTGGTTATTCAGATGTTTATTCGCGAATGCACACACACATATTTATAATTAAGAAAACTATTTCAGCAAAATTTCGAATTTCAGTTAATTCGTAAATTAAACCAATGTTCAATATTCATTAATAAAATTAATGTTATGTTGTTTAGTTTCTTATAAGGATAGTGTGCCCAATCGATTTGCTAATTTATATATAAGCACACAACCCGCCAAACACGGGTCATTCATAAAACATGGTATGAAATCACCACTCATAACCCGCCAAAAACGGGTCATTCATAAAACATGGTATGAAATCACCACTCATAACCCCCCGAACACGGGTCATTCATAAAACACGGTATGAAATCACCACTCATAACCCGCCAAAAACGGGTCATTCATAAAACATGGTATGAAATCACCACTCATAACCCGCCAAAAACGGGTCATTCATAAAACATGGTATGAAATCACTACTCATAACCCGCCAAACACGGGTCATTCATAAAACATGGTATGAAATCACCACTCATAACAGGCGTCGGAGCACGGATTTTTTATTTTATACTCATGAAAGTTATGTCCCCGGTCCCAATATTTTGGCAAGCCGGGTGTATTTTTATTTTATACTTGTGGAATTTATACGCCACATTGCAAGTGACGGCTATATAGATCTACTATGTTTACCATTTATATCCTGAAGCCATGTTTACAGTACCTACATCTCAACTTTTCCCGTGGGAGCATGGCCCCGGAGCCACTAGCAGATTCGGGCCTCAAAATCCACGGCCCCAATGTCACCTTGCTTCCGACGCCCCGGATATATATTTATCTTAACATTGTTCCTATAAACAGAGAGGGGAACTATAAGAACAGTAACAATGGTGGCCCTGTCGGCTACACTGTACCATACGTCATAATATATTTAACGTGCGTATTGCATGCATACTTACTTTGTCCATTCTGCAGATGGGAATAATAGTGCCCCTCGACTACGCAATATATCCACACTGAGGTTAGAACAAGTCTAGCAAAGTACAGCATTTTAAAATACAATGTATGTCTTGCTAATTGTGTGTTTTAAGTTAACCGTATGTGCAACACATGCAAACTTTAGATTTATTCAATGCAATCATATGTTTTGTCCAGTTTTGATCATTTTATTTATAAGTTACCACACCACGCCCTTAAGTCACGGATGACACCTGATTGATAGGGTTGAGTTGGTTGTTAATAAACATGTTTTCGTACCATTAAGATTGTGCTGATATACTAGTTTCGCAAGGTCGGTCTGCTGAATGTCTTCGGATCAAAATAACTATATTATTTTGTATTTGTAATAAAAGTTTAAACTTTATTTATTTTACAACGATTGCGAAGCAAGTTCTAATAACTTATATTAATCACTCTCGTTGACGCGGATGAAAGCGTAAATGTGGTCATTCGTGTGGGAGGAAACATGAGTACCCGGAGAAAACCCACCTGTCCGATCTGGCGACCACCGTACCATCTCACATACTTCCCGGTCCGAGGATCAAACTCGGGTTGCATTGGTGAGAAGCGAGCACGCTAACCACTACGCTGATCGGACAACCTATATTTGTAATAAATGGTGAACCTAAAAAAGGAATGTATATTATGCATAGCTTATACTTAGTTTAGAATATTATGAATTAATTATTTGATATAGCATGTGATGCTCTTGTTGAACCGAAAAAGGAAGGTTTATGATAATGCATAGTTTAATTAGTTTACGATATAATGAATTAATTATTTGATATAGCCCGTGTTGCCCATTGCAGAACCGAAAAAGGAAGGTTTACGATATTATGAATAATAATAATAAAGACTTTATTTAACGAGATAACTCATTTGAACAATTAAGTCAATCTACCGTGAGGCCCTCAGCAAATTCAAACATGAAATAGCATAATGAAACATGTAAACAGTAACCAGTAAAACATGAAATAGCATAATGAAACATGTAAACAGTAACCAGTAAAACTTTCATAGGAAATGAGATATAAGATATGAATTAATTATTTGAAAATAACACTTATGGGCCTTTAAAAGTAAAGTGTAATATGTTTTGCTTATTATTGTGGCACCCCTATTGAAACACGACATGGATAGAGAAACAAGCTTAAATAGTATGTGAATCCCTTTCCAGCCATATATGACTTATGAAACACAAAACGTATGCATATCAGATATTCACAGAAAATTATTGGAACCCTTGGGTGAAGCTAGCATACTAATGCTACTAATATATTTCTATTGCCATGATTCAAGTATAATCATTCACTTATAATAAACAAACATATTGTCTTTTCTTCTTAGAATGAAAAGTGTTTTTATAATAGAAAACGATGCAAAACATGCATTAAATGGCGCTGGAACATCGCTTTTTAGACGATGTTATAAATGACGTAGTTGGTGGATTTTTCACGTTGACATTGTTTCAAACTGCGCAGTGACTACAAACCGGAGGATACTGGTAGTGTTAATAAAATGTGCCATTCCACTGATTGAAACCAGTGGAATAACACATGTCCGTTCTCTGATCAATTTCCATATGTTATTAGAATACATAATATTTTTAAGACCTGTGGAATAAAAACAAATTTAAAATGTATGAAATATATATACAGACGGATCTGTAGTCTCCAGTGGTAACACGCTGGACTGGTAATCCAGGGACGCAGGTTCGAGCCCCCTTCTGTCCATAATAACATTAACAGTCTTTCAGATGGGAAGTTAAACCGAGGTCTCGTGTCGGTGCTGTACACCGTGCACGTAAAAGAACCAGAGGATACTCTGGAATGGGTATCTGTCTGTATCATGCACTATCCTCCAAAATCTAATATGACTAATATCTTCAGCAGGCGTCGCTCATATGGACAACCGCGTAGCAATGATAAATAAACGTAAAACACATACAATTCCACATGGCCTTTTCTCTCTCCCTCGTGGCGATGGATTCCATCAGGAAAGAGGTATCGAGAGCGATTAATATAAGTTGTAAGAACTTGTTTCGCAATTGTCATAGCGTACAATTATTGTTAATAAATTCAAAACTCTGTGCACACAAATATTTGCTTGTCACCCCCCCCCCCTATTTGAACCAGTGATTTAACACTGTTGTAACACCTTCCGTTAGCTTGTAACGTAGCATATGCAGTACAGTGTAGTATAGTTTTAGTTATCTCCCTTGGACCAATAGTTCGCATCTCTGGAGAGTAGACCAGGCGTGGTGTTTATCAAACTTTTCTCCAATCTCAAACTCGGCCTCAGGCGCCAGATTGGTTCCGCTGACAGTAAGCCTCGGAATCAACCAATCAGATCTCTTGAGCTCTAAGACAAGTTTATTTAAACATAAATCAGAAATGTTATTCCACTGCTTTCAACACATGTAATACAATTTTCTTTTATGCTTTCAGGGAAAGAAAACTGCATCTTACACCGCTTTGAAACAATGAAAGATGGCATTTTCTCTGCCACCGGCTGTGTTTCGTATTCGTGCGCGGTGGTTAGATGTACTTTGTATTGTATATATTTTCTGACTATCATGAACAGTTAATTATTAAGTAATTTATTCTAATAAATTTGTTTTGTCTGTAGTTTTTCATTTTGACAGCAAACAGAAACTAGCTTGACAATAATACAGGAACTATTTCTTATTACGGACGGACTTTCACACTAACAGTGCTTGTGCGGTTGAATCACGTAGTGCAAAGCGGCTCCCGACAGGGCAGTTAAAATGAATAAAATTTGAAAACAAATATTATAGTAGCCAAAGTAATTGGAAATCATCAAAGAAACAGAAGATTTGTCATCTATATTTAAGAAATAATAAGTATCAACCGTGGCCTTCGTGATATATTTCTACGCATAAGAACTTCAAACTCGGGTTATTCTGCGATATACCACGGCTGATACTTATTATTTCGATTCTAACACGACTTACTTCTAATAATTTTAGACGAGAATCAAAGGAGTATTGTATTCAAACGCCGTGCTACTCAGCTGCATTTGGCTTTCGAAATGTCCTCCCGCGTAAGGGGTGATGACGTTATTTTTTATGGAAAATATTAATCTAGTGCATAAATGAACAAAGGTTGTAACTGATCAATAATTTTATTTATTTTGTCAAATAAAACTGTACAGAATAGTAACTGAAACGTTATTTAACAGAAAAACAAGACGGACAAGAGAGTATCTGATTCTAAAAATAGCTCATTTCCGCGAATTCCCACGGTAGTATTTACAAACATCACGTGACTTTCATTCATAAAACTTTACACGCATTGTATAAATGGAATAGCCAAAACACGGTGCGCGCGCAGCATAGTTCAAGGTAAGAATAGCGCAGAATAACCCGAGGTAGATTTACTCTACACGTATGTATGTTATTAGCTGGGTCGTGTTAGAATTTACAATAAACGCACATCATAAATCCGCCACAAATACATGCTGCAGTGATTCAACAGTGGGATAACAGATCTCGTTGTGTTTTACGTTTATTTATCGTTGCTACAGTTTATTCATATAAGCGACGCCTCCTATACGTAAATAGGCAGAAGTGTATCCCCGAATGTAGTCCCAATAACTAATATAGTTTCTTTTTCTTTTTGTAAAAATGCATTTTCATGACAGGCAGTGTATATTTTTTGTATTTTTTGAGAAATCATGTGACTTCAGACTAGTTGATGTGTAGAAAAGATGTGGTATAAGAATTCAGGCCATTGCAAACTGAAGGTTGGTATACTGTATTATTTGGCGGAGGAATATTCTTGATGTGTTCAAGGTTGATTTGAATACCTCGTCACAGTGGATGTGGTATCAGAAGAAATGAAAGATTGGAAATATAAATTAACATACTGTATGATTTTACTTTTTACTATGTATTTAATAGGCAATTTATTTGTTGTTTCACAACGTCATTTTAGATTTTTGGAGGATAATGCAATGATACAGACAGAGACACATTCTATAGAGTCTCCTCTGGTTCGTTCACGTGTACGATGTGAAGCACCGACACGAGACCTCGGTTTAAAGTCCCATCTGAAAGACTGTTAATGAGATCACGTTTTCTGAATCCGTAGTACTGTAACCGGACTACTTTTCTTGCTTTTACACAAAGTGAAAACTATACACGAGTCCATCATAATAAAATACTACACAGATCACAAATAGTATTTACTGTAACTAAAGATCCGTACATGTCTTCATACGCGCTTTATTCTTTTATTCCTCGTTCTCGTCTTTTGTGGAAGTCGTGATGACGCAGTGGATGCTCGTTCGCTTCAGTCCAGAGTTCGAGCCCCGCTGGAGCCGTTACGATTGTGCCCTTAGGCAAGGCATTTAAGGCCTCTTCTCTCTCCCTCGTGGCGATGGATTCCATCAGGAATGAGGTCTCGAGAGTGATTAATATAAGTTGTAAGAACTTGCTTCTCGATCGAGCTAAAATTATTGTGTATAAACTAAACTATTCCTCGTTTAAAAGATGAACTTGTTATGACAGCTGATTTTTTTAAATTTAGTCATATTGTATTGCAAGTCAATAATGCATATGTCATACACATAAAGATACAATACATAGCATGAAAATACAAATGGTTTGGGCCACACATTTTAACAACATTAGACAACGGCCCGCACGTTGACTGATTTCTAATATAATACTTGTTGTCTAGCTGTCTATTTTTAGATAGTTCCATAATTGTGACGGCACATACAACATGAAGTGGAGCTATTGGTAGTGAATATTGCCAACGGAGTCGAGCAATCATGTGACCTAGATAGGTCATGTGACTGGTACATGACCACTGACCATTGGCTATCTGGAAAGTACACGTGACCGGAGTTGACGTGCAATATCGCCCGACGTTTTCCGGACACTTATCGTCAGAACTCCGAACAAACAACAACACACTTGAACGATGTATCTGAAAGGACAGGTACCTCTTTCTTAGTCAAAATGTGACAAATAAAGAAGTCTTGTTGCCGCCATTAATACCCTGCCACGAGAACATTTATATATAGAAAACGTTATATTTACGTTTTCTATATTCACTGCAATATATTCAGTAAGAAGAGAACATGACTAATTAACGTTATCATGCTTACCTCTTTTGGTAATGTTTTAAAGATGGATAGATAATAAAAGAATTATTTCACTATACAGTCCTATATTTCATTATATTTAAAACAATGTCGTGACGTCATACCTTTGTACTGCAGTCCATTATTATTAATAGTGGACTGCTGTCAACAGGCCAGAGTATTATATTAAATCTTAGGTGTACCGTTACGAAATAAACATTTTTAATTAGGCGTAATAAATGTTTGTTTCCGGTTTCCCGACCTACCCTAATTTTTGGCCCCGACCCTACAACTTTTTAAGCGATATCGGGCTGGGAAAAAAATCAGCGAAACAATTTGGAGAGTGTTAAATGTTCCAACATTTGTATCTTCAAAGAGCTTGACTTAGACTTGTTAGTGCATGCTCGATGTGCCCCGGGGCACAGCTGGACGAATGCAGCAGAACGTATCATGTCAATTTTAAACTTAGGTTTGCAGAATTGATCATTAGAAAGAAAATCATTGGATGAAGAAGGTGAAAAGGTCGTCAAGAAGTGTGGCAGCATGGCTGAACTCAGAGAATTAGCCAGAAAACAACCAGAAGTTAAAGACACATGGAAACAGTCCATTGAACCTGTACAGTCAACAGTGAAAAACCGTTTTTTGAGACTCAAGTTGAAAGAGGAACCGTTCCAAGTCATTGATCCTGTTAGTGAAGGTGATATTGACATCATGCAGCGCCATTTGCGTGAACTATTTCCTACACTTGATACTGGCAAACCTCATAAGGTGCACACAAGCAAAAATCAGGAATATGTTCAATGGGTGTCTGATCACTGCCGTGAAAGACATTACATATTTCAGATCAGGAAATGTCAAAACCCAGCTTGCTGTAGTCCAAGCAAATCTGATCAAATAGCATGGTTGCCTGACCCTATGCTTGATGATAGTGGTGAACACTATCTGAAGTATGAAACTGTAAAAAAACATGGACACAACAGAGTTGGCTAGACCATCTATCAAAGCAAAGAACCCTCAACATCAGAAAGGAAAGAAACGGCAAACAACACCGAATGTTTGTGAAGGCAATGAATCTGAATATTATTCACACCTGTATACAACACAGAATGCTAGAGCTTACGTTGAGTGTATAGAGTGTCGAAAACCTAGAGTTGTGTACAGTAAACACAGACTGACAGGACGCCAAAAAACGTCTTTGGCGGCTGACCTGAACGAGAGTGACTTTACGTGTGGTACCGTTGATGTGAAGGAGCCCACCTTTGCGTTGGATGTGAAATGTCGGCCACTGGAATGTGCAACCACAGTGGAGATCTGCTATTATGGAGCTTCTTTGGGGCCAGTGGACATTTGTTGCCATTGTGGAAGCTCTGGCGCCGAAGTAGACCAGGAGTTGAAAAAATCGTATAAAACTGTATTGCCAATATGCGATCTGTGCTTGGGCAATGGCAAACAAACCATTGTTCATAGACCATATGGAAAGAATACCACAAAGTGAGGTACCATGTATCACTTGAACTGATGCAGTTTTACACATCTAACAGTGCAGATCGCTTTTGATCTGGATCTGCATGGTTTTCAGTATAGCTATGTAGTATGAAACTGATAAAATCTTTATTTTCCCCCTGCTATGAGATTTGTAAATGTGTCATCCGATCTGGGTCTACACTTTTTGCAATTGTATTGTGGCTGGAAATTTCACAGCAGGGCTCATATAAACACTAACATATAATTCTGAAAATACAACTACGTACATGTACTACTAGCTAATTCCCATTACACAATTATTTAACTCCATTGCTTTAATTAGATGCAATTATGGTGGGCAATTGTTTTTAAAAAGATACTTTGTATATAAAATGATATCAAAACACAATTTCGATGGATATGTAGTCCAGTGGTAACACGCTGGACTGGTAATCCAGGGATCGCAGGTTCGATCCCCCGTCTGACCCTAATAAAATTAACAGTCTTTCAAATGGGACGTTAAACCGAGGTCTCGTAAAAGAACCAGATGAGATTCTGGAATTGGTCTCTGTCTGTATCATGCACTATCCTCCAAAATCTAAAATAACTAATTTCTTCAGGAGGCGTCGCTCATATGGGCAACCGGTAGCGACCATAAATAAACGTAAAACACACACACAATTTCACATGTGTACTAAACAAGAACATTTCCTGTAGATCTATAGTGCTAAATGCAGGTATTTGAAATGCATTTAATATCTGCATCATGATTTCATTTCATTTCTTTAATATCAAGCTGGCTGAAAATTGATTTCTGATTTTTATTCAATTAGATGTTATGAAGTTTGCCCATCAAAATAGCTGACAAGTCAAAGCAATGAATGTAAATAGTGTAGGTTGTGCGAACTATCGGTTATAGATGCAAGTTGTAATCCTTTACTGTGACTTTCTGGTAAGCTAGGCTTATAAAACAATAAAAATAAAAATTAAAAAAATCCCTACCTACCTACCCTATTTTTTCTGACAGTGAAATCGGAAACAAACATTTTATTTTTTTTGGCCTTAGTAAGATCCTGTTATATAAATGTGTGTTTTAAGTAAGATATAAGCCTCAAGTGGATCAAATGTGTTAAATATTGGACTGTCTTCAGCGCTATGCGCCTCACACAGTCGAATATGTTACATATTGGATCGTTTTCGGCTTATATCCTATACAGAAAGCATAGAATAAAACTGACGTCATGGTTATTATTTCCAAACAACATTTACATTGGAGGTAGTTCCTATATTTCATTACATAGAAAACATAGAATAAAACTGACGTCATGGTTATTATTTCCTGACGTCATTTACATTGGATGCATAATTAGAACAAGACAATTGTGAATATGACTTTATTAGATCTATATATACAAACAAACAATCTACTGATCATTATATCGACCATATGAATAATTACACAGCTTTATAAAAGATACATATAAATTATGTAAAAAGCACAAGATAAGAATAGTGTGTCATGCAAATAAACACATCTGGCAAAATTCCAGTAACTCATACGAGTTCAACCTCACCCCACCAACCTACAATAGCGATCATAAAGATCTTCCTCTAAGTACTAGTAATACATCATGGGTTAATAGTTTCCATCGGGGTATGGATTACATTAGGCCTGTTTAAAGCGACACTACATCGCAAAAAGCAAATAATATGCATTTTTCACGTGTAAATGCATTGCTACTACAAATTCTTCCGAATACATTCGAACAATAATATCAAGAATGTGTGGATTGAAATTATGATTTCATATAATGGTCATCCATGCTCTTTAATTGACGCTTGCTTGTCATCGGAGTTAATACTAAACGCGAGATAATATCGTTTAGAGATAATTTAACTTAGAATAGTCTACAAATAAATAGGCACAACTGTGAGATAGAACGGTAAATCTGTATTATAAATCGTATTATTCAGGATACACTAGTTGTATTACGCATGAATGTTTACATTATTTTGTTATGTCAACAACCCGCATTTGTGTATTTGATGCAAATATTTGGGGGGGAAATTATACCATATAATAGGAAATTACATTCTGTAGAATTTGCATTTTCACGGATGTAGTGTCGCTTTAAAGTGTGTGGAAAATCAGCAAAATCACAAGGTTTTTTCCCAGTTTCTTTTTGTGTGTCCTTTTTGTCTCTTCCTTTGATATCAAAACGAAAGATTCCAACAAAATCGTAAATTTCCGAACGTTTTTGTTGCATGTTTTATTTCCTTCTTGTGCTTAAGCTCGCTTTATAGCATTATAAAATATGTCATACTAAACAATACTTGTAATGTAACCTGTCATAGCAGAATATGTGTGTGTATGTAATTGTATTGAAGGAAATGGATTCGAATATGTTGCTATGTAACTTTCCCCCCAATCCTAACTGCTGTTGCAACTATTCCTATGTTATGTACCATTCTTGCCAATCCTAACTGCTGTTGCAACTATTCCTATGTTATGTACCATTCCCCCAATCCTAACTGTGCTGTTGCAACTATTCCTATGTTATGTACCATTCCCCCAATCCTAACTGTGCTATTGCAACTATTCCTATGTTATGTACCATTCCCCCAATCCTAACTGTGCTGTTGCAACTATTCCTATGTTATGTACCATTCTTGCCAATCCTAACTGCTGTTGCAACTATTCCTATGTTATGTACCATTCTTGCCAATCCTAACTACTGTTGCAACTATTCCTATGTTATGTACCATTCTTGCCAATCCTAACTGCTGTTGCAACTATTCCTATGTTATGTACCATTCTTGCCAATCCTAACTGCTGTTGCAACTATTCCTATGTTATGTACCATTCTTGAATACAATATTGTTTAAGCTAAGCAGATTATGCGCAAGCGCATAAGCGTTTAAACTAAAGTGTGTGGAGGCCAATGAAGTTCATACGCCGATGGAAATTATTAACTTGCGAATCCTTGCTTATATTTACATTAATTATTCATTACAATGACACAAAGGATGAAAGGAAAGATTATTGCATCTTAGATTTAAAAAAAATGTATATAGGCCACATTTGCTTACTTATCGAATGGTACTATTTCAGTAACTGTTGAAAATGTTGCGGGACAATTTGGTATTTGGTATGGTATAGCTCAGGACATTATGTCTAATAAGCTTGGAATGCGCCATGTTTAGGTAAGATGGGTACTGCGCTTGCTGCTTCCGGATCAAATGGGGTGGTGTGGGGTAAGGGTCAAGAGTTGCCACGAATACTGCCAAGATGTACAACGCCGAGGGTGGTGTATTTCTTAATCAATTGGTTACTTGCGATGAGACATGGATTCACTTCTTTGAGCCGGAAAGTAAACAACAGAGCTCGATTTGGAAGCATCCTTCTTCGCCTTCACCGACAAAGGCGTTGATTTCCGAGTCTGTCGGTAAAGTAATGGCCATTATATTTTGCTATAAGGTATAATTTTAAATCACTTTGTTCCTCCGAAATCTACAGTTACCGGAAACTATTATGCAACAGTAATTAAATATGAGCTATTGTCGGCTATTTAAAGACAGCGCCCACAGCCTTGGAGGGCTTGGATTCCGCTGCACCATGACAACGCGCCAAGCCATATCAGCAGCGTTGTGTCGGACACAATCAAGGAATTGGGAATAGAACTGCTACCATACAGCCCAGAGTTGGCAATGTGCGACTCCTGACTATCTCCATATCTCAAAAACAGGCTGCGTGATAAGAAATACGAGTCCCGAGAGGTGCCGAGGCGCGCCGGAAACAGAAATTTGCGAGAGATGTCACGTGATGGCATGCAGCGCATGTTCCGGTCAGCGGTGGAATAAATGTCAACTATGCAAGGGACGTTACTGTGAATGGAGTAGTGGTTAACGGTATGTTATATTTCGTAACGAACTTATTGATGGACCCTCGTACATGTGTATACTGTATATGGCAATAACATTTGTAAAGATTAGGTTAGATTGTGTTTTAGGCAAGGCATTTAAATTCCACATCGCCTCTTCTCTCTCCTTCATGGCGATGGATTCCATCAGGAATGAGGTCTCGATAGTGATTAATATAAGTTGAAAGAACTTGTTTCGCAATCTAGCTAAAATAATTTGCATAAACTAATGAGAGATTCCAATTGTATGCGGATTTATTTTAAAGATGTTGCTCTTTTTGGTATTTTCTTAAAACTTATATATTAATCACTCTCGTTGACGCGGATGAAAGCGTAAATGTGGTCATTCGTATGGAAGGAAACCGCAGTACCCGGAAAAAACCCACCTGTCCGATCTGGCGACCACCGTATCATCTCACATACTTCCCAGTCCGAGGATCGAACCCGGGTTGCATTGGTGAGAAGCGAGCGCGCTAACCACTGCGCTAATCGGACAGCCAGCACTGTCAAAAGGTGTCAGTTACCATGGAAACAAAGCAAAACGACCTCGTTCCCATATTTACTATGTCGTCTTCAATAATAATTATTATAATTGTCAAATCTTACATTTAATTATTTATGAATATATTAAAATATATATATATACAAATATGGTCTAGCAAATTTTCAGTGACGTGACTATAACTCACGTAGAAATTATTTTTAGTCTCATTACGGCCTCTTTCTAATATTTACAATCTTGTCCTATAATATAAATGTCATATTTCATATTTAGTCATTACCGACAAATCTATTTCAGCTCGATTGCGACAAGTTCTTATAACTTATATTAATCACTCTCGAGCCCTCATTCCTGAAGGAATCCATCGTCACGAGGGGGAGAGAAGAGGCAACGTGGAATTTAAATTCCTTGCGTAAGGGTACACTCGTAACGGGTCCAGCGGGGCTCGAACCCCCAGCCTTTCGCACCTGAAGCGAACGCACTACCACT
Organism: Archivesica marissinica; assembly: GCA_014843695.1. NCBI lineage: Eukaryota > Metazoa > Mollusca > Bivalvia > Venerida > Vesicomyidae > Archivesica > Archivesica marissinica. Next base: position 37,787,131 of record CM026397.1, on the reverse strand, counting down.
GCGTTATCACGACTTCCACAATAATGTGAAGTATGTACAAATATGGGCTAGCAAGATTTCGGCGACACGGGCATAGTTTTAGTCTTATCCAATATCAGCATCTTCTTTTCCTCGTGGTGATGGGTTCCATCAGGAATGAGGTCTCGAGATTGATTAGTATAAGTTATAAGAACATGTTTCGCAATCGAGCTAAAGTAAATTTGTATAAACTAATAATCACTCGTAAATAGTGTTATACAAACATTTCAGTACATTACTGGAAATGATATCACTCCTATATAATGGATGGTAGGAAGACCACAAAATGTCTGTTGTCATGGTAACCCAATTAACAATTACATATTAAAACCACAATAACGCAACACAATACGTGTTTGCTGTCAGCATCGTCATGCACACATCAACAATGCAAATACAGTCAAACCTGTGTTAGTGGTCACCTCCATTAAGCAGCCAGTCTGTATTAAGCAACCAGTTTCCGGATTCCCAATATGTTGTTTTATTATATATTTGACCTCCATTAAGCAGCCAACCTGTATTAATCAGCCAGTTTCCAAATTCCCAATATATTGTCTTATTATATATTTGACCTCTATTAAGCAGCCAACCTGTGCTAAGCAGCCATTTTCTGTGATTGCCTTAGCTGACAGGTTTTACTGTATATGTTTAGTGACAACGAAATCAAACAATACCAAAATATTGACATGTTGATATTGCTTTGGGGTTTACATCTTACGTCATATGGCGACTCTCCAGCTATTGGTGGATGAAGTGATGAAGACCCTGTGTGTCCTTCCAGGCACGGCAACCGGGTAGAACCACCGAGCGTTGGATAGCTTGGTCACATGAAATCGACACCCCATTGGGATTCGAACATACAATGGAGAGGACATGCTAATTGAATCCAACTATCTTAGAATCACCCGGCATCCACATCATTAATACTAGTATAGGGACCATGTTACCAGTAATACCACCGACACATTTCTCAATAATACGTGCTATAAGAAATCAGTATTCAAGCTCTGAAGACACACTGCTTACACAGTGATTCATTCGGTTTAATCCTTTTATTCCCACTTGCTGTTGTCCAGTAGACATATATGTCATATGCATACAACTTAAAGTTATGGCGAATGCACAAGTTCAAATTGAGTTTGTCCGCAACAAACGCGGTGGACAAAGTATTGTTGTTGGTGGTTACAGGTTCATAGTATGTATATATATAGTTGCTGTCTGTCTGCGTGTCTGTCCGTCCGTTTGATTGTATTTGATCTTAAACACTCTTATACACATTCTGTCTGTCTGCATGTCTATCCGTCCCACACCCGTTTTTACCTAATTTTATATAAGTGGGAACAATAGGACTACACCATTCATTCCATGTCATAAACTATGCCACATCTCATTTGTTATATCATATACTACACATGCAGTGCCGTAGCCAGAGGCAAATTTCAACCGAGGCAACCTAAGGGGTCCGGGGGCATGTTTCCCTTTAAAATTGTTGGGGTATTGAAACAATTTCCTGCGTTTTCTGATTTAATGAGTTTAGACGTATAATTATGTACTGACCTTTCAACTCTCTAGCAGTCAACATTTTATACAGCAAAGGGATATTTTTGCATTTTTTAAAAAGATTATGTTTTCAATTTATTTATTTTTTGCTTTGGACATTTTTATCGAGGAAGCTGCCTCGGTGTGCCTCAGTGTGGCTACGGGCCTGACATTAACACTAACCAAAGCATATAAAAAGAAAGATATGCAAGCATGTAGTGTGTACTGTTGCATTATGGTAAGCTTAAGTAGATGCAGGCAAATCTGTATTAAGCAGCCAGCCAATGGAACCGCAGAAAGTGGCTGCTTAATAGGGCAAATGTATAATAAAACAACATTTTGGGAATCTGGAAACTGGCTACGTAATACAGGTTGGCTGCTTAATATAGGTGACCACTATACCACAGGTTTCACTGTATTCGTTATGTTCCTTTTCCGTGGCAATTACCGTGAACACGGTTAAATGCCATGCACCGAACAGGATATCTTGTATTTACGTTATACAGTGCATTGCTAACATTTAGTAAATTATAGCTTACATGACATTTCCAAAGATACCATACAACCTTCATTCCCAAGGAACTAGAATGTAATCTTAGGTCATTTATTCATTGTAGATACAGCTCTGCTATTAGTCTCCGTGGGCTAGTGTTTAAGGCGTCCGTCAATACGGAGCGGGAGGTGCGAACCTAGTCATGGGTTATTTTTGATATGATTGGTAGGTGAGTCGCCATCTAGTTAAATACTGGTTGCCTAGCAGCCAGGTTCCTGGCCTTCAAGGATAGAATTCGGGAAATACTGATGTCCATAAGAAGTGTCCCATAAGTCAGAAATGGCGCGGATGAAAGCGTAAACGTGATCATTCGTGTGGTAGGAAACAGGAGTATCCGGAGAAAACCCACCTGTCCGATCTGGCGACCACCGTACCATCTCACATACATCCGGGTCCGAGAATCGAACCCGGGTTGCATTGGTGAGAAGCGAGCGCGCTAACCACTGCGCTAATCGGACAGACGCATGGAATCGGCAGTTGTCCGCTGCAGATAGCGACAGCAGTAACACGGCATTTCACATAATAAAATTCAAAGTTACATTAAAAATGAACACACACGCGGATTATAAACCATGGCGCGGATGAAAGCGTAAATGTGATCATTCGTGTGGTAGGAAACAGGAGTATCCGGAGAAAACCCACCTGTCCGATCTGGCGACCACCGTACCATCTCACATACATCCGGGTCCGAGAATCGAACCCGGGTTGCATTGGTGAGAAGCGAGCGTGCTAACCACTGCGCTAATCGGACAGACGCATGGAATCGGCAGTTGTCCGCTGCAGATAGCGACAGCAGTAACACGGCATTTCACATAATAAAATTCAAAGTTACATTAAAATTGAACACACACGCGACGCGGATTATAAACCACAGCAAAAAATTATCTTCTTTCATAAATTCGCGAATTTAATCTACCGTGAAAATAATTCACTTTGTAGTAATATGCATAATATATGTGTGGATATATGAGTGGCATATATGAGTGGCATATATGCACATATCATTATTTCTATGAACAATGATTTAAAGCAGCATTACATCGTAATAAAGGATGTTTTGGGTAAAATATAAATACTAATGTGTGTGTGTTTACAAAAATCGAAATAGTCGCGCAGAAACGATAACATTCCAATAAATTTAAACCGTCGTATACGCGAATTTGTTTATCAACACACGAAATTTAAACACGCACAGCGCGCATGCGTGAAACAACAGAGGGTGTAGAAAACAACGTATATATTTTGAACATGAAAGACTGACTCTATCTTCCTCTAATGTCGAACCCCTCGCGGGGATGTAGACATGTCCCTAAAAGACTTAGCTAACAGAGGTATTAATCAACATACCAAGTAATTTAATTAAAAAAGACAACGTGGGACAAATGGGGACGATGTATTCCGGTTGTAAACAAGTGCGTGACTGATCGACTCGGGAAGTCCTACTTTCGGTTTATAGTTTGTTTTATCGCAAAAAAAACACTGTTTACCAAATGAACATAAGCATACAAAGTATAATGTTAGAATGTGTAGCAGCATTTCTACCCATACGTAAAAATTGAATTTTTCAAATATATTTTATTTCATACGATGTAATGCTGCTTTAATGAAATACACATACATTAATATACACGACACGCCCATTATATAATAATGATGAACAAAAGTGATAACAAATTTAGACAACGACTAAGTCACATGGTCCAATGAAAAGGCCACATATCTCGCTTCTAAATCGTATAGACGCGACCTACTTATGTACGTTGTCTAAGTCAGATAGATCGACTCATTGGCCCATTAAGACGGGCGAATTCGTAATCTATCCTATACTTAACACATTCCAACAGTAACTGACATGGGCTGGTGTATGGTATTTTTAGACCAATACATTTAATAAGAAAATTACATTTGGACCGGTTCATTTTTCAAAATGGGTAATTTTGTCTAAAAACAGTAATACTACTGGCAAAAGGTGCAGATCCTGATGAGGCGGCTCATCTGGATCTATACTTTTTGTAAGCCTATTTAGAGGTATGTGGTGTTGACAGGGTTAATGAAACCCTCAATATTATGACATATTACTACGCATATATTCATTTCTCCCACATCCAAAACAATGTCTCATCGTCGTATACACTTGAGGCCATTAACCCATTTCATTCTGGATACATTTAAAGGCTTTTGCAAACAACATGCGACGCTGCGTGCTGATCAGTATCTATGTTATTTGCTACATAGCCAAGTGTATTAGCAAGATCATCTGAATAGCAAAAAAGCATAGAGCCTGATCAGCCACAGCGCGACGCTGCGTGATGATCAGGGTCTATGTTATTTGCTACATAGCCAAGTGTATTAGCAAGATCATCTGAATAGCAAAAAAGCATAGAGCCTGATCAGCCACAGCGCGACGCTGCGTGATGATCAGGGTATATGTTATTTGCTACATAGCTATGTATCTTAGCAAGATCATCTGAATAGCAAACAGCATGGAGCCTGATCAGCCACAGCGCGACGCTGCGTGATGATCAGGATCTATGTTATTTGCTACATAGCTATGTATCTTAGCAAGATCATCTGAATAGCAAACAGCATAGAGCCTGATCAGCCACAGCGCGACACTGCATGCTGATCAATATCTATGTTATTTGCTACATAGCTAAGTGTCTTAGCAAGATCATCTGAATAGCAAACAGCATAGAGCCTGATCAGACGGCACTTTCCGTGGCTGCTGATCTGGCTCTATGTTCTTTGCAAATACTATGTGAGCGGTATCCAGAATCAAATGGGTTAATTATGCAAATTATTTGTGGCGGTCTCTTTAGTTTATCTGTCCCGCCGAAATCATTACAATACCATGTACATGTCGGGTAAAAATTCTACAATCGCGAAAAGCGTGCACCCGTGCCTTATATGCAACAAAATGACATTCATCTGCAGAATTTAGAGAAAACCCACGTGCACGAGAAGTGTCGTGTTTACGCGCAATTGAACAAATTGAAGTGGGTCGACACTTCTGAGAGCCTCGTAAAGAAACAGTAAATTTATAATGTTGACGTATTCAATGTGTCTGCTCGAAAATCTATCAAATCAATGGTTCAACGCATGTGCATACATGCACGAATGTCTCGTGCACGCCCATACCATGGTTTTCCCTAAATCGGCAGTTTAATGTCGTGTGGTGCATTTCTTAATAATACAAAAAGGCGTGTTATCGATTAGCACATACAGTTCGATCCCCCGTCTGACCCTAATAAAATTAACAGCCTTTCAGATGGGACTTTAAACCGAGGTCTCGTGTCGCTGCTTTACACCGTGCACGTAAAAGAACCAGATGAGATTCTGGAATGGGTCTCTGTCTGTATCATTGCACTATCCTCCACAAATCTAAAACGACTAATTTCTTCAGGAGGCGTCGCTCATATGCTGGGCAACCGGTAGCGACGATAAATAAACGTAAAACACACAATCATGGCAGTGAGTGCGACAAAACCCAACACAATAGCAGGTATATATCCAACAGATTAGTACAACTTATCGTAAAAAACACATCAACAACAGTCATGGCGTCACTCTACTTATCAGATGTCGTCACCTGGCTATCGGCAGTTCCCCGCGTAGGCACTGTCGATTAATATTGTTGTTTCCTTCCCATGCAGCAGTAGATTGCCGAAGTAAGAAGGGCCATCACTGTGGCCCCTATTCCGATCCAGAACGACCAGCCGAAGTTACCGTGTATCCCCCGATCTATGTCTATGTCCCAATCATCGTGGGCTTTCACGCCGAAAATGACGACCCCCACTGCCATTGAAATAACTGAAATTACACAATATTATCATAGTGTATAGACATGTTTTAACTAGTAACGGACAATATGTATATATCTATTATTATAGCATGACTTGATATTTTATTCCTATAAACAAAGTACAGTCTACATCCGTTATGTCAAAGTCGAATTCTCCGGTTATCTCGAAGTCGGATCAAAGTCCCGTTTCAGACACTATCATTTTACTGACTCCGTTTATATAGAATTTCCTTACGTCAAACATCGGTTATGTCGAAGTATTTTGTTCATTCGACATAACGGATGCAGACTGTACAAATATACCGCTGTTCAATCTGCAATAAAACCACGGATACGGCTGTTGAATTTTGCCCCCACTGTAAAAATCTTTTTTATGGACGTAACAATTTTACATTGGAATTGAATACAGCGATTTGGCAGAATTTGTAATGTTAAATAACCAGCTAGATATGAAATACAGTGTTGATAGCTGGATGGTGAATTTCAGTGCCACTGGAATACAGAAGATATGTTTGCAGGGAGGTAGTTTGTCCGGCCATCATCAGCCAAGATAATTCGGTTAACTATAAATTATAGAGATTATTTGGGTATATTAGTGTACTATATGATTTGATTTGATCTCGTGATTACCAAACACATATCAAATCTTCTCTTACACTACTAAACACAAATTTTCTTTTTCTTTTGTGATTTCCAATGATTCTGGCTAATATAATAGTTGTTAACATATTTGATTCATTTTAACTGCCCCTGTCGGAAGATTCACTACAATGCACCACCACACAACCACTTATGATAGTGTGAACGTCCGTAATAAGAAATAGGTCCTGTATAATTTTCAAGCTAGTTTCTGTTTCCTGTCAAAATTAAAAACTACAGTTAAAATAAATTCATTAGAAAATATTACAACTGTTCATGATTGTCAGAAAATCGCTAAAATAAAATCGCTAAGTACATCCAGCCGAGGAGGAATACAAACCTCAAGCAGTGACAGAGAAAATGTCATCTTCCACTGTTTGAAAACAGTGACATATAGCATTTTCTATCACTTAGAAAGCTCAGTCATTCAGTGGAAAGCATAAATGAAATTCCCATCATACCCAGAAACAAATCAACAGTTGGGACAGGTGGGTTTTCTCTGGGTACTCCGGTTTCCTCCCACACGAATGACCACATTTACGCTTTCACCCGAGCCACCGAGAGTGATTAATATAAGTTGTTAGAACTTATTTCGCAAATAAATAAAGCTTAAACAAATAAATAACCTCTATTCGTCTAAACGGTGCAAAGTTAAAATTGTCAATATTGATATTTGTCCACAGGTTGTGACGTGATAATGACGTAATATTACTTTGCATGCTGGGCAAAAAATATGCTATAAATAGTTCAAATGATTATAGCGACGAGGGTTCGAACCTCAAACCATCAGTGATGATAGGCTACAGTGGTATACAAATCAGCGACCTTAACCATTCGACCACAGAGGCGGACTTGTCTGGAAACAGAATATGTATGTATTGATAATAACAGGTATTTAATAAAACCTACGTATACCGTACAGCTATTGGTGGAGAGAGACCCTGAATGACCCCCACCCCCATGGTATTGTCCTTTGCCAAAGTACTGGAATCCACATGGACTCTTCTCTCTCCCGCCTGGCGATGGATTCCATCAGGAAAGCGGTTGATAATAACAGGTATTTAATATAACCTGCATATACCTAACAGCTAGTATTGGTGAAGAGAGACCCTGAATGCCCCCCCCCCACCCATGGTATTGTCCTTTGCTAGAATCCACATGGTCTCTTCTCTCTCCCACCTCGCAATCGAGCTGAACTAAATTAGCATAAACAACAGTTTCTCAAAAGTGGCTTAAATAGCGTCGATAAAGCGATACTCAATGACAATTGGTCCGGAGTTCGAGCCCCGCTGGAGCCGTTACGATTGTGCCCTTAGGCGAGAATGATTAATATTAAGTTATAAGAACTTGTTTCGCAATCGAGCTATAAACTAAATCATTACAACAATGGATGACTTAGTTACTCAAAACGTTATTTACGAGATAGCGCCGTCTTTCTCCACAAAGACAGTTCAGTATTTATATATTGCAAACTACGAGAACATATGACTGTTCGTATAATATAACAGAAATGTTTGCGCAATAAGTAAAAAAAAAAGATCCCAGTCAACACTGATGTATTTCTATCCGCGTAATTTCCTAACATATGCCATAAATGAAATGTCACGTCTATGATGATAAGTTGATAACGTACAACTATCTGTTGTTTATGGCTTTAAATCAGTCTCGTATTTGATATTTTCCGTTTTTATAAGCCTGTCTTGACGTGTCGTGCGTGATGGCTCTAGAGCGCACGTGATGGCGTCGTGCAATGTGTTCAGACTGAATGAAATTAAAGGCAATATGGCTGTTATATTTATGAATCTCAGAATCCCTCACCTTGCTTGAACATACCTATACGACCATACAGAGTGAATTAATGAGAGACATCTCTAATTTTCTATTACCTCCCTTGGCAGATAAAGTCTGATTTATTCCAAAATGTGAATAGAACCAGATGTTGCGGTATGATAATTGTGATTTTATCAAAATCGTGTTAATTAACTGATAGCAGTGTTTTACAAATAAGTACCCATTGCATACGCTGTACGAGATCTGTCGAGATATAGTAATTTAATAATCATATAAAGCGATAGTGGAATCAAATTGCTAGCATGTTGTGCAAAGGAAACAACGATAAAAATAGAGTAAAACACTTAATAGGACCTATCTTCTTTTAGGGAATATTCAGGGGCAGTAACTGACCGATGTCTCTCATTAGGGTGGAATCTGGTTACCGTTGAAACTGTCCGATTAGCGCAGTGGTTAGCGCGCTCGCTTCTCACCAATGCGACCCGGGTTCGATCCTCGGAACGGGAAGTATGTGAGATGGTACGGTGATCGCCAGTCGGACAGGTGGGTTTTCTCTGGGTACTCCGGTTTCCTCCCACACGAATGACCACATTTACGTTTTCATCCGCGCCAATGAGAGTGATTAATATAAGTTGTTATAACTTGCTTCGCAATAGTTGCAAAATAAATAAAGTTTTAAGAAAATACCAAAAAGAGCAACATCTTTAAAATAAATTCGCATACAATTGGAATCTCTCATTAGTTTATGCAAATTATTTTAGCTCGATTGCGAAACAAGTTCTTTCAACTTATATTAATCATTCTCGAGACCTCATTCCTGATGGAATACATCGCCATGAAGGAGATAGAAGAGGCAATGTGGAATTTAAATGCCTTGTCTAAGGGCACAATCATAACGGCTCCAGCGGGGCTCGAACGCGCATCCACTGCGCTATCACGACTTCCACGCACATCCACTGCGCTATCACGACTTCCACGCGCATCCACTGCACTATCACGACTTCCACGCACATCCACTGCGCTATCACGACTTCCACGCGCATCCACTGCACTATCACGACTTCCACGCACATCCACTGCGCTATCACGACTTCCACGCGCATCCTCTGCACTATCACGACTTCCACGCGCATCCACTGCGCTATCACGACTTCCACGCGCATCAACTGCGCTATCACGACTTCCACCGCACCACTGCGCTATCACGACTTCCACGCGCATCCACTGCGCTATCACGACTTCCACGTGCATCCTCTGCACTATCACGACTTCACGCGCATTCACTACACTATCACGACTTCCACGCACATCCACTGCGCTATCACGACTTCCACGCGCATCCACTGCGCTATCACGACTTCCACGCGCTTCCTCTGCACTATCACGACTTCCACGCGCATCCACTGCGCTATCACGACTTCACGCACATCCACTGCGCTATCCGATTCCACGCGCATCCACTGCACTTCACGACTTCACGCACACACTGCGCTATCACGACTTCCACGCGCATCCACTGCCTATCACGACTTCCACGCACATCCACTGCGCTATCACGACTTCCACGCACATCCACTGCGCTATCACGACTTCCACGCGCATCCACTGCACTATCACGACTTCCACGCACATCCACTGCGCTATCACGACTTCCACGCGCATCCACTGCGCTATCACGACTTCCACGCGCATCCACTGCGCTATCACGACTTCCACGTGCATCATCTGCACTATCACGACTTCCACGCGCATCCACTACACTATCACGACTTCCACGCGCATCCACTGCGCTATCACGACTTCCACGCGCATCTACTGCGCTATCACGACTTCCACGCGCTTCCTCTGCACTATCACGACTTCCACGCTCATCCACTGCGCTATCACGACTTCCACGCGAATCTCTCATTATTAAAATAAAATTGTACACAATTTAGATCTTAGAAATGCTTCCTTAAATCATGATACTAAGTCGTGATGGCGCATTCGTAGTGCCTTCAGGTGCGAAATGCCCGGGTTTGGAGCCCCACTGGATCCGTTACGTTTGTGACCTTTGGTCCGATGATCGAACCCGGGTTACATTGGTGAGAAGCGAATTTGTTGTGTATTTAAGAAGATAAATCATTCAGTATGGGGCTTCTATGCTGGCTGCACGTGGCTTGACACCTCTGGTATATAGATAGATATATAGATATATATATATATATACATATATACAGTATATTTATATAATATACACATTCCTCTACAATATGAAAAATGAAGTACGTGCAGTAAACAAGCTATTCACTACTAAATGTCATTCTAGCAATATATATACTCGCACGAAAAAGAAAGCGTGCGCACAGACGGATCTGTAGTCCAGTGGTAACACGCTGGACTGGTAATCCATGGATCGCAGGTTCGACCCCCCGTCTGACCCACGTAAAATAACCAGAGGAGACTCTGGAATGGGTCTCTGTCTGTATCACTGCACTATCCTCTATAATCTAAAATGACTAATATCTTCAGGAGGTGTCGCTCATATGGGCAATCGGTAGCGTCGATAAATAAACGTAAAACACACACAAAGTGTGCACTTGGTTAGAGAAAACATTTAATACTTATATATAGAAGCAATAAATAGGCAAATTTAGTATCAAAATGTGCAAAAATGTATTGGCTACACGATGTTTTACTTTTAATTGAAATTTGATAATTATCAGAACATTGTTTTACGTGTGAATATAAGTATATAATTTTCCCTCTAGCCAAGTGCACACTTTCTTTTTCGCGTGAGTATATATGTACGTCTGACAATAAAACAATTATAATGTCACTTTACACATAAATGACACCGTAAACAACATGTTAGTTCACGAGGTATTGTTTACAAACGTCAAAAGGCCGACCGGTGCTTACGCAAACGTCATATATGTGCGAACTGTCTGCGCATAAACACAAAGCCTGATGGCCTTAGTCATCGATCTATAAATATAGGATAGTGGTGATCTCATAACATATGGTATGAAACCACCACGAGTGTAAGCTCCTTTTTATCACATTGCCATATTGGGTTTTAATCATATTTTTGCACAAAATAACACTCCTATTATTGTCACGACGTCACTAAATTACCATGACACCACTAAGCAAAGCAGCGTTAAATGTATGTGTTAAACGGCGTTATTATTACCACACTACTTCTTTTAAATCGTAGCTTGTCTTACAAAAACGTTATGTACCAATTCAAATAGAAATCTGCATAATTTAAACTTAAAAGGTTAATTTACAAATTATAAGGATTACTCTCAGCCAATCAGAATCCGTACACGTGTGTGCATATAGGAACTTATTATATGACTGGGCTGTCGATTAGCGCAGTGGTTAGCGCGCTCGCTTCTCACCAATGCAACCCGGATTCCATCCTCCGACCGGGAAGTATGTGAAATGGTAGGGTGGTCGCCAGATCGGACAGGTGGGTTTTCTCCGGGTACTCAGGTTTCCTCCCATACAAATGACCACATAATATGTATACGCTTTGATATGCACCAACGAGAGTGATTAATATAAGTTGTTAGGACTTCGCAATCATTGTAAAATAAATAAAGTTTAATTTTAAATAGGAAATCATGATATGACCATAGTATACTGGATACGAGCAAAGTTATGTGATAAATCACGTTTAGATACAGGTGGTAAAGTGAAGTTAGGACATATAGTGAATAGGTCTGTGAGGAAACTGTTTGTAGCCTACTTTGTAAGAACTAAGTCTAGGCGTGTCGTCTGGTCGGTCAGCGAAATGTGAACTCCCTTTGGCTTCAATAGTACACTTTCTTTCTTTTGTTTACGTTTATTTATCGTCGCTACCGGTTACCCATATGAGCGACGACTCCTGAAGAGATTAGTCATTTTAGAGTTTTGGAGGATAGTACAATGTTACAGACAGAGACCCATTCCAGAGCCTCCTCTGGTTCGTTTATCTGCACGGTGTAAAGCACCGACACAAGACCTCGGTTTAAAGTCCCATCTGAAAGACTGTTAATTTTATTAGGGTCAGACGGGGGATCGAACCTGCGACCCGACTCCGTGGAAGCTGGACTTGTAATCCAGTGAATCTTTGATTCCCGGCGCGTAACACATGCATGAATAATAACTTACATGCAATCATAAGTAGTCCGCATATTGGTTGGTGCGGGTTACAGCTATGGCAGGTGCAGCACAGGGATAGGGTGGCGATGAGAAGAGCGATCAGGCCAAGTCCAAGACCGATTGTCATCAATCCCTGAGTCGCCTTGAACCAATCTGAAAATAATCAGGCAACACAATGCATAATCATTTGAAAACGTAGTCAAAATTATAACAATCATCTGAACTGACTGTCATCTGAACAATGTCATCTGGATAGTGATCTGAATATGTAGTAATCAGAATATTTAGTAATCTGAATATGTAGTGATCCGAATATGCAGTGATCTGAATATGTAGTGATCTGAATATGTAGTGATAGTGATCTGAATATGTAGTGATCTCAATATGTTGTGATCTGAATATGTTGTGATCTGAATAGGTAGTGATCTGAATATGCAGTGATCTGAATATGTAGTGATAGTGATCTGAATATGTAGTGATCTGAATATGCAGTGATCTGAATATGCAGTGATCTGAATATGTAGTGATAGTGATCTGAATATGTAGTGATCTGAATATGTAGTGATCTGAATATGTTGTGATCTGAATATGTTGTGATCTGAATATGTAGTGATAGTGATCTGAATGTGTAGTGATCTGAATATGCAGTGATCTGAATATGTAGTGATAGTGATCTGAATATGTAGTGATCTGAATATGTAGTGATCTGAATATGTTGTGATCTGAATATGTTGTGATCTGAATATGTAGTGATAGTGATCTGAATATGTAGTGATCTGAATATGCAGTGATCTGAATATGTAGTAATCTGAATATGTAGTGGATGATCTGAATATTTAGTAATCTGAATATGTAGTGATCTGAATATTTAGTGATCTGAATATATAATGTTCTGAATAGTTAATGATTTGAATATGTATCTGATTAATTCAGTCATATTACTAGCGTAGTAAGCCTGGTTGTCTGTATCCATAGTAATCTGAAAAGATAATCCAAATATTTGTAAACTAATTGTGTAAGCCGAATATGTCATTTGAATAGTTAATCTGAACATATAATAATTTGAGTAGTTAATCTGAACATGTAATAATCTGAACATGCAACAATCTGAACATATATTAATCTGACAGGCAATAATCTGAATATACAATAATCTGACTATCCAATAATCTGAGCATGTAGTAATCTGAATATGGCTGTTATCTGAATGTGCAAGAATCTGCATATGCAATAATAAGAATATTTAATCCGGGTGATATCATCCGAAAGTCATGGCCATCCGAAAGTCATTCAAAAATGGACCAAACGTAAACTAATGGAAGGTGTCATACCATAGTCATTATGGTGGACTCTGGAAGGAGTGCTTTAAGATGAGGTCAAGCTATGGCATACAACAGGACATGCAAATGCGACTCTGGCTGATAACGGACAACTGTCAAGAGTACGATTGTTGCAAATCACATGAGAAGGCTATCCGATTAATGGTGTAATTCATATATGATGGTCATTATCAAGAAGACGTTCGCTAGAGTATTTCCAAATAATCGTAACGGCTTATTGTTCTATTAATAGCTTGGCATTGAAGGGTCGTTTGTCTGTTTTGGGAAGTGAAGGTTGGTTGAGAGCGGCCCTTTTCAGGCAGTTTCTGTTGGGGATATGTTTTCTATTTCTAGGTTGGATGAGATTAACTTGGAACAGATTGCTGAATGGCGTAGATGTTGCTTACTAAAGAAATAATAAATATCAACCGTGGTATATCGCAGAATAACCCGAGTTTGTAGTTCTTATGCGTAGAAATATATCACGAAGGCCAAAGAGGGTTATTCTGCGATATACCACGGTTGATACTTATTATTTCGATTCTAACACGACTTACTTCTAATAATTTTAGGCGAGAATCAAAGGAGTATTTTCTTCAAACAAAGTGCTACTCCGTTGCATTTGGCTTTCGAAATTTCCTCCCGCGTAAGGGTGATGACGTTATTTATGGAAAATATCAATCTAGTGCATAAATGAACACAAGTTGTAACTGATCAATAATATTATTTATTTTGTCAAATAAAACTGTACAGAATAGTAACTGAAACGTTTCTTAACAGAAAAACAAGACGGACAAGATATTATCAGATTCTAAAAATAGCTCACTTCCGCGAATTCCCACGGTAGTATTTACAAACATCACGTGACTTTCATTCATAAAACTTTACACGCATTGTATAAATGGAATAGCCAAAACACGGTGCGCGCAGCATAGTTCAAGGTAGGTATATCGCAGAATAACCCGAGGTATGTATGTTATTAGCTGGGTCGTGTTAGAATACAGTGTATATAATGGATAGTTATGGTTTACGGTTATAATGTCGCGTAGCACTGTGCATATATCGTATATGGATACATACCTCATTATTTACATGCGATAGCTTCATTCAGCTGTTTCGGGCAGGTAGTGAATAATAGGGACAGATACATTGATGATATGTTATAGATATGTATGGGTTGTGTTTATCTATATATGTTGTTATGTAATAAAAATAGATTTAAACACAGCGAAATACTAACTGTCGACGGCCATTTAATAGTAGCATTATTAAGTTACTCTTAAAACACTATCGTGACATCATACCTTTGTACTTGCAGTCCATTATTATTAATATTGGACTGCTGTCAAAAGGCCAGAGTTTTATATTAAATCCTACGCGTTCATGTACGAAATTAACAATTATAATTAGCAGAATCTTGTTATATAAGTGAGTGTCCAGTATGTAAAATAGTGGCACTGCCTTCGGCGATACGCGCCTCAATACAGTACAATATTTTACATATTGGATCGTTTACGGCTGATAGCATATTCGTAGTGCTGATTCAAGCAAGGTATGGTTGATGAATCACCCCCAATCGAGTACAATACGAAGTAAAGAGTAAATCTTATAATCCTATCTTATCCAGGGGGGGAGCCACAACAATTTGCCTCACATATTCCTCGACCACATATATATAATATACTCACACTAAAAGTGTACACTTGTTTACAGGGAAATGTTACGCTTATATATAGAAGCAATAAATAGGCAAATTTAGTATTCAAATGTGCAAACATGTATTGGCTACACGATGTTTTATGTTTAATTGAAATTGATGATTATCAGAACACTGTTTTACGTGTGAATATAAGTATATAATTTCCCCTCTAACCAAGTGCACACGTTCTTTGTTCGTGTGAGTATATATAAAGCATATGGCTTTAAAATTATACCAGAAAACAGACGGATCTGTAGTCCAGAGGTAACACGCTGGATTGGTAATCCGCAGGTTCGATCCCCCGTCTGACCCTAATAAAATTAACAGTCTTTCAGATGGGATGTTAAACCGAGATCCCGTGTCGGTGCTTTACACCGTGCACGTAAAAAGAACCAGATGAGACTCTGGAATGGTTCTCTGTCTGTATCATTGCACTATCCTCCAAAAATCTAAAATGAATAATCTCTTCAAGAGGCGTCGCTCATCTGGGCAACCGCTAGCGACTATAAATAAAAGTAAAACACACATTTACCAGGAACAAAAAGAAAGAAACATTTATTTTTACGATTAATGCTCAAGTTCAAGATCAAGTTTCCTAGTATCCCCATAGGCCTTGTATAAATGAAGATGACGTGAAGCTAAAAGCCCTATTTCTTTTACTTTTTCAATGCACATATTGCAAATCGATATCGCGTCATTTTGCTTTTCAGTTTTGCTAGGCATGTTTAAATTTAACGTCATATTCATGTAACACATTTTCTGGAATGAACACATTTTCTGGAAATGCAAATGTAGTGTCTTTAAAACCAGTGATCCACCAGTGTGTCAATCGAGAAGTCTACTACTTTTTAACATGTGTAATGTACTTGAAGATACAGTCTACTTCCGTTATGTCAAAGTCGGTTATGTCGAATTATCCGTTTATCTCGAAAGTCGGATCAACGTCTCGTTTCAGACACTATCATTTTACATATAATCCGTCCTGCCTGCCCACTTTATCCCACCAGTATGCCCTTTAGCCCCGCCCATTACCGTAAAAAACTATATTTGTTTATAGGGTTTTGGGCTGTCCGATTAGCACAGTGCACGCTCGCTTCTCGCCAATGCAACCCGGATTCGATCCTCGGAACGGGAAGGATGTGAGATGGCACGGTGGTCGCCAGATCGGACAGGTGGATTTTCTCCGGGTACTCCGGTTTCCTCTCACATGAATGACCACATATACGCTCTCATCCGCACCAACGAGAGTGATTAATATAAGTTGTTAAAACTTGCTTCGCTGTAAAATAAATATAATTTAATCTTATATTTGTTTATTTTTTTACTTTTTATATAAAAAATCAACACCTGAGGGTCTTCGGGCTTGCAGGCCTATATAACTAGGACGTGTCCTCCTTCTAACCGGTTTGGTGGAACAGTACGGAGGTGTTTCGGTCTATATAGTATATAAAATTACAATGGAATGTGGCTCCATTGTGATACAAGTTCTTACAACATTAGTTTGAATCTCTCGAGACGTCATTCCTGACGATATTCCTCGCCATGAGCGAGTGACAAGAGGCAATGTGAATTTGAGGGTCTTGCCTAATGGTAATCACAACTGTGTAGTTTGGAGGGGAGTTTCGAAGTCACAACATCTCGATTGTGACACGGCCAGCGTATCCATCTGAGGATAATTATACGCGATGA
>CM026397.1:37712451-37767451 GCA_014843695.1 Archivesica marissinica | reverse complement strand
GAAATCATTACATAAGTAAGAAGCTAAAATCACAACCTTCTGTCACGTCATTTCGCATGCTATAGACTTGTTTAGCTATATTATAAACAAAGTTTAACAAACCATACCAATTTCGCCGATACAGAGCATACGTATGAGTATACAGCAACGCATACACGGTTTACATTAGGGAAGGTAGACCGATTCAGCATATGCTTTAATAAATGACGTTTCGTTAATCCATATAAATTTATATTAGTTTTACCATTTGTGTTATTGAGTTCTTGATTTAATAAATTAAAGCGACACTACATTAGTGAAAACGTAAATTTTTACAGAATGTATTTTATTATTTTTTGATTATTTGGTATGATTTTTCCCCAAATATTTGCCTCAAGTACCGAATATTTCAACTAATAAGCAAACGTCGTATACGCGGTTTGTTGACATAACAAAATAATGTAAATAGAGTCGACATTCATGTGTAATGCAAATCGTGTATCCTGAATAACACGACTTATGGTTCAGATTTACCGTTATATGTCACATATGTGCCTGTGCATATTTATTTGTAGACTAGTCTTAGTTAAATTATCTCGCATTCAGTATTGACTCCGATGACAAACAAACATCACTTCAGGAGCATGGATGATCGTTATCTGAAATCTTACTTTCAATTTTGAAACTTTGTAGATCACAAAAATATTGTTTATTGATTCAATGTTAGTGTTCGAATGTATTCGGAAGAATTTGTAGTAGCAACGCATTTATACGTGAACATGGGAATTTTATTTGCTTTTTGCGATGTAGTGTCGATTTAATAGTCTCAATGGCTAACAAACACATTGCTCTTAACTACAAGACTTAGTTATTTTTTAACATTTTTCAACATTTGTCTTAGAAATAAAATTAAACAAATATGCATATTATTAATTCTCGTTGATTCTAATTGTATTGCTGGTGTACAACTGTTATCATTATACTGTATGTTATATAGTCGGTTCAAAAGCACAATCAGAGCTTCTGGACTGGTAATCCAGGGATCGTAGGCTCGATCCCCCGCCTGACCCTAATACAATTTAACAGTCTTTCAGATGGGACTTTAACCTGAGGTCTCGTGTCGGTGCTGTACACCGTGCACGTAAAAGAACCAGAGGAGACTCTGGAATGTGTCTCTCTCTGTATCATTGCACTATCATCCAACACTCTAAAATAACTAATCTCTCTTCAGGAGGCGTTGCTCATATGGGCAACCGGTAGCGACGATAGATAAACGTAAAACACACGCCAAAACAAACGTAAATCCACAGTTTTTCAACGTTCCGTTGTGCACTTTCTGCGAAGCTGTATTAATAATAAACATCTGAACTCCGCGTCATTTTAAAACAGAAACCATTCAGCGTTTACCATTCACATCTTCCTTTCTCTGCATATTATACTGATACACAACATACTTCACACAGATGATCAATTCTAGTTCAAGGTCTGCACGTTCAAAGCGTGTAAAATACAACATCTCCCCCCCCCTATCTCTCTCTCTCTCTCTCTCTCGCGCGCGCGCGCTCATAACGAATATGCCATTTAATTATAAACACAACTTTCCGCCATTTCGTTCTCTAAACATTGGCCTACTCAGTATTAGTCGACAAAGTTCATATGTCTATTTTATTCTTTCTTCGGAAACTGGTTTGTACAGGGACGCACCACCGTTCATACCAAATAGCTCATCTTAAAAAACTGTCGTGACGTCATACCTTTGTACTTGCAGTCCACTATTATTAATATTGGACTGATGTCAAAGGCCAGAGTATTATATTATATTAAATTATACGCGTAAATGTACAAAATTAACAATTTTAATTAGTAGGATCTTGTTGTATTCGTGTTTGTTTTAAGTAAGATATAAGCTTCAAACGGATCCAATATGTAAACTATTGGACAGGTACTGTTTTCGGCATAACGCGCCTCACGTTTGTTTTACGCTTATTTATCGTCGCTACCGGTTGCCCATATGAGCGACGCCTCCTGAAGAGATTAGTCATTTTAGATTTGTGGAGGATAGTGCAATGATACAGACAGAGACCCATTCCAGAGTCTCCTCTGATTCTTTTACGTGCACGGTGTAAAGCACCGACACGAGCCTCGGTTTAAAGTCTCATCTGAAAGACTGTTAATTTGATTAGGGTCAGACGGGCGATCGAACCTGCGATACATCTTAGAACTTGAACAATATTTTAAATATGCACCAACATGTCTCAGATATTTCTGACGTCAGACGTTTTCCATATTTACATTTTTTTAAATGTTCATTTTTATTACATCAGGCATGCACTGGCGAGATATAAAGACACTATTGAAACATATGTGCACCAATTTCAACCATTCAGCTTGCCAGATCCGTAACCTGATAGTACTAAAATAATTAGCGGAGAATCTGCTAGCAGATCTCTGAATCCGAAAGTACAGTTTCAGGGAGACAACCTCATGAAGAAACGCTAGAATACGGATAGAGTTGTCGCTCATAGCCAACTGAGAGAGCGAGAGAGAGGAGAGAGAGAGAGAAATGTAAGTCACATAGAGAGATAATGAGCTAGAGGACGGGAGGGAGGAGGCGACAGCCACGGAGGGGGATATAGCTGAGCGAGGAAAATATGGAGAGGATGCGAGAGAGGACGGGAGGAGGAAGGAGCCACGAAGATATATATATGAGGGGGATATGGAGAGGATAACAAGGGGACGAGATGGAGGAGGCGGGAGCCACGGAAAGGGATATATATAAACATAGCTGAGAGAGGGAGATGTGGAGAGGATGAAAGAGATGATGGGAGGGAGGCGGTAGCCACGGAGAGGGAGATATATAGCTGATAGAGGGAGATATGGAGAGGATGAGAGAGGGGGCGTGGGGCAGGAGTGAGCCACGTAGAGGGAGATATATATATATTAATGATAGAGGGAGATGGGGGAAATGATGATAGAGAGGGGGTGTAATACTGGAGTAGAGTGTGGGGGTGCTACTGGAGTAGAGAGTGGAGGTGATACTGGAATAGAGATGGGAGGTGATATTGGAAGAGAGGGGATGTGATACTGGAATGGAGAGAGGAGGTGATACTGGAATGGGGAGAGGAGGTGATACTGGAATGGAGAGAGGAGGTGATACTGGAATGGAGAAGCGAGGTGATACTGGAATGGAGAGGAGGTGATACTGGAATGGAGAGAGGAGGTGATACTGGAATGGAGAGGGGATGTGATACTGGAATGGAGAGGGGAGGTGATACTGGAATGGAGAGGGGAGGTGATACTGGAATAGAGAGGAGGTGATACTGGAATGGATATGGGAGGTGATACTGGAATGGAGAGGGGAGGTGATACTGGAATGGAGAGGGGAGGTGATACTGGAATAGAGAGGGGAGGTGATACTGGAATAGAGGGGATGTGATACTGGAATCGAGAGGGTAGGTGATACTGGAATAGAGGGGATGTGATACTGGAATGGAGAGGGGAGGTGATACTGGAATGGAAAGGGGAGATGATACTGGAATCGAGAGGGGATGTGATACTGGAATAGAGAGTGGAGGTGATACTGGAATAGAGAGGGGAGGTGATACTGGAATCGAGAGGGGAGGTGATACTGGAATAGAGAGGGGAGGTAATACTTGAATAGAAAAGGGAGGTGATACTGGAGTAGAGAGGGGAGGTGATACTAGAGTAGAGAGAGGAGGTGATACTGGAATGGAAAGGGGAGGTGATACTGGAATCGAGAGGGGATGTGATACTGGAATGGAGAGGGTAGGTGATACTGGAATCGAGAGGTGATGTGATACTGGAATGGAAAGGGGAGGTGATACTGGAATAGAGAGGGTATGTGATACTGGAATGGAGAGGGAGGTAATACTGGAATCGAGAGGGCAAGTGTTACTGGAATAGAGAGGGTAGGTGATACTGGAATGGAGAGATGAAGTGATACTGGAATGGAGAGGAGGTGATACTGGAATGGAGAGGGGAGGTGATATTGGAATGGAGAGGGGATGTGATACTGGAATAGAGAAGGGAGGTGTTACTGGAATGGAGATATGAGGTGATACTGGAATGGAGAGGGGAGGTGATACTGGAATGGAGAGGGGAGGTGATACTGGAATGGAGAGGTGATGTGTACTGGAGAGAGGAGGTGATACTGGAATGGAGAGGGGAGGTGATACTGGAATGGAAAGGGGAGGTGATACTGGACTAGAGAGGGTATGTGATACTGGAATGGAGAGGGAGGTAATACTGGAATCGAGAGGGGAAGTGATACTGGAATAGAGAGGGTAGGTGATACTGGAATGGAGTCTGAGAGGAGGTGATACTGGAATAGAGAGGGGAGGTGATACTGGAATGGAAAGGAGAGGTGATATTGGAATAGAGAGGGTAGGTGATACTGGAATGGAGAGGGGAGGTGATACTGGAATGTAGAGATGAGGTGATACTGGAATGGAGAGAGGAGGTGATATTGGAATGGAGAGGGGAGGTGATACTGGAATGGAAAGGGGAGGTGATACTGGAATAGAGAGGGTATGTGATACTGGAATGGAGAGGGAGGTAATACTGGAATCGAGAGGGGAAGTGATACTTGAATAGAGAGGGTAGGTGATACTGGAATGGAGTCTGAGAGGAGGTGATACTGGAATAGAGAGGGGAGGTGATACTGGAATGGAAAGGAGAGGTGATATTGGAATAGAGAGGGTAGGTGATACTGGAATGGAAAGGTGAGGTGATATTGGAATAGAGAGGGGAGATGATACTAGAATCGAGAGGGGAGGTGATACTGGAATAGAGATTGGCGGTGATACTGGAATGGAGAAGGGGTGTTATACTGGAATAAATAGGGGAGGTGATACTGGAATCGAGAGGGGAGGTAATACTGGAATAGAAAGCTTAGGTGATACTGGAATCGAGAGGGGGTGTGATACTGGAATGGAGAGATGAGGTGATACTGGAATGGAGAGAGGAGGTGATACTGGAATGGAGAGGGGAGGTGATACTGGAATGGAGAGGGGATGTGATACTGGAATAGAGAAGGGAGGTGTTACTGGAATGGAGAGATGAGGTGATACTGGAATGGAGAGAGGAGGTGATACTGGAATGGAGAGGGGAGGTGATACTGGAATGGAGAGATGAGGTGATACTGGAATGGAGAGAGGAGGTGATACTGGAATGGAGAGGGGAGGTGATACTGGAATGGAGAGGGGATGTGATACTGGAATAGAGAAGGGAGGTGTTACTGGAATAGAGAGGGGAGGTGATACTGGAATAGAGAGGGGAGGTGATACTGGAATAGAGAGGGGAGGTGATACTGGAATGGAAAGGGGAGGTGCTACTGGAATAGAGAGGGGAGGTGATACTGGAATAGAGAGGGGATGTGATACTGGAATGGAAAGGGGAGGTGATACTGGAATGGAAAGGGGATGTGATACTGGAATAGTGGGGATGTGATACCGGAATCGAGAGGGGAGGTGATACTGGACTAGAGAGGGGAGGTGATACTGGAATAGAGGGGATGTGATACTGGAATCGAGAGGGGAGGTGATACTGGAATGGAAAGTGGAGGTGATACTGGAATAGAGAGGGGATGTGATACTATAATCGAGAGGGTAGGTGATACTGGAATAGAGGGGATGTGATACTGGAATGGAGAGGGGAGGTGATACTGGAGTAGAGAGGGGAGGTGATACTGGAATGGAGAGGGGAGGTGATACTGGAGTAGAGAGGGGAGGTGATACTGGAATAGAGAGGGTAGTGATACTGGAATGGACAGGGGAGGTAATACTGGAATGGAGAGGGGAGGTAATACCGGAATCGAGAGGGGGTGATAATGGAATAGAGAGGGGAGGTGATACTGGAATAGAGAGTGGAGATGATACTGGAATCGAGAGGGAGGTGATACTGGAATCGAGAGGGGAGGTGTTACTGGACTAGAGAGGGGAGGTAATACTGGAATCGATAGGGGGGTGATACTGGAATAGAGAAGGGAGGTGTTACTGGAATAGAGAGGGGAGGTAATACTGGAATAGAGGGGAGGTAATACTGGAATCGAGAGGGGATGTGATACTGGAATGGAGAGGGGGTGATACTGGAATAGAGAGGGGAGGTAATACTGGAATGGAGAGGGGAGGTAATACTGGAATGAGAGGGGAGGTATACTGGAATGGAGAGGGGATGTGATACTGGAATCGAGGGGGTAATACTGGAATGGAGAGGGGAGATGATACTGGAATAGAGAGGGGAGGTGATACTGGAATAGAGAGGGGAGGTGATACTGGAATAGAGAGGGGAGGTGATACTGGAATAGAGAGAGGAGGTGATACTGGAGTAGAGAGGGGAGGTATACTGGAATGGAGAGGGGAGGTGATACTGGAATAGAGAGGGGAGGTGATACTGGAATAGAGAGAGGAGGTGATACTGGAGTAGAGAGGGGAGGTGATACTGGAATCGAGAGGGGAGGTGATACTGGAATGGAAAGGGGAGGTGATACTGGAATAGAGAGGGGAGGTGATACTGGAATAGAGAGGGGAGGTAATACTGGAATCGAGAGGGGAGGTGATACTGGAATAGAGGAGATGTGATACTGGAATAGAGGGGAGGTGATACTGGAATAGAGGGGATGTGATACTGGAGTAGAGAGGGGATGTGATACTGGAATGGAGAGGGGATGTGATACTGGAGTAGAGAGGTTAGGTGATACTGGAGTAGAGAGTGGATGTGATACTGGAATGGAGAGGGGATGTGATACTGTAATAGAGGGGATGTGATACTGGAGTAGAGAGGGGAGGTGATACTGGAATGGAGAGGGGATGTGATACTGGAATGGAGAGGGGATGTGATACTGGAATAGAGGGGATGTGATACTGGAATGGAGAGGGGATGTTGTACTGGAATAGAGTGGATGTGATACTGGAATGGAAAGGAGATGTGATACTGGAGTAGAGGGGATGTAGTACTGGAATAGACAGGATAGGTGATACTGGAATGGAGAGGGAAGGTGATACTGGAGTAGAGGGGATGTACTACTGGAATAGACAGGATAGGTGATACTGGAGTGGAGAGGGAAGGTGATACTGGAATAGAGAGGGGAGGTGATACTGGAATAGAGAAACAGTGTGTGCTATTAACAAAATGCGATACAATCTCAATCTGCATATGGGACATACTTTAAACAATACTCGCGCAACTAATTATGCTACGGCTTTCCCAGAGATTGATTCCATACATTTATACAATATAATTCGCAGACTCTCTCGTAAAATCTCGTAGAGTAGGCGAGTTCCAGAGGCACGGTTATGTAATAAACCATCCACTTATGAATACTAATGCAAGTTTATGATTATGTAGGAGAGATCAATGATGACTGTACAGTCATGCAGGTTCTGTATCCTGTTTGCTCATATTATCAAGCATCTACCGCCGAAAACCGTCGGTCGGAAATACAAATGAACTTGATGTCTTGTCTATTTGAGCCTACAATAAATAAAAACAGAAACACTATCCCGTGTTTATCTTAGTTTTAGCATTATATAAGAAAACCCCTTATCAGATCATTAAAAATCAATAGGGGTCAAGTAGACGCGGGTGAAGTTAGCAGTGAGCAGTATATTGCCAGTGTAATGTTGTATTGCGTGCAGTGAGCAGTGTACTGCCAGTGTAATGTACTGCTTGCAGTAAGCAGTGTACTGCCAGTGTAATGTTGTACTGCTTGCAGTGAGCAGTGTAATGTTGTACTGCTTGCAGTGAGCAGTGTAATGTTGTACTGCTTGCAGTGGGCAGTGTAATGTTGTACTGCTTGCAGTGAGCAGTGTACTCCCCGTGTAATGTTGTACTGCTTGCAGTGAGCAGTGTATAATTGTACTGCTTGCAGTGAGCAGTGTAATGTTGTACTGCTTGCAGTGAGCAGTGTAATGTTGTACTGCTTGCAGTGAGCAGTGTAATGTTGTACTGCTTGCAGTGAGCAGTGTAATGTTGTACTGCTTGCAGTGAGCAGTGTAATGTTGTACTGCTTGCAGTGAGCAGTGTACTGCCAGTGTAATGTTGTACTGCTTGCAGTGAGCAGTGTATTATTGTACTGCTTGCAGTGAGCAGTGTAATGTTGTACTGCTTGCAGTGAGCAGTGTAATGTTGTAC
Organism: Archivesica marissinica; assembly: GCA_014843695.1. NCBI lineage: Eukaryota > Metazoa > Mollusca > Bivalvia > Venerida > Vesicomyidae > Archivesica > Archivesica marissinica. The sequence continues at coordinate 37,759,321 of CM026397.1, read as the reverse complement.
TGCTTGCAGTGAGCAGTGTAATGTTGTACTGCTTGCAGTGAGCAGTGTAATGTTGTACTGCTTGCAGTGAGCAGTGTAATGTTGTACTGCTTGCAGTGAGCAGTGTACCGCCAGTGTAATGCTGTACTGATTGCAGTGAGCAGTGTAATGTTGTACTGCTTGCAGTGAGCAGTGTAATGTTGTACTGCTTGCAGTGAGCAGTGTAATGTTGTACTGCTTGTAGTGAGCAGTGTAATGTTGTACTGCTTGCAGTGAGCAGTGTACCGCCAGTGTAATATTGTACTGCTTGCAGCGAGCAGTGTAATGTTGTACTGCTTGCAGTGAGCAGTGTAATGTTGTACTGCTTGCAGTGAGCAGTGTACCGCCAGAGTAATATTGTACTGCTTGCAGTGAGCAGTGTAATGTTGTACTGTTTGCAGTGAGCAGTGTACCGCCAGTATAATGCTGTACCGCTTGCAGTGAGCAGTGTAATGTTGTACCGCTTGCAGTGAGCATTGTACTGCCAGTGTAATGTTGTACTGCTTGCAGTGAGCAGTGTAATGTTGTACTGCTTGCAGTGAGCAGTGTAATGTTGTACTGCTTGCAGTGAGCAGTGTAATGTTGTACTACTTGCAGTAAGCAGTGTACCGCCAGTGTAATGTTGTACTGCTTGCAGTGAACAGTGTAATGTTGTACTGCTTGCAGTAAGCAGTGTACCGTCAGTGTAATGTTGTACTGCTTGCAGTGAGCAGTGTAATGTTATACTGCTTGCAGTGAGCAGTGTACCGCCAGTATAATGTTGTACTGCTTGCAGTGAGCAGTGTAATGTTGTACTGCTTGCAGTGAACATTGTACTGCCAGTGTAATGTTGTACTGCTTGCAGTGAGCAGTGTAATGTTGTACTGCTTGCAGTGAGCAATGTACCGCCAGTGTAATGTTGTACTGCTTGCAGTGAGCAGTGTAATGTTGTACTGCTTGCAGTGAGTATTGTACTGCCATTGTAATGTTTACTGCGTGCAGTGAGCAGTGTACCGCCAGTGTAATGTTATACTGCTTGCAGTGAGAAGTGTACCGCCAGTATAATGGTGTACTGCATGCAGTGAGCAGTGTACCGCCAGAGTAATGTTGTACTGCGTGCAGTGAGCAGTGTACCGCCAATGTAATATTGTACTGCTTGCAGTGAGCAGTGTACCGCCAGTATAATGTTGTACTGCTTGCAGTGAGCAGTGTAATGTTGTACTGCTTGCAGTGAGCAGTGTACCGCCAGTATAATGTTGTACTGATTGCAGTGAGCAGTGTACTGCCCGTGTAATGCTGTACTGATTGCAGTGAGCAGTGTACCGCCAGTGTAATGTTGTACTGCTTGCAGTGAGCAGTGTACCGCCAGTGTAATGTTGTACTGCTTGCAGTGAGCAGTGTACCGCCAGTGTAATGGTGTACTGCTTGCAGTGAGCAGTGTACCGCCAGTGTAATGTTGTATTGCTTGCAGTGAGCAGTGTAGCCAGTATAATGTTGTACTGCTTGCAGTGAGCAGTGTAATGTTGTACTGCTTGCAGTGAGCAGTGTATTGCCAGTGTAATGTTTTACTGCTTGCAGTGAGCAGTATAATGTTGTACTGCTTGCAGTGAGCAGTGTACCACCAGTGTAATGTTGTACTGATTGCAGTGAGCAGTGTAATGTTGTACTGCTTGCAGTGAGCAGTGTAATGTTGTACTGCTTGCAGTGAGCAGTGTAATGTTGTACTGCTTGCAGTGAGCAGTGTAATGTTGTACTGCTTGCAGTGAGCAGTGTACCGCCAGTGTAATGGTGTACTGCTTGCAGTGAGCAGTGTAATGTTTTACTGCTTGCAGTGTGCAGTGTAATGTTGTATTGCCTGCAGTGAGCAGTGTACTGCCAGTGTAATGTTGTACTGCTTGCAGTGAGCAGTGTAATGTTGTACTGCCTGCAGTGAGCAGTGTACCGCCAGTGTAATGTTGTACTGCTTGCAGTGAGCAGTGTAATGTTGTACTGCTTGCAGTGAGCAGTGTACCGCCGGTTTAATGTTTTACTGCTTGCAGTGAGCAGTGTAATGTTGTACTGGTTGCAGTGAGTAGTGTACCGCCAGTGTAATGTTGTACTGCTTGCAGTGAGCAGTGTATAAGTGAGCAGTGTAATGTTGTACTGCTTGCAGTGAGCAGTGTAATGTTGTACTGATTGAAGTGAGCAGTGTACTGCTAATGTAATGTTGTACTGCTTGCAGTGAGCAGTGTACTGCTATGTAATGTGTACTGCTTGCAGTGAGCAGTGTACTGCCTGCTGCTTGCAGTGAGCAGTGTAATGTTGTACTGCGCAGTGAGCAGTGTAAGTCTAATGTTGTACTGCTTGCAGTGAGCAGTGTATGTTGTACTGCTTGCAGTGAGCAGTGTACCGCCCGTGTAATGTTGTACTTGCAGTGAGCAGTGTACCGCCAGTGTAATGTTGTACTGCTTGCAGTGAGCAGTGTATTTGTACTGCTTGCAGTGAGCAGTGTAATGTTGTACTGCTTGCAGTGAGCAGTGTACCGCCAGTGTAATGTTGTACTGCTTGCAGTGAGCAGTGTACCGCCAGTGTAATTGTACTGCTTGCAGTGAGCAGTGTACCGCCAGTGTAATGTTGTACTGCTTGCAGTGAGCAGTGTACCGCCAGTGTAATGTTGTACTGCTTGCAGTGAGCAGTGTACCGCCAGTGTAATGTTGTACTGCTTGCAGTGAGCAGTGTACCGCCAGTGTAATGTTGTACTGCTTGCAGTGAGCAGTGTACCGCCAGTGTAATGTTGTACTGCCTGCAGTGAGCAGTGTACCGCCAGTATAATGTTGTACTGCTTGCAGTGAGCAGTGTAATGTTGTACTGCTTGCAGTGAGTAGTGTACCGCCAGTGTAATGTTGTACTGCTTGCAGTGAGCAGTGTAATGTTGTACTGCTTGCAGTGAGTAGTGTACCGCCAGTGTAATGTTGTACTGCTTGCAGTGAGCAGTGTAATGTTGTACTGCTTGCAGTGAGTAGTGTACCGCCAGTTTAATGTTGTACTGCTTGCAGTGAGCAGTGTAATGTTGTACTGCTTGCAGTGAGCAGTGTAATGTTGTACTGCTTGCAGTGAGCAGTGTAATGTTGTACTGATTGTAGTGAGCAGTGTACTGCTAATGTAATGTTGTACTGCTTGCAGTGAGCAGTGTACTGCTAATGTAATGTTTTACTGCTTGCAGTGAGCAGTGTACTGCTAATGTAATGTACAGCTTGCAGTGAGCAGTGTACCGCCAGTGTAATGTTGTACTGATTGCAGTGAGCCGTGTATTTCCGGTGTAATGTTGTACTGCTTGCAGTGAGCAGTGTAATCTAGTAACTAATTATGTGCAAATGCAAATTCTACCCCCAAAATGTTTAATAAAATATAATTATGAATTTTGTTTTCATAAATTGTTTGGGTAACCGGAAACAAACAAATTAAGCTTTACTTCAGCAATGAGCGGCGTGGTGTAGCAGTGAGCAACTCATTCCAGTTCTATACTGTTGTACTGCTGGCAGTAAGCAGTGGGGGATGTAGGAGCGATGTAGTGCAGCAGTGTTCTGTACTGTTGTACTGCTGGCAGTAAGCAGTGGGGGGATGTACGAGCGGTGTAGTGCAGCAGTGGGGGGATGTACGAGCGGTGTAGTGCAGCAGTGGGGGATGTACGAGCGGTGTAGTGCAGCAGTGGGGGATGTACGAGCGGTGTAGTGCAGCAGTGGGGGATGTACGAGCGGTGTAGTGCAGCAGTGGGGGGATGTACGAGCGGTGTAGTGCAGCAGTGGGGGGATGTACGAACGGTGTAGTGCAGCAGTGGGGGATGTACGAGCGGTGTAGTGCAGCAGTGGGGGGATGTACGAGCGATGTAGTGCAGCAGTGTTCTGTACTGTTGTACTGCTGGCAGTGAGCAGTGGGGGGATGTACGAGCGGTGTAGTGCAGCAGTGGGGGATGTACGAGCGGTGTAGTGCAGCAGTGGGGGATGTACGAGCGGTGTAGTGCAGCAGTGGGGGATGTACGAGCGGTGTAGTGCAGCAGTGGGGGATGTACGAGCGGTGTAGTGCAGCAGTGGGGGATGTACGAGCGGTGTAGTGCAGCAGTGGGGGATGTACGAGCGGTGTAGTGCAGCAGTGGGGGATGTACGAACGGTGTAGTGCAGCAGTGGGGGATGTACGAGCGGTGTAGTGCAGCAGTGGGGGGATGTACGAGCGGTGTAGTGCAGCAGTGGGGGATGTACGAGCGGTGTAGTGCAGCAGTGGGGGATGTACGAGCGGTGTAGTGCAGCAGTGGGGGGATGTATGAGCGGTGTAGTGCAGCAGTGGGGGATGTACGAGCGGTGTAGTGCAGCAGTGGGTGGATGTATGAGCGGTGTAGTGCAGCAGTGGGGGATGTACGAGCGGTGTAGTGCAGCAGTGGGGGATGTACGAGCGGTGTAGTGCAGCAGTGGGGGGATGTACGAGCGATGTAGTGCAGCAGTGGGTATTCTAGTAGTGAATGATGTGTAAATGCTGGGGGAGGGGGACAAAAAATAATTTAAAAAATATTGTTTTTTATTGTTTTGGGCAGAATTTGCATTTTCACATATTTCACTACTAGAATACACCACTCACTGCTGGATTACACTACTCACTGCTCACTACTAGCAGTGCAGCAGTACAACTTCACACACATGTCAGACAGCTGCTAAGTGCTAAGTTCGGATTACTTTCGGTACTGTCTAATACAAACATAACATAATGGGCGTAGGAATATATTTTCTGTAACTCAATGGAAATCTACTTTAGAATAACTTTCCATTATCAAAATGATACCATAATTATTGTAATTAATAAAACACACAATTAAATTAAACACAAATTGGGCCGCATAAATAGCCCACCTTGCCATTTTAGGCATAAAATGGGCGGATTATTTCTTCCGCCATTATCTAGGTATCTGCCCTGAATAAATGTATTTGAATTGCGTAACTCGTACATGACATACGCACGGTTATGGGGGCCTCTGTGGCTGAGTGGTTATGGTCGTAGGCTTCAAATAGCGTGCCCCTTGCCGCTGTAGGTTAGTACCCCACTGGGGCTGTCGAATTATTTCATGAGAAGAAGCCATCGCGCTAGATTGCGGAAGGTCGGTGGCTAAGCACAAATCGTTTTCTTCTATGATTTCTTCTATGATTATTATCAAATTTAATTCATTTCAACTGACCCTGTCGGGAGCCTCATTTCACTACATTCACAACCGCACAATCACTTGTCCCTGGCGGGAGCCTCATTTCACTACATTCACAACCACACAATCACTTGTCCCTGTCGGGAGCCTCATTTCACTACATTCACAACCGCACAATCACTTGTCCCTGTCGGGAGCCTCATTTCACTACATTCACAACCGCACATCCACTTCTCTTAGTGTGAACGTCCGTAATAAGGCAGTTGTATAGTTTTAACGTTTCTGTTTGCTGTCAAAATTAACTATAGACAAAATTAATTCATTAGAAAATATTACTTAATAATTTGACTGTTCGTGATAAGTCAGAAAATAGCTAAAATACAAATGTACATCTAACCGCGGAGGAATACGAAACGCAACCAGTGGCAGAGAAAATGCCATGTTTCACTGTTTGAAAAATGGAGTTTTCTTTCACTGAGAACACTCTATCATTCATTGGATTGGAAAGCATTAAGTGGATCATTCACAACTTTCAGAGTAGGGGAGGGGGCGTCTTTGACAAATAATGTCATTTCCCAAGCTTTCAAGTGTATTGAAAAACTAACATTTGTTTATGGTTATACAATAATTATGTCTATGGAGAATTCAAGTTCGGCGTCTGGCGGTTATGAAACAGTTATCACTTTAACAAACTCAGGTCAAACATATATCCATTGATTGTGCTGCTACAGGAGTGTCGCGACACGTGCTAGAACAACGACTGGATATTGACTAAATCTTTAGTAGTAGAAGAGAGAACATGTTGCATTGCATTGCAATACTGAGATACCGCGCTAATTTTCTATTACCTCCCTTGACAGATAACATCTGATTTATCCCGAAATGTAAATAGTGTTTTTACTGTTATAAGAAGCGAAAGTGAAAAAAAAATTGCTCCCATTTTTTGCAAAGTAAACAACGACACATACACATAAACAAAGGAAACAACGACACATAAACAAAGGAAACAACGACACATAAACAAAGGAAACAACGACACATAAACAAAGGAAACAATGGCACATAAACAAAGGAAACAACGACACATAAACAAAGGAAACATCGGCAAATAAACAAAGGAAACAACGACACATAAACAAAGGAAACAACGACACATAAACAAAGGAAACAACGACACATAAACAAAGGAAACAATGGCACATAAACAAAGGAAACAATGGCACATAAACAAAGGAAACAATGGCAAATAAACAAAGGAAACAACGGCACATAAACAAAGGAAACAACGACACATAAACAAAGGAAACAATGGCACATAAACAAAGGAAACAATGGCACATAAACAAAGGAAACAACGACACATAAACAAAGGAAACAATGGCACATAAACAAAGGAAACAACGACACATAAACAAAGGAAACAACGACACATAAACAAAGGAAAACACGTAATAGGACAGATCTACTTTCAGACAGTATTCAGGGACAATAACTCACCGATGTCTCTCAATAGAGGTTATTACTTTGCTAGTTTCAGTATTAATTACCTAGGTATCGACCCGAGGCATCTTGGTATCGGCCTGAGACCTAATGACGAAGGCTGATATCAAGCTACCAAGTGTCGATATCTAGGCTGATATGAAACTAGCCACGTAATAATAATAATAATAATAATACAGACTTTATTTTACGAGATATAACAAAGGTTAATCTGCCACGAGGCCCTCAACATATATACAAATCAAATGCAATCAAAATATTGGACTAGAGTCAAACCTGTGTTAGTGGTCACCTCTATTAAGCAGCCAACCTGTATTAAGCAGCCAGTTTCAAGATTCCCAATATGTTGTTGACCTCTATTAAGCAGCCACCTGTGCTAAGCAGCCACTTTCTGTGATTACCTTGGCTGGCTGCTATATACAGGTTTGACTTTATACGTAAACACTGCACATTGGACTTATATAGTAATGTTAAAGCTGAACAGTATAGAGACATAGACGGATCTGTAGCCCAGTGGTAACACGCTGGACTGGTAATCCAGGGATCGCAGATTCGATCCCCCGTCTGACCATAATAAAATTAACATTCTTTCCAATGGGAAGTTAAACCGAGGTCTCGTGCACTGTGCACGTAAAAGAACTAGAGATGATTTTGGAATGGGTCTCTGTCTGGATCATTGCACTATCCTCCCAATAATCTAAAATGACTAATATCTTCAGGAGGCGTCGCTCATATGGTCAACCGGTAGCCCCGATAAATAAACGTAAAAACACACACAGTATAGAGAAACTATATATAATATGCTATGGAATATGATGGTATATGGAACTGGCTAGCAGAGTAGAAAAGGGGAATGAAACAATTAAATGATAATAAGTCTATATTACAATGTACAGATATGACTTATATTGGTATCATCAAAATAAGCATGACATCAGCGTAATGACAGCCATTGGCATAATCTAGTAACTATAGCAATGGTAATGCAATGCACACATGTGCTAAAGACTGTGTACACCATCATCTGAAGAAATAGTAGTAATGTGTAAATACACCGGTTGCCCTAACCTGGGATCCAGTCTGTCGATTTTTCACTTTTTAACTTCTAGCCAAATGACAGCCTGGGGAAACTGGATTTCTACTTACATCCACTTTTTTGAGGGTGTAGATTTGAAGAACGACAACTCTTCTCTACAAGATAATATCGCTAAATATAGAAACGGAAGTCTATCGGAAATCGCCGAACAGGCACGATTATACACGATCAATTCCGAATATACACGAATGTTCCCGTAGACTCATTTACATATAATGTCCCGTTTCTGTATTATATCGACGAGATGGCGGATTTTAAATATTATATGTAGATGGTAATGGATCGATTCGGCGTAATTGAACTAAGGACGACTTAAATATTGAGTAAATATCTCAAATCAGACGCACATTGTACTTTTTAAAACTATTTATCGTTCCGTTGACCCATAAACAATGGCGGCCAATTATAAAGTGTTATCAGTATTGCAGTGCCTCGCTTTAGATTCAAGTACGTCATTACTTAAGTCACGTGCTAATAGGCCTATTAATAGGATTAATGATTTCACGGGAAACCCCGCCAGTTTCCCCAGGCGTTGATATGTTCAGAAACTCAATTAACCTCGGTGTTAAAATATATTTATTTGACTGACCAGGCAAAATATATCGACGCCTGTTCCCAGGCTACGGTTGCCCATTTGAGCGATGAACAGTTTACCTAACAACACCTTTCCTAGGCAGGCTTCAGCGGTTAACCAGTACTTGGTGCACCAAAGAAAATGCCAACTTTTCATATAAAGAGACACAGTCTGAGCGCGGCTTGAACCCCTGACCATCAGTCGATGATATGTTACAGTGGTATACAAGTTAACGACTTTTGTTACGCCATTAGTTTAAAGCAAATTTATCCTAGTGTTAACTTTAATAAACCACCATCTACCGAGTTAAAAGGGAGGTAATTTACAAATGGTAATTTCACAACATAAGGTTCGTTTGTGGCCATATTTACTAAATTTTACTTTTTATCGTAATAAAAATGTATTATTGAAAAAAAAGAAATAATGGATATTTGTGTTTATTAGTGTAATATAGGACTTTATGTCATCTCGTGATAACCGAAATACATATCGTTTTTTTTTATGATTTTGTATTTCCACAAGTGTTGAATCCTAGAACGTCAATGATGCACTCTGGGTATTTTAATGTACGTCTTAGACGTTCACATTTCGATATTTTCAGAGATGTACCCCCCTCATACCCCCTTCCCTCATACCCCCTCATACCCCTCATACCCCCTCATACCCCCCTCATACCTCATCCTCTAGTTTCTATTGCATTTTCGTGGTTTTCTATTTTATTTTTTATTTTCTGGGACAATATGCAGGCCCGGGCCTTCAGGGCCTTATTGTAGCTATATGCCTGGTTTGTACAAATGTCTTAGTATCTACCTAATGGAGATAATAAAACATCAAATATATACTAGACGACATAGAAAACGCACAATTCGAATAAGTGTGTTTCACGTAAAAAAAACAATAACTATATAAATACATAGTTTTAAGCATTTTGGAATATTTTTAGTTGTTCAGTTTGTTTTGTAATAAAGATGTGATATATCTTTGATGGAATCCTTCGTATTTCGTTTGCGTTTTCTATGTCATCTAGTATATAATGTAGGTGTGCGTTTTCTATGTCCTCTAGTATATAATGTAGGTGCGCGTTTTCTATGTCCTCTAGTATATAATGTAGGTGTGCGTTTTCTATGTCCTCTAGTATATAATGTAGGTGGGCGTTTTCTATGTCCTCTAGTATATAATGTAGGTGTGCGTTTTCTATGTCCTCTAGTATATAATGTAGGTGTGCGTTTTCTATGTCCTCTAGTATATAATGTAGGTGGGCGTTGTCTATGTCCTCTAGTATATAATGTAGGTTTACGATGTCTATGTCCTCTAGTATATAATGTAGGTGTGCGTTTTCTATGTCCTCTAGTATATAATGTAGGTGTGCGTTTTCTATGTCCTCTAGTATATAATGTAGGTGTGCGTTTTCTATGTCCTCTAGTATATAATGTAGGTGTGCGTTTTCTATGGCATCTAGTATATAATGTAGGTGTGCGTTTTCTATGTCCTCTAGTATATAATATAGGTGTGCGTTTTCTATGTCCTCTAGTATATAATATAGGTGTGCGTTTTCTATGTCCTCTAGTATATAATATAGGTGTGCGTTTTCTATGTCCTCTAGTATAGCAACACGATTTATTAACAGACCATCTCTGTTTTTGTTCCCACTACGCTACAAGGAGCAGACAGTTTCCGGTTATTATTTCAATCGTGTGATACCGTATCACCGTTACATTTCGGTAGTGTCTTATGTTTGTTTGTCTTTGGGGTTTTTTAAGTCGCCCCACTAGTTTATGTTAGGCGCCTCTCCAGGTATTATTGGTGGAGGAAGACCCCGGATGCCCCGCCTCCGAACAGTATGTCCGGCACAGACATACTTCTATCAATCACTCTCGTTGGCGCGGATGACAGCGAATATGTGGTCAATCGTGTGGAAGGAAACCGGAGTACCCGGAGAAAACACACATGTCCGATCTGGCGACCACCTACCATCTCACATACTTCTCGGTCCGAGGATCGAACCCGGTTGCATTGGTGAGAAGCGAAGCTACGTATTCGAGCTAAAATAAATTAGGATAAACAACTTGTTCCGTCTGTATGAGGTGATATTATGTAAATACTCTGGTAACTGACAGGCCCGGGCCTTCAGTGCCTTATAGGAGCATCGCCCATTGACTAAATACTCGGGTAACTGACAGTTGCCCAGCGCCCATCATGGTCACTCCGGTATAAGCAGATTATATATCAAATCCGCGATATTACACCATGTTTGGCATATTCGAATTTATCATTTGCTGTGACAATCTGCAGGCCCGGGCCTTCGGTGCTTTATAGGAGCATCGCCCATGGACTAAATTCTTTGGTAGCTGACAGTTGCCCAGCGCCCATCATGGCTACTCCAGTATAAGACGAATATATACAAACCCTGCGATATAAATATACCGCGATATTAATATACCGCGATAATATACCGCGATATTAAGCCATACGGTATCGGCTGTTCACTATTCAAGCTAATCTTGTAACATGCTATCATTGATATCTGTAGTTCGTGATATATACATAATATGACATAGGGGAAATATATGGACAAGTCAGACAAAACGTGATTTAGTGATTCATTTAGAGTTCAGTCACTGAGGAGTATTTTCCTGCGTGGAGTAGGTTAACTGTTTCGTATTCACGATTTGTCCGCGTATAAAACCACTCCCCTTATTAAAACAAGTGTCTTCACACAAATGCATATATCTCCGGAAATACATACTTGCAACATTAGTTTAACCGCTCTCGAGAGCTCCTTCTTGAATGAAACTGTGACTATGTTATGGTCCGATTAGCGCAATGTCTCAATATAGAGCACCAATCAAGAAAGAGCACTAGTCAACAAAGCGCACCAGCCAACAAAGAGCACCAGTCAACAAAGAGAACCAGTCAACAAAGAGCACCAGTCAACAAAGAGCACCAGCCAACAAAGAGCACCATCCAACAAAGAGCACCAGCCAACAAAGAGCACCAGTCAACAAAGAGCACCAGCCAACAAAGAGCACCAGTCAACAAAGAGCACCAGTCAACAAAGAGCACCAGTCAACAAAGAGCACCAGCCAACAAAGAGCACCAGCCAACAAAGAGCACCAGTCAACAAAGAGCACCAGTCAACAAAGAGCACCAGTCAACAAAGCGCACCAGCCAACAAAGAGCACCAGCCAACAAAGAGCACCAGTCAACAAAGAGCACCAGCCAACAAAGAGCACCAGCCAACAAAGCGCACCTGTCAACAAAGAGCACCAGTCAACAAAGAGCACCAGTCAACAAAGAGCACCAGCCAACAAAGAGCACCAGTCAACAAAGAGCACCAGCCAACACAGACAACCAGTCAACAGAGACAACCGTGTGTGTTGGTGGTCGTTATAGACAGGAGTTTGCTGGTTTTGTTTTAATAGCGAGTTGGGAATGACAAATAAGTTTAAAACACTTAAGTGTCAAGTAGCTTCGACGAAATATTATTTTTAAAAACTGTGCTTACTTCCTGGTACAGTCATATACGCCACACCAAAGTAACTATAGAATGTATTTATGAATACAAATTAATTGTAAAGCAATTGCAATGTTTGCACTGTTTGCAATGTTCTTTTAGTGTACGTTTTCTTATGGTAAATGCCACTAAAATGTCATACATAGAACACACAATGAAAATACTGAAGACACCAACAGAGCCACAATTGTGGGAAATCGTGATAGCGCTGTGGATAGCATTCGCTTCATGTGCAAACGGTCCGGAGTTCGAGCCCCACTGGAGCCGCTACGATTGTGCCCTTAGGCAAGGCATTTAAATTCCACATTGCCTCTTCTCTCTTGAGAGTGATTAATATAAGTTGAAAGAACTTGTTTCGCAATCGAGCTAAAATAAATTTGTATAATCTAAAGCAACATAAAAAGCACATATTCTTGCCATCTTAGGGACAATTACGACGGTTGCTTTCTTCCGCCATTCTCTATCCAATTAGTGTAGGAATATTTGCATTACGTATAGTGCAGTATGTGTTTTACGTTTATTTATCGTCGCTACCGGTTGCCCATACGAGCGACGCCTCCTGAGGAGATTAGTATGTTTAGATGTGTGGAGGATAGTGCAATGATACAGACGGAGACCCATTCCAGAGTATCCTCTGGTTCTTTTATGTGCACCGACACGAGACCTCGGTTTAAAGTCCCAACTGAAAGGCTGTTAATTGTATTAGGGTCAGACGGAAGAACGAACCTGCGATCAATGGATTACCAGTCCAGTGTGTTAACAACTGGATCCGTGTGTAAGCGTAATGCATACGACACAACGGGCATTAATGCATGCACACACGAATCCCGTAAACACGATACTATATCTGAGATTTATTACCCAATCAGATAGCATGTAATAACATAGCAGCGCTATCAGAAGTTGAGTATCCAATCAGATTGCATCATATTACATATCATCTATGCTTGATGCAGATTAAACGGAACTAATGTCTACCTTGACTGGTACGAATTCTGTTGCAAGAATCAAGGCGTCGATACACTGAAGTGGTCGTTTTAGTACCGGACCATACAGTTGACTTATGGGTGATGGATCGAATCTAATGTTGCTACAGACGGGTCTGTAGTCCAGTGGTTAACACGTTGGACGGGTAATCGTTGGTTCGATTCCCCATCTGACCCTAATAACATTAACAGTCTTTCGAATGGACTTTTTTTTTCTATTCTTTATTTATTTTACAACGATTGCGAAGCAAGTTTTAACATCTTATATTAATCACTCTCGTTGGCTCGGATGAAAGGGTAAATGTGGTCATGCGTGTGGGAGGAAACCGGAGTACCCGGAGAAAACCCACATGTCCGATCTGGCGACCATCGTACCATCTCATATACTTCCCTGTCCGAGGATCGAACCCAGGTCGCATTGGTGAGAAGCGAGCGCGCTAACCACTGCGCTAATCGGACAGCCACTGCACTATAGAAACATGCAAAAGTTGCTTAATATTATCTGAAAATAAGAACGTAATATCTTAAGTTAAGGATCGCAATGCTTCTTAGCTCTTAGCTTCTAATAGTCTGGGAGTTCCGGAGATCAGCGTTTTCATCGACTCCCGAAGTACCACGTATAAGATTGTCACTTGTGTATTTAATTAGTAATACTGCATTTACGAATTCACAAAATAACACACATCTTACAATTGTGCATCAATGTAGGCTGCGCAGTGGTTAGCACGCTCGCTTCTCACCAATGCAACCCAGGTTCGATGCTCGAACCGGACATTATGTGAGATGGTACGGTGGTCGCCAGATCGGACAGGTGTGTTTTCTCAGGGTACTCCGGTTTCCTCACACACGAATGACAACATATACGCTATCATCCGCTCCAACGAGAATGATTAATATTAATATAACTTGCTAAAGCTTGTTTCGCAATCGTTGTAAATTAAATAAAGTTTAACATTTAATGTTGCATCCACTGTCAGACAGTGTGTGTTGAAATACGTTATTGATATTTTTTATAGAAGTTAATTTAACGTCGCTACCGGTTGCCAATTTGAGCGACGGTCAGTTTATCTAACAACACCTTTTCTGGGCATGTTCCAGCGGTTAACCAGTACTGCCAACGTTTTCATATAAAAAGACACAGCGCGCTCGAACCCGTTACCATCAGCTGCGCTCGAACCCGTTGCCATCAGTGATGATAGGTTACAGTGGTACGCAAGTCAGCGACCTTTACCACTCGACAACGGAAGCAGATTATCATCGGATGACTATTCGGACTACAAATACAAAAATGCTTGACACCCAGACAACCCGCAGAATAAATTGTGAACTATCCTTCGGGTGGGTCTGTAAACAAAGTGTAATGTATCGGTTTTGTTTGCTTGTATTTCGGATTATTATCAGACTGATAGTTTATATTCCCAGCTGTTAATGGTTAGCACGCAGTTAATTGCGCATTGGTTAGCACGCAATGCAACACGGGTTCGATCCTCAGACAGGGAAGTATGTGAGATGATACGGTGGTCGCCAGGTCGGACAGGTGGGTTTTTCTCCCGGTACTCCGGTTCCTCCCACACGAATGTCCACATAATACGCTTTCATCCGCGCCAACGAGAGTGATTAATATAAGTTGTTAAAGCTTGTTTCGCAATCGTAGTAAAATAAATTTAGGTTTAAACTGTTTTGTGGAGGAAAGCCCCGTGTGTCCCTTCAACCAGTCATTCAGGCACGTACGTGTACACGGTAACGTTGACGATCTTCCACACGCCGATAGTTTCCCCACAATCAATAATTAGTGACACTAATTGTGAATTGACTGACAGCGGTGAAGGCCAAGTAGTTTGTAATCAACGGCCTTAATCACCCGTCCACTGAGACCAACCTCGTGTATCGGAGCTGTTAGACTTGGTTCCAGCCTGTCGAATTTTCACTTTTTAATTCTAGCAAAATACATTGTAGTTCTTAAAAACTATTTATAGTTCCGTTGACCTGTAAACAATAGCGACCAATTATAAAGTTGTATCAACATTACAGTGCCTCGCTTTCGATTCAAATACGTCATTAATTAAGTCACGTGCTAATTAATAGGATTAATGATAATCAATAATTACACTGAAAACCCATTGAGTTTCCCCATGCGTTCATAGTATCAGAAACTCAATATTGTCTGGTATCGGTATCGGTGTTAAAATATATTTATTTGACTGACCAGACAAAATATATCGACACGTGTTCCCAGGCTACGGAGCTATATCCCAGCCAGGTATCAGAGCCATATATCGGTTCTGGAATGTGGGTGTATTCTGTATCTTACATTATCCTCCAAAATATAGAATTACTAACACACGTCTGGAGTAGTCGTCCATAACATCCGAACAGTCGGTGGCAACGATACATAAACGTTCATAACGACCCCCCAGCCAACCACACCGCCCCCAGGCCTATCACAAATGTCATATTATTTACAGATAAAATGAATAAAAACACAATAAGCATGACTATCTTTAGAATACCCTGGTATTATATATTAGATATGGAAGTGTCTACTATTGGAAATTAAGACGTCCAGATCTTTAAATATGTTCAAGACAAAATGTAAAATATGAATACAACAATTTGACTTAGAATATAATTTACAACATGGGCTGCCCATGTGCTATCACACACACTCATTACTGTTTTTCTTCTTGCTTGTTAAGGACATACTCAACCATGCATTTACCTGGAACATAATCCTGAAGCAAGAAATCGTCATCAAATGCCCATTGACATTGCTCGCCGGCGCACACAGCCCAGAGACCCCTGTTGCTAAGCCCAAAAACGGACTGTGTCCAGTATGGAGTTGCATATGATATAATTATTGCTAAATTAGTGTTCACCAACATAATCAGACCTAGGATCTGGGCACAGCTAGCCTCCATTGTGCGTAATTTCAATTCAATCCGCTTAGAATTGTCTATATTTATATATAATATGGGATAGCTGACAATTAAGTAGAGTTTAAGTGCTTCATCAATTCACCAATAAGCCTGTTGCATGTACAACGCGTACTTATTGAAGGATGAATCGGGCGATATGACGCTTTTCTCTACAACAGAGAATAACTGCACATATACATGTGAGACACCGACACGTGGGTGCAATGCAATAAATACACAACATATGCGTATACGAAATCACACAACTATCACAGGGCCAGTGTATAAATATAATCCTGAATGTAGTCCAACACCACAGTTCTTCAGTATATTCCGATAATATCACTGTTTTTAAAGCACACGCTAGAATCGACAAATGTAACACATATACTATGCAAGGCACTATCACAGTGCGTATATGTTTCCTAGAATCATTACACGTCTGCCAATAGTTTTCCCGATTTTCTTCCAAGTACTAGACAGTTTTACAATGAAGTAGAGTTTCAGTATGAAGCTGGTTGTTTACACACTGACAAACAACCAGGTCAGATTGTCACGTGGTCTGTACTGAACGCGCGCTCTGTTTGATTATTTTCGCAGATTATGACATATCCTCTGAGACTATATAATGAAATGTGTGGTGAATGAGAGACATGTGTAATTTCCTATTACCTCCCTTGGCAGATAAAGCCTGATTTATTCCAATATGTGAATAGGTCCTTTTAGTTAGATTCCTTTGTATTTACTGTTGTTCCCTAACCAGATGTTGTGGTATGATAATTGTGATTTGATCAAAAACGTGTTAATTACTTAATAACATTATTTTACAAATAAGGACTGTAGGAGACCTGTTGAGATATAGTAATTTTAATAATTATAAGAAACGATAGTGGGATAAAATTGCTAGCATGTTGTGCAAAGGAAACAACGATAAAAACAGAAGAACACACTTAATATGACCTATCTACTATTTGGGAGTATTCAGGGGCAGTAACTCACCGATGTCATTATGCATATCATTTCATGTACTGGATATCGCAGACTATAAATGTTACCATGTATTGACAAGAAACATTCCAGGAAATGGAATTGGAACATGTATTATTGCTTCAATAACTCTTGTCCGATACTCTACGAGTAGACACGATATTGAAATGTGTTCCCATGGTAACGTATTATTCCTTCTCGAATCTGAATATACAGTTCAAAGAAAAATACAGTAGGCAGAACATATCTGTGGAAGCCATTAGCCGAATGTCTTTATTTTCACGCACGAATTGATGAGTGAGAACATATTTCGTGCGAGAGTGACAAAATAGAACCTCGGTGGTGTAATAGGCAATGTGTACGCCACTGGGTAGCCTGTGAACAAGCGTCGATATATTTTGCCTGGTCAGTCAAATAAATATATTTTAGCCGTATTGAGTTTCTGATCATATCAACGTCATTTTTCCAGAAGTTAAAAAGTGAAAAATCGACAGACTGGAACCCAGGCTATCCATTGGGTTTTAGTTTAAACTTTATTTATTTTACAACGATTGCAAAGCAAGTTTTAACAACTTATATTAATCACTCTCGTTGGCGCGAATGGAAGCGTATATGTGGTCATTCGTGCGGGAGGAAACCGAAGTACCCGGAGAAAACCCACCGGTCCGACCTGGCAACCACCGTACCATCTAGCGACCACATAGCGGAAATATATTTCCGGGTGGGGCATGCCCCCGTACCCCCTAGAATGGTGCGTAATGCATATTTAGGCCTAGCTACGCGCCTGACATTATTACGATAACAAGTAAAACTTGGTAAATATTTGTAAATATGGCCACAAACGAACCTTATGTTGTGAAATGACCATTTGTAAATGACCTAACTTCTAACTAGGTAAATGGTAGTTTATTAAATTAACACTAGGATAAATTTGCTTTAAACAAATGGTGTAAAAAAAGTCACTTGTATACCACTTTAACCTATCATCCACTGATGGTCAGGGGTTCAAACCTCGCTCAGACTGTAACATATCATCCACTGCTGGTCAGGGGTTCAAACCTCGCTCAGACTATAACCTATCATCCACTGATGGTCAGGGGCTCAAACCTCGCTCAGACTGTAACCTGTCATCCACTGATGGTCAGGGGTTCAAACCTCGCTCAGACTGTAACCTATCATCCACTGCTGGTCAGGGGTTCAAACCTCGCTCAGACTGTAACCAATCATCCACTGCTGGTCAGTGGTTCAAACCTCGCTCAGACTGTAACCTATCATCCACTGATGGTCAGGGGTTCAAACCTCGCTCAGACTGTAACCTATCATCCACTGCTGATCAGGGGTTCAAACCTCGCTCAGACTAACCTATCATCGACTGCTGGTCAGGGGTTCAAACCTCGCTCAGACTGTAACCTATCATCCACTGCTGATCAGGGGTTCAAACCTCGCTCAGACTAACCTATCATCGACTGCTGGTCAGTGGTTCAACCTCGCTCAGACTGTAACCTATCATCCACTGCTGGTCAGGGGTTCAAACCTCGCTCAGACTGTAACCTATCATCCACTGCTGGTCAGGGGTTCAAACCTCGCTCAGATTGTAACCTATCATCCACTGCTGGTCATTGGTTCAAACCTCGCTCAGACTGTAGCCTACCATCCACTTATGGTCAGGGGTTCATACCTCGCTCAGACTGTAACCTATCATCCACTGCTGGTCAGTGGTTCAAACCTCGCTCAGACTGTAGCCTACCATCCACTTATGGTCAGGGGTTCAAACCTCGCTCAGACTGTAACCTATCATCGACTGATGGTCAGGGGTTCAAACCTCGCTCAGACTGTAACCTATCATCGACTGATGGTCAGGGGTTCAAACCTCGCTCACACTGTAACCTATCATCCACTGATGGTCAGGGGTTCAAACCTCGCTCAGACTGTAACCTATCATACACTGCTGGTCAGGGGTTCAAACCTCGCTCAGACTGTAACCAATCATCAACTGATTATCAGGGGTTCAAACCTCGCTCAGACTGTAACCAATCATCAACTGATTATCAGGGGTTCAAACCTCGCTCAGACTGTAACCTATCATCCACTGATTGTCAGGGGTTCAAACCTCGCTCAGACTGTAGCCTATCATCCACTGCTGGTCAGGGGTGCAAACCTCGCTCAGACTGTAACCTATCATCCACTGCTCGTCAGGGGTTCAAACCTCGCTCAGACTGTAACCTGTCATCCACTGATGGGTAGGGGTTCAAACCTCGCTCAGACTGTAACCTATCATCGACTGATGGCCAGGGGTTCAAACCTCGCTCAGACTGTAACCTGTCATCCACTGCTGGTCAGGGGTTCAAACCTCGCTCAGATTGTAACCTATCATCCACTGCTGGTCAGTGGTTCAAACCTCGCTCAGACTGTAACCTATCATCGACTGCTGGTCAGGGGTTCAAACCTCGCTCAGACTGTGTCTCTTTATATGAAAAGGTTAGCATATTCTTACAGAGGTTGGTGCACCAAGTACTGGTTAACCGCTGAAGCCTGTCCATGAAAGGTGTTGTTAGGTAAACTGTTCGTCGCTCAAATGGCCAACCAGTGTATTTACACATTACTATTATTACGTTATTGTACACAGTCTTTAGCACATGTGTGCATTACCATTTCTGTTTGACAGTTTCTTAAGAATATTGGTGCACCAAGTACTGGTTAACCTCTGGACCCTGCCCATGAATAGTGTTGTTAGGTAAACTGCCCGCCGCCGGCGACATACCCCAACATGGTCGAACAAACACTTATTAACAGGGTTGCTAAGGTGCTGGGTAGCGCTCTCACATGAAATAATTCAACATCCATTTTCGTATTCGAACCTATAGCGGTGAGGGGCAAGTGATTTGAAGTCAACGACCATGACCACTCGGCCATGGATGGAGACCACATTGAGTGCTGGTTTTTATCCATGAACACATTTGGGTGGTCTTCGAACCACAACATATTCACCGCCAGCGTTCTTGCAACTTATATTAATCACTCTCGATACCTCATTCCGGATCACCATGGAATCCATCGCCACTATGGCACACTCGTATCAGCCACAGCTGGGCACAAACTCCGGACCGTTCGCACATGAAACGAACATGCTACCACTGCGTTAATTAATAAAATGATTACGCGATGTATATATGTATAGGATATAAGCGGAAAACGATCCAATATGTAAAATATTGAACTGTGTGAGGCGCGGAGCGCCGAAGACAGTACGCATATTTTACATATTAGTTTATACAAATTTATTTTAGCTCGATTGCGAAACAAGTTATTTCAACTTATATAAATCACTCTCGAGACCTCATTCCTGGTGGAATCCATCCCCACGAGGGAGAGAGAAGAGGCAACGTGGAATTTAAATGCCTTGCCTAAGGGCACAATCGTAACGGCTCCAGTGGGGCTTGAACTCCGGACCTTTCGCACCTGAAGTGAACGCTCATCCACTGCGCTATCACGACTTCCACGACTTCCATTTTACATATTGGATCCGTTTGAGGCTTATATCTTACTTAAAGCGACATTACATAGCAAAAAGCAAATAAAATGCATTTGTTCACGTATAAATGCGTTGCTTCTACAAATTCTTCCGAATACATTCGAACACTAACATTGAATCAATAAACAGTGTTTGTGTGGGTTGAAAGTATGATTTCATATAACGGCCATCCATGAATTGACGTTTGTTTGTCATCGGCGTCAATACTAAACGCGAGATAATGTCGTTTAGAGATAATTTAACTAAGAATAGTCTATAAATAAATAGGCACAAATGTGAGATATATCGACACATCTGTATCATAAATCGTGTTATTCAGGATACACTAGTTGTATTACGCATGGATGTTTACATTATTTTGTTATGTCAACAAACCGCGTATACGACGTTTGTTTATTAGTTGAAATGCTCAGTATTTGAGGCAAAATTTGGAAAAATATTATACCATATAATAAGAAAATACATTCTGTAGAAATGTGTGTTTTCACTGATGTAGTGTCGCTTTAAAACACACACTCATACAACAAGATCCTACTATTTAAAATTGTTAATTTCGTACATTAACGCATAGTATTTAATATAATACTCTGGCCTTTTGACATCAGTCCAATATTAATAATAATGGATTGCAAGTACAAAGGTATGACGTCACGACAGTGTTTTAAAGATCGCATGCATAATTATACAGACACATATCGTCAACCACTCTCGAACCCAATCATTTCAAATCGTGTCGTCCGTCCGTATGTGCGTATGGTGTTACCTTGGCCGTCAACAATCGGATTGTACGAAATTTAGTATTAACCCAATTGTGGTTTTCCGTTAATTTCAATATTCACCGTCTCTGTTGCCTAGTGGTTAAAGCGCCTGTGGGTGGTTGAAGGTTCGAACTGATATGGCCGATTGGTCAGCCGTCAGCTAGTTAAACATAATGGTTAGCGATTGCCTTATCAGCCAGGCGTCTCGCGTTCAAGGATAGGAGTCGGGAATTACTGATGTCCATATGAGGCGTCTCATAAATCAGAAATAACTGGCTCTTTCAATAGGGGTGACACTATAATAAACAATCTCTTTACTTTACTTTTATTCATAAACATGACATTTCAACAACATCATAGTATAAGTTTATCATACACACAAGTGAGTTGGACTGAATCCATAGTTCGCTAAACGTTTAAACTTTATTTATTTATACAACGATTGCGAAACAGGTTTTAAAAACTAATATTAATCATTCTCGTTCGCGTAAATGTATAAAAAGTCATTCGTGTGGCAATAAATCGGAGTACCCGGAGAGAACCAACCTGTCCGATCTGGCGACAAGCGTACCATCCCACATACGTCCCGTCCCGAGGATCGAACCAGGTTTGCATTGGTGAGAAGCGAGCGCGCTAACCACTGCGCTAATCGGACAGCCAGAAGATAGAAGCGCAAAAAAACCAACAAAAAACCAACACACAAAAAAGACGAAATAAAGATTTCCAAGAATAATAATATTTCATCAATAAAATCAATAGTATATAATGTAATCTTTTCCTTTTCGCACACCCTATTTATTTACACTTTATGTACAATCATAATAAATCCATATACAGTCAAACCTGTCTATAAAGGCCACCCTCGGGAAAGTCAAAACGTGGCCTTTGTTGGCAGGTGGCCTCTCAATAGAGGGTTAAAATGCATTAAAAATGGCTCGACGGGAGAGAAAAATGGTGGTCTTTAGAGACAGGTTTTTCATATGCGGCCTTTATTCGGAGGTGGCCTTAAGCACAGGTTTGACTGTATACATTTAACGTAAGCATAACGTAGACCACAATAAGTAAACACGTGACATGAAACAGTGAAGACATCACCGGAAGTGAACACGTGAACTAAACGTCACTAAGAAATACTGGGTCGGAGGTTATAAAACTGTTCTCCAATCTCAAACTCAGACTCAACCTTCTGATTGGTGCTGCTGGGTGTAAAACTCAGACTCAAGCTTCTGATTGGTTCTGCTGTGTGTAAAACTCAGACGCAAGCTTCTGATTGGTTCTGCTGGGTGCAAAACGCAGACTCAAGCTTCTGATTGGTTCTGCTGGGTGTAAAACTCAGACTCAAGCTTCTGATTGGTTCTGCTGTGTGTAAAACTCAGACTCAATCAATCAAATTATTTGAGTTAGAATTTGAGATTCGAGAAAAGTTTTATAACCTCGGGGCATTGACGTTCAGCATAAAGAAATATATGCGAATCAATAAATCACGTGACGTAGTCCCACGTCAGTAATACAGATAAAGTAAATCCATGTACAGTGAGAATATGTGTACCCGGAGAAAGCCCACTTGTCCGATATGGCGACCACCGTACCGTCTCACATACTTCCCGGTCCGAGGTTCGAACCCGGTGTACATTGGTGAGAGGAATATGTGACGATAATCCCATGAAGAAACCCCCAGGCGCGTAGCTAGACCTAAATATGGATTACGCACCATTCTAGGGGGTCCGGGGGCACGCACCACCCGTAAATTTGTTTCCGCTATGTGGTCTCAGGTGACTTTCGCCTACTATGAACACCAGCTGCAATCAATATCTGTTGACATTTCGTTCATGTCTGCTTTCTTGTGAATGACCAAAGGTAGTATACCCCCTTACCCCCTTATGATCCAGTTTTTATTGCATGTTTCAGGAACTGTCAAAATAAATATTACGCACGTGCGTACATGCGTAAGCCTAGCTACGCGCCTGACCCCGGATCTTGTCTGTCAAGTCATGTGACCTACGTAACCTTCCAACTTTGAACTATATTGAATGCAACCATTTGGACCGTTCCGTTACATAATAGGGGTAATATACAAGTTATTATAAAAGTGCTAAAATCAGCACTGATACATATATGGCATACACATAAGACCAATACATAGCATGAAAATGCAAATGGTTTAGGCCACACGTTTTAACAACATTGGACAATGGCCCACACCAAAAAGTGATGCTAACGTTTGAGTACTAATTAACATTGTTAATTTTGTACATTTACGCGTAAGATTTAATATAATACTCTGACCTTTTGACAGCAGTCCAATATTAATAATAGGTGTCAAGGCTCTTCGGCAAAGTAGCATAGTTAAAGTTAGATCATAGAGGATAATCATTAAAATTAAATATAGTAAGCGGGAATAGAGCATGTAAATAACCTGGAAGGCGCCCGTATTTTCCTTGTACACGAGTATTAATTTCTGAATAGATCTACGGTCTAAGTGAAACCCAGCCAATTTCCATGAGTAGATATTGAATTGAGACGGAAAACCTGTATCATCAACATAACATTGCGCAATATTATCAAAGCATAGGGACTGATGAGTATATTTCTGAGTGAAAAGAACATGACTTAAGTTTTGGCGGGATTAAACTTAACCAACCATTGCTTAGTCCAACTAGATATTAACTCTAAATCATAATTTGGAACAGTTTCTAGGACGGTTGAATCCGATGAAGATACAGCAAGAGATCTGTAAGCTAATAGTCTAGCGGTACTACTAACTGAATCGGCTGTCATTAACATAAACAAGAAATAAGAGCGGGCCTAAAACTCAGCATTGGGGTACGCCTGCTGTAATTAGTTTAGTATTTGAAAATGTTTGTTCAACAGATACTCGTTTCGAACGATTTCGGAGACAGTCTGCGATCCAGTTAAGTAAATTAACTGACACTCCATAAGTATTGTCTTAATTTGAACAAGATACCTTTATGCCAAACTCGATCAAAGGCGTTAGAGATGGCACTTACAAATTTGGTTATATATATCTATAAGTTGATAGACAGGAAGAAAACCTGAATGATTCTTATATATAATATCATTGGAATATAGGTGATTATATAAAAGCTTAAACATAACTCGTTCCATTACTTTCCCCACATATCTGATTATAGATATTGGCCTGTAGCTAGAAGGAAGAGGTGTGTCTCCTTTTTTGAAGAGTGGCATAACATGGAGTAGGATACTGGTTTAAGATAATTTATCGGTTTAGATATGAATTTGGAACAGCCTTTTAGCATTGTATGAATAATGTCATCTAGACCACTTGCTTTGTTTACTGCTAAGTTATCTAAATCATTGATAGTAAAATTGGAAATGACTGGATCTCTTTCTTGATTAACTCTGGAACGATTGCATTAGAGTCACCTACAGTTGATATGGAAACGAAATAATCATTTAGGACGTTGGCTTTGTCTGCGCCAGAAACGGCTGTGTGAGTGTCACTATAAAGACGTGGGATGTGTTCTTCGTTATTAAAATTTTCTTTGACTGGCATTCTGGACTAATTTCCAATATTGCCTAGAATTTGACCTCAAGTCGTTCATGGAGAATTATAGAACTGTTCACTCAGATGTTTTGTTTCATATTTTTATTAACCTGATTCCTTAATGATTTACCTTAAACTTTATTTATTTTACAACGATTGCGAAGCAAGTTCTAACAACTTATATTAACAACTCTCGTTGGCGCGGATGAAAGCGTATATGTGGTCGTTCGTGTGGGAGGAAACCGGAGTACCCGGAGAAACTCCACCTGTCTTATCTGGCGACCACCGTACCATCTCACATACTTCCCGTTCCGAGGATCGAACCCACGTTGCATTGGTGAGAAGCGAGCGCGCTAACCACTGCGCTAATCGGACAGCCAATCCTTAATGATTTGTATATTTTTCATTCAGTTAATTTGTGTGATCTGGTAGCGATTGGCTGTGAACGATCACGTGTACCTTAGGATTAATGGTTAGGATTACAGACGAACTGTCCAGACTTGGTACGAATCGTCTCAGATATTTGATACGAACCATCTCAGACATTGGGTACGTCCAGAGTACGAAATGACTGTAATACTCTGATAAAATCAGTGTCGTTTTGCAAAGAAGCAAAAGTGAAACATCCACAGCTTGGATGGAACCCATACTCACTGAACTGCGATGTTAAACCCCAACACCAAAACATCTCATATTTCAAATGTTCCAACTCAATTGTTATTTAGGTATGCTTTTAATTCCTAACCGTCTATTGTTAGAAGGAAATTTGAAAGACAATATTTAGGTCATATGTTTATTCCACATGGATTGGCGATGCATCTTGGCATATTGGATACATGTATAGGTGTTATAAGGTTACTTGTAGATCAATACGACTCATTCAATGACTTAAACTTGGTATTGCTTTTTATTGAGACGTAAACAGTTTAAACTTTATTTATTTTACAACGATTGCGAAGCAAGTTCTATCACTCTCGTTGGCGCGGATGAAAGCGTAAATGTGGTCATTCGTGTGGGGGGAAACATGAGTACCCGGAGAAAACCCACCTGTCCGATATGGCGACCATCGTACCATCTCACATACTTCCCGGTCCGAGGATCGAACATGCGTTGCTTTGGTGAGACGCGAGTACGCTAACCACTGCGCTAATCAGACAGCCAATTGAGATTTGTAAGTAGGTATAAACCATTGATATTTTTTATCAATATTGCGTCTTGAAAACGGTAGTCTGCTAAATTATATGAATATTAATGAGATGTGATAGTGTTGCTTTCATTGTTAAATGAATGTCGATCACATGGGCTAAATTAGCCAATTAGAATCGCGGCATTACATGATGTTATAATTATTGTTGCTTAAAAATATATCGATTATTATCATAAATGAAATTGAAGTTTTCTTTAAAAATATTGAAAAATCTGTACACTGTACACTGACTGTTAATCTATTCGGATTCAATATTTCACAATCTGAAAATCGTTTTATATTAAATCAGAATATAGAAAAATGACAATTATAAATACTTACTAACATATATAAATGAAGTTACATGGATAGGTGGTTCAAATGAGTTCTTCATTTGTAGAGTGTGTGTTTAGGTTTATTTATCGTCGCTACCGGTTGCCCATATGAGCGACGCCTCCTGAAGAGATTAGTAATTTTAGATTTTTGGAGGATAGTGCAATGATACAGACCGAGATCCATTCCAGAGTCTCCTCTGGTTCTTTTACGTGCACGGTGTAAAGCACCGACACGAGACATCGGTTTAAAGTCCCATCTGAAAGACTGTTAATTTTATTATGGTCAGACGGGGGATCGAACCTACGATCCCTGGATTACCAGTCCAGCGTGTTACCACTGGACTACAGATCCGTCTGTGAATTTGTAGAGTTGTCACAATATATGTTTTATAGATCAGACGTTAAGAAACAGTGCTATTATCTAGGGTATTTTTTCTTAGAAAAATAGATTCCATTATATACTTAGATATTTTTAACAATTCTATTTTATTTTATAGTATTGAATTCTTTACACACGGCCAAGATATATTACCACGGTATTTAGTTCTTAAACTTGTGTATCTCGTACAATATAGCAATACTATAGAGACGTTACACCATTATTAGTATGGGGGTTTCCTATAGTAACACATATGTCATCATGCTCTCTTCTGGCTGGCAAGTTCGAAAATGGATTGGCAGAGCAAAGGCCAGTCAGGTTTTAGTTCGGAATGGCCATTGATATCTGTTTCAAACTCTGCTCTTGTATTTCTGTCAAAGATATCACGCAAATAATCGGGTAATAATAACCGGTCCACATCTGGCAGGAATATAATTATTATTGGTTTCCTCTGTGCGTACGCTTCATCTACTCTTATATGACATAAGTTCTGCTCACAGAACGAGCGAGACACGACAAACACTACCACGCACGAATCACGTATACTGTTCATACTTAGTTCGACTATTGAACGTCCTGGAATAAAATGTTTGTCCTCAATGCATACAACGTCTGTGTCAACCTTAACCCTTCCTTGCAGATGTTTCTCTAGGACTGGATAAATTTTCTCCCAAACCAAATCTCCGTCATGTTCGCTATACGACAGCATGGCAATATATAATTCCGGAAGACGCCCACGTCTATAGTCTTTTATGAACTTCTTCACAGCATTCTTTCTGTCGCGCGTCATATATAGTTTGTGCGCGATCAGTATCAGTAGATATACGACAACCACGCCAGCGATAATTGATGAAATAACCGCAATAAAGAATGTTTTCTTGTGACATTGATAATGCACATCATCTAGCGTTTTGTCGTTTATGCTTAGTGTTTTATTCTCAAATTCGCATGCAATACTTACATCGTTGCGTTCATTAAAACGGATTAACCACTTGATAGAGTCTGTTCTATCGCATTCACATTTGACTGGATTCCGTGATATATCAATAGTGGCTGAGTCAGAATTGTTGTTCATATGTGTGTACGTGTTGAGTACATTGTCAAGTTTTGCTCTAGAATTAGCATCAAAGGTAGAAATCATGTTTCCAGATAGGTCTAGTGACTGTAATGCACTGAATTGTTTTGTTTCAAATGTGACAGACTGAAGTAGATTATCGCATAAGATGAGCACTTTCAGGAGTGTGTTAGTCTGGAATATGTGTTCAGGTAATTTAGATAACCCATTGTTGGCCAAATTCAAACTTAACATCACAGGAAAACCTTGAAACAATTCAGAAAATTCTGGAGTGGATTCCATTCCAGATAGTTTGTTTGAGCCCAAGAACAGGTTTTTCATAGAATAAATACCATGCCAACATGAAGGTGATATGTACTCTAACTGATTATAAGAGAGGTCAAGCTCATATATGTCTACATCAACAGGCCATTGCATTGTGCAATTCATCTTCACTATACCATTTTTTTTCGCATGGATCACTTTCATTCTAAAAGAACACAATGACAAATTAAATGTGGAATTATCTATGGACGAGCCTACATAGATACCATTTGCATAAAGGTTTTCTAATTCTTGGCTAAGGTGAAGAAGTGGATCAGCTCTCGACTTGCAATCCGTATTAACACGTTCATCAATTATTTTCTTGAATGGTTCGCCTAAAAGGTAAAAGCTCATATCAAGTGTTCTGAATTGCCTAACTGATTTTCTAATTTGTGTCCTGACATCATAAGAAAGCATATCAAGATCAGTGGGTATTAATCTAGCATTTGACAGGTTTACGCTTTCTATCACAAACTGTCTATTGGACGCCTCCAAACTAACAATCATAGCAGTTATTCCAGAAATACTTAGAGTTTTTATTTTCTTATAATACATTACGTCAACAAATATTTGGTCTATGTCAACGGTTTTGGCAAACATAGTATTTACATTATCTAACAAAAGTGTGTCCAATGCTGGTAATACATTCGTCACATTCAATATCTTCATCAGATTAGTGATGCTCATCCAGGTACATCCAGACAGATCCAGTGTAGTAAGGCGATTTAGCCCAGAATATGAAGACGGTGATACGCTTGAGCCTACATTAGGTGAATGGTATCCAAAGGTGCGTAGATTGTGCAAAGGTTGGAACAAATCATCAACAAAATTATACTTTTTGCCTAGGGCTGCCTTATCGATAACCGTAATGTCCAGTTTCAGAATAGACGCCCAGCTTCTATGGTTGAATGCGTTTACTATTAGATTTTGTTCAGTAAAGTTCTGTACAACTACCTCAGTGACATGTGGTGGCAGTTGTTTCGGTATCGTCTGCTGACAAATCACGGTTTTGCTTGTAGTGACACAGTCATCGCTTGCAGTATTTACAAGGCATGTGACATGTGCTATTTGGATAACACAGAAGGCGAATATCATTTTGTTATCCATGATTTGTATCCTGAAAACAACAAAGGTGTGTGCTGAAAATATTGGATGATGGTCCATATATATATATGTGTATGTACAGAGTTCTAATCAGTTCATTCTTTGTATGTATACTGAACCAAAAAAGAAACTTTCGCGAGACTTCAATGGGAATGTTTCCACATATGCGTATATTAACAGTTTTTATTCGTATTTGTTATTGCA
Organism: Archivesica marissinica; assembly: GCA_014843695.1. Classification (NCBI taxonomy): domain Eukaryota; kingdom Metazoa; phylum Mollusca; class Bivalvia; order Venerida; family Vesicomyidae; genus Archivesica; species Archivesica marissinica. The sequence goes on along the minus strand of CM026397.1, from coordinate 37,730,186 downwards.
CAATAATTTAAAATCAATTCATCAAAGTTCATTTACAGTCTGAAAATTATCAATTTCATTGGATTTTTCAAATTTCATTTGAGGTAGGTGTCGATTCAATTTTTTTTTGCTTTAGTAACGATTATGCCCACCGCGAGCATTGCTAACAGCTTGGCAGCGACGACGCATTGAGTGGATGAGATTATTAATTTGAGCCTGGGGTATATTATTCCACTCTTCTAGCAAAGCGTCACGGAGCTCATTGACGTTACCAGGCGGATTTTGACGTTGCCGTACACGTGTGTCAAGATTATCCCAAAGGTGCTCGATGGGATTTAGATCCGGGCTTTTTGAGGGCCAGTCGTCTATGCAATCAATATTGTTGTTTCGTAAGAACTGCGACGTGAGGTCTGGCGTTGTCTTGCTGAAACACAGAAATAACGCCGTGATTTTGTAAGAGAGGAACAACGTGTGGGGAAAGGACACGGTCTCTATTCTTTTGAGCATTCAGATTGCCATCAATGACCACTAATTGGGTACGATACCCATAACTTATTCCGGCCCAGACCATCACGGAACCCCCACCGCCAAAACGATCCCGCTGAAGAACGCAACAGACAGCGTAACGTTAATTCCTACGTCGGTAGACCCTGATCCGACCATCACTATTGGACAATGCAAACCTGGATTCATCTGAAAAAAGAATCGTCCGCCAGTCTTGCCTTGTCCAGTTGATGTGTCTATCAGCCCATTGAAGCCTGTCACGGCGATGACGATCCGTTAATACTGTTCCGACGTAGGGACGACGTGCACGTAAATTGTATTCCAGTGGTGAGTGGTGTATTCCAGCAGATAGTCGTGTATTCCAGCAGATAGTCGTGTATTCCAGCAGTGAGTGGTGTATTACAGCAGTGAGTCGTGTATTCCAGCAGTTAGTGGTGTATACCAGCAGTGAGGGGTGTATTCCAACAGTGAGTGGTGTATTGCAGCAGTGAGTCGTGTATCCCAGCAGTCAGTCGTGTATTCCAGCAGTTAGTGGTGTATTACCGCAGTGAGCCGTGTATTCCAGCAGTTAGTGGTGTATTACCGCAGTGAGCCGTGTATTCCAGCAGTTAGTGGTGTATACCAGCAGTTAGTGGTGTATTCCAGCATTCCAGCAGTTAGTGGTGTATTACCGCAGTGAGCCGTGTATTCCAGCAGTTAGTGGTGTACACCAGCAGTTAGTGGTGTATTCCAGCATTGAGGCGTGTATTACAGCAGTTAGTGGTGTATTACAGCAGTGAGTGGTGTATTCCAGCAGTGAGTGGTGTATTACAGCAGTGAGTGGTGTATTCCAGCAGTGAGTGGTGTATTCCAGCAGTGAGTCGTGTATTCCAGCAGTGAGTGGTGTATTCCAGCAGTGAGTGGTGTATTACAGCAGTTAGTGGTGTATTACAGCAGTGAGTGGTGTATTCCAGCAGCGAGTGGTGTATTCCAGCAATGAGTGGTGTATTACAGCAGTGAGTGGTGTATTCCAGCAGCGAGTGGTGTATTCCAGCAGTGATTGGTGTATTCCAGCAATGAGTGGTGTATTACAGCGGTGAGTGGTGTATTACAACAGGGAGTTGAGTATTACAGTAGTGAGTCGTCTATTACAGCAGTGTGTCGTGTATTCTGGCAGTACGTGGTGTATTCCAGCAGTGATTGGTGTATTCCAGCAGTGAGTGGTGTATTACAGCAGTGAGTGGTGTATTACAGCAGTTAGTGGTGTATTCCAGCAGTGAGTCCTGTATTCCAGCAGTGAGTGATGTATTCCAGCAGTTAGTGGTGTATTCCAGCAGTTAATCGTGTATTCCAGCAGTTAGTCGTATATTCCAACAGTGAATCATGTATTCCAGCAGATAGTCGTGTATTCCAGCAGTGAGTGGTGCATTACAGCAGTGAGGGGTGTATTCCAGCGGTGAGTGGTGTATTCCAGCAGATAGTCGTGTATTCCAGCAGATAGTCGTTTATTCCAGCAGTGAGTGGTGTATTACAGCAGTGAGTCGTGTATTCCAGCAGTTAGTGGTGTATACCAGCAGTGAGGGGTGTATTCCAGCAGTGAGTGGTGTATTGCAGCAGTGAGTCGTGTATCCCAGCAGTCAGTCGTGTATTCCAGCAGTTAGTGGTGTATTACCGCAGTGAGCCATGTATTCCAGCAGTTAGTGGTGTATTAACGCAGTGAGCCGTGTATTCCAGCAGTTAGTGGTGTATACCAGCAGTTAGTGGTGTACACCAGCAGTTAGTGGTGTATTCCAGCATTGAGGCGTGTATTACAGCAGTTAGTGGTGTATTACAGCAGTGAGTGGTGTATACCAGCAGTTAGTAGTGTATACCAGCAGTTAGTGGTGTATTCCAGCAGTGAGTGGTGTAGTCCAGCAGTTAGTGGTGTATTCCAGCAGTTAGTGGTGTATTACAGCAATTAGCGGTGTATTCCAGCAGTTAGTGGTGTATTACAGCAGTGAGTGGTGTATTCCAGCAGTGGGTAGTGTATTCCAGCAGATAGTGGTGTATTCCAGCAGTGAGTGGTGTATTACAGTAGTGAGTGGTGTATTTCAGCAGTGAGTGGTGTATTCCAGCAGTTAGTTGTGTATTCCAGCAGTTAGTGGTGTATTACAGCAATTAGCGGTGTATTCCAGCAGTTAGTGGTGTATTCCAGCATTGAGGCGTGTATTACATCAGTTAGTGGTGTATTACAGCAGTGAGTGGTGTATTCCAGCAGTGAGTGGTGTATTACAGCAGTGAGTGGTGTATTCCAGCAGTGAGTCGTGTATTCCAGCAGTGAGTGGTGTATTCCAGCAGTGAGTGGTGTATTACAGCAGTTAGTGGTGTATTACAGCAGTGAGTGGTGTATTCCAGCAGCGAGTGGTGTATTCCAGCAATGAGTGGTGTATTACAGCAGTGAGTGGTGTATTCCAGCAGCGAGTGGTGTATTCCAGCAGTGATTGGTGTATTCCAGCAATGAGTGGTGTATTACAGCGGTGAGTGGTGTATTACAACAGGGAGTTGTGTATTACAGTAGTGAGTCGTGTATTACAGCAGTGTGTCGTGTATTCTGGCAGTACGTGGTGTATTCCAGCAGTGATTGGTGTATTCCAGCAGTGAGTGGTGTATTACAGCAGTGAGTGGTGTATCACAGCAATTAGCGGTGTATTCCAGCAGTTAGTGGTGTATTACAGCAGTGAGTGGTGTATTCCAGCAGTGGGTAGTGTATTCCAGCAGTTAGTGGTGTATTCCAGCAGTGAGTGGTGTATTACAGCAGTGAGTGGTGTATTTCAGCAGTGAGTGGTGTATTCCAGCAGTGAGTGGTGTATTCCAGCAGTTAGTGGTGTATTCCAGCAGTGAGTGGTATATTCCAGCAGTTAGTGGTGTATTCCAGCAGTGAGTGGTATATCCCAGCAGTGAGTGGTATATTCCAGCAGTTAGTGGTGTATTCCAGCAGTGAGTGGTATATTCCAGCAGTGAGTGGTATATTCCAGCAGCGAGTGGTGTATTACAGCAGTGAATGGTGTATACCAGCAGTGAGTCGTGTATTCCAGCAGTTAGTGGTGTATTTCAGCAGTGAATAGTGTATAACAGCATTGAGTCTTGTATTCCAGCAGTCAGTCGTGTATTCCAGCAGTTAGTGGTATATTCCAGCAGCGAGTGGTGTATTACAGCAGTGAATGGTGTATACCAGCAGTGAATGGTGTATACCAGCAGATAATGGTGTATTCCAGCAGTGAGCGGTGTATTCCAGCAGTGAATAGTGTATAACAGCATTGAGTCTTGTATTCCAGCAGTGAGCCGTGTATTCCAGCAGTGAGTGGTGTATTACAGCAGTGAGTGGTGTATTACAGCAGTGAGTGGTGTATTACAGCAGTTAGTGGTGTATTCCAGCAGTGAGTGGTGTATTACAGCAGTGAGTGGTGTATTCCAGCAGTTAGTGGTGTATTACAGCAGTCAGTGGTGTATTCCAGCAGTGAGTGGTGTATTACAGCAGTGAGTGGTGTATTCCAGCGGTGAGTGGTGTATACCAGCAGTGAGTGATGTGTTCCAACAGTGAGTGGTGTATTCCAGCAGTTTGTGGTGTATTACAGCAGTTAGGGGTGTATTACAGCAGTTAGTGGTGTATTACAGCAGTGAGTGGTGTATTACAGCAGTGAGTGGTGTATTCCAGCGGTGAGTGGTGTATACCAGCAGTGAGTGATGTGTTCCAGCAGTGAGTGGTGTATTACAGCAGTGAGTGGTGTATTCCAGCGGTGAGTGGTGTATACCAGCAGTGAGTGATGTGTTCCAGCAGTGAGTGGTGTATTCCAGCAGTTAGTGGTGTATTACAGCAGTGAGTGGTGTATTCCAGCAGTCAGTCGTGTATTCCAGCAATGCGTGGTGTATTACAGCAGTGAGTGGTGTATTCCAGCAGTGAGTGGTGTATTACAGCAGTGAGTCGTGTATTCCAGCAGTGAGTGGTGTATTCCAGCAGTTAGTGGTGTATTCCAGCAGTTAATCGTGTATTCCAGCAGTTAGTCGTATATTCCAACAGTGAATCATGTATTCCAGCAGTGAGTGGTGTATTCCAGCAGTGAGTGGTGTATTACAGCAGTGAGTGGTGTATTCCAGCAGTGAGTGGTGTATTACAGCAGCGAGTGGTGTATTCCAGCAGTGAGTAGTGTATTCCAGCAGTGAGTGGTGTATTCCAGCAGTGAGTGGTGTATTCCAGCAGTGAACCGTTTTATTCCAGCAGTGAGTGATGTATTTCAGCAGTGAGTGGTGTATTCCAGCAGTGAGTGGTGTATTCCAGCAGTGAGTGGTGTATTCCAGCGGTGAGTGGTGTATTCCAGCAGTGAGTGGTGTATTCCAACAGTGAGTGGTGTATTCCAGCGGTGAGTGGTGTATTCCAGCGGTGAGTGGTGTATTCCAGCAGTGAGTGGTGTATTCCAACAGTGAGTGGTGTATTCCAGCGGTGAGTGGTGTATTCCAGCGGTGAGTGGTGTATTACAGCAGTGAGTGGTGTATTCCAGCAGTTAGTGGTGTATTACAGCAGTGAGTGGTGTATTCCAGCAGTGAGTGGTGTATTACAGCAGTGAGTGGTGTATTCCAGCGGTGAGTGGTGTATACCAGCAGTGAGTGATGTGTTCCAACAGTGAGTGGTGTATTCCAGCAGTTTGTGGTGTATTACAGCAGTTAGTGGTGTATTACAGCAGTGAGTGGTGTATTACAGCAGTGAGTGGTGTATTCCAGCGGTGAGTGGTGTATACCAGCAGTGAGTGATGTGTTCCAGCAGTGAGTGGTGTATTACAGCAGTGAGTGGCGTATTACAGCAGTTAGTGGTGTATTACAGCAGTTAGTGGTGTATTACAGCAGTGAGTGGTGTATTACGGCAGTGAGTGGTGTATTCCAGCGGTGAGTGGTGTATACCAGCAGTGAGTGATGTGTTCCAGCAGTGAGTGGTGTATTACAGCAGTGAGTGGCGTATTCCAGCGGTGAGTGGTGTATACCAGCAGTGAGTGGTGTATTCCAGCAGTTAGTGGTGTATTACAGCAGCGAGTGGTGTATTCCAGCAGTCATTCGTGTATTCCAGCAATGAGTGGTGTATTACAGCAGTGAGTGGTGTATTACAGCAGTGAGTGGTGTATAACAGCAGTGAGTCGTGTATTCCAGCAGTTAGTGGTGTATTCCAGCAGTGAGTGATGTATTCCAGCAGTGAGTGGTGTATACCAGCAGATAATGGTGTATTCCAGCAGTGAGCGGTGTATTCCAGCAGTGAATAGTGTATAACAGCATTGAGTCTTGTATTCCAGCAGTGAGCCGTGTATTCCAGCAGTGAGTGGTGTATTACAGCAGTGAGTGGTGTATTACAGCAGTGAGTGGTGTATTACAGCAGTTAGTGGTGTATTCCAGCAGTGAGTGGTGTATTACAGCAGTGAGTGGTGTATTCCAGCAGTTAGTGGTGTATTACAGCAGTCAGTGGTGTATTCCAGCAGTGAGTGGTGTATTACAGCAGTGAGTGGTGTATTCCAGCGGTGAGTGGTGTATACCAGCAGTGAGTGATGTGTTCCAACAGTGAGTGGTGTATTCCAGCAGTTTGTGGTGTATTACAGCAGTTAGGGGTGTATTACAGCAGTTAGTGGTGTATTACAGCAGTGAGTGGTGTATTACAGCAGTGAGTGGTGTATTCCAGCGGTGAGTGGTGTATACCAGCAGTGAGTGATGTGTTCCAGCAGTGAGTGGTGTATTACAGCAGTGAGTGGTGTATTCCAGCGGTGAGTGGTGTATACCAGCAGTGAGTGATGTGTTCCAGCAGTGAGTGGTGTATTCCAGCAGTTAGTGGTGTATTACAGCAGTGAGTGGTGTATTCCAGCAGTCAGTCGTGTATTCCAGCAATGCGTGGTGTATTACAGCAGTGAGTGGTGTATTCCAGCAGTGAGTGGTGTATTACAGCAGTGAGTCGTGTATTCCAGCAGTGAGTGGTGTATTCCAGCAGTTAGTGGTGTATTCCAGCAGTTAATCGTGTATTCCAGCAGTTAGTCGTATATTCCAACAGTGAATCATGTATTCCAGCAGTGAGTGGTGTATTCCAGCAGTGAGTGGTGTATTACAGCAGTGAGTGGTGTATTCCAGCAGTGAGTGGTGTATTACAGCAGCGAGTGGTGTATTCCAGCAGTGAGTAGTGTATTCCAGCAGTGAGTGGTGTATTCCAGCAGTGAGTGGTGTATTCCAGCAGTGAACCGTTTTATTCCAGCAGTGAGTGATGTATTTCAGCAGTGAGTGGTGTATTCCAGCAGTGAGTGGTGTATTCCAGCAGTGAGTGGTGTATTCCAGCGGTGAGTGGTGTATTCCAGCAGTGAGTGGTGTATTCCAGCAGTGAGTGGTGTATTCCAGCGGTGAGTGGTGTATTCCAGCGGTGAGTGGTGTATTCCAGCAGTGAGTGGTGTATTCCAACAGTGAGTGGTGTATTCCAGCGGTGAGTGGTGTATTCCAGCAGTGAGTGGTGTATTACAGCAGTGAGTGGTGTATTCCAGCAGTGAGTGGTGTATTCCAGCAGTGAGTGGTGTATTCCAGCAGTGAGTGGTGTATTACAGCAGTGAGTGGTGTATTCCAGCGGTGAGTGGTGTATTCCAGCAGTGAGTGGTGTATTCCAGCAGTGAGTGGTGTATTCCAGCAGTTAGTGGTGTATTACAGCAGTGAGTGGTGTATTCCAGCAGTGAGTGGTGTATACCAGCAGTGAGTGGTGTATTGCACAGTGAGTGTGCAGTGAGTGACCAGCAGTGAGTGTGTAACCAGCAGTTAGTGGTGTATTCCAGCATGAGGTGTATTACAGCAGTGAGTGGTGTATTACAGCAGTGAGTGGTGTATTCCAGCAGTGAGTGGTGTATTACAGCAGTGAGTGGTGTATTCCAGCAGTGAGTGGTGTATTCCAGCAGTGAGTGGTGTATTCCAGCAGTGAGTGGTGTATTCCAGCAGTGAGTGGTGTATTACAGCAGTTAGTGGTGTATTCAGCAGTGAGTGACATGTATTCCAGCATAGTGGTGTATTACAGCAGTGAGTGGTGTATTCCAGCAGTCATTCGTGTATTCCAGCAATGAGTGGTGTATTACAGCAGTGAGTGGTGTATTACAGCAGTGAGTGGTGTATAACAGCAGTGAGTCGTGTATTCCAGCAGTTAGTGGTGTATTCCAGCAGTGAGTGATGTATTACAGCAGTGAGTGGTGTATTCCAGCGGTGAGTGGTGTATACCAGCAGTGAGTGATGTGTTCCAGCAGTGAGTGGTGTATTCCAGCAGTTAGTGATGTATTACAGCAGTGAGTCGTATATTCCAGCAGTCAGTCGTGTATTCCAGCAATGCGTGGTGTATTACAGCAGTGAGTGGTGTATTCCAGCAGTGAGTGGTGTATTACAGCAGTGAGTCGTGTATTCCAGCAGTGAGTGGTGTATTCCAGCAGTTAGTGGTGTATTCCAGCAGTGAGTGATGTATTCCAGCAGTGAGTGGTGTATTACAGCAGTGAGTCGTATATTCCAGCAGTGAGTGATGTATTCCAGCAGTTAGTGGTGTATTCCAGCAGTTAATCGTGTATTCCAGCAGTTAGTCGTATATTCCAACAGTGAATCATGTATTCCAGCAGTGAGTGGTGTATTCCAGCAGTGAGTGGTGTATTACAGCAGTGAGTGGTGTATTCCAGCAGTGAGTGGTGTATTACAGCAGTGAGTGGTGTATTCCAGCAGTGAGTGGTGTATTCCAGCAGTGAGTGGTGTATTCCAGCAGTGAGTGGTGTATTCCAGCAGTGAGTGGTGTATTCCAGCAGTGAGTGGTGTATTCCAGCAGTGAGTGGTGTATTCCAGCAGTGAGTGGTGTATTCCAGCAGTGAGTGGTGTATTCCAGCGGTGAGTGGTGTATTCCAGCAGTGAGTGGTGTATTCCAGCAGTGAGTGGTGTATTCCAGCGGTGAGTGGTGTATTCCAGCGGTGAGTGGTGTATTACAGCAGTGAGTGGTGTATTCCAGCAGTTAGTGGTGTATTACAGCAGTGAGTGGTGTATTCCAGCAGTGAGTGGTGTATTACAGCAGTGAGTGGTGTATTCCAGCGGTGAGTGGTGTATACCAGCAGTGAGTGATGTGTTCCAACAGTGAGTGGTGTATTCCAGCAGTTTGTGGTGTATTACAGCAGTGAGTGGTGTATTCCAGCGGTGAGTGGTGTATACCAGCAGTGAGTGATGTGTTCCAGCAGTGAGTGGTGTATTACAGCAGTGAGTGGCGTATTACAGCAGTTAGTGGTGTATTACAGCAGTTAGTGGTGTATTACAGCAGTGAGTGGTGTATTACGGCAGTGAGTGGTGTATTCCAGCGGTGAGTGGTGTATACCAGCAGTGAGTGATGTGTTCCAGCAGTGAGTGGTGTATTACAGCAGTGAGTGGCGTATTCCAGCGGTGAGTGGTGTATACCAGCAGTGAGTGGTGTATTCCAGCAGTTAGTGGTGTATTACAGCAGAGAGTGGTGTATTCCAGCAGTCATTCGTGTATTCCAGCAATGAGTGGTGTATTACAGCAGTGAGTGGTGTATTACAGCAGTGAGTGGTGTATAACAGCAGTGAGTCGTGTATTCCAGCAGTTAGTGGTGTATTCCAGCAGTGAGTGATGTATTCCAGCAGTGAGTGGTGTATTACAGCAGTGAGTGGTGTATTCCAGCGGTGAGTGGTGTATACCAGCAGTGAGTGATGTGTTCCAGCAGTGAGTGGTGTATTCCAGCAGTTAGTGATGTATTACAGCAGTGAGTGGTGTATTCCAGCAGTCAGTCGTGTATTCCAGCAATGCGTGGTGTATTACAGCAGTGAGTGGTGTATTCCAGCAGTGAGTGGTGTATTACAGCAGTGAGTCGTGTATTCCAGCAGTGAGTGGTGTATTCCAGCAGTTAGTGGTGTATTCCAGCAGAGAGTGATGTATTCCAGCAGTGAGTGGTGTATTCCAGCAGTTAATCGTGTATTCCAGCAGTTAGTCGTATATTCCAACAGTGAATCATGTATTCCAGCAGTGAGTGGTGTATTCCAGCAGTGAGTGGTGTATTACAGCAGTGAGTGGTGTATTCCAGCAGTGAGTGGTGTATTACAGCAGCGAGTGGTGTATTCCAGCAGTGAGTAGTGTATTCCAGCAGTGAGTGGTGTATTCCAGCAGTGAGTGGTGTATTCCAGCAGTGAACCGTTTTATTCCAGCAGTGAGCCGTTTTATTCCAGCAGTGAGTGATGTATTTCAGCAGTGAGTGGTGTATTCCAGCAGTGAGTGGTGTATTCCAGCAGTGAGTGGTGTATTCCAGCAGTGAGTGGTGTATTCCAGCAGTGAGTGGTGTATTCCAGCAGTGAGTGGTGTATTCCAGCGGTGAGTGGTGTATTCCAGCGGTGAGTGGTGTATTCCAGCAGTGAGTGGTGTATTCCAGCAGTGAGTGGTGTATTCCAGCAGTGAGTGGTGTATTCCAGCAGTGAGTGGTGTATTACAGCAGTGAGTGGTGTATTCCAGCAGTTAGTGGTGTATTACAGCAGTGAGTGGTGTATTCCAGCAGTGAGTGGTGTATTACAGCAGTGAGTGGTGTATTCCAGCGGTGAGTGGTGTATACCAGCAGTGAGTGATGTGTTCCAACAGTGAGTGGTGTATTCCAGCAGTTTGTGGTGTATTACAGCAGTGAGTGGTGTATTCCAGCGGTGAGTGGTGTATACCAGCAGTGAGTGATGTGTTCCAGCAGTGAGTGGTGTATTACAGCAGTGAGTGGCGTATTACAGCAGTTAGTGGTGTATTACAGCAGTTAGTGGTGTATTACAGCAGTGAGTGGTGTATTACGGCAGTGAGTGGTGTATTCCAGCGGTGAGTGGTGTATACCAGCAGTGAGTGATGTGTTCCAGCAGTGAGTGGTGTATTACAGCAGTGAGTGGCGTATTCCAGCGGTGAGTGGTGTATACCAGCAGTGAGTGGTGTATTCCAGCAGTTAGTGGTGTATTACAGCAGAGAGTGGTGTATTCCAGCAGTCATTCGTGTATTCCAGCAATGAGTGGTGTATTACAGCAGTGAGTGGTGTATTACAGCAGTGAGTGGTGTATAACAGCAGTGAGTCGTGTATTCCAGCAGTTAGTGGTGTATTCCAGCAGTGAGTGATGTATTCCAGCAATGAGTGGTGTATTACAGCAGTGAGTCGTATATTCCAGCAGTGAGTGATGTATTCCAGCAGTTAGTGGTGTATTCCAGCAGTTAATCGTGTATTCCAGCAGTTAGTCGTATATTCCAACAGTGAATCATGTATTCCAGCAGTGAGTGGTGTATTCCAGCAGTGAGTGGTGTATTCCAGCAGTGAGTGGTGTATTCCAGCAGTTAGTGGTGTATTCCAGCAGTGAGTGGTGTATTCCAGCAGTGAGTGGTATATTCCAGCAGCGAGTGGTGTATTACAGCAGTGAATGGTGTATACCAGCAGTGAGTCGTGTATTCCAGCAGTTAGTGGTGTATTTCAGCAGTGAATAGTGTATAACAGCATTGAGTCTTGTATTCCAGCAGTCAGTCGTGTATTCCAGCAGTTAGTGGTATATTCCAGCAGCGAGTGGTGTATTACAGCAGTGAATGGTGTATACCAGCAGTGAATGGTGTATTCCAGCAGATAGTGGTGTATTCCAGCAGTGAGCGGTGTATTCCAGCAGTGAATAGTGTATAACAGCATTGAGTCTTGTATTCCAGCAGTGAGCCGTGTATTTCAGCAGTGAGTGGTGTATTACAGCAGTGAGTGGTGTATTACAGCAGTGAGTGGTGTATTACAGCAGTTGATGGTGTATTCCAGCAGTGAGTGGTGTATTACAGCAGTGAGTGGTGTATTCCAGCAGTTAGTGGTGTATTACAGCAGTGAGTGGTGTATTCCAGCAGTGAGTGGTGTATTACAGCAGTGAGTGGTGTATTCCAGCAGTGAGTGGTGTATTCCAGCAGAGAGTGGTGTATTCCAGCAGTGAGTGGTGTATTCCAGCAGTAGTGGTGTATTCCAGCAGTAGTGGTGTATTACAGCAGTTAGTGGTGTATTACAGCAGTTAGTGGTGTATTACAGCAGTGAGTGGTGTATTCCAGCGGTCAGTGGTGTATACCAGCAGTGAGTGATGTGTTCCAGCAGTGAGTGGTGTATTACAGCAGTGAGTGGTGTATTCCAGCAGTGAGTGGTGTATTCCAGCAGTGAGTGATGTATTCCAGCAGTGAGTGGTGTATTCCAGCAGTTAGTGGTGTATTCCAGCAGTGAGTGGTGTATTCCAGCAGTGAGTCGTGTATTCCAGCAGTGAGTGATGTATTCCAGCAATGAGTGGTGTATTACAGCAGTGAGTCGTATATTCCAGCAGTGAGTGATGTATTCCAGCAGTTAGTGGTGTATTCCAGCAGTTAATCGTGTATTCCAGCAGTTAGTCGTATATTCCAACAGTGAATCATGTATTCCAGCAGTGAGTGATGTATTCCAGCAATGAGTGGTGTATTACAGCAGTGAGTCGTATATTCCAGCAGTGAGTGATGTATTCCAGCAGTTAGTGGTGTATTCCAGCAGTTAATCGTGTATTCCAGCAGTTAGTCGTATATTCCAACAGTGAATCATGTATTCCAGCAGTGAGTGATGTATTCCAGCAATGAGTGGTGTATTACAGCAGTGAGTCGTATATTCCAGCAGTGAGTGATGTATTCCAGCAGTTAGTGGTGTATTCCAGCAGTTAATCGTGTATTCCAGCAGTTAGTCGTATATTCCAACAGTGAATCATGTATTCCAGCAGTGAGTGGTGTATTCCAGCAGTGAGTGGTGTATTCCAGCAGTTAGAGGTGTATTCCAGCAGTTAGTGGTGTATTCCAGCAGTGAGTGGTATATTTCAGCAGTGAGTGGTATATTCCAGCAGCGAGTGGTGTATTACAGCAGTGAATGGTGTATAACAGCAGTGAGTCGTGTATTCCAGCAGTTAGTGGTGTATTTCAGCAGTGAATAGTGTATAACAGCATTGAGTCTTGTATTCCAGCAGTCAGTCGTGTATTCCAGCAGTTAGTGGTATATTCCAGCAGCGAGTGGTGTATTACAGCAGTGAATGGTGTATACCAGCAGTGAATGGTGTATTCCAGCAGAAAGTGGTGTATTCCAGCAGTGAGCGGTGTATTCCAGCAGTGAATAGTGTATAACAGCATTGAGTCTTGTATTCCAGCAGTGAGCCGTGTATTTCAGCAGTGAGTGGTGTATTACAGCAGTGAGTGGTGTATTACAGCAGTGAGTGGTGTATTACAGCAGTTGGTGGTGTATTCCAGCAGTGAGTGGTGTATTACAGCAGTGAGTGGTGTATTCCAGCAGTTAGTGGTGTATTACAGCAGTGAGTGGTGTATTCCAGCAGTGAGTGGTGTATTACAGCAGTGAGTGGTGTATTCCAGCGGTGAGTGGTGTATACCAGCAGAGAGTGATGTGTTCCAACAGTGAGTGGTGTATTCCAGCAGTTTGTGGTTTATTACAGCAGTTAGTGGTGTATTACAGCAGTTAGTGGTGTATTACAGCAGTTAGTGGTTTATTACAGCAGTGAGTGGTGTATTCCAGCGGTCAGTGGTGTATACCAGCAGTGAATGATGTGTTCCAGCAGTGAGTGGTGTATTACAGCAGTGAGTGGTGTATTCCAGCGGTGAGTGGTGTATACCAGCAGTGAGTGATGTGTTCCAGCAGTGAGTGGTGTATTCCAGCAGTTAGTGGTGTATTACAGCAGTGAGTGGTGTATTCCAGCAGTCAGTCGTGTATTCCAGCAATGAGTGGTGTATTACAGCAGTGAGTGGTGTATTACAGCAATGAGTGGTGTATTACAGCACTCAGTCGTGTATTCCAGCAGTGAGTGGTGTATTACAGCAGTGAGTCGTGTATTCCAGCAGTGAGTGGTGTATTCCAGCAGTTAGTGGTGTATTCCAGCAGTGAGTGATGTATTCCAGCAGTGAGTGGTGTATTACAGCAGTGAGTCGTATATTCCAGCAGTGAGTGATGTATTCCAGCAGTTAGTTGTGTATTCCAGCAGTTAATCGTGTATTCCAGCAGTTAGTCGTATATTCCAACAGTGAATCATGTATTCCAGCAGTGAGTGGTGTATTCCAGCCGTGAGTGGTGTATTACAGCAGTGAGTGGTGTATTCCAGCAGTGACTGGTGTATTACAGCAGCGAGTGGTGTATTCCAGCAGTGAGCCGTTTTATTCCAGCAGTGAGTAGTGTATTCCAGCAGTGAGTGGTGTATTCCAGCAGTGAGTGGAGTATTCCAGCAGTGAGCCGTTTTATTCCAGCAGTGAGCCGTTTTATTCCAGCAGTGAGTGATGTATTTCAGCAGTGAGTGGTGTATTCCAGCAGTGAGTGGTGTATTCCAGCAGTGAGTGGTGTATTCCAGCGGTGAGTGGTGTATTCCAGCAGTGAGTGGTGTATTCCAGCAGTGAGTGGTGTATTCCAGCGGTGAGTGGTGTATTTCAGCAGTGAGTGGTGTATTCCAGCAGCGAGTGGTGTATTCCAGCAGTGAGTGGTGTGTTTCAGCAGTGAGTGATGTATTCCAGCGGTGAGTGGTGTATTCCAGCAGCGAGTGGTGTATTCCAGCAATGAGTGGTGTATTACAGCAGTGAGTGGTGTATTCCAGCATTGAGTGGTGTATTACAGCAGTGAGTGGTGTATTACAGCAGTGAATGGTGTATACCAGCAGTGAGTCGTGTATTCCAGCAGTTAGTGGTGTATTTCAGCAGTGAATAGTGTATAACAGCATTGAGTCTTGTATTCCAGCAGTCAGTCGTGTATTCCAGCAGTTAGTGGTATATTACAGCAGCGAGTGGTGTATTACAGCAGTGAATGGTGTATACCAGCAGTGAATGGTGTATACCAGCAGATATTGGTGTATTCCAGCAGTGAGCGGTGTATTGCAGCAGTGAATAGTGTATAACAGCATTGAGTCTTGTATTCCAGCAGTGAGCCGTGTATTCCAGCAGTGAGTGGTGTATTACAGCAATGTGTGGTGTATTACAGCGGTGAGTGGTGTATTACAGCAGTGAGTGGTGTATTCCAGCAGTGAGTGGTGTATTCCATCGGAGAGTGGTGTATTTCAGCAGTGAGTGGTGTATTCCAGCAGCGAGTGATGTATTCCAGCAGTGAGTGGTGTATTTCAGCAGTGAGTGGTGTATTCCAGCGGTGAGTGGTGTATTCCAGCAGCGAGTGGTGTATTCCAGCAATGAGTGGTGTATTACAGCAGTGAGTGGTGTATTCCAGCATTGAGTGGTGTATTACAGCAGTGAGTGGTGTATTACAGCAGTGAATGGTGTATACCAGCAGTGAGTCGTGTATTCCAGCAGTTAGTGGTGTATTTCAGCAGTGAATAGTGTATAACAGCATTGAGTCTTGTATTCCAGCAGTCAGTCGTGTATTCCAGCAGTTAGTGGTATATTACAGCAGCGAGTGGTGTATTACAGCAGTGAATGGTGTATACCAGCAGTGAATGGTGAATACCAGCAGATAGTGGTGTATTCCAGCAGTGAGCGATGTATTGCAGCAGTGAATAGTGTATAACAGCATTGAGTCTTCTATTCCAGCAGTGAGCCGTGTATTCCAGCAGTGAGTGGTGTATTACAGCAGTGTGTGGTGTATTACAGCAGTGAGTGATGTATTACAGCAGTTAGTGGTGTATTCCAGCAGTGAGTGGTGTATTACAGCAGTGAGTGGTGTATTCCAGCAGTTAGTGGTGTATTACAGCAGTGAGTGGTGTATTCCAGCAGTGAGTGGTGTATTACAGCAGTGAGTGGTGTATTCCAGCAGTGAGTGGTGTATTACAGCAGTGAGTGGTGTATTCCAGCGGTGAGTGGTGTATACCAGCAGTGAGTGATGTGTTCTAGCAGTGAGTGGTGTATTCCAGCATTTAGTGGTGTATTACAGCAGTTAGTGGTGTATTACAGCAGGTAGTGGTGTATTACAGCAGGTAGTGGTGTATTACAGCAGTGTGTGGTGTATTACAGCAGTGAGTGGTGTATTCCAGCGGTGAGTGGTGTGTACCAGCAGTGAGTGATGTGTTCCAGCAGTGAGTGGTGTATTACAGCAGTGAGTGGTGTATTCCAGCGGTTAGTGGTGTATACTAGCAGTGAGTGATGTGTTCCAGCAGTGAGTGGTGTATTCCAGCGGTTAGTGGTGTATACTAGCAGTGAGTGATGTGTTCCAGCAGTGAGTGGTGTATTCCATCAGTTAGTGGTGTATTACAGCCGTGAGTGGTGTATTCCAGCAGTCAGTCGTGTATTCCAGCAATGAGTGGTGTATTACAGCAGTGAGTGGTGTATTACAGCAGTGAGTGGTGTATTACAGCACTCTGTCGTGTATTCCAGCAGTGAGTGGTGTATTACAGCAGTGAGTCGTGTATTCCCGCAGTGAGTGGTGTATTCCAGCAGTTAGTGGTTTATTCCAGCAGTGAGTGATGTATTCCAGCAGTGAGTGGTGTATTACAGCAGTGAGTCGTATATTCCAGCAGTGAGTGATGTATTCCAGCAGTTAGTGGTGTATTCCAGCAGGTAGTGGTGTATTACAGCAGGTAGTGGTGTATTACAGCAGTGTGTGGTGTATTACAGCAGTGAGTGGTGTATTCCAGCGGTTAGTGGTGTGTACCAGCAGTGAGTGATGTGTTCCAGCAGTGAGTGGTGTATTACAGCAGTGAGTGGTGTATTCCAGCGGTTAGTGGTGTATACTAGCAGTGAGTGATGTGTTCCAGCAGTGAGTGGTGTATTCCATCAGTTAGTGGTGTATTACAGCCGTGAGTGGTGTATTCCAGCAGTCAGTCGTGTATTCCAGCAATGAGTGGTGTATTACAGCAGTGAGTGGTGTATTACAGCAGTGAGTGGTGTATTACAGCACTCTGTCGTGTATTCCAGCAGTGAGTGGTGTATTACAGCAGTGAGTCGTGTATTCCCGCAGTGAGTGGTGTATTCCAGCAGTTAGTGGTTTATTCCAGCAGTGAGTGATGTATTCCAGCAGTGAGTGGTGTATTACAGCAGTGAGTCGTATATTCCAGCAGTGAGTGATGTATTCCAGCAGTTAGTGGTGTATTCCAGCAGTTAATCGTGTATTCCAGCAGTTAGTCGTATATTCCAACAGTGAATCATGTATTCCAGCAGTGAGTGGTGTATTCCAGCAGTGAGTGGTGTATTACAGCAGTGAGTGGTGTATTCCAGCAGTGAGTGGTGTATTACAGCAGCGAGTGGTGTATTCCAGCAGTGAGCCGTTTTATTCCAGCAGTGAGTAGTGTATTCCAGCAGTGAGTGGTGTATTCCAGCAGTGAGTGGTGTATTCCAGCAGTGAGCCGTTTTATTCCAGCAGTGAGCCGTTTTATTCCAGCAGTGAGTGCTGTATTTCAGCAAACCACAACAGCATGAGTGTGTATTCCAGCGTGAGTGGTGTATTCCAGCAGTGAGTGGTGTATTCCAGCAGTGAGTGGTGTATTCCAGCGGTGAGTGGTGTATTCCAGCGGTGAGTGGTGTATTTCAGCAGTGAGTGGTGTATTCCAGCAGCGAGTGGTGTATTCCAGCAGTGAGTGGTGTATTTCAGCAGTGAGTGGTGTATTCCAGCGGTGAGTGGTGTATTCCAGCAGCGATTGGTGTATTCCAGCAATGAGTGGTGTATTACAGCAGTGAGTGGTGTATTCCAGCATTGAATGGTGTATTACAGCAGTGAGTGGTGTATTACAACAATGAGTGGTGTATTACAACAGTAAGTGGTGTATTCCAGCATTGAGTGGTGTATTCCAGCAGTGAGTGGTGTATTCCAGCATTGAGTGGTGTATTCCAGCAGTGAGTGGTGCATTCAAGTAGAAAGTGGTGTATTCCAGCAGTGAGTGGTGCATTCCAGTAGAAAGTGGTGTATTCCAGCAGTGAGTGGTGTGTTCCAGCATTGAGTGGTGTATTCCAGCGGTGAGTGGTGTATACCAGCAGTGAGTGATGTGTTCCAGCAGTGAGTGGTGTATTACAGCAGTGAGTGGTGTATTCCAGCGGTGAGTGGTGTATACCAGCAGTGAGTGATGTGTTCTAGCAGTGAGTGGTGTATTCCAGCATTTAGTGGTGTATTACAGCAGTTAGTGGTGTATTACAGCAGGTAGTGGTGTATTACAGCAGGTATTGGTGTATTTCAGCAGTGTGTGGTGTATTACAGCAGTGAGTGGTGTATTCCAGCAGTGAGTGGTGTATTACAGCAGTGAGTGATGTGTTCTAGCAGTGAGTGGTGTATTCCATCATTTAGTGGTGTATTACAGCAG
>CM026397.1:37665459-37711451 GCA_014843695.1 Archivesica marissinica | reverse complement strand
AGCAGTGAGTGGTGTATTCCAGCAGTGAGTGGTGTATTACAGCAGTGAGTGATGTATTACAGCAGTGAGTGGTGTATTCCATCATTTAGTGGTGTATTACAGCAGTTAGTGGTGTATTACAGCAGTGAGTGGTGTATTCCAGCAGTGAGTGGTGTATTACAGCAGTGAGTGATGTGTTCTAGCAGTGAGTGGTGTATTCCATCATTTAGTGGTGTATTACAGCAGTTAGTGGTGTATTACAGCAGTGAGTGGTGTATTCCAGCAGTGAGTGGTGTATTACAGCAGTGAGTGATGTGTTCTAGCAGTGAGTGGTGTATTCCATCATTTAGTGGTGTATTACAGCAGTTAGTGGTGTATTACAGCAGGTAGTGGTGTATTACAGCAGTGTGTGGTGTATTACAGCACTGAGTGGTGTATTCCAGCGGTGAGTAGTGTGTACCAGCAGTGAGTGATGTGTTCCAGCAGTGAGTGGTGTATTACAGCAGTGAGTGGTGTATTCCAGCGGATAGTGGTGTATACTAGCAGTGAGTGATGTGTTCCAGCAGTGAGTGGTGTATTCCAGCAGTGAGTGGTGTATTCCAGCATTGAGTGGTGTATTCCAGCAGTGAGTGGTGCATTCAAGTAGAAAGTGGTGTATTCCAGCAGTGAGTGGTGCATTCCAGTAGAAAGTGGTGTATTCCAGCAGTGAGTGGTGTGTTCCAGCATTGAGTGGTGTATTCCAGCGGTGAGTGGTGAATACCAGCAGTGAGTGATGTGTTCCAGCAGTGAGTGGTGTATTACAGCAGTGAGTGGTGTATTCCAGCAGTTAGTGGTGTATTACAGCAGTGAGTGGTGTATTCCAGCAGTCAGTCGTGTATTCCAGCAATGAGTGGTGTATTACAGCAGTGAGTGGTGAATTACAGCAGTGAGTGGTGTATTACAGCACTCAGTCGTGTATTCCAGCAGTGAGTGGTGTATTACAGCAGTGAGTCGTGTATTCCAGCAGTGAGTGGTGTATTCCAGCAGTTAGTGGTGTATTCCAGCAGTGAGTGATGTATTCCAACAGTGAGTGGTGTATTACAGCAGTGAGTCGTATATTCCAGCAGTGAGTGATGTATTCCAGCAGTTAGTGGTGTATTCCAGCAGTTAATCGTGTATTCCAGCAGTTAGTCGTATATTCCAACAGTGAATCATGTATTCCAGCAATGAGTGGTGTATTCCAGCAGTGAGTGGTGTATTACAGCAGTGAGTGGTGTATTTCAGCAGTGAGTGGTGTATTACAGCAGCGAGTGGTGTATTCCAGCAGTGAGCCGTTTTATTCCAGCAGTGAGTAGTGTATTCCAGCAGTGAGTGGTGTATTCCAGCAGTGAGTGGTGTATTCCAGCAGTGAGCCGTTTTATTCCAGCAGTGAGCCGATTTATTCCAGCAGTGAGTGATGTATTTCAGCAGTGAGTGGTGTATTCCAGCAGTGAGTGGTGTATTCCAGCAGTGAGTGGTGTATTCCAGCGGTGAGTGGTGTATTCCAGCAGTGAGTGGTGTATTCCAGCAGTGAGTGGTGTATTCCAGCGGTGAGTGGTGTATTTCAGCAGTGAGTGGTGTATTCCAGCAGCGAGTGGTGTATTCCAGCAGTGAGTGGTGTATTCCAGCGGTGAGTGGTGTATTTCAGCAGTGAGTGGTGTATTCCAGCAGCGAGTGGTGTATTCCAGCAGTGAGTGGTGTATTCCAGCGGTGAGTGGTGTATTCCAGCAGCGAGTGGTGTATTCCAGCAATGAGTGGTGTATTACAGCAGTGAGTGGTGTACTCCAGCATTGAGTGGTGTATTACAGCAGTGAGTGGTGCATTACAGCAGTGAATGGTGTATACCAGCAGTGAGTCTTGTATTCCAGCCGTCAGTCGTGTATTCCAGCAGTTAGTGGTATATTACAGCAGCGAGTGGTGTATTACAGCAGTGAATGGTGTATACCAGCAGTGAATGGTGTATACCAGCAGATAGTGGTGTATTCCAGCAGTGAGCGGTGTATTGCAGCAGTGAATAGTGTATAACAGCATTGAGTCTTGTATTCCAGCAGTGAGCCGTGTATTCCAGCAGTGAGTGGTGTATTACAGCAGTGTGTGGTGTATTACAGCGGTGAGTGGTGTATTACAGCAGTGAGTGGTGTATTCCAGCAGTGAATGGTGTATTCCAGCGGAGAGTGGTGTATTTCAGCAGTGAGTGGTGTATTCCAGCAGCGAGTGGTGTATTCCAGCAGTGAGTGGTGTATTTCAGCAGTGAGTGGTGTATTCCAGCGGTGAGTGGTGTATTCCAGCAGTGAGTGGTGTATTACAGCAGTGAGTGGTGTATTCCAGCAGTGAGTGGTGTATTACAGCAGCGAGTGGTGTATTCCAGCAGTGAGCCGTTTTATGCCAGCAGTGAGTAGTGTATTCCAGCAGTGAGTGGTGTATTCCAGCAGTGAGTGGTGTATTCCAGCAGTGAGCCGTTTTATTCCAGCAGTGAGCCGTTTTATTCCAGCAGTGAGTGATGTATTTCAGCAGTGAGTGGTGTATTCCAGCAGTGAGTGGTGTATTCCAGCAGTGAGTGGTGTATTCCAGCGGTGAGTGGTGTATTCCAGCAGTGAGTGGTGTATTCCAGCAGTGAGTGGTGTATTCCAGCGGTGAGTGGTGTATTTCAGCAGTGAGTGGTGTATTCCAGCAGCGAGTGGTGTATTCCAGCAGTGAGTGGTGTATTTCAGCAGTGAGTGGTGTATTCCAGCGGTGAGTGGTGTATTCCAGCAGCGAGTGGTGTATTCCAGCAATGAGTGGTGTATTACAGCAGTGAGTGGTGTATTCCAGCATTGAGTGGTGTATTACAGCAGTGAGTGGTGTATTACAGCAGTGAATGGTGTATACCAGCAGTGAGTCGTGTATTCCAGCAGTTAGTGGTGTATTTCAGCATTGAATAGTGTATAACAGCATTGAGTCTTGTATTCCAGCAGTCAGTCGTGTATTCCAGCAGTTAGTGGTATATTACAGCAGCGAGTGGTGTATTACAGCAGTGAATGGTGTATACCAGCAGTGAATGGTGTATACCAGCAGATAGTGGTGTATTCCAGCAGTGAGCGGTGTATTGCAGCAGTGAATAGTGTATAACAGCATTGAGTCTTGTATTCCAGCAGTGAGCCGTGTATTACAGCAGTGTGTGGTGTATTACAGCGGTGAGTGGTGTATTACAGCAGTGAGTGGTGTATTCCAGCAGTGAGTGGTGTATTCCAGCGGAGAGTGGTGTATTTCAGCAGTGAGTGGTGTATTCCAGCAGTGAGTGGTGTATTTCAGCAGTGAGTGGTGTATTCCAGCGGTGAGTGGTGTATTCCAGCAGCGAGTGGTATATTCCAGCAATGAGTGGTGTATTACAGCAGTGAGTGGTGTATTCCAGCATTGAGTGGTGTATTACAGCAGTGAGTGGTGTATTACAGCAGTGAATGGTGTATACCAGCAGTGAGTCGTGTATTCCAGCAGTTAGTGGTGTATTTCAGCAGTGAATAGTGTATAACAGCATTGAGTCTTGTATTCCAGCAGTCAGTCGTGTATTCCAGCAGTTAGTGGTATATTACAGCAGCGAGTGGTGTATTACAGCAGTGAATGGTGTATTCCAGCAGTGAATGGTGTATACCAGCAGATAGTGGTGTATTCCAGCAGTGAGCGGTGTATTGCAGCAGTGAATAGTGTATAACAGCATTGAGTCTTGTATTCCAGCAGTGAGCCGTGTATTACAGCAGTGTGTGGTGTATTACAGCGGTGAGTGGTGTATTACAGCAGTGAGTGGTGTATTCCAGCAGTGAGTGGTGTATTCCAGCGGAGAGTGGTGTATTTCAGCAGTGAGTGGTGTATTCCAGCAGCGAGTGGTGTATTCCTGCAGTGAGTGGTGTATTTCAGCAGTGAGTGGTGTATTCCAGCGGTGAGTGGTGTATTCCAGCAGCGAGTGGTGTATTCCAGCAATGAGTGGTGTATTACAGCAGTGAGTGGTGTATTCCAGCATTGAGTGGTGTATTACAGCAGTGAGTGGTGTATTACAGCAGTGAATGGTGTATACCAGCAGATAGTGGTGTATTCCAGCAGTGAGCGGTGTATTGCAGCAGTGAATAGTGTATAACAGCATTGAGTCTTGTATTCCAGCAGTGAGCCGTGTATTACAGCAGTGAGTGGTGTATTCCAGCAGTGAGTGGTGTATTACAGCAGTGAGTGGTGTATTCCAGCGGTGAGTGGTGTATACCAGCAGTGAGTGATGTGTTCTAGCAGTGAGTGGTGTATTCCAGCATTTAGTGGTGTATTACAGCAGTTAGTGGTGTATTACAGCAGGTAGTGGTGTATTACAGCAGGTAGTGGTGTATTACAGCAGTGAGTGGTGTATTACAGCAGTGAGTGGTGTATTCCAGCGGTGAGTGGTGTGTACCAGCAGTGAGTGATGTGTTCCAGCAGTGAGTGGTGTATTACCGCAGTGAGTGGTGTATTCCAGCGGTGAGTGGTGTATACCAGCAGTGAGTGATGTGTTCCAGCAGTGAGTGGTGTATTCCATCAGTTAGTGGTGTATTACAGCCGTGAGTGGTGTATTCCAGCAGTCAGTCGTGTATTCCAGCAATGAGTGGTGTATTACAGCAGTGAGTGGTGTATTACAGCAGTGAGTGGTGTATTACAGCACTCTGTCGTGTATTCCAGCAGTGAATGGTGTATTACAGCAGTGAGTCGTGTATTCCAGCAGTGAGTGGTGTATTCCAGCAGTTAGTGGTGTATTCCAGCAGTGAGTGATGTATTCCAGCGGTGAGTGGTGTATTACAGCAGTGAGTCGTATATTCCAGCAGTGAGTGATGTATTCCAGCAGTTAGTGGTGTATTCCAGCAGTTAATCGTGTATTCCAGCAGTTAGTCGTATATTCCAACAGTGAATCATGTATTCCAGCAGTGAGTGGTGTATTCCATCAGTGAATCGTGTATTACAGCAGTGAGTGGTGTATTTCAGCAGTGTTGGTGTATTACAGCAGCGAGTGGTGTATTCCAGCAGTGAGCCGTTTTATTCCAGCAGTGAGTAGTGTATTCCAGCAGTGAGTGGTGTATTCCAGCAGTGAGTGGTGTATTCCAGCAGTGAGCCGTTTTATTCCAGCAGTGAGCCGTTTTATTCCAGCAGTGAGTGATGTATTTCAGCAGTGAGTGGTGTATTCCAGCAGTGAGTGGTGTATTCCAGCATTGAGTGGTGTATTACAGCAGTGAGTGGTGTATTACAGCAGTGAATGGTGTATACCAGCAGATAGTGGTGTATTCCAGCAGTGAGCGGTGTATTGCAGCAGTGAATAGTGTATAACAGCATTGAGTCTTGTATTCCAGCAGTGAGCCGTGTATTACAGCAGTGAGTGGTGTATTCCAGCAGTGAGTGGTGTATTACAGCAGTGAGTGGTGTATTCCAGCGGTGAGTGGTGTATACCAGCAGTGAGTGATGTGTTCTAGCAGTGAGTGGTGTATTCCAGCATTTAGTGGTGTATTACAGCAGTTAGTGGTGTATTACAGCAGGTAGTGGTGTATTACAGCAGGTAGTGGTGTATTACAGCAGTGAGTGGTGTATTACAGCAGTGAGTGGTGTATTCCAGCGGTGAGTGGTGTGTACCAGCAGTGAGTGATGTGTTCCAGCAGTGAGTGGTGTATTACCGCAGTGAGTGGTGTATTCCAGCGGTGAGTGGTGTATACCAGCAGTGAGTGATGTGTTCCAGCAGTGAGTGGTGTATTCCATCAGTTAGTGGTGTATTACAGCCGTGAGTGGTGTATTCCAGCAGTCAGTCGTGTATTCCAGCAATGAGTGGTGTATTACAGCAGTGAGTGGTGTATTACAGCAGTGAGTGGTGTATTACAGCACTCTGTCGTGTATTCCAGCAGTGAATGGTGTATTACAGCAGTGAGTCGTGTATTCCAGCAGTGAACCACAAGTGGTGTATTCCAGCAGTGAGTGATGTATTCCAGCAGTGAGTGGTGTATTACAGCAGTGAGTCGTATATTCCAGCAGTGAGTGATGTATTCCAGCAGTTAGTGGTGTATTCCAGCAGTTAATCGTGTATTCCAGCAGTTAGTCGTATATTCCAACAGTGAATCATGTATTCCAGCAGTGAGTGGTGTATTCCATCAGTGAATCGTGTATTACAGCAGTGAGTGGTGTATTTCAGCAGTGAGTGGTGTATTACAGCAGCGAGTGGTGTATTCCAGCAGTGAGCCGTTTTATTCCAGCAGTGAGTAGTGTATTCCAGCAGTGAGTGGTGTATTCCAGCAGTGAGTGGTGTATTCCAGCAGTGAGCCGTTTTATTCCAGCAGTGAGCCGTTTTATTCCAGCAGTGAGTGATGTATTTCAGCAGTGAGTGGTGTATTCCAGCAGTGAGTGGTGTATTCCAGCAGTGAGTGATGTATTCCAGCGGTGAGTGGTGTATTCCAGCAGTGAGTGGTGTATTCCAGCAGTGAGTGGTGTATTCCAGCGGTGAGTGGTGTATTCCAGCGGTGAGTGGTGTATTTCAGCAGTGAGTGGTGTATTCCAGCAGCGAGTGGTGTATTCCAGCAGTGAGTGGTGTATTTCAGCAGTGAGTGGTGTATTCCAGCGGTGAGTGGTGTATTCCAGCAGCGAGTGGTGTATTCCAGCAATGAGTGGTGTATTACAGCAGTGAGTGGTGTATTCCAGCATTGAGTGATGTATTACAGCAGTGAGTGATGTATTACAACAATGAGTGGTGTATTACAACAGTGAGTTGTGTATTCCAGCATTGAGTGGTGTATTCCAGCAGTGAGTGGTGTATTCCAGCATTGAGTGGTGTATTCCAGCAGTGAGTGGTGCATTCAAGTAGAAAGTGGTGTATTCCAGCAGTGAGTGGTGCATTCCAGTAGAAAGTGGTGTATTCCAGCAGTGAGTGGTGTGTTCCAGCATTGAGTGGTGTATTCCAGCAGTGAGTGGTGCATTCCAGTAGAAAGTGGTGTATTCCAGCAGTGAGTGGTGTATTCCAGCATTGAGTGGTGTATTCCAGCAGTGAGTGGTGTATTCCAGTAGAAAGTGGTGTATTCCAGCAGTGAGTGGTGTATTCCAGCATTGAGTGGTGTATTCCAGCAGTGAGTGGTGCATTCCAGTAGAAAGTGGTGTATTCCAGCAGTGAGTGGTGCATTCCAGTAGAAAGTGGTGTATTCCAGCAGTGAGTGGTAGGAAAATGACGTCACGATTGACATTACGTGCTAAGCCATGCTTTATACAACTATAAAGAACGCAAATATAAAATATTGTTTAGATTACTAAGTATAAAACTATAATGTCTGTGTGGTGATATTCGGCCTCCGCACACTTTAAACATGCCCAATGTAGTTCATACCCCGATGGAAACTATTAACCCGCGATTCATAAAATTACTGGGGTATAGAAGCGATTTCCTGCGTGTTCTGGTATAATAATTATGTACTGAGTGACCTTTCAGCTCTGTAGTAGTCAACATTCTATACAGCAAAGGGATCATTTTTTCATTTTATTTATTTAATATTTCATTTAGTTTTTTGGGGGCTTTGGACATTTTTACCGAGGAATCTGCCTCGGTATGCCTCAGTGTGGCTACGGGCCTGGTCTAGTAATATAGGGTTGTCGAGGAGCGCGCTGTAAACAGATATACTGCTGATATCGTGAGGTATAATGCAACTATACAATTGTATTTATTCTGCCCAGGCATATGCAATTTCAGTATTGAACATAATGCATTGTGTAAATGCTTCAATGCATGACTTTATGAATTTAATTATTGTCTTCCTTGTTAATATCCATTGGCATATACATGGTGTGCTCAGGGCACACGAGCACCCCATTAATTTCCTGAGTGATGATTTCACATTCACATTTCATTAAGTAGCGAGTGGTGTATTACAGCAGTGAATGGTGTATTCCAGCAGTGAATGGTGTATACCAGCAGATAGTGGTGTATTCCAGCAGTGAGCGGTGTATTGCAGCAGTGAATAGTGTATAACAGCATTGAGTCTTGTATTCCAGCAGTGAGCCGTGTATTACAGCAGTGTGTGGTGTATTACAGCGGTGAGTGGTGTATTACAGCAGTGAGTGGTGTATTCCAGCAGTGAGTGGTGTATTCCAGCGGAGAGTGGTGTATTTCAGCAGTGAGTGGTGTATTCCAGCAGCGAGTGGTGTATTCCTGCAGTGAGTGGTGTATTTCAGCAGTGAGTGGTGTATTCCAGCGGTGAGTGGTGTATTCCAGCAGCGAGTGGTGTATTCCAGCAATGAGTGGTGTATTACAGCAGTGAGTGGTGTATTCCAGCATTGAGTGGTGTATTACAGCAGTGAGTGGTGTATTACAGCAGTGAATGGTGTATACCAGCAGTGAGTCGTGTATTCCAGCAGTTAGTGGTGTATTTCAGCAGTGAATAGTGTATAACAGCATTGAGTCTTGTATTCCAGCAGTCAGTCGTGTATTCCAGCAGTTATTGGTATATTACAGCAGCGAGTGGTGTATTACAGCAGTGAATGGTGTATTCCAGCAGTGAATGGTGTATACCAGCAGATAGTGGTGTATTCCAGCAGTGAGCGGTGTATTGCAGCAGTGAATAGTGTATAACAGCATTGAGTCTTGTATTCCAGCAGTGAGCCGTGTATTCCAGCAGTGAGTGGTGTATTACAGCAGTGTGTGGTGTATTACAGCAGTGAGTGATGTATTCCAGCAGTTAGTGGTGTATTACAGCAGTGAGTGGTGTATTCCAGCAGTGAGTGGTGTATTACAGCAGTGAGTGGTGTATTCCAGCGGTGAGTGGTGTATACCAGCAGTGAGTGATGTGTTCTAGCAGTGAGTGGTGTATTCCAGCATTTAGTGGTGTATTACAGCAGTTAGTGGTGTATTACAGCAGGTAGTGGTGTATTACAGCAGGTAGTGGTGTATTACAGCAGTGAGTGGTGTATTACAGCAGTGAGTGGTGTATTCCAGCGGTGAGTGGTGTGTACCAGCAGTGAGTGATGTGTTCCAGCAGTGAGTGGTGTATTACCGCAGTGAGTGGTGTATTCCAGCGGTGAGTGGTGTATACCAGCAGTGAGTGATGTGTTCCAGCAGTGAGTGGTGTATTCCATCAGTTAGTGGTGTATTACAGCCGTGAGTGGTGTATTCCAGCAGTCAGTCGTGTATTCCAGCAATGAGTGGTGTATTACAGCAGTGAGTGGTGTATTACAGCAGTGAGTGGTATATTACAGCACTCTGTCGTGTATTCCAGCAGTGAATGGTGTATTACAGCAGTGAGTCGTGTATTCCAGCAGTGAGTGGTGTATTCCAGCAGTTAGTGGTGTATTCCAGCAGTGAGTGATGTATTCCAGCAGTGAGTGGTGTATTACAGCAGTGAGTCGTATATTCCAGCAGTGAGTGATGTATTCCAGCAGTTAGTGGTGTATTCCAGCAGTTAATCGTGTATTCCAGCAGTTAGTCGTATATTTCAACAGTGAATCATGTATTCCAGCAGTGAGTGGTGTATTCCAGCAGTGAATCGTGTATTACAGCAGTGAGTGGTGTATTTCAGCAGTGAGTGGTGTATTACAGAAGCGAGTGGTGTATTCCAGCAGTGAGCCGTTTTATTCCAGCAGTGAGTAGTGTATTCCAGCAATGAGTGGTGTATTCCAGCAGTGAGTGGTGTATTCCAGCAGTGAGCCGTTTTATTCCAGCAGTGAGCCGTTTTATTCCAGCAGTGAGTGATGTATTTCAGCAGTGAGTGGTGTATTCCAGCAGTGAGTGGTGTATTCCAGCAGTGAGTGGTGTATTCCAGCGGTGAGTGGTGTATTCCAGCAGTGAGTGGTGTATTCCAGCAGTGAGTGGTGTATTCCAGCGGTGAGTGGTGTATTCCAGCGGTGAGTGGTGTATTTCAGCAGTGAGTGGTGTATTCCAGCAGCGAGTGGTGTATTCCAGCAGTGAGTGGTGTATTTCAGCAGTGAGTGGTGTATTCCAGCGGTGAGTGGTGTATTCCAGCAGCGAGTGCTGTATTCCAGCAATGAGTGGTGTATTACAGCAGTGAGTGGTGTATTCCAGCATTGAGTGATGTATTACAGCAGTGAGTGATGTATTACAACAATGAGTGGTGTATTACAACAGTGAGTTGTGTATTCCAGCATTGAGTGGTGTATTCCAGCAGTGAGTGGTGTATTCCAGCATTGAGTGGTGTATTCCAGCAGTGAGTGGTGCATTCAAGTAGAAAGTGGTGTATTCCAGCAGTGAGTGGTGCATTCCAGTAGAAAGTGGTGTATTCCAGCAGTGAGTGGTGTGTTCCAGCATTGAGTGGTGTATTCCAGCAGTGAGTGGTGCATTCCAGTAGAAAGTGGTGTATTCCAGCAGTGAGTGGTGTATTCCAGCATTGAGTGGTGTATTCCAGCAGTGAGTGGTGTATTCCAGTAGAAAGTGGTGTATTCCAGCAGTGAGTGGTGTATTCCAGCATTGAGTGGTGTATTCCAGCAGTGAGTGGTGCATTCCAGTAGAAAGTGGTGTATTCCAGCAGTGAGTGGTGCATTCCAGTAGAAAGTGGTGTATTCCAGCAGTGAGTGGTAGGAAAATGACGTCACGATTGACATTACGTGCTAAGCCATGCTTTATACAACTATAAAGAACGCAAATATAAAATATTGTTTAGATTACTAAGTATAAAACTATAATGTCTGTGTGGTGATATTCGGCCTCCGCACACTTTAAACATGCCCAATGTAGTTCATACCCCGATGGAAACTATTAACCCGCGATTCATAAAATTACTGGGGTATAGAAGCGATTTCCTGCGTGTTCTGGTATAATAATTATGTACTGAGTGACCTTTCAGCTCTGTAGTAGTCAACATTCTATACAGCAAAGGGATCATTTTTTCATTTTATTTATTTAATATTTCATTTAGTTTTTTGGGGGCTTTGGACATTTTTACCGAGGAATCTGCCTCGGTATGCCTCAGTGTGGCTACGGGCCTGGTCTAGTAATATAGGGTTGTCGAGGAGCGCGCTGTAAACAGATATACTGCTGATATCGTGAGGTATAATGCAACTATACAATTGTATTTATTCTGCCCAGGCATATGCAATTTCAGTATTGAACATAATGCATTGTGTAAATGCTTCAATGCATGACTTTATGAATTTAATTATTGTCTTCCTTGTTAATATCCATTGGCATATACATGGTGTGCTCAGGGCACACGAGCACCCCATTAATTTCCTGAGTGATGATTTCACATTCACATTTCATTAATTTCCATTAAAACAATGTGACGCCATACATTTGTACTGTTGTGACGTCATACCTTTGTACTTGCAGTCCATTATTATTGATATTGGACGGGTGTTTTGCGTTTATTTATCGTCGCTACCGGTTGCCCATATGAGCGACGCCTCCTGAAGAGATTAGTAATTTTAGAATTTTGGAGGATAGTGTAATGATACAGACAGAGACCCATTCCAGAGTCTCCTCTGGTTCTTTTACGTGCACGGTGTAAAGCACCGACACGAGACCTCGGTATAACCTCCCATCTGAAAGACTGTTAATTTTAGTACGGTCAGACGGGGGGATCGAACCTGCGATCCCTGGTTTACCAGTCCAGCGTGTTACCACTGGACTACAGATACGTCTGTACTGGTGTCAGAAGGCCAAAGTATTATATTAAATAGTACCTGTACATGTACGACATTAACAAGTTTAGGAGTTCGAGCCCTACTGGAGCCGTTACTAAGGCAAGGCATTTAAATTCCACGTTGCCTCTTCTCTCTCCCTCGTGGCGATGGATTCCATCAGGAATGAGGTCTCGAGAGTGATTTATACAAGTTGAAAGAACTTGTTTCGCAATCGAGCTAAAATAAATTTGTATAGAGTAACAATTTTAATTAGTATTAGTAGATCTTGTTATATAAGTGTGTGTTATAAGCCTCAAACGGGTCCAATATTGTACATGTAAAATGTATAGCGCCGAAGACAGTACCAATATATTTCCATATTGGATCGTTTTCGGCTTATATCCTATACATAAAATCGTTGTACCTGTCGTAACCTCACTGCATCACATACTGACGCTGCAACTCTATAATGTTATTGAATTCATGGTTTCGCTCTTTGTCAATATAGTTTCTTAGCTGGTTTATCGTTGCTTTAAATAACACGATGACAATCTATTATTAATGTACAGACGGATATGTAGTCCAGTTAACACGCTAGACTGGTAATCCAGGAATCGCAGATTTGATCCCCCGTCTGACACTTATAAAATTAACAGTCCTTCAGATGAGGAAAACGGTAGCGACGATAAATAAACGTAAAACACAATATCGTCATTTTTACACCACCGGTACCAGCAATCATTTGGTATTCAGTTTTTCAAAATGTTACGAAGGAGCTTGTATCTTCTAGTAATATATCTGCGGTTTAATAGTCCCCAGAGGGGTTCGATTTTATAGGATAGATAGGCATACATATGTACATGTATACATGTATGTGGACATGTTTAATACTCCGCATCATCTGATAGGAGACCACTGGTTTATCTCTGAGAGGAGAGTATGGTTCCCGGCCTGAGCCATTATTTATCTCAGATAGGAGAGTATGGTTCCCGGCCTGAGCCATTATTTATCTCAGATAGGAGAGTATGGTACCCAGCCTGAGCCATTATTTATATCAGATAGGTGAGTATGGTTCCCGGCCCGAGCCATTATTTATCTCAGATAGGAGAGTATGGTACCCGGCCTGAGCCATTATTTATCTCAGATAGGAGAGTATGGTTCCCGGCTTGAGCCATTATTTATCTCAGATAGGAGAGAATGTTTACTGATCCAAGTCATCATTTATGTTTTATAGTCTCTTAAGGTCCCTAGCCTAAGCCATAGCTTATTATGTGTAAAGTCGTGATAGCGCAGTGGATACGCGGTCGCTTCAGGTGCGAACGGTCCGGAGTTCGAGCCCCGCTGGAGTCGTTACGAGTGTGCCCTTAGGCAAAGCATTTAAATTCCACGTTGCCTTTTCTCTCTCCCTCGTGGCGATGGATTCCATCAGGAATGAGGTCTCAAGAGTGATTAATATAAGTTGTAAGAACTTGTTTCGCAATCGAGCTAAAATCTATTTGTATAAACTAAACTACATATGGCTACACTCCAGCCATTACTTGTGAAAGTTTTCCGAACTGCATACTTCAGACACGGACAAGCCACTAACCTTCTGCAAGCCAACTGGATAGGTTTCTCACTTTGACACCCCCAGTGGGATTCTAACAATAGTGAATGGCAAATGAATTGGAGTCAACGATCTTAACCACTAGGCGATGGATTCCCCCCCCCCACCACCCCCACCCCCCCCCACCCCCACACGCTTAAATATACATCACTATAAATCATAATACTATACAGTTCAAACCGTGTCTCTAGATTATATGAAAAAGTATGCAGTTTCTTACGTAGGTTAGTTTAAACATTATTTATTTCAGTATTTGTACATGTAATCAAGAAATGAACAGTTTACATATAATGTAACAGCAGTAGACTGAAAGGGATTAGAACGAAAGGAAACGTATATAGTTATTCTCCCTATCAATTGATTGATATACAAAAGGCAGGAAAATAATATATAATATAACAATGAAAATACGTGAAATCTATTCTAGGTATTTGCTAAAGAATTTCAGAACTTAATGTATTAGTGAGTCAATAGTTACGTAGGTTGGTGCACCAAGTACTGGTTAACTGCTGGAGCCTGCCCAGGAAAAGGTGTTCCGTCACTCAAATGGGAAACCAGAAGCGACGTTAAATAAACCTAAATAAAAAATATATACAGTTATATAATTAAATCTAAAGACTAGACTTTATTAATTTTACAACGATTGCGAAACACGTTCTAACAACTTATATTAATCACTCTCGTTGGCGCGGATGAAAGCGTATAATTATGTGGTCATTCGTGTGGGAGGAAACCTGAGTACCCGGAGAAAACACATATGTCCTATCTGGTGACCACCGTACCATCTCACATACTTCCCGATCCGAGGATCGAACCCGTGTTACATTGGTGAGAAGCGTGTGTGCTAACCCTTATAATTATTAACAGTATGCTTGATTTATAATACAATGTATGAGAGAATACTTGTTCAAAACAATGGAATTGTATATTATTAACACTTTAATAGATAAAAAATATGTATTAGCATGTGTATAGATTATAAGCGGAAAACGATCCAATATGTAAACTATTGGTATTGTCTTCAGCGCTACGCGCATATTTGGATCCGTTTGAGACTTATATCTTACTAAAACACACACTTATATAACAAGATCCTACTAATTAAAATTGTTAATTTCGTACATTTACAGGTAATATTTAATATAATATTTTGGTCTTCTGACACAAGTCCAATATTAATACTAATGGACAGCAAGTACAAAGGTATGACGTCACAACAGTGTTTTAATTTCAGATAAATACAACACATTTTAAAATTATTTAAAGTTATTTGCGTATTAAGAAATCAACTTACTGTTGAAACCGCTCTTTCCTGGTCCGAATTATACTTGGAATGAAGTACCGACGTAAATTTGTATGCACACGCAATAGCGTTATAATATAACTTTACCAGACACTATGTTTGTATTTTAAGGTATAATACTATACCCACGGCAACAATATCGTCTTTCTTTGCACAAGAATGAAGTTGACAAGCTTAGTGCAAAATAGCTTTATCTTATTACTCTCTATGTTATGCTTAGTACATACTAGCACGAATCTCATTCGTTTGTTACGCAACTGGAGCTGGATAAATGAAAATGAGACACTACCCTTTTACTAGCCTGGGTTCCAGCCTGTCGATTTTGCACCAATTTACTTCTGAAACTCAACACGGCTCAATTAGTGATCTCGGTATTAAAATATATTTATATGACTGAACAGGCAAAATATATCAACGCCTGTTCCCAGGCTACCTTGCTACTGTGTAAATGTGAGCATTCAGCGTATTTACCCTCGCCGCCGGCGAACCATGTGGGCGAGCGTGTGTAAATGTTGTGTAGTGTGATACTGTTGACACTAGGCCTACAGGTGCGTTCGCTTCAGGTGCGAAATGTCCGGCGTTCGAGCCCCGCTGAAGCCGTTACGATTGTACCCTTAAGCAAGGCATTTAAATTCCACGTTGCCTCTTCTCTCTCCCTCGTGGCGATGTATTCCATCAGGAATGAGGTCTCGAGAGTGATTAATATAAGTTGTAAGAACTTGTTTCGCAATCGAGTTAAAATAAATTTGTATAAACTACTAGGCCTACCATAGACGAAGCGAAATGACTACGCAATACTAAATGGTCTCGTCCAAGCGCCCAAACGATAGCAAATCCTACCAAATAAAACAGATATCTTCACGTAGATATTCTAAATGCCTCTTATCTGGACCTTGCCTCGGCTTCCCATAACAATTGTGCTATGTGTGCATGTACATTAGTTGCATTATGCCGTATTGAATTGCCATATTTATTATGAAGTATATGGCAAATACATGTATATGGCTGTCCGATTAGCGCAGTGATTAGCTCGCTCGATTCTCACCAATGCAACCCGGGTTCGATCCTCGGAACGGGAAGTATGTGAGATGGTACGGTGGTCGCCAGATCGGACAGGTGGGTTTTCTCCGGGTACTCCGGTTTCCTCCCACACGAATGACCACATTTACACTTTCATCGGCGCCAACGAGAGTGATTAATAATGTGGAAGTCGTGATAGCGCAGTGGATGCGCGTTCGCTTCAGGCGCGAAAGGTCCGGAGTTCGAGCCCCGCTGGAGCCGTTACGATTGTGTCCTTAGGCAAGGCATTTAAATTCCACGTTGCCTCTTCTCTCCCTCATGGCGATGGATTCCATCAGGAATGAGGTCTCGAGAGTGATTAATATAAGTTGAAAGAACTTGTTTCGCAATCGAGCTAAAATAAATGTGTATAAACTAAACTAGTGATTAATATAAGTTGTTAGAACTTGCTTCACAATCGTTGTAAAATAAATAAAGTTTAAAGTGGTTTAAAATGGTTTAAAGATTCTATATCATATATAAAGCAAGCGGACGATATTATAATATCAACAGACAGATCTGTAGTCCAGTGGTTAACACGCTGGACCGGTAATCCAGCGATCGCAAGTTCGATCCCCCGTCTGACCCTAATACAATTAACAGTCTTTCAGATGAGACTTTAAACCGATGCCTCGTGTCGGTGCATTTGAAACAAGTAAAACTTTTTTTATATGCGTCAGGTTTTCCAGCTTCAAGTTAAGTTGCTGAGGAGTGATAATCCAAAACCGATCGAACCCGGGTTGCATTGGTGAGAAGCGAGCACGATAACCACTGCGCTAAGCGGACAGCATATGGGTTGACCACAAATGCTATCAACATTAGTGGCACTCCCAATTGAAATTAATCATAAAATGCGAAACTGAATTGGCGTAATTATATATGTCGACCGTGTCACAGAAAATGTTACATGTCGATTGCTCATTCTGAAACGATTCACATATCCGATGATACACGTCTATATGTTGATATACGGTTGAGTGACCTGGATGGAAGTCGGACAGCGAGGACAATATTAAATTATTAGAATATAAATATGTTTATACATAACTTTTTCCATTACTTTACCAATACAGCTTCATAGAGACATTGTCTTATAATTCGAGGAATGTATGGTACCTATGGACCATGGCATGTGACCAGTACACAAATCGGAAGTATGATCGTTTGTGGTGTCTGTGGACCATGGCATGTGACCAGTACACAAATCGGAAATACGATCGTTTGCGGTGTATGTGGACCATGGTATGAGACCAATGCACAACTCGGAAGTATGATCATTTGTGGTGCCTGTGGACCATGGTATGTGACCAATACACAACTCAAAGTAAGATCGTTTGTGGTGCCTGTGGACCATGGTATGTGACCAATACACAACTCAAAGTAAGATCGTTTGTGGTGCCTGTGGACCATGGTATGTGACCAATACACAACTCAAAGTAAGATCGTTTGTGGTGCCTGTGGACCATGTTATGTGACCAGTACACAACTCAAGGTAATATCGTGTGTGGTGCCTGTGGACCATGGTATGAGACCAATAGACAACTCAAAGTAAGATCGTTTGTGGGGTCCTGTGGCCCATGGTATGAGACCAATAGACAACTCAAAGTAAGATCGTTTGTGGGGTCCTGTGGACCATAGTATGAGACCAATAGACAACTCAAAGTAAGATCGTTTGTGGTGCCTGTGGACCATTGTATGTGATCAATACACAACTCAAAGTAAGATCGTTTGTGGTGCCTGTGGACCATGGTATGTGACCAGTACACAACTCAAAGTAAGATCGTATGCGGTGCCTGTGGACCATGTTATGATACCAATACACAACTCAAAGTAAGATCGTTTGTGGTGCCTGTGGACCATCGTATGTGACCAGTACACAACTCAAAGTAAGATCGTATGTGGTGCCTGTGGACCATGGTATGAGACCAATACACAACTAAAAGTAAGATCGTTTGTGGTGCCTGTGGACCTTGGTATGAGACCAGTACACAACTCAAAGTAAGATCGTATGTGGTGTCTGTGGACCATGGTATGAGTCCAGTACACAACTCAATGTAATATCGTTTGTGGTGCCTGTGGACCTTGGTATGAGATCAGTACACAACTCAAAGTAAGATCGTTGGTGGTGCATGTAGAACATGGTATGAGATCAATGCACAACTCAAAGTAAATCGTTTGTTGTGCATGTGAACCATGGTATGAGACCAGTACACAACTCAAAGTAAGATCGTTTGTGGTGCCTGTGGACCATGGTATGAGACCAGTACACAACTTAAAATAAGACCGCTTGTGGTGCCTGTGGACCATGGTATGAGACCAGTACACAACTCGAAGTAAGATCGTTTGTGGTGCATGTGGACCATGGTATGAGACCAATACACAACTCAATGTAATATCGTTTGTGGTGCCTGTGGACCAAGGTATGAGACTAGTACACAACTCAAGGTAAGATCGTGTGTGGTGTATGTGGACAATGGTATGTGACTAGTACATACGTCAAAGTAAGATCGTTTGTGGTGACTGTGGACCATGGTATGAGACCAGTACACAACTCAAAGTAAGATCACTTGTGGTGCCTATGGACCATGGAATGAGACCAGTACACAACTCAAAGTAAGATCGTTGGTGGTGCATGTGGACCATGGTATGAGACCAATACACAACTCAATGTAATATCGTGTGTGGTGCCTGTGGACCATAGTATGAGACTAGTACACAACTCAAAGTAAGATCGTTTGTGGTGCATGTGGACCGTGGTATGAGACCAATAGACAACTCAATGTAATATCGTTTGTGGTGCCTGTGGACCTTCGTATGAGATCAGTACACAACTCAAAGTAAGATCGTATGTGGTGCCTGTGGACCGTGGTATGAGTCCGGTACACAACTCAATGTAATATCGTTTGTGGTGCATGTGGACCTTGGTATGAGACCAGTACACAACTCAAAGTAAGATCGTTGGTGGTGCATGTAGAACATGGTATGAGATCAATGCACAACTCAAAGTAAATCGTGTGTTGTGCATGTGAACCATGGTATGAGACCAGTACACAACTCAAAGTAAGATTGTTTGTGGTGCCTGTGGACCATGGTATGAGACCAGTACACAACTTAAAATAAGACCGCTTGTGGTGCCTGTGGACCATGGTATGAGACCAGTACACAACTCGAAGTAAGATCGTTTGTGGTGCATGTGGACCATAGTATGAGACCAATACACAACTCAATGTAATATCGTTTGTGGTGCCTGTGGACCAAGGTATGAGACTAGTACACAACTCAAGGTAAGATCGTGTGTGGTGTATGTGGACAATGGTATGTGACTAGTACATACGTCAAAGTAAGATCGTTTGTGGTGACTGTGGACCATGGTATGAGACCAATACACAACTAAAAGTAAGATCGTATGTGATGCCTGTGGACCATGGTATGAGACCAGTACACAACTCAAAGTAAGATCACTTGTGGTGCCTATGGACCATGGAATGAGACCAGTACACAACTCAAAGTAAGATCGTTGGTGGTGCATGTGGACCATGGTATGAGACCAATACACAACGCAATGTAATATCGTGTGTGGTGCCTGTGGACCATGGTATGAGACTAGTACACAACTCAAAGTAAGATCGTTTGTGGTGCATGTGGACCATAGTATGAGACCAATAGACAACTCAATGTAATATCGTTTGTGGTGCCTGTGGACCTTG
Organism: Archivesica marissinica; assembly: GCA_014843695.1. Taxonomy (NCBI): domain Eukaryota; kingdom Metazoa; phylum Mollusca; class Bivalvia; order Venerida; family Vesicomyidae; genus Archivesica; species Archivesica marissinica. The sequence goes on along the minus strand of CM026397.1, from coordinate 37,692,199 downwards.
GTATGAGACCAGTACACAACTCAAAGAAAGATCGTATGTGGTGCCTGTGGACCATGGTATGAGTCCGGTACACAACTCATTGTAATATCGTGTGTGGTGCCTGTGGACCTTGGTATAAGACCAGTACACAACTCAAAGTAAGATCGTTGGTGGTGCATGTAGAACATGGTATGAGATCAATGCACAACTCAAAGTAAATCGTTTGTTGTGCATGTGAACCATGGTATGAGACCAGTACACAACTCAAAGTAAGATCGTTTGTGGTGCCTGTGGACCATGGTATGAGACCAGTACACAACTTAAAATAAGATCGCTTGTGGTGCCTGTGGACCATGGTATGAGACCAGTACACAACTCGAAGTAAGATAGTTTGTGGTGCCTGTGGACCATGGTATGAGACCAATACACAACTCAATGTAATATCGTTTGTGGTGCCTGTGGACCAAGATATGAGACTAGTACACAATTCAAGGTAAGATCGTGTGTGGTGTCTGTGGACCATGGTATGTGACTAGTACATACGTCAAAGTAAGATCGTTTGTGGTGACTGTGGACCATGGTATGAGACCAATACACAACTAAAAGTAAGATCGTATGTGGTGCCTGTGGACCATGGTATGAGACCAGTACACAACTCAAAGTAATATCGTTTGTGGTGCCTGTGGACCAAGATATGAGACTAGTACACAATTCAAGGTAAGATCGTGTGTGGTGTCTGTGGACCATGGTATGTGACTAGTACATACGTCAAAGTAAGATCGTTTGTGGTGACTGTGGACCATGGTATGAGACCAATACACAACTAAAAGTAAGATCGTATGTGGTGCCTGTGGACCATGGTATGAGACCAGTACACAACTCAAAGTAATATCGATTGTGGTGCCTGTGAACCATAGTATGAGTCCAGTACACAACTCAAAGCAAGATCGTTTGTGGTGCCTGTGGACCATGGTATGAGACCAGTATACAACTCAAAGTAAGATCGCTTGTGGTGACTATGGACCATGGAATGAGACCAGTACACAACTCAAAGTAAGATCGTTGGTGGTGCATGTGGACCATGGTATGAGACCAATACACAACTCAATGTAATATCGTTTGTGGTGCCTGTGGACCATGGTATGAGTCTAGTACACAACTCAAAGTAAGATCGTTTGTGGTGCATGTGGACCATGGTATGAGACCAATAGACAACTCAATGTAATATCGTTTGTGGTGCCTGTGGACCATGGTATTTGACTAGTACACAACTCAAAGTAAGATCGTTTGTGGTGCATGTATACCATGGTATGAGATCAATGCACAATTGAAAGTACGATCGTTTGTGGTTCCTGTGGACCATGGTGTGAGACCAGTACACAACTCAAAGTAAGATTGTTTGTGGTTCCTGTAGACCACGGTATGGGACCAGTACATAGCTCAAAGTAAGATATGTGTGGTGTCTGTGGACCATGGTATGTGACCAGTACATAGCTCAAAATAAGATCGTGTGTGGTGCCTGTGGACCTTGGTATGAGATCAATACACAACTCGAAGCAAGATCGTTTGTGGTGCCTGTGGACCATGGTATGAGACCAGTACACAACTCAAGGTAATATCGTGTGTGGTGCCTGTGGACCATGGTATGAGACCAATGCACAACTCAAAGTAAGATTGTTTGTGGTGCCTGTGGACCATTGTATGAGATCAATACACAACTCAAAGTAAGATCGTTTGTGGGGTCTTGTGGCCTATGGTATGAGGCCTTTGCATAACTCAAAGTAAGATCGTTTGTGGTGCCTGTGGACCATAGTATGAGACCAGTACACAACTCAAAGTAAGATCGTGTGTGGTGCCTGTTGACCATGGTATGAGATCAATACACAACTCAAAGTAAGATCGTGTGTGGGGTCATGTGGCCCATCGTATGAGTCCAATGCACAACTCAAAGTAAGATCGTTTGTGGTGCCTGTGGACCATGGTATGAGACCAGTACACAACTCAAAGTAAGATCGTTTGTTGTAGCTGTGGACCATAGTATGAGACCAGTACACAACTCAAAGTAAGATCGTTTGTGGTGCCTGTGGACCATGGTATGAGACCAGTGCACAACTCAAGGTAATATCGTTTGTGGTGCATGTGGACCATGGTATGAGACCAGTACACAACTCAAAGTAAGATCGTTTGTGGTGCCTGTGGACCATGGTACGAGACCAGTACACAACTCAAGGTAATATCGTTTGTGGTGCCTGTGGACCATGGTATGAGACCAATGCACAACTCAAAGTAAGATCGTTTGTGGTGCCAGTGGACCATTGTATGATATCAATACACAACTCAAAGTAAGATCGTTTGTGGGGTCCTGTGGCCCATGGTATGAGGCCATTGCACAACTCAAAGTAAGATCGTTTGTGGTGCCTGTGGACCATGGTATGAGACCAGTACACAACTCAAAGTAAGATCGTGTGTGGTGCATGTGGACCATGGTATGAGATCAATACACAACTCAAAGTAAGATCGTGTGTGGGGTCATGTGGCTCATCGTATGAGACCAATGCACAACTCAAAATAAGATCGTTTGTGGTGCATGTGGACCATGGTATGAGACCAGTACACAACTCAAAGTAAGATCGTTTGTTGTAGCTGTGGACCATGGTATGAGACCAGTACACAACTCAAGGTAAGATCGTTTGTGGTGCCTGTGGACCATGGTATGAGACCAGTGCACAACTCAAGGTAATATCGTTTGTGGTGCCTGTGGACCATTGTATGAGATCAATACACAACTCAAAGTAAGATCGTTTGTGGGGTCCTCTGGCCCATGGTATGAGGCCATTGCACAACTCAAAGTAAGATCGTGTGTGGTGCATGTGTACCTTAGTATGAGACCAGTACACAACTCAAAGTAAGATCGTTTGTGGTGCATGTAGACCATGGTATGAGATCAATGCACAACTCAAAGTAAGATCGTATGTGGTGCCTGTGGACCCTGGTACGAGACCAGTACACAACTCAAAGTAAGATCGTTTTTGGTGTCTGTGGACCATGGTATGAGATCAATGCACAATTCAAAGTACGATCGTTTGTGGTTCCTGTGGACCACGGTATGTGACAAGTACATAGCTCAAAGTAAGATTTGTATGGTTCATGTGGACCATTGTATGAGACCAATACACAACTCAAAGTAAGATCGATTGTGGTGCCTGTGGACCATGGTATGAGACCAATGCACAACTCAAAGTAAGATCGTGTGTGGTGCCTGTGGACCATGGTATGAGACCAGTACACAACTCAAAGTAAGATCGTGTGTTGTGCCTGTGGACCATGGTATGAGACCAGTACACAACTCAAAGTAAGATCGTTTGTGATGCATGTGGACCATGGTATGAGACCAGTATACAACTCAAAATAAGATCGTTTGTTGTAGCTGTGGACCATGGTATGAGACCAGTACACAACTCAAAGTAAGATCGTTTGTGGTGCCTGTGGACCATTGTATGAGATCAATACACAACTCAAAGTAAGATCGTTTGTGGGGTCCTGTGGCCCATGGTATGAGGCCATTGCACAACTCAAAGTAAGATCGTTTGTTGTGCCTGTGGACCATGGTATGAGATCAATACACAACTCAAAGTAAGATCGTGTGTGGGGTCCTGTGGCCCATCGTATGATACCAATGCACAACTCAAAGTAAGATCGTTTGTGGTGCATGTGGACCATGGTATGAGACCAGTACACAACTCAAAGTAAGACCGTTTGTTGAAGCTGTGGACCATGGTATGAGACCAGTACACAACTCAAAGTAAGATAGTTTGTGGTTCCTGTGGACCACGGTATGTGACAAGTACATAGCTCAAAGTAAGATTTGTATGGTTCATGTGGACCATTGTATGAGACCAATACACAACTCAAAGTAAGATCGTGTGTGGTGCCTGTGGACCATGGTATGAGACCAGTACACAACTCAAAGTAAGATCGTGTGTTGTGCCTGTGGACCATGGTATGAGACCAATGCACAACTCAAAGTAAGATCGTGTGTGGTGCCTGTGGACCATGGTATGAGACCAGTACACAACTCAAAGTAAGATCGTGTGTTGTGCCTGTGGACCATGGTATGAGACCAGTACACAACTCAAAGTAAGATCGTTTGTGATGCATGTGGACCATGGTATGAGACCAGTATACAACTCAAAATAAGATCGTTTGTTGTAGCTCTGGACGACCATGGTATGAGACCAGTACACAACTCAAAGTAAGATCGTTTGTGGTGCCTGTGGACCATTGTATGAGATCAATACACAACTCAAAGATCGTTTGTGGGGTCCTGTGGCCCATGGTATGAGGCCATTGCACAACTCAAAGTAAGATCGTTTGTGGTGCCTGTGGACCATGGTATGAGACCAGTACACAACTCAAAGTAAGATCGTTGGTGGTGCATGTGGACCATGGTATGAGACCAGTACACAACTCAAAGTAAGATCGTTGGTGGTGCATGTGGACCATGGTATGAGATCAATACACAACTCAAAGTAAGATCGTGTGTGGGGTCCTGTGGCCCATCGTATGAGATCAATGCACAACTCAAAGTAAGATCGTTTGTGGTGCATGTGGACCATGGTATGAGACCAGTACACAACTCAAAGTAAGATCGTTTGTTGTAGCTGTGGACCATGGTATGAGACCAGTACACAACTCAAAGTAAGATCGTTTGTGGTACCTGTGTACCATGGTATGAGACCAATACACAACTCGAAGTAAGATCGTTTGTGGTTCCTGTGGACCATGGTATGAGAACAGTATACAACTCAAAGTAAGATCGTGTGTGGTTCCAATGGACCATGGTATGAGACCAATGCACAACTCAAAGTAAGATCGTTTGTGATGCCTGTAGACCATAGTATGAGACCAATACACAACTCAAAGTAGGATCGTTTGTGGTGCATGTGGACCATGGTATGAGACCAGTATACAACTCAAAATCAGATCGTTTGTTGTAGCTGTGGACCATGGTATGAGACCATTACACAACTCAAAGTAAGATCGTTTGTAGTGCCTGTGGATTATGGTATTAGACCAGTAAACAACTCAAAGTAAGATCGTTTGTGGTGCCTGTGGACCATGGTATGATACCAGTACACAACTCAAAGTAAGATCGTTTGTGGTGCCTGTGGACCATGGTATGATACCAGTACACAACTCAAAGTAAGATCGTGTGTGGTGTATGTGGAACGTAGTATTATACCAGTACACAACTCAAAGTAAGATCATTTGTGGTTCCGATGGACCATGGTATGATACCAGTACACAACTCAAAGTAAGATATATGTGGTGCCTGTGTACCATGGTACGAGACTAGTACACAACTCAAAGTAAGATCGTTTGTGGTGCATGTGGACCATGGTATGAGACTAGTACACAACTCAGAAGTACGATCGTTTGTGGTGCCTGTGGACCATGGTATGATACCAGTACACAACTCAAAGTTAGATCGTTTGTGGTTCCTATTGACCATGGTATGATACCAGTACACAACTCAAAGTTAGATCGTTTGTGGTTCCTATTGACCATGGTATGAGACCAATACACAACTCGAAGTAGGATCGTCTGTGGGTCCTGTGGACGATGGTATGAGAACAGTACACAACTCAAAGTAAGATCGTTTGTTGTTCCTATGGACCATGGTATGAGACCAATACACAACTCGAAGTTAGGTCGTTTGTGGTGCCTGTGGACCATGGTATGAGACCAGCATACAACTCAAAATAAGATCGTTTGTTGTAGCTGTGGACCATGGTATGAGACCAGTACACAACTCAAAGTAAGATCGTTTGTTGTGCATGTGAACCATGGTATGAGACCAGTACACAACTCAAAGTAAGATCGTTTGTTGTGCATATGGACCAGGACATGACTAATACACGACTCGAAGCAAGATCGTGTGTAGTATCTAGGGACCATGATATGAGACCAATACACACCTCGATGAAAGATCTTGTGTGGTACATACACAACTCGAAGCAAGAAACAAGATGCATATGAACAGATTTACAATTTCCCCTTAACTGAATGACAAGACTAATAACACCAATAAAACATTGACATACTCTTTTAATTAGAGATTGTTAATCTATTAATGATATAAAATGCGTATTATAGATACATTAACCGTCTCCGTGGCCTAGTGGTTAAGGCGTCGGTCTACCCTGCGGGAGATCGACGGTTCGAACCTTGTCAGGGGTTCGTTCTGATAAGGCCGGTTGGTGATCCGCCAGCTAGTTCAATAATGGTTACCGATTGCCTACCTGCATGGCGCCTGGCATACAAGCATAGGATTCGGGAAGTACTGATGTTCATAAAAAGAGGTGTCCAATAAGTCAGAAATGGCTGGCCCTTTAAATAGGTGTGACACTATAATAAATAAACACTTACACCGCCAGGCGACATATGTTCGAATGTGTCTTCATTACACTGAAAGACATTACTAGTTTTTTCTATTACCTTACTTGACAGATCAGTATAGGTATCGACCCGAGGCAACTTGATGTCAGCCTGAGACGAAAGGTGGTTCGATATGAATTTGAACAATTTAATAATCGAAATCATGCTCTCCGTTACCCATTTATCAGGAATAAATCACAATTACCACAAATATATGTTATCTGTCAAATTTGACGCACTGCGACGCTACAGGAAGTAAACAAACTACGAGTACGCATTCGGGGTGACATTATAATAAACAAACACTTTTACCTACATCTGATTTTTCATTATTATAGATCTACTAATCTTAAAGGGACAGTTAGTCGGTGAAAAAAGCAAATTGCTACATAATGTGATTTCCTATTATATGGTTTTGTTTTCGAAATATGATCACATAATTTGAGTATTGTAACTAATAAACGGGCGTCGTATACGACACTTGTTGGCATAGCAAAATAATGTAAATAGGGTCAACAGCAATGAATTAGACAACGCTTGTATTCTGAATAACAACATTTATGATACAGATTTACCGCTATATCTCACATGTGTGCATATTTATGATACAGATTTACCGCTATATCTCACATGTGTGCATATTTATGATACAGATTTACCGCTATATCTCACATGTGTGCACATTTATGATACAGATTTACCGCTATATCTCACATGTGTGCACATTTATGATACAGATTTACCGCTATATCTCACATGTGTGCACATTTATGATACAGATTTACCGCTATATCTCACATGTGCGCACATTTATGATACAGATTTACCGCTATATCTCACATGTGTGCACATTTATGATACAGATTTACCGCTATATCTCACATGTGTGCATATTTATGATACAGATTTACCGCTATATCTCACATGTGTGCATATTTATGATACAGATTTACCGCTATATCTCACATGTGTGCATATTTATGATACAGATTTACCGCTATATCTCACATGTGTGCATATTTATGATACAGATTTACCGCTATATCTCACATGTGTGCACATTTATGATACAGATTTACCGCTATATCTCACATGTGTGCATATTTATGATACAGATTTACCGCTATATCTCACATGTGTGCATAGTTATGTTGTAGTGCTAACTACATCCTAGTAAGAATATTTCCTACTATTAGAATAGTGAGTGCACATTGTCTTGAAAGTGGATTTTAATAATAATTCATTAAATAGTATATATATAGATATGTAGTCGACATCCGTTATGTCGAATTCCGTCGGACGGAATAAAATACTTCGACATAACCGAAGTTTGACGCAACGAAATTCTATAAACAGATCCAGTTATATGTACAATGATAGTGTCTGAAGCGGAACTGTGCTCTGACTTCGAGATAACCGGACAATTCGAAATAACCGACATTGACATAACGGATGTGATTTCAGCATGGCTTCGAAAAAAAGTACCTTGAAAATGCATGTAGCAAAAATGTTGATTACAGTTAAGTTCCAAAAAGCTAATTAACATTGGGCATAGTAATAATTGTTACTCGAAACCGGGGAATTTAACGACCAACAAATTATTATTACTCTTCAATATGAGGTAAGTTGTGACATGGAGAGAAATGTCACTTAATGTGGAGAGTGGCACACCATACTGTCTTGATGCCGATTTTACTGGCAAACCCATGTCTCTAACAACCTGATATGCATTTGTCAGTGCACTTTGTGAATATATATAGACACCAGGTTGGAATTGGAAACAAATGGATGAAATTGAATTAGCATAAATATTAATTATCTTGGACAATAGTATTTTGGGGGGAAAAGTCAAACAGCTGTAAGAGGAACACTATTTTTGAAATGCGCATTATGACATTGTCGCATAACTATCACGTGACCTTCCTGAGCAGACGATGAAACTTCTCATTTTACAAAAACAAACACAGAATTCTTTATCAGACCTCTGTCTAAGGGATTTTTAGGCTACACATAAATGGAATTAATGAAAACATTAACATTTGCATACTTTTAAATAAAATGTGACAATCTATCTGGTTTACGTGCAGTTTGCTTGTTGATAACTAATATGTGGGCACAAGTACCAATGCACCTGTTTTGCTAACAATGACGGCATTCGCATTCCGGCCGAAAACAGGTCGTGGCCGATATCAGGGATGTGGACGATACATATTTATTTTAGCTCGATTGCGAAACAAGTTATTACAACATATATTAATCACTCTCGAGATCTCATTCCTGATGTAGTTAATCGCCACGAGAGAGAAAGAAGAGGCAATCTGGAATTTAAATGTCTTGCCTAAGGACACAATCATAGCGGCTCCAGCGGGGTTTCGAACTCCATGCATGTTGCTCCTGAAGCGAACGCGCTACCACAGCGTTATCACGGTTTCCACTAAATATAGTTTATATATTTGCTAGCATGATTCTCAGAAACATAATATTATAGAGGAGAACATGTTATATCACTGTTGAGCATATAAGTAAATTAGTACGTAAATAAGTAAAATATCTATATAATACTGACAGCCATCCGCCATTATAAAATATGTTCAGAAATAAATACAGTCTACATCCGTTTATGTTGAATTCCGTCGGACCGAACAACATACTTCGACATAACCGAAGTTGACATAATGAAATTTGATATAAACGGAGCCAGTTATATGTAAAATGATAGTGTCTGAAACGGGACTTTGATCCCACTTCGAGATAACCGGAGAATTTGACATAACCGACTTTGACATAGCGGATGTAGACTGTAGTAAATTTATTATGATGGTTAAGGTTTATGACAGCCTTAGTAGATGCTTATGGTTAAGTAAGCTACTTATTGTATTAGGGAATATATATATATTTCAAAAATAGAATAATGAGAGACATTATTGGGTTTTCGATTACCCCCCTTGACAGATAAAGTCCGATTTATCCCGAAATATGTATTGGTCATTTTAGTTGAAAACCTTCGTTTTATTGGTGTTCCCTTACCAGATATTGCAGTATGATAAATATGATTTTATCAAAAACATGTTAATTAATTTATAATCAATTTCTACAGTAAAGTGTCCATTTGATATTTTGTAGGATATATGTCGATATTTAATAATTATAAGATAAGAAAACTAATGAAAACATATATCATGAGGTGCAAAGGAAACAACGATAAAAACAGAGGAAGCCAATTAAGAGGACCAATCTACGTTCATGAGTATTCAGGGGCAGTAACTGACTACTGTCTCTCATTGGTTTTGTCGTGGTGTGGTATGCATGATATATTTGTAATGAACTATATATTAGTATTAATGAGTGTTATTGTAATGAACTATATATCATTAGTGATAGTTTATAATGATCTATCTTTTATTAGTGATTTTATTGTAATGAACTATCTATTGTTAGTGGGGGTTGTAATTAACTACCTATTGTTGCTTTGTTGGTGATTTGTTTTGCAATGAACTATCTATCATTAGTGGGGGTGATGAACTATCTAGTGTTCGTGATAGTTTTGTAATGAACTATCTATCATTAGTGGGGGGTGATGAACTATCTATTTCCGTGATAGTTTTGTAATGAACTATATATCATTAGTGGGAGTGATGAACTATCTATTGTTAGTGATAGTTTTGTAATGATACCTATCTATTATTTAATAATGATTTTGTTTTTGTAATTAGCTATCAATTATTAGTGATTTGTCCAATTAACTAATCTGTTTGTCGTTGTATGTTTGTAATTAGTTATGTGTTATTAAATCATATGGATTTTCAAAGTGCTGACAGTCTTAATATAAGTTGACAGGGACATGTTGCATAGAGGAGAATTTAGCCACTGTCCTTGTATATCCATTGCTCCCACCCACATGTCCTAGGTAGAAACCGCTTAATTCCTCAAACGACGGTCCTTGTATATCCATTGTTCTCACGCACATGTCCTAGGTAGAAACCGCTTAATTCCTCAAACGACGGTCCTTGTATATCCATTGTTCTCACGCACATGTCCTAGGTAGAAACCGCTTAATTCCTCAAACGACGGTCCTTGTATATCCATTGTTCTCACGCACATTTCCTAGGTAGAGAAACCACTCAATTCCTCAAACGACGGTCCTTGTATATCCATTGTTCTCACGCACATTTCCTAGGTAGAGAAACCACTCAATTCCTCAACTACCACAAGCGACTGTCAACTTCTTCACATAGCTTCACATCATTATCAATGTTCCTTGATTGGGAACAAACTTACAGCCAGCCCTAATGACAGTGGCAAAAGGCTTGTTCTAACAACGGCGTGCTAGAACACTCAACCCCGGATGTTCAGACAGCTAGAACACTCGACCCCGGATGTTCAGACAGCTAGAACACTCGACCCCGGATGTTCAGACAGCTAGAACACTCGACCCCGGATGTTCAGACAGCTAGAACACTCGACCCCGGATGTTCAGACAGCTAGAACACTCGACCGCGGATGTTCAGACAGCTAGAACACTCGACCCCGGATGTTCAGACAGCTAGAACACTCGACCCCGGATGTTCAGACAGCTAGAACACTCGACCCCGGATGTTCAGACAGCTAGAACACTCGACCCCGGATGTTCAGACAGCTAGAACACTCGACCCCGGATGTTCAGACAGCTAGAACACTCGACCGCGGATGTTCAGACAGCTAGAACACTCGACCGCGGATGTTCAGACAGCTAGAACACTCGACCCCGGATATTCAGACAGCTAGAACACTCGACCCCGGATGTTCAGACAGCTAGAACACTCGACCCCGGATGTTCAGACAGCTAGAACACTCGACCCCGGATGTTCAGACAGCTAGAACACTCGACCCCGGATGTTCAGACAGCTAGAACACTCGACCCCGGATGTTCAGACAGCTAGAACAGTGTAAATGTGGTAGCATGCTCTTGTTCAAGCTGACACAATCCATCTTTGAGCCGCAGAGTTAAATATTGCCCTTTAGCAGTACTGTCGCGTTGTGTTTCTTCATAGTTGGACGAACCCATCAACATTGAAATCACGTGAACAACTTCTCCATCCGGGTTATCGGCACACACAATAGCGCCACTATCACCACTTGCGCTAAACGGTTGACTTTGTTCCGAATCTACAGTATGTCTATCTTCAATTTTAACTAAGCGCTTCATTCCTTCAATGTAATAGTTTGGAATGATTATTGTTCCGAAACCAGGATAACTGGTCGCTCCCCAGATATGAACAGGCAAACCTTTCAACATCATAATGTCATTCTCCTCAAAATGCATCAACTCACTTGTTAATGCCACGCCCTCGTGGTCTTTGAATTGTGTCTCACAGTTCAGGCCAACCTTCGGCAAAACGTTTGCAACTGCAATGTCTAATGGAGCATCATTGTCGATATTCTTTGGTTCAGGAACAATTGCGATTACTGATTTTCTACCACTAGAAGTGTGCACGGAAATATGGTTTCCAAGATCAGCGAAGTGTCTTGCTAAGAGCAAACCTGGCTCTTGCTTATCTCCCCATTTTGCGAATCCGCCGAGACTTGCACTACTTTTCAATTTACTCGTTACTTTTGTTCCAACACTAATTTCTAAAAATGGAGTAATCGCATTTTGTTCTGTACGAATAACATAACTTGAGATGCCGTTGTCCCTTGTTAATATTATTAACTGATCTTCTGACTGGAGTTTTTCTTCATCTGTGAGTGTATCTTTAATGTAAATATCCAGAGTGTTGAATCTATATCCACATCCCTTGACACCGTGTACGTTCAAAATTTGGCGTGCGACCTAAAATAAACACGGAGTTGTATGTATGTACCATTAATGTCAAACCCCTTGCGGGGACCTAGACATGTTTTCCTGGGCATGCTTAGCCGACCATAGCGGTTAACCAGTACTAAGCAATGTGTGTGAGGTGCCTTGCTGAATGACACTCCATACGTGGCCTGACCGAGTATCGAACCCGGACCTTACAATTCCAAATCCGACGTTCTACAACGGACGCCACGAGTTATAAGATAAGATAAGATAAGTGTTTAAGTGACTTGTGTTTTCCAACATATTTACAATATACATGTTTATTCAATATACAGTCAAACCTGTGTTAGTGGTCACTTCTATTAAGCAGTCAGCCTGTATTAAGCAGCCAGTTTCCAGATTCCCAATATGTTGTTTTATTATACATTTGACCTCTATTAAACAGCCACCTGTGCTAAGCAGCCACTTTTAGTGATTCCATTGGCTGGCTGATTAAGACAGGTTTGACTGTAATGTGAAATGTTAACATCCGGCCCAACGGGCCTATAAGTCACCTTATGTTAACAGTTTTTAATAGCATGAATATACATCATTTAACGTAGAGTATTATCTACATACTTATTACTGAGATAATTACTAAAATAATTACTAAGATAATTAGTTATATTAAAACGGCTTGCAATAAAAGGTGTTAAAAGTATAACATATATGCTTGACTATGCGGGTTTTTTGGGGGGTTTTCGATTTTTTTTTCCTGATCAATATGCATAATAATTACACATATACATACTAATTACACATATACATAATAATTACACATATACATACTAATTACACATATGCATAATAATTACACATATACATACTAATTACACATATACATAATAATTACACATATACATAATAATTATACATATACATAATAATTACACATATACATCATAATTACACATATACATAATAATTATACATATACATAATAATTACACATATACATCATAATTACACATATACATCATAATTACACATATGCATAATAATTACACATACTGTAGACTTTCCAAGCATGTACATGTATTGAAAACAAAGAACGTGTCAAAAAGTAGTTGACAAGTGCTAACAGCTGACAAGTGCTAACAGCTGACAAGTGCTAACAGCTGACAAGTGCTAACAGCTGACAAGTGCTAACAGCTGACAAGTGCTAACAGCCTGCAGTACTATCTATATGCATAATTCATAAATGATATTTATATTAAGTTATACGTAATCATGTGAAGTTACGTAAAGCGTTGAAATAATAACCCGATGTATATTGAGAGGGAGGAGTAATTTTAAGTAGAAGAGATAAGATTAGCAAAAGAAAGTAGTGAGTTTCAGTGGAGATAAGTGTGGATGATTGTCTATATATAGTATGCATTTATTGACACGTTAGTTGATAAGATTCAAAACTGTCTCCATTTCTCATTGAACGTATTTTGTGTATCTTTGAGAATTGAGATTGACTATGCAGTTTGACTCCAACACGTAGATACATTTAGTGATTCAAGAGGAAATTGTATTGAACAGTAAGTGCAGTATATTCTAATAGTTGTTCATGTAGTTGATGGATTTAGATGAATGGATATATGTTTAGCATTTCTAATACGGTTATGTGACGAGAATACCTTGTTACATGTGCAATGTCGCGTTATACTATAATACTGTGATCGACATGCCACAAGACAATAAAGTATTGCACCACATCCAGTATCCGACATTATGCATTCAAATTACAGAGTTATATACTAAAATACTTTTAGTTAAGACTAGGAAGTTTAAAATATGTGTACTAAGAAGATTAAGATAGCATATCGTATGCACAGCACAGCATATGCATTGAACGACGAGTAGAGTTATTGATTGATGAATACCACTGTTGATGATACATATCAAGTATTCGTTGTTTTATTGTAATACAATTGATAAGCATATTAAATAGATTTTGCCATATATATGTATTACGTTCTTAATATTATACATAACACGCCCTAAATGGTATTTAAATTATCTAAATAAAGTGTTTAAATAAATAACTATGTTGATAACGAATTTTAAAAATGGGGCCGATGTGTCGATGTGTTTTGGGGCCGAGGTGTCGTGGGGCCGAGGTGCCTGGGGCCGACGTGTCTAAGGCCGAGGTGTCGTGGGGCCCGAGGTGTCTGGGGCCGACGTGTCTACGGCCGAGGTGTCGTGGGGCCGAGGTGTCTGGGGCCGACGTGTCTATGGCCGACGTGTCGTGGGGCCGAGATGACGCTTTAACCATTGAACCAGATGCGAGTACATGTGTAGTAGAATATCATTTGTAAAGTGACTTTCTACAATCAAATTCCAATAATACATACTTGTTCACTCAAAGATGGAGGAATCTCCGATACGTGTCTCGGCCGTTCCCACTCTGGCACTTTGCTTCTCCGATACATGCCCATGCATTCACCATAGAGCTGGTCAAGTGCATCTTTGTGTTCGTGTACACATTCCAAGTGTCGTTTGAATCTGGTCTCAAGTGTAATAGCTTTTCTCGTCGTTTCCTGGGCAGTCTGTAGTACATTTACCTCGGAAATGAGCGACTTCGGTATGTTTTTAGCTGTATTCTGCATTGTTTCTGTAAGTGGAAGTTTCATGAACTTTTAAAGCTTGTCATTAGTTTATACAAATTTATTTGAGCTCGATTGCGAAACAAGTTCTTACAACTTATATTAATCACTCTCGAGACCTCATTCCTGATGGAATCCATCGCCATGAGCTTGTCATTGTTAGTACTTGATAACTTGCTGCAACATTTTAACACTGGTTCATAATTAATTTAAGGATGTTTAAATGGTACCGTACTAGTATTCAGAATATTCCCAATCAATTGGCTGTCCGATTAGCGCAGTGGTTAGCGCGCTCGCTTCTCACCAATGTAACCCAGGTTCGATCCTCGGACCGGTAAATATGTCAGATGGTACGGTGGTCGCCAGAACGGACAGGTGGGTTTTCTCCGGGTACTCCGGTTTCCTCCCACACGAATGTCCACATAGACGCTTTCATCCGCGCCAACGAAAGTTATTAATATAAGTTGTTAGAACTTGCTTCGCAATCGTTGTAAAAATAAATAAAGTTTATAAACTTTTTTAATCAATTATAAACATTGAGTAGTTACTATGTGCTTTACGTTTATCTATCGTCGTTACCGGTTGCCCATATGAGCGACACTTTCTGGATTGATTAGTAATTTTAGATTTTTGGAGGATAATGCAATGATACAGACAGAGACCCATTCCAGGGTCTTCTCTGGTTCTTTTAAGTGTACGGTGTAAAGCACCGACACGAGACCTCGGTTTAACGTCCCATCTGAAAGACTGTTAATTTTATTGGTGTCAGACAGGGGATCTAACCTGCGATCCCTGGATTACCAGTCCAACGTGTTAACCATTTCCCTCATAGAAGCACCTCTTGACGCCATTACCACTACGACATACATTGATAATGAAGTAGCCAAACCAATGTTCATATGATAATAAAGGCCAGAATCTCATTTAGTTCCAGTAATATCTATGAAGGTGTGATAGATATGGCGACTACTTATCCACTACATGATAGGTAAATGGCTGTCGTTTGCATGGAGATATAATAGTTTATTAACTTAAATCTCTATGAAGGAAGGGGTTAACCACTGTGCTACAGATCCGTCTGTGGCCAGTTACTGCGCCCTGAATGCTCTTTACGGAGGCTGTGGCCAGTTACTGCGCCCTGAATGCTCTTTACGGAGGCTGTGGCCAGTTACTGCGCCCTGAATGCTCTTTACGGAGGCTGTGGCCAGTTACTGCGCCCTGAATGCTCTTTACGGAGGACATGTCTTTGTAATTGGCTTGCATTGTTTCATCGTGGTTTCCACATGCTATTATTATCATCCGTTTTCTCATCTTATAATTATTACGATATTAAATTTCGAGATATATTATACAGCTGGCTAAGTGGCAACACTAATAACAGGGGATTCAAACTAGAAGGAAACGATATACATTTAGGGGTACATCTGGAGGTATTAGATAAACCAGCATTGCTATACCTCACGTGACTACCCCATGCAAAATTTGCATTTTTCAATGACTTGTCGCAATGTCACATCTCGGAATAGTCTCATTCGGAACACAATCACGCTACTCGGACTTTACCGTTTAATTTCAATGTTAGTTTATTTGCTATGCCGCCATCTTGTTGTCATGTAGTTTGTGTTGAAATAGTTTTCGGTAAAACAGAAAAATGTAAATAGATTATCTATAATTATGTTATCATAGTTCGTACACCTCTCAGCTATATCGTTCTTTAAAGCGACATTACATCGTAAAAAGCAAATAAAATGCATGTTTACACGTATAAATGCATTGCTATTACAAATTCTTCTAAATACATTCGAACACAACATGTAGTTATCATTGAATAAACAGTGTTTTTGTGGTCTACAAACTTTCAAAAGTGAAAGTAGGATTTCATATATCGGTCATCCACGCTCCTGAAATGACATGTGTTTGTCATTGGAGTCAATACTAAACGCGCGATACTTTAGTTTAGAGATAATTTAACTATTAGTCTACAAACAAATATGCATAGGCACAATGGGAGATATAACGGTAAACATGTACGATAAATCGTGTTATTCAGGATACACGCATTGTATTACGCATCACATTTACACTATTTTGTTATGTCAACAAACCGCGTATACGACGCTTGTTTATTTGTTGAAATACTCAGTGTTTGAGGCAAATATTGGAGGGAAAATTATAATAGGAAATTAAATTCTGCAGACATTTGCGTTTTCACCGATGTAGTGTCGCTTTAAGTAACGTAGGGTACATATACTTTATACACTGTAACTTTGTGATATAAACTGTAAATTTGTCATGAGAAACTGTCAGGATTGCCAAACGACATAAAGCCAGAACAGCCGATTGTTCGGTATAGCAAAATAAATATTTCGTCTCTCTGTGATTGCGAAAGTTCGACATTAGTGTCCTCGGGTGGACACTATCCACTGTCACACTCACCGAGATGAAATAGTTAACTGTTATATAATGTTGCTCATTATAATATACTACTCACCACCGTGAAGATAAGGATGTATGTCTTCGCAAATCTTTAAAGCCGGGTACTTCTTTTCATTTGCTTCAGAGTCGCTGTCTAGATGCACAAGCTGCTTTCTTACGTTTACAACACCTCTGCCATATTGTTTAGAAATTATATTCTTAATAGCAGTGAACCTGGCATTGCACCATTCGTTATGTAAACTGATAACATCTTTCTTAACTGAAGCAGACGATGCTGCCATGCCAAGTCTCTTTTTCAGCACAACTGGTATTTCTTGATCCAGCATTGGAAAGAATACTTGCGGACTGTCTAATTCTAGAAATGCTTTCAGCACATTTACCCTTTCGAACAAGGTCTTAAATACGATTCTTTCCAACAGTAGGCATATACCCATTGCAAGCGTCTGTTTTGTTTTGAGGCAAATGATTTTCTGGTCGATGCTTTTGATATCAGGGCTTTGACCTCCTACAGATTCATCTTGTTCAGAAATAAGGACAGTGATGGTACCTAAGTAATTCCAAAGTGTGTCGTCAGTATGTGCTGTTTTGACAGAAGCTACACAGATCGTTGTGATCTGTTCTGGGTGTTGGACTTTAAACTCATCTGGGCCCTCACAATAAACGTCATTTCGCTTAATGTCATAACATTTGCTAAGGGCAATGTCTTGTGGATTTAAATTCTCCGATTCGGCCTCGAAAATGGTGTATATAGTGGGATCTGTAAACTGTGGAACATCAAATGGGTCTGTGATTTTGCATTTGTCTACTAGACACCGGAAACGATTCAGTAGCGGAATAACATGTTGACGTGTATAATTATACCGAGGATACGCCGCTGCCGGCACCACGAATTGCGAAATATGCATGTTGTTAATGCTCCTGTCATGCCGCGCTCATTCTGAAATTAACATAGCCAAGAACAATATTACTTAGGTCATGTTAATGTATTGTAATTCGTCTACCATTAATGATGAACCTGGGAACCGACTGGAATAAGGTAGAACAACACAATTAATGGTTGTTCGATCACAATCAGTCAAACTTAATGTTGATCTCTACTTACAAACATATCAGTCACACCTAATGTTGATCTCTACTTACAAACATATCAGTCAAACCTAATGTTGATATCTACTTACAAACATGTCAGTCACACCTAATGTTGATATCTACTTACAAACATATCAGTCAAACATAATGTTGATCTCTACTTACAAACATATCAGTCAAACCCAATGTTGATAACACAAACACACACACCAAAACACACAAACAACAGTCAAACATAATGTTGATCTCTACTTACAAACATATCAGTCAAACCCAATGTTGATATCTACTTACAAACAAATCAGTCAAACCCAATGTTGACATCTACTTACAAACAAATCAGTCAAACACAATGTTGATATCTACGTACAAACATATCAGTCAAACCCAATGTTGATATCTACTTACAAACATGTCAGTCAAACATAATGTTGATCTCTACTTACAAACATATCAGTCAAACTTAATGTTGATATCTACGTACAAACATATCTTTCTGTGTTGACACATTGGTACTATCAGGTGTCAACGCATCCAGGTTTGATTACAAAGCAAGAACAAGATAGTATTTTCGCCGATCTCTATATTTTCTTGACAAAGCTTAACTATCAACTATTATATTATAAATACCCCATTCATCAAGTATTATTTTCATATACATGTATTTCGCCGTATTAAATCATTTTGTTTGTCTTTATGCTTGCTATATGAAATACATGAATCAATATTTGTAAGGGGTAGTGGGGATGGCTCTCCGACCCCACTCTCCAATGTTGACGGGGACCAATAAATGGACAAACTTGTTTTGCTGAAATTACAAAACTATTATATGATGGCATCTACTAGTGGTACACACGTGGTATCTAACAACCAATTACAATGCTGTACTACGATGCTAAACGACATATGTCTGTTTTATATTCGATGTTATATACTATATTAGTGGTGTGCTGTAATACAGTCAGCAACATTATACGTATCATATGTGACGTCTTCTATGCGTGAGTTGATGTCATAGATGCATACGTGTAAAATGGTAACATATATATTCATGGCTAAACATGGTATGAATGACGCATACTTGATGATTAATACGCATTATGTCTTTTATATACTGTACTTGTTTATAAACTAGAGGACATATGTTATATGTTATATTTCGGGTTTTACGCCTGCATCAGCACCATTTTGGGCTATATCGCCGGCGGGCAGTTTACCTAACAACACCTTTCCTGGGCAGGCTCCAGCGGTTAACCAGTACTTGGGTGCACCAACCTCCGTAAGAAACTGCCAACTTTTTCATATAAATGACTAGAGGACATAGAAAGCGCACACTTCGGATAAATGTGTTTTTACATGAAAACCAATAACTACGTAAATACATAGTTTAAACATTTTGGAATATGTTTAGTTATTCAGTTTGTGTTTCGTAATAAAGCTGTGATATATCTTTGATGGAATCCTTCGTATTTCGTTTACATGTACTAATAATCATATAATATAGGTGTGCCTTTTCTATGTCCTCTAGTATATCATTAAACTATACATCTAGTTCATTACACATGTGTCCATAGTCAGGAACATATTCTCTTTACAAATTCAAATTAACAATAGGCCTACTTGAGGAAATACACTAACAACACTTACATATTAGGAATCATCTTAATCCCTTCTCAGTTTTAGGAAAGATTGGTAACCCATTTTGCCTGTGATAGCTTTAACAAAATCAGGTTATATATCTCCCTCACAATCAATACGCATTGAGAACATATTCAGGCGTGACATAAAACAATCACGTGACATATAATGTTAACTTGAAAGCAATATATATAATACATGATATCACAATGCACATGGCATGTTGCCAATACTATAAATATAACCAACTCAAATAGTGTACCGTCTGCACTGGTTATGGTAAAGTAAACATAAAGTGGCGTTGTTTAAATATTTTGTTATTGAATAAATAATTAAATTTGTTGGTATATTTTATCTTGTAGTGCTCAGAAAAGCCTTCATTTTGAGTGGTCATTGAATATTTTATGCTGAAAACGTACCTTTTTATTGGTAATTTGTCTTCCCCCTACCCTTAAATTTCAATGTTTTTCCGTATCAGCAAATTTCTGAAAATGTGTTAAACTTGGCGGATTCCGGAAACAGGTTTTTACACATCCACCCTGGGCAGGTGTACGGTTTACCACCCTATATACAAGTTATCTGGGGTGGATGTACCTCTCTTTCACAAAATGATTTTCATTCGTTATCCTGGCCACTTTCTCAGTTCTGCCTCTCTACTATAGATGTTCGATGCAAACTTAAATGATCACAAATAGTTGTCTCCGTGACACAGAGGCAACATAGATAACCTAGTTACCAATATATTGGAAGTTCGAATCACATTTATCGCTTCTACTTATTATGTATGTATTTATTCATGGTTTAGTTAGTTTAAACATATGTGTGTGTATTTTACGTTTATTTATCGTCGCTACCGGTTGCCCATATGAGCGACGCCTCCTGAAGAGATTAGTTATTTTAGATTTGTGGAGGATAGTGCAATGATACAGACAGATACCCATTCCAGAGTCTCCTCTGGTTCTTTTACGTGCACGGTGTAAAGCACCGACACGAGACCTCGGTTTAACGTCCCATCTGAAAGACTGTTAATTTTATTATGGTCAGACGGGGGATCGAACCTGCGATCTCTGAATTACCAGTCCTGCGTGTTACCACTCGACTACAGATCCGTCTGTTAACCATATTTTATTCAGTTCATTCAATATATATACAGTATACAATACACACGAGTATCATTTACGTAATCACTTTGGTTCGAAGCCATTCAAATGTCCCAAATGCAACTACGCATGTGTAAACAAGTCAATGCTCAACTCACACATGAAGTCTCACACAAACGTCTATCAGTACAGGTAACACTTTAGTTTAAACATATTTTATTCAGTTCATACAATATACATACAGTATACAATACACAGGGTATTTGAAATGGATTGGAAAACAAGCTGAGAGCTTAATATGTAAATCCCTTTCCATGATGATGTTGCAAAATAAAGTTGTTAGCATTGAATGCGGTTAGTGAGACATGACGGGCTCTCATGGTTAATATATTCTATCCATATATCTTAATACGAAACAATTCACACAATCAATGAACCATGGATTATTGATTTAAATTCTCAAACCTGTATGTCGATGTATTTGTTAATTTCGTGTACAGTCTACATCCCGTTATGTCGAATTCCGTCGGACCGAACAAAATACTTCGACATAACCGAAGTTTGACTTAACGAAATACGATATAAACAGATCCAGTTATATGTAAAATGATAGTGTCTGAAACGCGACTTTGGTCCCACTTCGAGATAACCGGACAATTCGACATACCCGACGTTTACATAATGGATGTAGACTGTATATTACGCATGTGTCTGCACAGTATGCATACTATAATAAGAGATATGTACCCTTACTTTGTGACAGAATAACGAGCTGAAGTGCATACATACAATACGGAGCAACAACAACTCATCAAATACCACCCAAGGAGTTCGAACCAATGACCTAAAAATATAGATTTTGTGTAGTCTGCGCTCCTCTTGTTCGCCGCGCTATTTTCTTACCAGGGTTCCTGCCGTCGGTCGCCAATGGCTCCAATTGCGACCAAAAAAACCAATATTGGAGCTAAATGTTGTGAATTGTCGAAAATATTTGGCGCATCCTGGTTGCACTTGTATTTTAGGAACAAAATATTGTGGAACTACCTTACCTTTACTGGTTGGTGTTTACCAACGCATATATATGTACACAAGATCAGTAGACTGATACTACGTTCTGGTTAGTTACACATTATTTAATAATATCAATACAATGATGATGTCCACAAATATTCAAATAAAGAAATCCAACTAATACTAATACTCCAATGAATACAAAGTCGTGTAAAACGATACACGAGTTTAAAACTAGTCGAAGGCGGACGTATGTTGTCCTGTTACGTGTACTACCGATGTGTTATAAACACAGGTATACTAGGCATTTCTAACCTATTCTGATGACGAGATTTACACCGCACTCACCTGTGTAGGGGTTATCTCAAAATATAAATTTAATTAGCGTTTAGGCAAAGCACTGGTTTCTTTCAAATACAATATAAATCAATAAGCAGGTGTCGCATTTGTTTTATTCAATTCTAATCCAATCCATAATCTTGTAGTAATGTAATGTGTTTCTCATAAAGTCATTGTACAATTCGTTGTTCTAGCGGATTAGATCCGCCAGTCGTCGCCGACGACGCGTGGGCTCGACTTGCTCATCATCAGAACTTAGATTCGCAGCGATGTTGTCGCGACGATCTCCGGCTGCAGTAGCACGACGACCAGCCGCTCTTTAAGGAGCACGGGCGACCTGGTTACCCGCCTTCCGTGGGGCACGGCCGTCTGTTCTTGGCTAGTTATCACCCTGTACTGGCGGCGGCTGGTTATCACCCTGTACTGGCGCGGGCTGGTTATCACCCTGTACTGGCGCGGGCTGGTTATCTCCCTGTACTGGCGGCGGCTGGTTATCACCCTGTACTGGCGCGGGTTGGTTATCACCCTGTACTGGCGCGGGCTGGTTATCACCCTGTACTGGCGCGGGTTGGTTATCATACTGTACTGGCGCGGGTTGGTTATCACCCTGTACTGGCGCGGGTTGGTTATCATACTGTACTGGCGCGGGTTGGTTATCTCCCTGTACTGGCGCGGGTTGGTTATCACCCTGTACTGGCGCGGGCTGGTTATCACCCTGTACTGGCGCGGGTTGGTTATCACCCTGTACTGGCGCGGGTTGGTTATCATCCTGTACTGGCGCGGGCTGGTTATCATACTGTACTGGCGCGGGTTGGTTATCATACTGTACTGGCGCGGGTTGGTTATCACCCTGTACTGGCGCGGGTTGGTTATCACCCTGTACTGGCGCGGGTTGGTTATCATACTGTACTGGCGGTGGCTGGTTATCATACTGTACTGGCGCGGGTTGGTTATCATACTGTACTGGCGCGGGTTGGTTATCACCCTGTACTGGCACGGGCTGGTTATCACCCTGTACTGGCGGGTACTTGTTATCACCCTGTACTGGCGCGGGCTGGTTATCACCCTGTACTGGCGCGGGTTGGTTATCATCATGTACTGGCGGGGGCTGGTTATCATCCTGTACTGGCGCGGGCTGGTTATCATCCTGTACTGGCGTGGGCTGGTTATCACCCTGTACTGGCGCGGGCTGGTTATCATCCTGTACTGGCGCGGGCTGGTTATCACCCTGTACTGGCGCGGGCTGGTTATCACCCTGTACTGGCGCGGGCTGGTTATCACCCTGTACTGGCGCGGGTTGGTTATCACCCTGTACTGGCGCGGGCTGGTTATCATCCTGTACTGGCGCGGGTTGGTTATCATCCTGTACTGGCGCGGGTTGGTTATCACCCTGTACTGGCGCGGGTTGGTTATCATCCTGTACTGGCGCGGGCTGGTTATCACCCTGTACTGGCGCGGGTTGGTTATCATACTGTACTGGCGCGGGTTGGTTATCATCCTGTACTGGCGCGGGCTGGTTATCATACTGTACTGGCGCGGGTTGGTTATCATCCTGTACTGGCGCGGGTTGGTTATCATACTGTACTGGCGCGGGTTGGTTATCATACTGTACTGGCGCGGGTTGGTTATCATACTGTACTGGCGCGGGTTGGTTATCATACTGTACTGGCGCGGGTTGGTTATCATCCTGTACTGGCGCGGGTTGGTTATCATACTGTACTGGCGCGGGCTGGTTATCATACTGTACTGGCGCGGGCTGGTTATCATACTGTACTGGCGCGGGCTGGTTATCATACTGTACTGGCGCGGGCTGGTTATCATACTGTACTGGCGCGGGCTGGTTATCATACTGTACTGGCGCGGGTTGGTTATCATCCTGTACTGGCGCGGGCTGGTTATCATACTGTACTGGCGCGGGTTGGTTATCTCCCTGTACTGGCGCGGGTTGGTTATCATCCTGTACTGGCGCGGGTGGGTTATCATCCTGTACTGGCGCGGGTTGGTTATCATCCTGTACTGGCGCGGGTTGGTTATCTCCCTGTACTGGCGCGGGTTGGTTATCATACTGTACTGGCGCGGATTGATTATCATACTGTACTGGCGCGGGTTGGATATTACCCTGTACTGGCGCGGGCTGGTTATCATACTGTACTGGCGCGGGTTGGTTATCATACTGTACTGGCGCGGGTTGGTTATCTCCCTGTACTGGCGCGGGTTGGTTATCACCCTGTACTGGCGCGGGCTGGTTATCACCCTGTACTGGCGCGGGTTGGTTATCATACTGTACTGGCGCGGGTTGGTTATCACCCTGTACTGGCGCGGGTTGGTTATCATACTGTACTGGCGCGGGTTGGTTATCTCCCTGTACTGGCGCGGGTTGGTTATCACCCTGTACTGGCGCGGGCTGGTTATCACCCTGTACTGGCGCGGGTTGGTTATCACCCTGTACTGGCGCGGGTTGGTTATCTCCCTGTACTGGTGCGGGTTGGTTATCATACTGTACTGGCGCG
Organism: Archivesica marissinica; assembly: GCA_014843695.1. Lineage (NCBI taxonomy): Eukaryota > Metazoa > Mollusca > Bivalvia > Venerida > Vesicomyidae > Archivesica > Archivesica marissinica. The sequence continues at coordinate 37,667,247 of CM026397.1, read as the reverse complement.
GGCTGGTTATCATACTGTACTGGCGCGGGCTGGTTATCATCCTGTACTGGCGCGGGTTGGTTATCATCCTGTACTGGCGCGGGTTGGTTATCACCCTGTACTGGCGCGGGTTGGTTATCATCCTGTACTGGCGCGGGTTGGTTATCATACTGTACTGGCGCGGGTTGGTTATCACCCTGTACTGGCGGGGCTGGTTATCATCCTGTACTGGCGCGGGTTGGTTATCATACTGTACTGGCGGGGGTGGTTATCATACTGTACTGGCGCGGGTTGGTTATCATACTGTACTGGCGCGGGCTGGTTATCATCCTGTACTGGCGCGGGTTGGTTATCACCTGTACTGGCGCGGGTTGGTTATCACCTGTACTGGCGCGGGTTGTTATCATACTGTACTGGCGGGTGGTTATCATCACTGTACTGGCGCGGGTTGGTTATCCATCCTGTACTGGCGCGGGTTGGTTATCACCCTGTACTGGCGCGGGTTGGTTACACCCTGTACTGGCTGGTTATCACTGTACTGGCGCGGGCTGGTTATCACCTGTACTGGCGCGGGTTGGTTATCATATGTACTGGCGCGGGTTGGTTATCATCCTGTACTGGCGCGGGTTGGTTATCACCCTGTACTGGCGCGGGTTGGTTATCATCATGTACTGGCGCGGGCTGGTTATCACCCTGTACTGGCGCGGGTTGGTTATCATACTGTACTGGCGCGGGTTGGTTATCATACTGTACTGGCGCGGGTTGGTTATCATACTGTACTGGCGCGGGTTGGTTATCATACTGTACTGGCGCGGGTTGGTTATCATACTGTACTGGCAGGGGCTGGTTATCATACTGTACTGGCACAGGCTGCTTATCATTCTGTACTGGCACGGGTTGGTTATCATACTGTACTGGCACAGGCTGCTTATCATTCTGTACTGGCACAGGCTGCTTATCATTCTGTACTGGCGCGGGTTGGTTATCATACTGTACTGGCACAGGCTGCTTATAATTCTGTACTGACACGGGCTGGTTATCATTCTGTACTGGCGCGGGTTGGTTATCATACTGTACTGGCACAGGCTGGTTATCATTCTGTACTGGCGCGGGTTGGTTATCATACTGTACTGGCGCGGGTTGGTTATCATTCTGTACTGACGCGGGCTGGTTATCATACTGTACTGGCGCGGGTTGGTTATCATACTGTACTGGCGCGGGTTGGTTATCATACTGTACTGGCGCGGGTTGGTTATCATACTGTACTGGCGCGGGTTGGTTATCATACTGTACTGGCGCGGGTTGGTTATCATACTGTACTGGCGCGGGTTGGTTATCATACTGTACTGGCGCGGGTTGGTTATCATACTGTACTGGCGCGGGTTGGTTATCATACTGTACTGGCGCGGGTTGGTTATCATACTGTACTGGCGCGGGTTGGTTATCATACTGTACTGGCGCGGGTTGGTTATCATACTGTACTGGCGCGGGCTGGTTATCATCCTGTACTGGCGCGGGTTGGTTATCATACTGTACTGGCGCGGGTTGGTTATCATACTGTACTGGCGCGGGTTGGTTATCATCCTGTACTGGCACGGGTTGGTTATCATACTGTACTGGCGCGGGTTGGTTATCATACTGTACTGGCGCGGGTTGGTTATCATACTGTACTGGCGCGGGTTGGTTATCATACTGTACTGGCACGGGTTGGTTATCATACTGTACTGGCGCGGGCTGGTTATCATACTGTACTGGCGCGGGCTGGTTATCACCCTGTACTGGCGCGGGTTGGTTATCATACTGTACTGG
>CM026397.1:37590387-37664459 GCA_014843695.1 Archivesica marissinica | reverse complement strand
CAAGTAACTGACATGGACTGATCCATTCAACCCCAAGTAACTGACATGGACTGGTGCATTCAACACCAAGTAACTGACATGGACTGGTGCATTCAACCCCAAGTAACTGACATGGACTGGTACATTCAACACCAAGTAACTGACATGGACTGGTGCATTCAACCCCAAGTAACTGACATGGACTGGTGCATTCAACCCCAAGTAACTGACATGGACTGGTACATTCAACACCAAGTAACTGACATGGACTGGTGCATTCAACCCCAAGTAACTGACATGGACTGGTGCATTCAACCCCAAGTAACTGACACGGACTGGTGCATTCAACCCCAAGTAACTGACATGGACTGACCCATTCAACCCCAAGTAACTGACATGGACTGGTGCATTCAACCCCAAGTAACTGACATGGACTGGTGCATTCAACCCCAAGTAACTGACATGGACTGGTGCATTCAACCCCAAGTAACTGACATGGACTGGTGCATTCAACACCAAGTAACAGACATGGACTGGTGCATTCAACCCCAAGTAACTGACATAGACTGGTGCTGATATTTAACCCATTCAATCCCAGTAAATGACATGACTGGTGCTATAATTTAACCCATTCAACCCCAAGTAACTGACATGGACTGGTGCCTGATATTTAACCATTCAACCCCAAGTAAATGACATGGACTGGTGCGATATTTAACCAATTCAACCCCAAGTACCTGACATGGACTGGTGCCTGATATTTAACCATTCAACCTCAAGTAACTGACATGGACTGGGGCCTGATATTAACCCATTCAACCCCAAGTAACTGACATGGACTGGTGCATTCAACCCCAAGTAACTGACATGGACTGGTGCATTCAACCCCAAGTAACTGACATGGACTGGTGCATTCAAACCCCAGTAACTGACATGGACTGGTGCATTCAACCCCAAGTAACTGACATGGACTGGTGCATTCAACCCCAAGTAACTGACATGGACTGGTGCATTCAACCCCAAGTAACTGACATGGACTGGTGCATTCAACCCCAAGTAACTGACATGGACTGGTGCATTCAACCCCAAGTAACTGACATGGACTGGTGCATTCAACCCCAAGTAACTGACATGGACTGGTGCATTCAACCCCAAGTAACTGACATGGACTGGTGCATTCAACCACAAGTAACTGACATGGACTGGTGCCTGATATTTAACCCATTCAACCCCAAGTAACTGACATGGACTGGTGCATGATATTTAACCCATTCAACCCCAAGTAAATGACATGGACTGGTGCCTGATATTTAACCTATTCAACCCCAAGTATCTGACATGGACTGGTGCCTGATATTTAACCCATTCAACCCCAAGTAACTGACATGGACTGGTGCATGATATTTAACCCATTCAACCCCAAGTAACTGACATGGACTGGTGCCTGATATTTAACCCATTCAACCCCAAGTATCTGACATGGACTGGTGCATGATATTTAACCCATTCAACCCCAAGTAACTGACATGGACGGGTGCATGATATTTAACCCATTCAACCCCAAGTAACTGACATGGACTGGTGCATGATATTTAACCCATTCAACCCCAAGTAAATGACATGGACTGGTGCATGATATTTAACCCATTCAACCCCAAGTAAATGACATGGACTGGTGCATGATATTTAACCCATTCAACCCCAAGTAACTGACATGGACTGGTGCATGATATTTAACCCATTCAACACCAAGTAACTGACATGGACTGGTGCATGATATTAACCCATTCAACACCAAGTACGACTGGTGCATGATATTTAACCATTCAACCCCAAGTAACTGACATGGACTGGTGCATGATATTTAACCCATTCAACCCCAAGTAACTGACATGGACTGGTGCATGATATTAACCCATTCAACCCCAAGTAACTGACATGGACTGGTGCATGATATTTAACCCATTCAACCCCAAGTAACTGACATGGACTGGTGCCTGATATTAACCCATTCAACACCAAGTAACTGACATGGACTGGTGCATGATATTAACCCATTCAACCCCAAGTAAATGACATGGACTGGTGCATGATATTAACCCATTCAACCCCAAGTAACTGACATGGACTGGTGCCTGATATTTAACCCATTCAACCCCAAGTAACTGACATGGACTGGTGCATGATATTTAACCCATTCAACCCCAAGTAACTGACATGGACTGGTGCATGATATTTAACCCATTCAACCTCAAGTACCTGACATGGACTGGTGCATGATATTTAACCCATTCAACCCCAAGTAACTGACATGGACTGGTGCCTGATATTAACCCATTCAACCCCAAGTAACTGACATGGACTGGTGCTGATATTCAGACCAATAAATTAATAAGAAAATTACCTTTGGACCAGTTCATTTATCAAAATGGGTAATTTTATCTAAAAATAGTAATAATTATTACTGGCAAAAAAGTGCAGATCCTGATGAGACGGCTCGTCACGAGCCGGCTCATCTGGATCTACACTTTTCATAAGCCTATTTAGAGGCCTGTGGAGTTGAAAGGGTTAATATTCGACTGCTGTCACAATGCAAGAGTATTATATCAAATCATATGCCTAAATATACGAAATTAATAATTTTAATTAGTTGGATCTTGTTATATAAGTCTATGTTTTAACCCATTCAACCCCAAGTAAATGACATGGACTGGTGCATTCAACCCCAAGTAACTGACATGGACTGGTGCATTCAACCCCAAGTAACTGACATGGACTGGTGCATTCAACCCCAAGTAACTGACATGGACTGGTGCATTCATCCACAAGTAACTGACATGGACTGGTGCCTGATATTTAACCCATTCAACCCCAAGTAACTGACATGGACTGGTGCATGATATTTAACCCATTCAACCCCAAGTAAATGACATGGACTGGTGCCTGATATTTAACCTATTCAACCCCAAGTATCTGACATGGACTGGTGCCTGATATTTAACCCATTCAACCCCAAGTAACTGACATGGACTGGTGCATGATATTTAACCCATTCAACCCCAAGTAACTGACATGGACTGGTGCCTGATATTTAACCCATTCAACCCCAAGTATCTGACATGGACTGGTGCATGATATTTAACCCATTCAACCCCAAGTAACTGACATGGACGGGTGCATGATATTTAACCCATTCAACCCCAAGTAACTGACATGGACTGGTGCATGATATTTAACCCATTCAACCCCAAGTAAATGACATGGACTGGTGCATGATATTTAACCCATTCAACCCCAAGTAAATGACATGGACTGGTGCATTCAACCCCAAGTAACTGACATGGACTGGTGCATTCAACCCCAAGTAACTGACATGGACTGGTGCATTCAACCCCAAGTAACTGACATGGACTGGTGCATTCAACCCCAAGTAACTGACATGGACTGGTGCATTCAACCCCAAGTAACTGACATGGACTGGTGCATTCAACCCCAAGTAACTGACATGGACTGGTGCATTCAACCCCAAGTAACTGACATGGACTGGTGCATTCAACCCCAAGTAACTGACATGGACTGGTGCATTCAACCCCAAGTAACTGACATGGACTGGTGCATTCAACCCCAAGTAACTGACATGGACTGGTGCATTCAACCCCAAGTAACTGACATGGACTGGTGCATTCAACCCCAAGTAACTGACATGGACTGGTGCCTGATATTTAACCCATTCAACCCCAAGTAACTGACATGGACTGGTGCCTGATATTTTCAGACCAATAAATTAATAAGAAAATTACCTTTGGACCAGTTCATTTATCAAAATGGGTAATTTTATCTAAAAATAGTAATAATTATTACTGGCAAAAAAGTGCAGATCCTGATGAGACGGCTCGTCACGAGCCGGCTCATCTGGATCTACACTTTTCATAAGCCTATTTAGAGGCCTGTGGAGTTGAAAGGGTTAATATTCGACTGCTGTCACAATGCAAGAGTATTATATCAAATCATATGCCTAAATATACGAAATTAATAATTTTAATTAGTTGGATCTTGTTATATAAGTCTATGTTTTAACCCATTCAACCCCAAGTAAATGACATGGACTGGTGCATTCAACCCCAAGTAACTGACATGGACTGGTGCATTCAACCCCAAGTAACTGACATGGACTGGTGCATTCAACCCCAAGTAACTGACATGGACTGGTGCATTCAACCACAAGTAACTGACATGGACTGGTGCCTGATATTTAACCCATTCAACCCCAAGTAACTGACATGGACTGGTGCATGATATTTAACCCATTCAACCCCAAGTAAATGACATGGACTGGTGCCTGATATTTAACCTATTCAACCCCAAGTATCTGACATGGACTGGTGCCTGATATTTAACCCATTCAACCCCAAGTAACTGACATGGACTGGTGCATGATATTTAACCCATTCAACCCCAAGTAACTGACATGGACTGGTGCCTGATATTTAACCCATTCAACCCCAAGTATCTGACATGGACTGGTGCATGATATTTAACCCATTCAACCCCAAGTAACTGACATGGACGGGTGCATGATATTTAACCCATTCAACCCCAAGTAACTGACATGGACTGGTGCATGATATTTAACCCATTCAACCCCAAGTAAATGACATGGACTGGTGCATGATATTTAACCCATTCAACCCCAAGTAAATGACATGGACTGGTGCATGATATTTAACCCATTCAACACCAAGTAACTGACATGGACTGGTGCATGATATTTAACCCATTCAACACCAAGTAACTGACATGGACTGGTGCATGATATTTAACCCATTCAACACCAAGTAACTTGACATGGACTGGTGCATGATATTTAACCCATTCAACCCCAAGTAACTGACATGGACTGGTGCATGATATTTAACCCATTCAACCCCAAGTAAATGACATGGACTGGTGCATGATATTTAACCCATTCAACCCCAAGTAAATGACATGGACTGGTGCATGATATTTAACCCATTCAACCCCAAGTAACTGACATGGACTGGTGCCTGATATTAACCCATTCAACTCCAAGTAACTGACATGGACTGGTGCCTGATATTTAACCCATTCAACCCCAAGTAAATGACATAGAATGGTGCATGATATTTAACCCATTCAACCCCAAGTAACTGACATGGACTGGTGCCTGATATTTAACCCATTCAACCCCAAGTAACTGACATGGACTGGTGCCTGATATTTAACCCATTCAACCCCAAGTAACTGACATGGACTGGTGCATGATATTTAACCCATTCAACCCCAAGTAACTGACATGGACTGGTGCATGATATTTAACCCATTCAACCCCAAGTAACTGACATGGACTGGTGCATGATATTTAACCCATTCAACCCCAAGTAACTGACATGGACTGGTGCCTGATATTTAACCCATTCAACCCCAAGTAACTGACATGGACTGGTGCCTGATATTTAACCAATTCAACACCAAGTAACTGACATGGACTGGTGCATGATATTTAACCTCAAAATAGTAAAATGACATTGGACTGGTGCATGATATAACTCGTCACGAGCCAGTAGCCGACACGGGACTCTGGATCTACATTATATAAGCCTATTTAGAGGCCTGTAAAGGGTTAATCGACTGGTGCAGATATTAACCAATCACCCCAAGTATATGACAATTTAATAAATTGTAATTAATTGGAACTTGTAAGTCTATGTTTTAACCCATTCAACCCCAAGTAAATGACATGGACTGGTGCATTCAACCCCAAGTAACTGACATGGACTGGTGCATTCAACCTCAAGTAACTGACATGGACTGGTGCATTCAACCCCAAGTAACTGACATGGACTGGTGCATTCAACCCCAAGTAACTGACATGGACTGGTGCATTCAACCTCAAGTAACTGACATGGACTGGTGCATTCAACCCCAAGTAACTGACATGGACTGGTGCATTCAACCCCAAGTAACTGACATGGACTGGTGCATTCAACCCCAAGTAACTGACATGGACTGGTGCATTCAACCCCAAGTAACTGACATGGACTGGTGCATTCAACCCCAAGTAACTGACATGGACTGGTGCATTCAACCCCAAGTAACTGACATGGACTGGTGCCTGATATTTAACCCATTCAACCCCAAGTAACTGACATGGACTGGTGCCTGATATTAACCCATTCAACCCCAAGTAACTGACATGGACTGGTGCATTCAACCCCAAGTAACTGACATGGACTGGTGCATTCAACCCCAAGTAACTGACATGGACTGGTGCATTCAACCCCAAGTAACTGACATGGACTGGTGCATTCAACCCCAAGTAACTGACATGGACTGGTGCATTCAACCACAAGTAACTGACATGGACTGGTGCCTGATATTTAACCCATTCAACCCCAAGTAAATGACATGGACTGGTGCCTGATATTTAACCCATTCAACCTCAAGTAACTGACATGGACTGGTGCCTGATATTTTCAGACCAATAAATTAATAAGAAAATTACCTTTGGACCAGTTCATTTATCAAAATGGGTAATTTTGTCTAAAAATAGTAATATTACTGGGAAAAAGTGCAGATCCTGATTCTTGATGAGACGGCTCGTCATGAGCTGGCTCATCTGGATCTACACTATTTGTAAGCCTATTTAGAGGTCTGTAGTGTTTAAAGGGTTAATCTAATGTCAGTATAATATTGAATGTGTAATAATGCAACCTTCAAGCTCTTCACAAACATTCATCGTAAGTTCTATCTCTCACAGAGGCTTGCATTTACGAACACTATCTCAGCATATAGCCTTGTTAGTGACAGGGTGTCATTTTTAAAGCGACATTACATTGCAAAAAGCAAATAAAATGCATTTTGCACGTATTAATGCATGCATTGCTACTATAAATTCTTCCGAATACATTCGAATACTAACATTGAATCAATAAACGTCTGCAAACTTTCAAAATAGGATTTCATATAACAGTTATCCATGCTCCTGAATTGATGTTTGTTCGTCATCGTAGTCAATACTAAACGTGAGATAATGTTGTTTAGAGATAATTTAGCTAAGATTTGTCTCCAAAAAAATATGCATAGGCACAAATGTGGGATATAACGGGAAATCTGTACATGTACCATAAATCGTGTTATTCAGGATACACAAGTTGTATTACGCATCCTGGATGTTCACCCTATTTACATTATTTTGTTATGTCAACAAACCCTGTATACAACGTTTGTTTATTAGTTGAAATACTCAGTTTTTAAGGCAAATATTTGAAAAATATTTTATACCATACAATAGGAAAATACATTCTGTAGAAATTTGCATTTCACTGATGTAGTGTCGCTTTAAACTTGCTTGGAATGGCCTAAAAATCTGCATGTATAGTGTCAAGCCTATATAACAGTCCATCATAATGTTCTTAACCCTTTCCCTCATAGGAGCACCTCTTGACGCCATTACCAATACGACATACATTGACAATGTAGTAGCCAAACCAATGTTCATAATAAAGGCCAGAATCACATGTAGTCCCAGTAATATCTATGGAGGTGGGATAGATAAGGTGACTACTTATCCACTGCATGATAGCTAAATGGCTATCGTTTGTATGGAGATATAATAGTATATTAATCTAAATCTCTATCAGTCATAAAGTCACGAGCCGGCCCATCTGAATCTACACTTTTTGTAAGCCTATTGAGAGGCCTGTGGTATTGAAAGGGTTAAGTAAGATATAATCCTCAACGGATCCAATATGTAAAATGTTGGCACTGTGTTCGGCGCTATGCCCCTCATACAGTCCAATATTGGATCGTTTTCGACTTACATAGATAAATCAGTTTCAAATTTTAATGCTATAATATTAATTTCCAGTGAATGGAGTATCTACTAATGTTTCAGTCATTGTCTCAAAATAGAGTTTAGATAGGATTCTAAAGGTTTTTGCTCAAAGCATCATTTTGTGACCTTTTTACCGTATACAGTACCGTAGCCAGAGGCAAATTTCAACCGAGGCAATCTAGGGGTCATGTTCCCCCTTAAAATTGTTGGGGCATAGAAGCGATTTCCTGATTTTAGGCGTATAATTACGTACTGATCTTTCAGCTCTTTGGCAGTCAACATTTTATACAGATATTTTTTGCAATTTATTTATTTAATTTTTCATTAATTGCTTCAGTGTGGCTATGGGCCTGCGTCTATGTCAGTAATGACATTGCAAAGTAGGAAAATGGTATTTATTTATGTCACAGGTTGTACTTGAAGAGTACATCTGAGGATTACAACGTCGTGAACGGTTTGCCATAATACACATACATTCTTAATATTCGCCGTTCAATTTGTGTATCATATGCAATGGAATTGAATCGGCGATACTCGGCAATCTACGTCAGAAGTATGTGAGATGGTACGATGGACGCCAGATCCAACACGAATGACCACATTTACGTTTTCATCCGCGCCAACGAGAGTGATTAATATAAGTTGTTAAAACTTGCTTCGCAATCGTTAAATCATTAAAATAAATAAAGTTTAAACTTAATTTACGTCAGTGATGGAAATGGTCGATGTTTCCACCGTCAATTATGTCATGCACGTGTTTTTTGTCTCGTGAACGCATGTCAATGTCCTGTTCCGTGTTCAATCGTGTTGTTTGTTGTATTTGTATGAATGAAAGATTGTATGAACATTAATAAAAGCTCTGCATGCATTGGTTACTAATAAATCTTCTATGCACAATAATAGCTCCGCCCCTGGTGAGAACCCAGAGAAACTCTTGTGAGAAAAGTTGTACCCTATCGAGCATATTTACTTTATAAATATCTTTAACTTTCAATTTATATTGAAAGAGCGTATTACATTACGACACTGTGGTTTTCCATATATACGGAAATAAAGATTAACGAGCGAACCTACATCAGAGTGGCTCTTATATAATTATGGCCCCTGTCACATAATAGTATGAGCGTTTATTAGAATAATTACGGTAATTTGAATCGGGTTTTAAAGATTCTTTGAATATATACATTACCGGTATCTTGATACATAAGTACGATAGCGTTCTCAGAGCATTCATTGTGGACAAGTGACATTGTAAAGTAGGAAAATGGTATTTATTACGGTATGAGCGTTTATTAGAATAACTACGGTAACTTTGAAGCAGCTTTGAAAGATACATTGAATATTATCTTGATATTTGAGTAAGATAGTGTTCTCATAGCATTCATTGTGGAATTAGATGATAACAGGAGACAATACAGTAGACTATATACGGTAATGTACCAGGGGGGGGGGGGATATACCACACAATGCACACTTTTATCTGCAACAGTTCAACTGATCAATAAATGCTATTACAAACATGATTAATTCTATTTGTTTCAACTTCATTATCGGTTTACGGTGACTTTGCATTATGTTTTATGATCAGTTGATGATTGGGCAGATTACATTTGTAATCAACGGATAAACATTATTGATTTACCAAAGATAGCCGTCCAGTTTCTGAACAATGTCGTATCTGATCTTTTAAAAATAAAATTTGTTAAACTATAGGGACCATCCTAGGTAAGAATTTGTAGGAGTGAAAAAGTGCGAGATTGTGTGCTTAACTGGTATTATTTAATAAATTTCAACAATACATATTATGACCATTAAGTACATTTTAATAGAATGAGCGCTTTACATTGGCCAGTAAATTATGCATGAAAATTGTAAAAAAATATATTTTTTAATAAAAAAATTTAGGGAGAAGGGGGCTCCCAGGGGGCGAAGGCATGATACCTAGGGCAGCTATTTGCCCATGTCGACCTCTAGAATGAGCCCTGAACAATACATCAACAGTATCGAAAAGTTTATTGGTTTTAATGACAACTAATTTATTTTCCTACTGTTGCCCTTAGTAACAACAACAACAACCGGTGCAGGATCAGCCAATTACCTAGGCCTAACCCTCACAAAATCATTGTCTTACTAACAATCAAAACATGACTAGTAAAGTCAACAATACAATTGGCTTCTTAACTCTTTGGCATGCAAGTGAAAATAACAGTGAAATATGTCACGGAACTTCATTAGAATTATGCCATAATGACACAAGTGTAATGAACAGGAGATAGTTACAGCTACAGAAAAAGACATTAATTTTACCCAGCATGCAAAGAGTTAAGGAGAAGAATTATATAAGATATGTGTAATGTATGTATAGTTCAAAGCACAGGCACCAGACACAAAAACTTTTTTTTTGGCCTATGGTCATATAGTAAGTAATGTTTACTATATGACCATAGGCCAAAAAAAAAAAATTGTATCTGGTGCCTGTGGTTCATAGTGTATTATATTGGCAAATAAAATATCTTTAAACTAAAAGAGTTAATCCGTTACTCCACATATGGGTTATAAAACCACCTTGCAGTTTGAATAGGCTGATAATCTGATATATACAGTCGAACTTCGTTGCCTCGAACTTGACGGGTCCGTGAGGAATGGTTCGAGTCATGGGTGGTTCGCGTCAAGGGTGTGGGTTGACCCATAATATTGATAATTTAAATTGTGTTTTGGTAGCTTACTGTTATATACTGGTTTATGCAATACATCCAATATGTCCTGCTCTCATGGTTTGATAAGAATCCATGTTTATACGAATGTGTTTCATAATAGACAACATTTTTAAGTTCTTATATTTATTTGGTTATATACATGTTATGCAGTGGTTTAAATGATTAGTCTACATAATACTCAGATAGTTTTATGCATTCTAAAAATAGAATGTGTCAGTTACCGGTAGATACATGCCATGTACAGTGATTTAACACATAGTATTTCCTCATTTCTTGAAGTAGTCACCGATTGTCGTCTGCTTTGTCGTATTGTGTTTAAGTTGGCTTAATACCAATTTAAACTATGATAAAAAAGCTGCCGTGATTGAAACCCAGTCACAATAGAATAGTAATTGCCAATCTCACGACGTGTAAATTACGCGAGTGTACCGATCAAAAGGGCTTTGCCATTAACAAAAGCTGTGAAAACTTTTGTGTGACACGCGGACCTGGACACTTGGCCAATTGTGTTCGACCCAAAGGTGTTAATTTATGTATTAATTGATTTCATGGGACCAGTGATCTGGTTCGAGAGTTCCAGTCATCCGTGTACGAGTCATTGAAGGTAGAACAATATACATTATATAGAGATTATCGCCGGGACCAGCCGACATGTTCGAGCCAACGGTGGTGTTCGAGGCAACGAAGTTCGACTGTATATTGGTGAGAAATGGTACTGAGAACAGCGGCTAGGTGGTGTTGTAGAAATGGTACTGAGAACAGCGGCTAGGTGAGGTTGTAGAAATGGTACTGAGAACAGCGGCTAGGTGGTGTTGTAGAAATGGTACTGAGAACAGCGGCTAGGTGAGGTTGTAGAAATGATACTGAGAACAGCGGCTAGGTGGTGTTGTAGAAATGGTACTGAGAACAGCGGCTAGGTGGTGTTGTAGAAATGGTACTGAGAACAGCGGCTAGGTGAGGTTGTAGAAATGATACTGAGAACAGAGGCTAGGTGGTGTAGAAATGGTACTGAGAACAGCAGCTAGGTGGTGTAGAAATGGTACTGAGAACAACGGCTAGGTGGTGTTGTAGAAATGGTACTGAGAACAGCAGCTCGCTGGTGTTGTAGAAATGGTAATGAGAACAGCGACTAGGTGGTGTTGTAGAAATGGTACTGAGAACAGTGGCTTGCTGGTGTTGTAGAAATGGTACTGAGAACAGCGGCTAGGTGGTGTTGTAGAAATGGTACTGAGAACAGTGGCTAGGTGTTGTTGTAGAAATGGTAGTGAGAACAGCGGCTAGGTGGTGTTGTGGAAATGGTACTGAGAACAGCAGCTAGGTGGTGTTGTAGAAATGGTACTGAGAACAGCAGCTAGGTGGTGTTGTAGAAATGGTACTGAGAACAGCGGCTAGCTAACACACCTTTAGTTACGGCCAGGACCAACCGAGGCCACAACCAACGCTACTGCCAAATCAGAGCCCGTACAAACATACCAGAACAGCTTCTTTCCTGCATCCATAGTACTCTGGAATAAGCTACCACAGAACACTATTGACCAGACCACCTTGAGGGGTTTCCAATTGGTACTGGCCAATCGCTATGCCCACTAAACACACATGGACTCTTTTATCCGCTTATAAGAACTACTTGTAAATTATATGGAAAATTTAAATTTTGAGAAATGCCTACCCTGACTGTAGGTGTTGACTTTTTAACGACATTGCGAGTATACTCTATGCAGAGTGACCCAATTACTATAGATGATGATGATAATATTAAGAGGTACATGTATATAGTAACAAATTGCCAAACAATCAATAGTTAGCAAGCAACTTAACAAGGTACTTTATCAATTAGAAACAACAACAAAAAACCCATAGAAATACATAAGACTATATGTCATGAGTAACACATAGCCCCAATGAAATTCTGAATACAAAGAAAACATATCTAAATCACCGCACGGGGTTTGACATTAATGGAACATACATACAAATATATCCGATCCGTGGTAGCATCCGAATTGGGAATAGTTCGTGCACTTGCTAAGCAATTACAAGCGTCATTATGGTACATACTTCCAAATAATATATAGTAATAAACTCATATTATGAAAAATAAAGTTAATTTTCATTGATGTATCGACGTGGTAGCACCAGCAGATGCCGGAAAACAAACATGCAATTTATCTTTTACCTTTTCTATCCTCAAATTGGCGTCATAGTTGTCAATAACAGTAGCAGTTTCCGGTTATGCTGTTTCAATAAATCCATTCAAACGAAAATAGTTCATTGCATCTCGCTCTAGCCTACTTCATAGGCACCCTGCGTTGAGTTAGAATACAATTGTACTGAAATAACTATATGTAGCCTACATATGATTAACAATGGCATAATATGTTAACGACCTTGATAACTAACAAACGCATCGTGTACAGACTTACTGTAATCAGTGATGTATGTACAGTGACTATCACTTACTCGATGCTTTTGTTATTTAACAATGTCGTCAATATCTTCTGCTTATCCTTGCTGATCATGCTGTATGCATACATGTTCCATTTTTGTCAAACCCATGCTAGACATGTTTTCAATGGTAGGCTTATCCGGTCTACCTAGTAACCAGTACCAGATCGGATAGATGGATTTGCTCCGGGTACTCTGGTTTCCTCCCACACGAATGACCACGTTTACGCTTTCATCTCCGCTAACGAAAGTGATAATATAAGTTGTTAAAACTTGCTTCACAATCGTTGTAAAATAAATAACGTTTAAGCTTCAACCAGTACTATTTTAGAGTCTGTACAATCTAATTAATGGACCTCAGCTATTTGTAGGTGTTCAATTTATTCTTACTAATTTAAAATGTAAAACGTCAGGCCCGTAGCTAGGGGATTGTATGTATGTTCCTTTAATGTCAAACCCCTCGCGGGGACTTATACATGTTTTCCTGGGCAGGCTTAGCCGACCTAAGCGATTAACCAGTACTAAGCAATGTGTGTGAGGTGCCTTGCTCAATGGCACTACATACGTGGCCTGACCGAGTATCGAACCCGAGACCGTTCGATTCCAAATCCGACGCTCTACCACTGGACCACGGACGCCACGATTGGAGAACATATTATCCCGATATACCGATACCATGGTGTCTCGATGATCAAACAACGTTACACAGGGGACATTTCAAAGTAATTTGACACAGCGATAATATAGCAACATTTAGACCACCAACCTTGACATGTATGCATGTCTGCGATGTGCACAGTGTCTGAAGTGTTGATAGTGTGTCAATGATATAGGCTAAGTATGTGTTGTACATGTATGTATATTATAAACAAACAAATCTACTATAAATTGCACCAGATAGTGATCATTATTTGTCGTATCAATCTTATCTTAATATGCCATAATTTATGTTTAATCTGTTTTATGCTATGGCGTTATATTCTTAATATGCTTGCCTCCATTGACTGCTGTTTGTTTGGTTTGTTAACCTAATTCTTGATTTAGCTATTTACTCTAAGTGCATGTTATATATATGTTTGATTCATTTTTGCATTTAATTATCGTAGATACCGATTGCTCATATGAGTGACGCCTCCTGAATAGATTAATCATTTTAGAGTTTGGACGATAGTGCAACGATGCAGACAGAGACATATTCCAGAGTCTCCTCTTGTTCTTGTAAAGCACTGACACCAGACGTCAGCTTAAAGTCCAATGTGAAGCTATGTCAATTTTATTAAATCCCTGTATTCGCAGTCCAGCGTGTTAATTACTGACCCTCCGTTATATATGTGTCCGATTCGAAATACGTTTCTTGTATAAAATATTGTGTCTATGAAATAGGCCGTGCGGGTGGAAGAAAAAGATGTAGAACATTACAGAAAATACTTCGTTCAAAAATAATGTCTACACAAATGTCGCGCACCGACCGAACTTCATTTGGAATTTATGGAAACGAGGCTTGAAAACATTCGCGGGAACAAGGGAATTTCCACTTCTTTTAACACTTATATTTCCGAGTAGGACATCATATGTATTACATTCTTATCTATAGAAATAGTGCAGTATAATCTGCAGAAGATGGTTCACTCAATGACACATGTTGTTCCTGTAGGTATAAAGTGCAAACACGTGACTAGCTCATTGATGTTTGTTGTCTGATTTGACAGCTGTCAATAACTTGGGAACATGGCCGAAAGTGACTACACTGACCTAGGTAAACAGACAGATCGTAACACTGCGGATGGTCATGATACTGCTCACATTGAGGGTGAAAGAAGTCATAACTACCAGGGTCCGCATGATTGGAGAAAACGTTTGCGACCAGTCACATCACCAATAAAAAGCAATTCGCAAGATTCTTTAGATGCAATAGGGTAAGTATTCAAAGACTGGACTTTACATGTCATTGTCATATCTATGATAATGAACAACCCGTTCAAAATATTACATTCTTACATAGTTTATACAAATTTATTTTAGCTCGATTGTGAAACAAGTTCTTTCAACTTATATTAATCACTCTCGAGACCTCATTCCTGATGGAAACCATCGCCATGAGGGAGAGAGAAGAGATTACATAGGGTTTATTGCAGCGCATGTGTTACTTGCAAGTTTATGTTTAGCGTGGCGTCCGTGGTCCAGTGGTATAGAGTCGGATTTGGAATCGAACGTTCCCGGGTTCGATACTCGGAAAGGCCAAGTATGTAGTGTCATTGAGCAAGGCACCTCACACACATTGCTTAGTACTGGTTAATCGCTTAGGTCGGCTAAGCCTGCCCAGGAAAAATGTCTAGGTCCCCGAGAGGGGTTTAACATTAATGGAACATACATATATAATTTGCGGCGGCCGTGTTCCGGTGGTAGTGCATCAGATTTGGAATCAAACGGTCCCAGGTTCGATACTCAGTCAGGTCATGTATGTAGTGTTATTGAGTAAGGTCATGTATGTAGTGTCACTGAGTAAAGCACCTCACAGAGATTACTTAGTACTTGTTAACCGCTTAGGTCGGCTAAGCCTGCCCAGGAAAACATCTAGGTCCTCGCAAGGGGTTCGACATTAATGGAACGTACATGCATATGCATAGCATATTTTCCATGACAGGCTTAGCCAACCTAAGCACAGTGTGTCAGGTGTCTTGCTCAAGGACACTACATACGTGTCCTTACCGAATATCGAACCTGGGACCCTTCGATTCTAAATCTGATACTCTACCACTGGATGCCAAGTAACATGCCAACAGATTGTCATGGAAACGATTAGGTAAGCACATGTCTTTTCAGAAATATTTTTATAATAATTTTGAACCAAATCTTGTATAGCAATTTATAATGACTAAATATGATGCCGATACAGAGTCAAAAGGATGCTACTCATCATCTTTAGTAATGGCATCACTCTGTCTAGAGTATACTCGCGATAGAGATTAAAAGCATAACATCATCTAAGCTAACATTGCGGAAATGGTGGTGCGTTGCATAGTGTGCATGTCATTCCGTACCCTGGTCATGCCGTAACCATTTTGGACGTTTGGTATCCAATGACGAACTGTCCAGACTTTGGTATGAAACATCTCTAACCGTCCAGATTTTGGTACGAAATGTCTTAATCATATTCATGACCCTAACCCTTATTCCTAGTCTTTGACATTGGGAATGAAGCATCTCTTACATTGGGTACGAAACGTCCAAAATAAATTGGTATGGAATGTCCATGGTACAAGACATCCATGGTACAAAATGCTATACACTACTTATCACATTTTCATCCCCCATGATTGTTCGCGACATGACCATCTTTGTTGTTGTGACACCACAATATCACCAAGATTTTACCACTTTATTGAGAACATTGGCATGGCTACTACATTGTCAATGTATGTCGTATTGGTAATGGCGTCAAGAGGTGCTCCTATGAGGGAAAGGGTTAAGATACATGTTTACCGGAAATTGTGGTATTTTATAAATGTTTAGTCAATTGTGCCTGCGTTATCAACTCCCAAAGATACTGGTTTAATTTGGTTATTGAGTATACATGTAGTGCAGTGTGCCTTGTCTAGACTGATTGTTCCCGTAGTATATTACTTATCAGCAGTATGGACATAAAATGTCAGAGTATCATTTTTTGGTCTCTTCTGGAGTAAAGGGTTAAGTTATAATTCATCTGTTTTTTCTTCAGATTGAAATGTTTTTTCTTCAGTGTTTTTTCTTCAGATTGAAATGATTTTTCTTCAGATTGAAAGAATCTGTCACACAAGTTAATGATCAGCTTGTTTCCCTCAATCTGTCACACAAGTTAATGATCAGCTTGTTTCCCTCAATCTGTCACACAAGTTAATGATCAGCTTGTTTCCCTCAATCTGTCACACAAGTTAATGATCAGCTTGTTTCCCTCAATCTGTCACACAAGTTAATGATCAGCTTGTTTCCCTCAATCTGTCACACAAGTTAATGATCTGCTTGTTTCCCTCAATCTGTCACACAAGTTAATGATCAGCTTGTTTCCCTCAATCTGTCACACAAGTTAATGATCAGCTTGTTTCCCTCAATCTGTCACACAAGTTAATGATCAACTTGTTTCCTGTCACTTCACACAAGTTAATGATCAGCTTGTTTCCTGTCACTTCACACAAGTTAATGATCAGCCTTTTTCCTGTCACTTCACACAAGTTAATGATCAGCTTGTTTCCTGTCACTTCACACAAGTTAGTGATCAACTTGTTTCCTGTCACTTCACACAAGTTAATGATCAGCTTGTTTCCTGTCACTTCACACAAGTTAATGATCAGCTTGTTTCCTGTCACTTCACACAAGTTAATGATCAGCTTGTTTCCTGTCACTTCACACAAGTTAGTGATCAACTTGTTTCCTGTCACTTCACACAAGTTAATGATCAGCCTTTTTCCTGTCACTTCACACAAGTTAATGATCAGCTTGTTTCCTGTCACTTCACACAAGTTAGTGATCAACTTGTTTCCTGTCACTTCACACAAGTTAATGATCAGCTTGTTTCCTGTCACTTCACACAAGTTAATGATCAGCTTGTTTCCTGTCACTTCACACAAGTTAGTGATCAACTTGTTTCCTGTCACTTCACACAAGTTAATGATCAGCCTTTTTCCAGGTAGGGCAGTATTCGTAATCCGTTGGATGTTACATTGCAAATCACTGTTATTCATTTTTCAGAGATGGGAAGGACGTGGGAGAAGACAAGCCACATAAAAGTCGCCCTCTAGCGCCATGGAAACGTGATCTTATAGAGAGGAACAAGAAAGTTGCCAGAGTAAGACCATTTATTGAGTGTCAATATATAGGGTTTCAGGGCGTTCATTTGACCCGAGCTCCCGGGTTTTGACACACGAAAATTGATAAAGACGCATGTTTGACTCTTGGTGAAAATGCCCTGAGAGTCAACTTGACCCGGGGCATTGATCGGTCATGCGTCATCAAATATTTTCTCAGCGGAGTAATTATCAAAATATGTCTGTCTACGAGGTCGAAGACCGTAATCGTTCATATATAAAATGCAGTTATTTTCATCAAAAGTCTGCTGCATTTCGTTATGAACACGATCGTGATTTACGAGGGACTCGCAATCGGACAAATGGCGTCTAGGCAAACTTTACATAAAATCTTTATCTCAACCAGCCGATCAGAATATAGTATCAACCACGCATAAAGCGCCTTCATCACTTGTGCCGCCCAGGGTTAGGTTCAAAACGCGTGGTTGATGTCATTATTCAGTTGGGTGTACGGCTCGGTATTTTTCCGGTAAAAATTAGTTTTTATCAAAAGACAATTATTATTGATTGTCACAATAAACACCTTTAGCAAGTTTTGCAAACAACCAATTACCGTTTGTGTTGTTTGCCATCATATGTGCTGCTAATCATGAGAAGTTTAAGTAGGTGTTGACATTATGTGTATTGTCAATGTACAATCGGCATAGATAAAACGGTGTTTTTGTAACACGTGTATTGTCAATAATAAGTTGTCTGCTATTTGAGAAGCTTATAGTGGGCCACTGATATAGAAATTATATGCCGGAATCGTTTGATGATGTCGGTGAGTAAAAGTACTTTTGCTATTGTTTGTTACAGATTTTTATGGGGTAGTCATTGTGTGCACCACCCATTAATCATTTCATTGTTTCTACATTATTCCTTCATTTTCTGGAGAATATTCCTAAATCATTCTTAGTTATATTTTCAATCAGATCGGAGATAAAAAATTAAAGAGTATCAGTTTTAGAAATTAAATCTTAAATATGGTTCAGAAAAGCCTTAGTCACTTCGGAATTGGCACACCCAGCAAGCGTAAGCTGAGTAATAGTGTTAGTGAACCTGGGACACCTAAACGCCATAAAGTAGACTGACACTCCTAGTCTAAAGTGAAAAGAAAATTCAGGGTCTGAGTGGCTTAATGAATTTGAGTGGCTTGAAATGAAACAAACTGATGATCAGATTCTGTTGTATTGTACTTGGTGTAGAGATGCTAAAAAGAAAAATCCCTTCGCTAAGAGTGGTAGCACGAACCTACAAAAATTACATGTACGTAAAGTACCAACATGCATATATTTGACTCTGAAAATTCCAGCTTGACTCTTGAAAATTCCTGTTTCGACTCTTGAGATTTTGACCTCAAGGGTCATTGACTCTTGAGTTTCAAAGTCTAGTGAACGCCCTGGGTTTATTCTAGAGTGGAAAAAGTCTGCCTCTGTGGTCGAGTGGTTAAGGTCGCTGACTTGTATACCACTGTAACCTATCATCACTGATGGCCACGGGTTCGAGCCCCGTTCAGGCCGTGTCTCATTTATATGAAAAAGTTGGCAGTTTCTTAGGGAGGTTGGTGCACCCAAGTACTGGTTAACCACTGGAGCCTGCCCATGAAAGGTGTTGTTAGGTAAACTGCCCGCCGGCCATATAGCCCAAAATGGTGCTGATGCAGGCGTAAAACCCGAAATATAAATATAAAAAAGAGTAGAAAAAATGGCAGAGTGGTTAGAAAAGAGGCAGTATGCACTTTCCCGCTAAGAACGTCCCGTGCCTTCAACAGGGATCATTCTAGAGGGCGATGTGGGCAAAATAGTCGCCCTAGGGACCTGACTTCGCCCTCTGGGGGCCCCACTTCTCCCTAAAAAAAGGGTTTTTACGATTTTCAAACAAAATTTTGTCTAGTAAGATGCACTGGCCCATTATAAAGCACTCCTTCTATTCAAATGTTGTATTTAATGGTTGTACTATGCATTTTAACCCTATTTTGCAGAAGTATATTAAAGAACACCATTTAAGGAAGCGATCACGCGCTTTCGCACTTCTCCCAAAAATTCTGACCTAGAATGAACCCTGCTTCAAGCATGAATGGCACACCGATATATTGCCCCGCGATCTATATAGTGTAGTGGAGCTGATAGGTAAAATGATGTGCACTTTTGGAGGGAAGCGTAATTTTTTGCATATGGTTGGCCAATGTGATGCAGATGCAGGAAAAACTGACAGGCAGCGCTTTTGACCATATGTCCCTCTTTATTTGAGTGTCCCTTTACATAGCCCCATACCACCATACAAAACAACAGCTGAAAGGGATGTAGCATATGACTGAGGCATAGCTATGATGCTTTTACCAAATAATTTGCTTCCTATATTGTGAAAACGGCGTATGAACATTTCTATGAGTATTGTGATACTTTGTGTATATTATTTTGATATGCATTTGAATAATGTGCAATCATTAGGACTCGAAGCTAAAAGCATTACGATATTGACTGCGTTATCCATTAGTATTGGCATGCACAAATACACGGATCATGAAATTAACTTCCAACTACTAGTATTAGACCTGCAATGCAATACAAGTCATAACATAGTACATGTGATTATAACTATTAAAAACAAATTATGTAAATTTACTGCACTGGAAATAAGTGAATGGGGTACACCTAGTTTCGATATATCGCAGATTTAATCACTCACAACGAAATAAAGGATCCTGCAATGTAGCAATGTATTACTAGCTACTATCACATTGTCCTGCACATTTACACAACTGAGTGCATGGCAGCCTAGCCGTAACACATTTACATCTTGTACATCTACCGTTGCATTTACACTGGATCAGTTCTCTGCATACTTTGCTCGCTTCTGGTAATACAGACCACAGGGGAGCCCATTCATTTCCATCATTTTTCCAACCCCAATTGGATGGAAGTGGGAGTTCCTGGTTAACTATCAATGCACACATGACCCCCTTGGTATGCAGCCATTTTAGTATGTTCAGTGAGTGCTGCATTAGTTGGAGGTATGTTGTCTCTGTCCTTGTGTAAAGAGTTATAATCTTGCTTTGTTAACTTCCACTAAGACATAAATGCGCTTGTACATAAGGATTGTAAATCTCTCGATAACACAGAGCTACTCCTCTTTTAACTCTGCTGGGCACTGGGATAAGCGCTGGAATCACTCTCCATGTCTCCCATGCTGTGTTCTTTCCACTACCTTTAAAGGATGAGCATGTATCACAACCTATAAATGCATGGAATAATGTCAGTGTGAAGTGGACCCAATGTAGCTGCTATTTGATGTGTTGCTATAAAGCGCATGTGACGTCCATGGTCAAACTGTACCCATATAGAACAGTCCTGCAGGACAGCAGATATTGCTATTGCTAACACAACATCTGTGTATGTGGCTACCACTACAATTCTCTGCTTGCCACTACTGTAAGCATGCTTGCAGTGTAGCAGCAGTCTGGTATCTGCCTCTTTATGGTTAGGGTTCTAATCCACAGAAAGTGTATCATTGCTATTAACAACAGCTTCATCATCTACAGTTGTGAAAAGCATCCTGCCCCCAAGAGGTAGGCATGCCATTGACAGCGCATTAGCAAGGTAATGGAAAAGAGATGTTTTGTTGGAGTTAACCCTTAGAAAAGACTTCCAGTTACATGGTAGTTCTGTGTCTCCTTGTACTCTCAACGGTTCCCCACCTCCTCGGGTTGCTCTGGTGTGTGCCTTTAAACTTTCATCTCTGTATATATTCAATACTACATCACATATGTCACAAGCGTTCATTATTCTGAGAATGTTTGGAACAGACACATTGTGAGCATAATCATTGAAGGTGTTTGGTCTCTCGTTGCCTGACTTCGGTTCCAAATCTAAGGAGGCTCCATCGATACTTTTAACTTGAACATTACCGGGTGATATAAATTGGGTATCTACCATAGGTTCCAGCTGTATAAGAATATCAGATATACCTTCTGCTCCTCTCATTACCCCATTCTCTGCCAATGAATCGGGCCATGCATGGTTGTCGTGACTGAAAAATGTATACATATCACCCTCTCGATTCTGGCAAGATACGTACATACTGTGGCAAACATCCAGGCAACTATTCCTCTCAAGGTCTCAATATATAGAGGGTGATCGATGGGCTTTCAGAAGCATCATCAGTAGTCTCTCAAGCTCGATTACTGTCTGTCAGTAAGCAAACTGTGGTTGTGCTTTTGACTGTCCAGTCATTCATTTCCAATGGGCTATACTTATTCTTCTGGTATTGGTCATAAGCTTGTCGTTGTAAAATACAAAGAGCAGCAAGGGAGACTAGATGAAACCACTTGCCTCTTGCTGTATTTGAACCTTTCTCTAGGCCAATGACTCTGCCGAATGTTGTGACCCCAGCAGTGGCAATAATATATACCCAACCACTTCCCTCTAACCATTTTCCAATTGCAACAAGGAAGGTCGTCTCAATATGAAGGCCCCCCCCCATCATAATCACAAACTTTGTTTCACCATACTCATCAGGCCAGGTTCATTGCATTTTCTTTATCAATGGATAAAGACCAACATCCACAACTACGGGGAGTTGGCATTGGCTTAGGTGTTCTGTGGCATTCTTGATCATGTAACATCATGACATAAGAATGTGCGGTTTCTTTAAAAAGAGAGGTAATAGTTGAACTATGGCAGACGGGCGATGTTCCTCAGTTTGTTTGTCTGCATGAAATCCCGACTCTATCTGTACTTATCCTAAGTTTCTTCTTGACAGGCGTTAATATAGAGCTAGGAGGTTCTGCCTTGGCATTTCTCTCTTTAGCTCTTGTAATATCTCTGTTACTATATGAAGCTTTGCAATTAGCATGCCATTTCGCGTTGTTCTCTATCAAAGTCTCAGCAATCCCAGATGAATCCTCTCTTTCTCTGTAGGAGGTTCTGCCTTGGCATTTCTCTCATTAACTCTTGTAATATCTCTGTTACTATATGAAGCTTTGCAATTGGCATGCCATTTTGCGTTGTTCTTTATCAAAGTCGCAGCAATTCCAGATCCATCATTAACACGTTCTGTGAGCTCTCTGTCAAAGGGCAATGCACACAGTTTATGAAGAATTTGAATGTTATTAGCTAGGGAAATATATCCTGCCTGTATTCTCCATTTGTTCCTCTGTAAATGACTGGATTTTGTAGATGGTTCTCATCATATTTCAGACACAAGACACAAAGAGACCAGTATGTATCTTTTAATGTCTCCTAATGGTTTATTTTAACATTTAATGGAATAACCATAGTCACAATCTAGCCTGATACAAAATAGAAAATCACCATAAGTGAACAAAATTTATAGAAAATGGAATATTCATTATATAAGCACAACACAACAACAAACAATGACCCAATTATGGCCCAATCGGGCTTCGAATTGGCCGAAATTGATATTCTGCCTACTCAAGAACACTAATCAAGTTGACATCTGCTGAAAGAAAAAAATAGCAAAGCATATGTTCCTATGTGATAAAAGGAAAAACAAATATCGACAATTTCTAATTTTTATTTCTGAGTATTGGAGACCCCTTATAGACACGCCGAAATATTAATGGGCGAGTGTCAGAAACTACTGCCTGTCAGACTTTTCATAAACTACTTCACTTTGGCTAGCTTTGTGCAAAAAATCAGACTTCCCTCCAAAAGTGAACATGTTGTCCATTTAGTTGCACCTATCAGCTCCACTAGTGACATACGGTCTACACTATACTGTGTAACATGCAGAACTTCGAATGTCTGTCATGTGTGTAGTCTTGAAATTATGTAATAGCCTGCAGACTAGCAGACAGAAAATCATTACTACCAATTTTGTTTTTATCGTCGATACCGGTTGCCCGTATGAGTGACGCCTCCCATTGCCCATATCAGCGACGCCGCCTGAAGAGATTAGTCAATTTAGATTTTTGGAGGATAGTGCAATGATACAGACAGAAATCCATTCCAGAGTCTCCTCGGAATCTTTTACGTGTACAGTGTAAAGCACTGACACGTCTAGGTTTAAAGTCCCATCTGAAAGACTGTTAATTTTATTATAGTCATACGGGGAATCGAACCTGTGATCCCTGGATTACCAAAATGTGTTCGGTTACATTTAAACCATGGTACAGTAAAAATTTGTACTGATAATCACCAGCAGGGCATGAATTTGTTTAGGACAACCAGTCTCTTATCAAAGCAACACTTAATTAATTTTTTATTTCCAATTAACAGCTTTGTGTCACCATACAAACACCTTGTTCATCTGTAATTGTGTTATGGACCAATAACCTCAAGCAACATAATTTGATAATAATCAGCTTATAATGTCAATTATAAAACAAAATATTTTGGCAGCATTTTTTTCTCTCAAATCGGGAGAATGTGGCTCCCGAGATGGAGGCTCGGGTTAGGGGGTGCGAAATGCGAGGATTGGCAGGTATGCACCATACAGTGAGCACATTTGTCAGACTCGTCTTCTTGATACCAATCAAAATAATTAGAAGTTCCTAACTTTTTTGAACAGATCTACCAGGTTCACAATTTACCTACCCATAATTGTCTCAGAACTGAAGATAACTTTTTTTATCATATTTTATCTTTCTTGATTCTTTGAGTTTACCACCTATCCCATCGAAAGGAAATAAACCCAAAAAGCATAGCATGTAGCATGCACACAAAACCATTTAGCATCAGTGATTAGTTGGCAAAAAATGCAGCAGTAATTCAGTATAAATAAATGTGTCCGAACTATTTAGTATCCGACAACTACTACAGCCGTATATATTTTGCCTGTTTAATTAACTAGGTTTAAAAAAAGTAGAACAGTCTGAATGATAAAGGGTTTAGACATCTTCAATGATGTTTACAACATATTAATCAAATGTGACCGATCAATTTTGACTGGATTAAATCGTTTGTAGGTCACACCGTAATCCATTTGATTCTGGATACCGTTCAAACAGTTTTTGCAAAGAACATAGAGCCAGATCAGCTACCATGGAACATGCTATCTGATCAGGCTCTATGCTGTTTGCTATTCAGATGATCTTGCTAAGAGACTTGGCTATGTAGCAAACAACATAGATCCTGATCAGCATGCAGCGTCACGCTGCAGCTGATCTGGATCTATGTTGTTTGCAAAAGCCTTTAAATGTATCCAGAATGAAATGGGTTAATGAGGCCAGGTTTACATATACATGTACATTATTGTTTTAGCCGTTTCTTTACCCTCCTGCAGTATTACACAACTGCAACATAAAACAGTCACTGACACAGAGAGGAAATATGTATTAAATTTTAAGATTTTTTAGTGGTGCAAAAATTTATTTCGCCACCATTTTTTGTATCTCGCTTTTTCCACCAGATAGTAGGGCAAATCTAACCAGTTATGTCACAAAGTGGCCTGAAATAGTTAAGTTGCCTGAAAAAAAAGCAATGATTCAGTCGAACCCTGTGTTATATTAACAGTGTGTCTCTACATGTGTCCAGGTGGTCATGGTTACCAGCATCACACTGTGAAAGTTGTTAATTGTATATATAGGTACATGAACACCATCAATATTGCCTCCACCATGTGTGATCTATCCATTAGCAGATGAAGTCTCCCACTGAGACATTCTAATAATGGAATGATTGTACTGTTCAGTTCAGCCTCTACCATTGATTTGATATTTGATCATCATCAATTCCTAAGTTGGTACCTCTGGGCAAACATAAAGGGGATATGGGCTAACTTTGAGTTGAATACTGTTGATTGCACTGACGTCATTATTGTTATGTGGCTAATTTGTAGTCTGTTTTAACCCATCAGCTCCTTATGTGTGAATTTGTTAGCTCAGTAACCAAATGTTGGTACGACCGAACCCACAAACCAACATTTAAGTAGCTGCATGTTGGTATGACCGAACCCACAAACCAACAGTTAAGTAGCTGCATGTTGGTATGACCGAACCCACAAACCAACAGTTAAGTAGCTGCGCTCCATGTTGGTATGACCGAACCCACAAACCAACATTTAAGTAGCTGCAAAGCAATATATGATAGTAAAGGGCTTAACCCGTAACCTGAGTTCTGTGTCATCTGATTTGCATAGAGCGACTTTAGTTGCGATTGGCAGGTTACGGGTTAAGCTAGTGGTAGCTGTCTCACTTCTACTACATGTACCTTGAGCTCATGGATAGAAGGGGAGCTGCCTCACTTCTACTACATGTACCTTGAGCTCATGGATAGATCATAGAAGGGGAGCTGCCTCACTTCTACTACATGTACCATGAGCTCATGGATAGAAGGGGAGCTGCCTCACTTCTACTACATGTACCTTGAGCTCATGGATAGAAGGGGAGCTGCCTCACTTCTACTACATGTACCATGAGCTCATGGATAGAAGGGGAGCTGCCTCACTTCTACTACATGTACCTTGAGCTCATGGAC
Source organism: Archivesica marissinica (assembly GCA_014843695.1). Lineage (NCBI taxonomy): Eukaryota > Metazoa > Mollusca > Bivalvia > Venerida > Vesicomyidae > Archivesica > Archivesica marissinica. The sequence goes on along the minus strand of CM026397.1, from coordinate 37,638,199 downwards.
AGTAGGGGAGCTGCCTCACTTCTACTACATGTACCTTGAGCTCATGGACAGTAGGGGAGCTGCCTCACTTCTACTGCATGTACCTTGAGCTCATGGATATAAGGGGAGCTGCCTCACTTCTACTACATGTATTTTGAGCTCATGGACAGTAGGGGAGCTGCCTCACTTCTACTACATGTACCATGAGTTCATGGACAGTAGGGGAGCTGCCTCACTTCTACTACACGTACCATGAGCTCATGGATAGAAGGGGAGCTGCCTCACTTCTACTACATGTACCTTGAGCTCATGGATAGAAGGGGAGCCGCCTCACTTTTACTACATGTACCTTGAGCTCATGGATAGAAGGGGAGCTGCCTCACTTCTACTACATGTACCTTGAGCTCATGGATAGAAGGGGAGCTGCCTCACTTCTACTACATGTACCGTGAGCTCATGGATAGAAGGGGAGCCGCCTCACTTCTACTACATGTACCTTGAGCTCATGGATAGAAGGGGAGCTGCCTCACTTCTACTACATGTACCATGAGCTCATGGACAGTAGGGGAGCTGCCTCACTTCTACTGCATGTACCTTGAGCTCATGGATAGAAGGGGAGCTGCCTCACTTCTACTACATGTACCTTGAGCTCATGGATAGAAGGGGAGCTGCCTCACTTCTACTGCATGTACCTTGAGCTCATGGATATAAGGGGAGCTGCCTCACTTTTACTACATGTATCTTGAGCTCATGGATAGAAGGGGAGCTGCCTCACTTCTACTGCATGTACCTTGAGCTCATGGATATAAGGGGAGCTGCCTCACTTTTACTACATGTATCTTGAGCTCATGGATAGAAGGGGAGCTGCCTCACTTCTACTACATGTACCTTGTGCTCATGGATAGAAGGGGAGCTGCCTCACTTCTACTACATGTACCTTGAGCTCATGGATATAAGGGGAGCTGCCTCACTTCTACTACATGTACCATGAGCTCATGGATAGAAGGGGAGCTGCCTCACTTCTACTGCATGTACCTTGAGCTCATGGATAGAAGGGGAGCTGCCTCACTTCTACTACATGTACCTTGAGCTCATGGATAGAAGGGGCGCTTCCTCACTTTTACTACATGTACCTTGAGCTCATGGACAGTAGGGGAGCTGCCTCACTTCTACTACATGTACCTTGAGCTCATGGACAGTAGGGGAGCTGCCTCACTTCTACTACATGTACCTTGAGGTCATGGATAGAAGACAACAAAATTCTCCCATGTATGTCTTAAACCTTCCATTTGTGTAGCTTGGTGTGTCCAAGAAAAATGTTGACGTCTAAATACAGTTAATACACAGGCTAGAAGGATGCATATAATAGTACATACAGTTAAACCTGTATTAAGCAGCCAGCCAAAGGAATCACAAAGTGGCTGCTTAGCACAGGTGGCTGCTTAATAAAGGGCAAATATATAATAAAACAATATTTTGGGAATCTGGAAACTTGCTGATTAATACAGTTTGGCTGCTTAATAAAGGGCAAATATATAATAAAACAATATTTTGGGAATCTGGAAACTTGTTGCTTAATACATTTTGGCTGCTTAATCGAGGTGGCCGCCAACACAGGTTTGACTGTATAATAATATCCTTAAATGGCTGGTTAGACTTTTCCCCTCGCAGTGACCTCTTATCTGATTATGTCACATATTGAGGAGTCGGGTCTGTGGTGGGTGTGACTAGTGGTTAGCTACGAAAATGGGGCAATCAATTAACTGAGTAAGCATAGGCCTGTACAGTCACAGCCTCAAGAATGGTTTTAGACTAGAGTTAAAACTGTACATGTATCTCTTCTGAATTCTGATATAAATTTGCCATTTCAGCTGGTGAGAAGAGAAAGTTCTGGAAGATCAAAGAGAAATGCTGTAAGTTAACTCTTTCAACCCCAAGTAACTGACATTGACTGGTCCATGATATTTTTAGACCAATAAGAAAATTACATTTGGACCAATTCATTTATCAAAATGGGTAATTTTTGTCTAAAAATAGTAATATTACTGGCAAAAAGTGCAGATCCTGATGAGATGGCTCATTATGAGCCGGCTCATCTGGATCTACACTTTTTGTAAACCTATTTAGAGGTATGTAGTGTTGAAAGGGTTAAATCATTTTGGGAGTATACTTTTTGACAGAGTATGGCAATCACTAGAGATGATGATATTTACCTCCACATATCAAGCCCATGAACAGGTACGTGTACGATAAGTACGTTAAAGTATGATAAACTAATTAGGCCTAAAAAATGGTTTTGGTAACATGCCTGAAATTGCTAGGTAAGGTAGGTCGGATTTTTTTTCTCGGTTTTGTTTGGGCATCATGCCAAAATTGCTAGACTGAATCCTAAAATAGCTGAACTCGATGAATTTTTCCAGAACGGAAAGGACTGGTGCTTGATACAAAGTGTCATCATGAGCAGCGTTGGTCCGTGGGCGGTTTTTGCCATCGACATCTCTGACAATCCATCTGGTGTACACTGATGTTCTTCTTTGATTTGTGCGAATGTTGTTGTTGGTGATAAAAGTTTAAAAACACGCCTTTCTGGGCTGTTATGTTGACTGCAATGCGTTTTCCAAATATTTTTAACCGACATTTGTTGTTGTACAGTGTTACATGACGATTGACCTACTTTATGGCGTCTTTATGATCATTTACGTGATACTGAGCGAAAAGTACAGTAAAACCCGAAAAGGACAAAATAAGAAATTAACGGTTTTTTCTTTTTCGGATCGGTCTCTAAAAACGCTAGGGTCGGCATGATTTTATAGGTAGGGCCCGGTTATCCAGACCAAGCTATCACGGAAGGGTACGGATAAGTACGCTAAAGTATGATAAACTACGCTAGCCTACGCTTCGGATGCTGATCGCCCACGGACAGGTACTGCTGATGGCGCTTGAGTAGACTACTGTAGCCTGTACGTTTGATTACGATATACTATGTTAGACTATGCTAAAGAACGACCTACTCTGGTATATTCAGCACAGCTCCTCACAGAGCCAGCCTGTCGTGTTGTACAGTGCCACACTTGGTGTTGTACGGCCATTATGCGCTTGTTTTCCCCCCGAGATCGTTATCTGGTCATTCATTGAAGGAATAATTAACATGTCAATATGCAGTGGTTATACAAACATGTATATAATTCTGAGAACAAATGTTATTTTCAGGTTATAAGGCGAGAAAGTTCTGGGAGATCCAAAAAGGCAGTTGGCAATGAGGTACTTACAAATTTGATTTTACTGAATAGTCTAGCATTGAATATACGATGGAGCACAGATTTGCACGTGCATGATTGCAAAAATGCACAAGTAACAGCGCTCGTTCTAGAATGCGACATGGGCGAAATAGTCGCTCTAGGGACCTTGACTTTCAGGGATGAGAAGTGAGCCTCCAGAATGATAAACGATAGCGTTAAAAGTGGCTTGAATGACACGTGGCACTTCAGGGCTCCCTGGTTGAGATATATAACATCAGTATACTGACACTGAGTCATTTCTGACCTTTCATGATTTTTGGGATGAACCAACACAGTACACTGACACCTAGTCATTTCTGACCTTTATATGTATATATATATATATATATATATATATGATTGTATATTTATTTGTAGTCGCCATTGGGTTTTGGAAGAAAGAAGTCATTCCGAGGCTCTGCAACATCTGATAACGCCTTCATGCAACAAGTTGTCAATGAAAACTTGAGCTCTAGACGGAGAATTTCACCTGCAAACTCGGTATGCAAGCAATTCTTTTTAAATTAATGTTAGTCGTATTTTACATGGTTTGGACTGTGTTTCATGTGTCGTAAAATTTCCTGTGTCGTCATCATTCATGTAGTGGTTTCTGTGCTCATCATTCATGTAGTGGTTTCATGTGTCTCATCATTCATGTAGTGGTTTCATGTGTCGTCATCATTCATGTAGTGGTTTCATGTGTCGTCATCATTCATGTAGTGGTTTCATGTGTCGTCATCATTCATGTAGTGGTTTCATGTGTCGTCATCATTCATGTAGTGGTTTCATGTGTCGTCATCATTCATGTAGTGGTTTCCTGTGTCGTCATCATTCATGTAGTGGTTTCCTGTGTCGTCATCATTCATGTAGTGGTTTCCTGTGTCATCATCATTCATGTAGTGGTTTCCTGTGTCATCATCATTCATGTAGTGGTTTCATGTGTCGTCATCATTCATGTAGTGGTTTCATGTGTCGTCATCATTCATGTAGTGGTTTCATGTGTCGTCATCATTCATGTAGTGGTTTCCTGTGTCGTCATCATTCATGTAGTGGTTTCCTGTGTCGTCATCATTCATGTAGTGGTTTCCTGTGTCGTCATCATTCATGTAGTGGTTTCCTGTGTCGTCATCATTCATGTAGTGGTTTCATGTGTCGTCATCATTCATGTAGTGGTTTCCTGTGTCATCATCATTCATGTAGTGGTTTCATGTGTAGTCATCATTCATGTAGTGGTTTCATGTGTCGTCATCATTCATGTAGTGGTTTCATGTGTCGACATCATTCATGTAGTGGTTTATGTAGTGGTTTCATGTGTCGTCATCATTCATGTAGTGGTTTCCTGTGTCATCATCATTCATGTAGTGGTTTCCTGTGTCATCATCATTCATGTAGTGGTTTCATGTGTCGTCATCATTCATGTAGTGGTTTCATGTGTCGTCATCATTCATGTAGTGGTTTCATGTGTCGTCATCATTCATGTAGTGGTTTCCTGTGTCGTCATCATTCATGTAGTGGTTTCATGTGTCGTCATCATTCATGTAGTGGTTTCATGTGTCGTCATCATTCATGTAGTGGTTTCATGTGTCGTCATCATTCATGTAGTGGTTTCCTGTGTCGTCATCATTCATGTAGTGGTTTCCTGTGTCGTCATCATTCATGTAGTGGTTTCCTGTGTCGTCATCATTCATGTAGTGGTTTCATGTGTCGTCATCATTCATGTAGTGGTTTCATGTGTCGTCATCATTCATGTAGTGGTTTCATGTGTCGACATCATTCATGTAGTGGTTTATGTAGTGGTTTCATGTGTCGTCATCATTCATGTAGTGGTTTCCTGTGTCATCATCATTCATGTAGTGGTTTCCTGTGTCATCATCATTCATGTAGTGGTTTCATGTGTCGTCATCATTCATGTAGTGGTTTCATGTGTCGTCATCATTCATGTAGTGGTTTCATGTGTCGTCATCATTCATGTAGTGGTTTCATGTGTCGTCATCATTCATGTAGTGGTTTCATGTGTCGTCATCATTCATGTAGTGGTTTCATGTGTCGTCATCATTCATGTAGTGGTTTCCTGTGTCGTCATCATTCATGTAGTGGTTTCATGTGTCGTCATCATTCATGTAGTGGTTTCCTGTGTCGTCATCATTCATGTAGTGGTTTCATGTGTCGTCATCATTCATGTAGTGGTTTCATGTGTCATCATCATTTATGTAGTGGTTTCATGTGTCGTCATCATTTATGTAGTGGTTTCATGTGTCGTCATCCTTTGCTGTCTCAATGCAAACTTCTGTCGTGTGTATACTAAGCACACTATGTTGCTTTTGCCCTCGTTTAGTTTATGCAAATTTATTTTTTAGCTCTATTGCAAAACAAGTTCTAAGTTAAGTTAATTTAATCGCTCTGTTTAAGTGGCTTGTTTAAGGTACAATCGTAATGGCTACAGTTGGGTGCGAATTCTGTGCCTCTCACACCTGAAGCGAACGCACTACCATTGCACAATGACGACTTCCATGCTCTTTGCTCGTCTTACAGAAGTTTGAACCCTTAGAAGTGGAAACCTAGTTTAGACACATTTATTTACGCTTGATAGCGAAACAAGATTTTATATTATATATATCGCATTCGAGACCTCATCCCTGATGGAATCCATCGTCATGATAGAGACAGAAGAGGTAATGTGGAATTTAAAGTGCCTTTGTCTAAGGACACAACCACAGTGTTTATTCACGGGGTCTCAAACTCACAACCAAGTCTTACACCGTATCCATTGCACAAATGGAGCTGCACTGACGGTGCCCTTGGAGGAATACTTTGTTTATATGAATGTTGTGATTGTAGTTCAAGAATACAAGTGGAGTTAGAAGGATGCCATCAGACAAGGTGTTGGACCCGAACGATCCAAGCACAAAGAAACGTGTAGAGAGGGTATTGAGGGCTCGGCTATATCTCTTACAACAGATGGGGCCAAACTCGTTCCGCATTGTTGGTGACTCGCCAGAGCATAAGTTCAAGGTCATAATTGGACCACAGGTAAACAGGTTCAGTCAGTAGCGTATTTAGGGGGCCCTCAGGGCCAGGGCATCTGTCAAGAGCAATATTACATAATACAACTTCATATGGCGTCTGAAATAGCCGCAGATTGCATATCGCGCAATCGATACCACCCCCCACCTCCTCACTAGTCCTGCTGTTTGATATTTGATCGGGCAGTCGTTCCTCTACACTGCCTTGAACCAGCTGCACATTCTTTGCACTTGATAACTGTGTATCTCTATGCAGTAATTAACCCCAGTAGTAGATTAGATCTGAAATAGATTTCTTTGACCCGTGAAAGGACTGTAGGACCCCGTTTACACGCTAGTAGCTTGAACAAGCTTCTAATGTGAACCAGATTCTGCTTGTTTTCGTTTATCTCGCGTGATGTTATCTGGCTCTGTATATGGAATGTACTTGATTCTCTGCCAAATGTACTTGCTTCTCTGCCAAATGTACTTGATTCTCTGCCAAATGTACTTGCTTCTCTGCCAAATGTACTTGCTTCTCTGCCAAATGTACTTGATTCTCTGCCAAATGTACTTGCTTCTCTGCCAAATGTACTTGATTCTCTGCCAAATGTACTTGCTTCTCTGCCAAATGTACTTGATTCTCTGCCAAATGTACTTGATTCTCTGCCAAATGTACTTGATTCTCTGCCAAATGTACTTGATTCTCTGCCAAATGTACTTGATTCTCTGCCAAATGTACTTGCTTCTCTGCCAAATGTACTTGCTTCTCTGCCAAATGTACTTGATTCTCTGCCAAATGCACTTGATTCTCTGCCAAATGTACTTGATTCTCTGCCAAATGTGCTTGCTTCTCTGCCAAATGTACTTGATTCTCTGCCAAATGTACTTGATTCTCTGCCAAATGTACTTGATTCTCTGCGAAATGTACTTGATTCTCTGCGAAATGTACTTGCTTCTCTGTGAACATAAACAGTCAGTGTAGTTCCATATATAATTGTCTTTAATAAAGACCTTAACCCTTTCAACACCGCAGACCTCTAAATAGGCTTACAAAAAGTGTAGATCCAGATGAGCCGGCTCGTGACGAGCCGTCTCATCAGGATCTGCACTTTTTGCCAGTGATATGACTATTTTTAGACATAATTACCCATTTTGATAAATGAACTTGTCCAAATGTGATTTTCTGATTCATTTATTGGTTTATGAATATCATGGACCAGTCCATGGACAGGGTTCGTACGGAAATGAAAAGTCCTTGAATTTCAAGCCCTCCCATGAAAAGTGCTTAATTTCAGTTTTATCCTTGAAAAGTACTTGATTTTCGACCATGACCCTTGAAAAGTGCTTAAATGCTGTTGAGCTATGATGGTTCCCATCTAATCCCTGAAGAAATACTCATTTCCAATGTTTTTTTCTCAATAACGGTCAACAAATAGTATAAAATGGAGCGAACAGCTGGTATTGTTTACATCTAGATTAGAACCGGAAGTCAAATAACGGTCCCGGGTGGTTTCGCCCCAAAAACGATTTCGTCCCCTATCCGTGTTCGCCCCAATACTGGTTCGCCTCAATGACGCAGTGTCTATGTAACCGGTTACTCGGGTGAGTTTAATGCGCGCGGTGTCATCCGTCGGATGTGCGCTGCCGGGATAATACATAATACTACTGCAGATATAGAATTATCGTGTGTATTATCATACACAGGTACTAATATAGACTCGCGGACAGTTGGGTTAGCACACAATTTCCACTCCGAGCATTACGGAACAGGACCATGACTTGGGGACGAAACGGACCGTCCGCGACCGTAGAATTTAGTAATTAAAGTTAGTGCGCAGCGCATGTAAAAATAGCCACTAAAAATATTTGCACAGGGCGAAAAGTCAGCGTCTGGATTTCCACGACATACAACAACAACAAACTCAAAAGTCAAAATGCCTTCGGGAAAATGTGTTTTTAACCCGGATGGGACAAGAAATATGCGTGGTTGTCACCGGTGAAGGAAAGCAAAAGCAAAGCTAATTGTACTGTGTGTCGCAAGGAATTTGACATAGGCGCGATGGGTGAAAGTGCTATCAAGTCTCATGTTAAAAGTGAAAAGCACAAAAAACTTTCGGGACCTTCTTCAAATTCGGGTTGTACGCTAGATATGTTTATGAAACAGGGCAGACAAATGGACCCCAAAGGAGTTTCACAAACAGACCCCTCACATGTTAAAACATCATCAACCAGTGAAGCTGATGTCTGTGTTAGAAATTTCGTGTCCGGCAATCGTGGCTTAGAGGCTGAAATTCTGTGGACGATACACTGTATTACAAACCACTCATACCACAGCAATGAAGGAATAAGCAACTTATTCCAAAGAATGTTCCCGGATAGTGAGGTAGCTTCGAAATTTGCATGTGGAGAAACAAAAACACGCTACTTGACAGTGTTTGGCATAGCAGATCACTTCAAAAATAATCTGATGAATTCTGTCAGCGGACCATTTGTCGTCTTATTTGATGAATCCCTCAACAAAAAAATGCAGGAAAAACAAATGGACATTCATTTAAGGTTCTGGGATGAAGAGAACACTGAGCCTAAAGTAGTCACTCGCTATTTCAGTTCGACTTTTATGGGACATGGTACAGCGAAAGACATGGTACGTCACTTTCAGGACGCAGTGTTTGACCAAGTACCACATGCAGATAATCTGTTACAAATCAGTATGGATGGACCGAACGTCAATTGGGCATTTTATGATATTGTTCAAGAACAAATCCAAAAGGATTATAACCATTCACTCATAGATATTGGGTCATGTGGCCTGCACACAATGCACAATGCGTTCAAGGCAGGAGCAACATCAACAGAGTGGGATGTCGGTGGGATTCTTAGTGCTCTATATTATCTCTTCAAGGATTCCCCCAGCCCGTCGGGAAGATTACACAACATGTGTTGTTGAATCTGGAACGTCTATGAACTCGGTCATGCCACTGAAGTATGTACAACACAGATGGCTAGAAAATGTGCCAGTCGTGAAGAGAGCCGTTAAGATCTGGCCACTTGTTCAAGGGTATGTGAAGAAGGTTGAGGCAAAGGTGTTCCCAAAACCAACTTGCAAATCGTACGAGGTAATATCCAAGGCCTGCAAGGACAGTTTGCTGCTTGCGAAGATGGAATTCTTCAACACTGTTGCAAACATTCTCTATCCATTCCTCGTGAACTTCCAAACTGACAAACCAATGGTCCCATTTCTCGGAACAGAGCTTACTTCAGTCATAAAGACACTGATGAGAAAATTCATCAAGTCAGATGTTTTGGAGAAACATTTTACCTCAACTGACAAGTTGCTCCGTTTGAAGATTGAAGACTCTGGAAACCATGTTGGTTACAAAAGCGTTGACCTCGGGCTATGCACAGAAGAGAAGCTGAAAGGACTGAAAGTTAGTGACAGACAACTAATGGATTTTCGAATGGAGAGTAAAGGGTTTCTAATTAGGTTGATTATGAAACTGAAGGAGAAGAGCCCCATCACCTATTCTCTTGTGAGAAATCTCAGTTCTCTCAGTCCCGTGGAAATTGCATCTGATAAGCCAGAGAGCAAAGAACGCTTCAAGAAGGTTGTGAAAAAGATAATTTCAACCAAATGGATTGACAGCAGTGAGGGCGACACCCTGTTGACAGAGTATGACAATTTGCTCGAGAGCATTCCATCGATTGGTGTGAAGAAGTTCACCGACTTCAACCCGTATAAGGACAGACTTGATGAGTTCTACATGGATCTCAATCTGGAAAACAAAGAGAGATTTTGTCATCTCATCAAATTCATCAAATTAATTCTGATAATATCACATGGACAGGCTCAAGTGGAACGTGGCTTTTCAGTGAATAAGCAAGTCGAGTGTGAAAATATGCTGAAACAAACTGTAGTGGGACAACGTATTATTTGTGACTACATGTTCTACACTGGTGGACTGAACAACTTTGTTGTGAGTAAAGAGCTCATGCTGAGTGCACAGTCAGCTCGCCACAGATACCATAGTTACCTCGACAAGAAGCGGGAGGATGAGAAATCAGAAGAGCAGAAAAGGAAGAGAAAGGCCATCCATGATGAGATTGAGTGCATAAAGAAGAAGAGGAAACAGGCTAAAACTGATGAAACTGCTCTTATACAGAGTGCTGATAAACTGTGTACACAAGCTGAGACCCTTGGAAAGCTGGAACTGTTGGCTCAAGCTAATACAAACAGAGAGAAGTCCAGGGAGAAGAAGAAGTTGTTTGAGAGCCTATCCAAAAAACTGGAGGACAAGGCTGCGCTCTTAAAAGACTAAATATGTCTAAACAATAACTGTAAATATGTTAAAATTGTTCTGCAATTAGCTTTGCTTTTGTTTAATTGACATTTGACAACATTTCAAGTTCGGTGTTAAGAGTTACATTGACATATTTGTACAAGGAGTGCAGGCAGCATGATAACACATTGAATGTAGCGGTAAGTTATCTACCCGCACATAATTTAATAGTCCTTGAAAATGGTGCTCACGGTCCTTGAAAAGTGCTTAAATAGTGCTTGAATTTGATTGTCCAAAAAGAGTGGGAACCCTGTTACAGTGAGTTACTTGGTGTTGAATGGGTTAAACAGCATTATTAGAAATAGGCCAATACTGTGAATATATATCTATACTATACAAATAATTATGGAGGTAATTAATTAACATAATCGACATACAGTCAAACCTCTCTTAAGCAGCCAGCCAAGGGAGTCAGAGAAAGTGGCTGCTTAACACAGGTGGCTGCTTAATAGAGGTTAAATATATAATAAAACAACCGATTGGGAATCTGGAAACTGGCTGCTTAATACAGGCTGGCTGCTTAATGGAGGTGGCCACTAACACAGGTTTGACTGTATACCCCCGTTACAATAGATACCAATGAAATAGTGTTTTATTTTGCTATGCATGTAGTTATAGATAGAATTGTTATGCTTTCAGACATGCAGCTGTTCGAAGGGGTCTCACTGTGTGCATGTACTCTTTGTTATGCTACGGGTTTTCCAAGTCACTGAGAATGATCCTTGCCTTTGGAGCAAACAGCTAAAAAACTATGAGGTCAGTATGAATCTTAGAACTCCACAAGGGGTCTGTTGATGGGTCCGGGTCCAAACACATTTTAAAAAATAGATCCGTAAAGTTGATCAGTAATATCATAAATCAGTCATACAAATCACATGCTTGTCAAATGCTTGTCAAATGCTTGTCAAATGCTTGTAACATGCTATCTTGAGCTGGAATATCCGGGCGTAGAGCCTGACAGGTTAATGTTGTTGACCTTGTCCCTCACCGCTGTAGGTTCAAATCCCTCTGTCGTGTTGAATTCTTTCATGTGAGGAAGCTATCCAGCTTGCATGCAGAAGGTCGGTGGTTCTACCTGGGTGCCAGTCTGTGCCCGAAATACTGCTCTGAGGGGCACTCGGGGGGGGGGGGGATCTTCTCCGCCGATGGCAGGAGATTCCATGTGGCGTAAGCTGTTGTGCAACTTTAAACCCAAAACCAAATCGCCCAATACATATGCTCCATAATCGCCCAATACATATGCTCCATAATCCATGTACATGTCGGGGGGTTCATTCTAGGGTCAGAATTTTTGGGAGAAGTGAGAAAGCGCGCGATCGCATCATTAAATGGTGTTATTTAATAAATGTCAGCAAAATATGGTTAAAATGCACAGTAGGACCATTAAAGTGCTTTATAATGGGCCAGTGTATCAAACAATATTTTTAGAGATAAATGGGGTCCCAAGAGGGCAAAGTCAAGGTCCCTAGGTAGACTATTTCGCCCACATCGCCCTCTAAAATGATCCCTGACATGTATGTTGTTTTACTGGTAGCGTACCAATTATAAATATTTGTTGTTGTTTTGTCTTACTGGTAGCGTACCAATTATAAATATTTGTTGTTGTTTTGTCTTACTGGTAGCGTACCAATTATAAATATTTGTCGTTGTTTTACCTTAATAGGTGGAGAGTTTGTTTCGTGCTTATCATGATAAAAGGAATTTAAAGATAGAGGCAAAAAAACAGCGGCGGGCAGTGAAACCTTCTTCAAACACGTCAAGAGTGCCTTCGCCGGAAGAGACCGTGGCACCATCAGAAAATGATGCTGGGTAGCTAGTCTTTCATTATCTTCTAGCTTGTGTGCCTTGAACTGTCCTTTGCTACATAATACGTTGTTTAGTCAGCTATGTTCAGCATATTCCAGCCTACTGTGTGTAAATTCTCGTAAGCCCAGTTGCCCCCGAGAGTGTTTGAATCCACAAACTGCGTCCGATTAGCTCGCCAATGCAACCCGGGTTCGATCCTCAGACTGGGAAGAATGTAAGATGGTACGGTGGTCGCCAGACCGGACATGTGGGTTTTCTCCCACACGAATGACCACATATACGCTTTCATCCGCGCTAACGAGAGTGATTAATTTAAGTTGTTAAAACTTGCTTCGCAATCGTTGTAAAATAAAGTAAAAAAAAAAATGCACTTAGTTTATGCATTTATTTAGTTTATTCTTTCACACCTGAAACTAATGCGGTACCACTGCGCTATCACGACTTCCACAATTCCACGTGCTTCTATGCCGTTGTCAATGATACTGCGCGGTACAATAGTAACGTCGCTGTTTCATTAATTGAAACGAAACAACGTAAATACAGGTTTAACACAACTTTTGAACTATTTATAGCTCTCCATGGCCTAGTGGTTAATGCGTCTGCATATGGAGCAGGAGGTCGAAGGTTCAAATCTCGTCGGGGGTTAGTTCTGATATGGCTGGTTTGTGAGCCGCCAGCTAGTTAAATAATGGTTACATAGCATACAAGCATAGGATTCGGGAAGTACTGATCTTCAAGAAAAGTGGTGTCTCTTAAGTCAGAAATGGCTGGCCCTTTAAATAGGGGTGACACTATAATAAACAAACACTTTTTAGTCATTTACAGTCTTCAAACGTTTAGAAAATGCAATGTAAACGTGTGTTTCATTTATTGAGGTATACAACTATAATTAAACAGCACACCCAAAAACAACAAAAACAGCGCACATGTATTGTAGAGCCGATAACCTGTGTTTCATTTATTGAGGTATACAACTATAATTATACAGCGCACATGTATTGTAGAGCCGATAACCTGTGTTTCATTTATTGAGGTATACAACTATAATTATACAGCGCACATGTATTGTAGAGCCGATAACCTGTGTTTCATTTATTGAGGTATACAACTATAATTAAACAGCACACCTGTATTGTAGAGCCCGTTAAATGCAAAACATATTGATTTTATTCCTTAAGTGAAAACATAGTTTAACCATTTCAACACCACATACCTCTAAATAGGCTTACAAAAGGTGTAGATCCAGATGAGCCATCTCATCAGGATCTGCACTCTTTGCCAGAAATCTTACTATTTTTATACAAAAATACCCATTTTGATAAATGAACTGGTCCAAATGTAATTTTCTTATTAATTTATTAGTCTAACAATATCATGGCCCACAGTCCATGTCAGTTACTTGGTGGAAGTCGTGATAGCGCAGTGGATGCGCGTTCGCTTCAGGTGCGAACGGTCCGGAGTTCAAGCCCCGCTGGATTGTGCCCTTAGGCAAGGCATTTAAATTCCACATGGCCTCTTCTCTCTCCTTCATGGCGATGGATTCCATCAGGAATGAGGTCTCGAGAGTGATTAATATAAGTTGAAAGAACTTGTTTCGCAATCGAGCTAAAATAAATTTGTATAAACTAATTACTTGGTGTTGAATGGGTTAATACTTGTTCTTTTCTGCTCTATCTCGTGAACAATATTACAACCATACAAGGTTTTTTCCACATCCTTTCTCCAACAACCCATCCTGCGGGGGATACCATGTTATTGAATTTGTTTGCTAGATTTTATCGAGGGAGGGGAAACGTTGCAATCTGTAGTTACTATGCAGGACAGAACTCTGAACTTTGAATTAAATCCCTTTATCAAATGATAACATCTGGTAATAAATAATATATGTTTTAATAAAACTGTTCACGTGCATTCTGGTGAACTGTTGAGTGTTGATGTGTTTAAGGAGTGCACGGGAAGAGGATGATACGTGTTCAATATGCTTACTGGAGATGGTGGAGGGGGAAAGCTTGCTCAAATGTGACGCGTGCCAGAACCGACTGCATCACCATTGTATCACAGTCTGTAAGTGTTATCTACATATACATGACCATTGTATCACAGTCTGTAAGTGTTATCTAGATATACATGACCATTGTATCACAGTCTGTAAGTGTTATCTAGATATACATGACCATTGTATCACAGTCTGTAAGTGTTATCTAGATATACATGACCATTGTATCACAGTCTGTAAGTGTTATCTAGATATACATGACCATTGTATCACAGTCTGTAAGTGTTATCTAGATATACATGACCATTGTATCACAGTCTGTAAGTGTTATCTAGATATACATGACCATTGTATCACAGTCTGTAAGTGTTATCTAGATATACATGACCATTGTATCACAGTCTGTAAGTGTTATCTAGATATACATGACCATTGTATCACAGTCTGTAAGTGTTATCTAGATATACATGACCATTGTATCACAGTCTGTAAGTGTTATATAGATATACATGACCATTGTATTACAGTCTGTAAGTGTTATCTACATATACATGACCATTGTATCATATTTTTATTCCTATGCAATGGAGATGTGAAACCATAATATTCATTCGGATTTGCGTTGATGCGCTGTAAACCAAAACTCATCGACAACTGGATAAATTATGTGAGTGATGAAGTCTTCTTGTTTTTCACAGTGGAGAAAGTGGGACTGCGAACTATTGATTGCTATGGTACACTAGAACTGTGATCTAATCTTAGCTTTATACTTGTAGGGTTTGGAGAATGTAGAAGACAGAGTGAAGTGTTAAACTGTCCTCTGTGTAGAGCTAGATGGAAAAGTAGAAATGTTGAAGTTAAAGGGTAAGTGGGAGAACTCTTGGGAGTTAATGGGTAAGTGAGAGAATTGTTGGAAGTTAAAGGTTAAGGGAAAGAATTGTTGGGTGTTAACACTTTCGGTGCCAATCGCGACTGTAGTCGAATTTACCATACATTGCCAATTGCGACTAAAGTCGAAATTCGGAGGTGTGTCTCTTTCATTCCGGATTTTAACAATTTATGGGAAGCAAATCCTCCGAGCTTGTATTGGTTGTTTTGCTCATGATATACTGCATTTTCATATATAGCATTTGGTATTCCTCTATTGTTTCCGTTCAATACATTATTTTGAAGAAAACCAAAACGAGTAAAAAAAAAAAGCAAACACATTTTGATGAGAAATCATGCCTCCACGTAAAAAGCTGTGAACAAATGAGGTTATAGACAGTATAATTAACGATTCTGACTCTGATCTGTCTCCTTTGTCATCCGAAAGTGAGTCTGATAGCTCGGACAATGAATCTGTGAGGGAATTGTTTCATGATGATGCCATACCCCACCCACGAGTGAAACATGGATTGAACAATCAAAATCGTGTTAGAATTGGGGGAAATGTAAGACAAATCCGACGGAACAATGGACTAAAGCATACCCCAAGCACTGCTAGTGGTTTTGATTGGCAGGTCTATGATATAGAAGACCCATATATGCCCGATTGGCTTCCTGCATACCAGCAAAGGAGTGTTTTGGTCGACACAAGTGGCTTTTCTGCAGTTGACTTTTTCAAACTGTACTTCCCTGATGAAGCAATTCAGTTGATATGTACCGAAACAAACCGGTATGCAGAGCAATTCTTTAATGGTGCAAATGAACTGGGTCCACACAGCCGCTTCAATAAATGGTTTGAGACATCACCCACAGAGATTTCGGCCATGCTTGCAATGCAAATAAGTATGGGTATATATGTATACGACGGTTTATATTTCTTTGAATTTTATCGTTTCTGAGCGACTATTTATATTTTACCAAAAACATCCTTTATTACGATATAATGCTGCTTTAAGTATACCTCCATATTCTACAATCTATAGATATAAGATATTCATATTATCTGCATACAGTATAACTTTGTATTTCAGGGACGATTCTTGCCAGACGGAGCTCCCTGAGGCCCCACCAAACACTCGTGCACCGTCCCCACAGCATGATATGTACAGCACCCATCTGCCATATGCCGAACCCATTCCCGGTAACTGCATCAGCATGGCTACTCCTTGGATTGAGGTGAGGCAAAACCTACATACCAGATAATATATGCTAATTAATTTGATCTTGATTGCATGACAAGTTGTTACAATAGTGTTTCTCCTAAGCAGGAATAGGTGGGCAACCTGCCCTGCCCTTTTTGGGGGGCTACCCTTGTTCCCGAAATTCCGAAAATACCCGTTCTCGTGTTCCTAAATTCTCAATAAAACTTGATGATAATTATTGCAATATTGCCTGAAATCCCTCTACAATCCCTCCCTAGTCATGTGTTAGATTGATGCTATAATCTGGAATACACAGGGTTACGATTTGTATGCTGTGAAATGACCACCTATGAACTGTGTAGCCCAGGGCAACGGGTTTGCTCTAGATATTGATTCTAGATATGTTCATACGTCCTACCAGTTTCAACTGCGGAGGTCGAGCGTGTATTTTCAAATATACAGCGGATAGTAACAGAACTGGGGAACCAACTCCAGATGGAGACTATTAACAAATTACTACAGATCCACATATGTTCCAAATACCTCCACCATAAATGTGCAACTAGGCGATGGATGATGATGAAGAATAGACGAATTGCCAACTGATGGCACTTTTTAGCACTGTGAGTGGGTCAGGAGGGGCATACTCTCATTGATTCACGTGTAGCTGTGAGTGGGTCGTGAGGGGTATACTCTCATTGATGCACGTGTAGCCGTGGGTGGGTCGGGAAGGGCATACTCTCATTGATGCACTTGTAGAGAATAAGATGCTTTATTGTATACTAATTCATACTACATTCATTTTCGTACTAACAAAGTTTTAAAATGACGCATTTTCCTTTGGAATCTGTTCTCAAATATTAGACACCGTACCCATATTACCTCAACCCCCCTGTTGATTACTTTTTATTGCAATTACTGGTTTTTGTTTTTCGATGCTCAGTCTAGATCCGGGCCTACAAGGCCTATAGGCAGCTATGGGCCTGATTAGATTGTCAATTCCTTAACATTTAGCATGCTGTAGGCGAAATGAGCAGATAACAATATTTTGTAATATATTTCTTATTTATCCTAGAAAGTAGGGCATGTTCATTGAAATCGTGCCGTCTGCTCATTTCGCCTACAAAGTACTAGAGGTTAGTATGAACATGTGCACATGACGATGAACATCTTGGAATGGGAAGCATTAGAACATTCTGAAGTAATGAAATTATTTCAATTTCTTCCGTCTCAGATATTGGGCGAGGACCTTGTGTCGTGTCTGTTTTCTCGCAATTGGTCGATCCGCGAGACGGGACTGAAGCATCTGGGCAAGGAGATGACACGGGAAGTGGCTCAAGTGACTGCTGACAGCCAGTTGGGAATATCTCTGGCCAAGGAAGAGGCCATGATGAAGTTGCTCGGATGTTGTTTTAAAGTTGTCGCATTCATGTGTCAGGATCCAGTCTACAGGGTGTTTGTAGGATGTTTGGTGAGTATTCAATTCAATGGCTTTGTTAAAATAAGGTCGATATTTTGAAAACTTGAAAATTTTCTTGTCTAGTTCCAAAATTGTCCAACCTCCCCCCCACCTGTGGGTCACTTGTTTTGCATAAACTTATAGTGGAAAACGTTTTTAAATTCTTTTATTCTAAGATTCTGAAATAACTTTTCACAAAAGTTTCCCACATTGAGTCAGATCACACTTTGAGGTTAAAGGTCATATAATCATAGCTCTTTTACTTAAATATAGTCTTTGTTCTTGTGAAATTCAAACTATGTGTGTTTGTAGGATGTTTGGTGAGTATTCAATTCAATGGCTTTGTTAAAATAACGTCGATATTTTGAAAACTGCAAATAGATTTAAATAATTGCATTCAAATGACCTTGACCTGTTCCATATTTATTTCAGAAAGTGCTACGCTCTGTATTCAGTGTGACACCTTCCAAAGAATACCAACAGAGAGACAAGATACAGACATTGTTCAAGCCAGTTGTAGATGCAATTGTTGTAAAATGTACCGATGGAAACAGGTACACGACCATCTCCTTGTTATATACAGTCAAACCTGTATTACTGGTCTCCTCTATTAAGCAGCCAACCTGCATTAAGCAGCCAGTTTCCCAATCGGTTGTTTTATTATATATTTGACCTCTATTAAGCAGCCACCTGTGCTAAGCAGTCACTTTCTCCGATTCCCTTGGCCGGCTGCTTAACACAGGTTAGACTGTATTTTCATCATTATTGCATTTTCTTTGATGAATGTATATACTCTGTTTGTATCTATTTCCGCGTGAATTTCCACACTAATGAGATGCAGCTGACATGCACACTCAAAAGTTACGGGCATGTTTTGTGCCTTCGCAGTAGTGGGCATCTGTCGGCAAGTGGTTACTGTCGTTGACTTCAAATCACTTGTCCCTCACCGCTGTAGGTTCGAATCCCACTTGGGAGTGTCAAATTCTTTCAGGCTTGTGGAAGGTCGGTGGTTCTACCCAGGTGCCCATCAGTGTCTGAAATACTGCTCAGTTGGGCACTTGGGTCTTCTTTGAACAATAATAGCTGGAGAGTTGCCATATGAATCTGTTTGTTCGACTTTAAAGCCCCAAACACAAACAAATGTGAAATTTATATTTTGAATGCTTTATTGGCGTCTTGGAATCAGCTATCCAGACTCTCCAATTTCAAACACGGTCTCAAGCTGATGATTGGTTCAAACTGAGACTAAATCTAGAATCAACCAATCAACTCACTTGTGGTTGAGATCTTAGAGGAGTTTTATATTCTCCGACCCTGGCCCGGAGATTATAAAACTTTTCTCCAATCTCAAACTCAGTCTCAAGCTTCTGATTGGTTCTGCTGAGTGTAATACTCAGACTCAACCAATCAAATTCCTTGAACCCGAGTTTGAGATCCTAGACAAGTTTTATAACCTCCGACCCCAGGTCGCAATAGTTTCATTAATGTCTCCACCGTGATGGAATTTCGCCAAACTTAGAATGCTTACTACACCAGTTTGAGAGATATCTTTAAACTTTTCAGATGGCTAGTTTAGCGATTAAGGGACCTAAACAATGTTATTTATGAATAATAAAGCCACTATTTTGAACCATTTACAAACACTCCGGAACGTGAATGGTTATATATATGTACGAAAGACCGGGTGTGACGACATCATTTGCTTTTGCTCTTATTATATATGTCTTTGAATTTATTATGTACATGTATATAGCAATACAATATGATTAAACAATAAACAACATCATGTCATGATTTAAAATTCAGGTTTTCATGATTTGTGTTGAAATCGTGAATATGTGTAGTTGACTCTTAAATTGCCGATGATTGTACAAACAACATAGATCCAGATGGTGAGATTGATTGTTATTTTATTGCAGGAGGACCGGGGAGTTGTCTATATCTACAATGATTGAACTGGCTAAGGGTCAGCATGGAGAACTGGTTTTCGGAAAAGAACTCGCAAATCCTGGTATTGTTTTCCTTTGCATTCCTGCCATATCTATACTATTTAGATCTGTTGTCCATCCGGTGTTCAGTATGCACGTTGTGTTCAGTATGCACGTTGTGTTCAGTATGCACGTTGTGTTCAGTATGCACGTTGTGTTCAGTATGCACGTTGTGTTCAGTATGCACATTGTGTTCTGTTCAGTATGCACGTTGTGTTCTGTTCAGTATGCACATTGTGTTCTGTTCAGTATGCACGTTGTTTGTGTTTTGTTCAGTATGCACGTTGTTTGTGTTCTGTTCAGTATGCACGTTGTGTTCTGTTCAGTATGCACGTTGTGTTCTGTTCAGTATGCACATTGTGTTCTGTTCAGTATGCACGTTGTGTTCTGTTCAGTATGCACATTGTGTTCTGTTCAGTATGCACGTTGTGTTCAATATGCACGTTGTGTTCAGTATGCACGTTGTGTTCTGTTCAGTATGCATGTTGTGTTCAGTATGCACGTTGTGTTCAGTATGCACATTGTGTTCAGTATGCATGTTGTGTTCAGTATGCACGTTGTGTTCAGTATGCACGTTGTGTTCAGTATGCACGTTATGTTATGTATGCACATTATGTTATGCACACGATTAAATGGTATTTTTGGGAGAAGTGAGGAAGCACGAGATTAAATGGTATTTTTGGGAGAAGTGAGGAAGCACGAGATTAAATGGTATTTTTGGGAGAAGTGAGGAAGCACGAGATTAAATGGTATTTTTGGGAGAAGTGAGGAAGCAATTAAATGGTATTTTTGGGAGAAGTGAGGATGCACGAGATTAAATGGTATTTTTGGGAGAACTGAGGAAGCACGAGATTAAATGGTATTTTTGGGAGAAGTGAGGAAGCATGCGATTAAATGGTATTTTTTAAATATATTTCTACAAAATAGGGTTAAAATACACATTATGACCATTAAATACAACATTTGAATACAATGAGCCCTTTACATTGGCCAGTGTATCTTACTGGACAACATTTCTTCAGGGAGAAGTGGGGCCCCCAGAGGGCGAAGTCAAGAGTCCCTAGGTTGACTATTTCTCCCATGTCGCCCTGTAGAATGAGCCCTGTATTCTGACACACGGATATTAATGAACTGTTAAATAATTTAAATTTAAGGTGATAATTACAAGGGGGGGTCATATTTCCGTTGTGAATGCATGTTGTAGATAAAGCTGATGACCACAGATACATGTTCATTCTTGTGAGATTGTCATATAGAAATGCTATAGACACAGGTTTATACTTGTGAGTTGCCATACAAACCATCGTTCTTAGATACATGAGCAATCGCTGTATTGTGTTTTTCATTTGCAGAACATTCCTTTACCGTTTCCTTCATGTATTTCTGAGGCTAGTAACTGGGTACATTTGAAAACAGTTATCAATTTGATTTCTTTTTCAGGTCAGCTTGGTCTGGGAGGAATGCCGTACTTGATCCAGTGCCTCACAGAGCAATATATAAAGTCACAAATCACATGGCAGTGGCTCCTTGGAAGGCTGTACATTGTCGAACGTTTGATCATAGATTTTCCAACTGAGTTTTTACCACGTCAGCGACCTGACGGTGCTAGCTCGGAGAGCTCTCTCGACCTTATCGGTGCTATATCCAAGGATGAAGATGAAAGGCCCGAAAACTATGAAAGATTGTTGATTGTTGCTGAATTCGCAATCAAAGCCGTTTCAAATCCGCATGCAAGGTTATGTCGAGTTGCAAAGCGAGTATTCTTGCTGGCGGCGAGGTATGCTGCTCATCTGGAGAACCTAATAACAGAATTTACAAAGTTACTCGACGAGCTAGATTTCACTCATAAGAAGTCTCTTAAGCGACAGCTTGAGAAGATAGTTGGAGAGTATCAACTCTCCGAGCAGATTGGACGCCAGTTACATGTTCAGAATAGAGTCAATAGGGATGCTTATGTTCCAGATAGCCCCCATCATACCCCATCTTCGTCCCCTAGATGTACAACTCCTGTTACAGTCACATCTGATTGTCATAGTGAAGCAGAGAGTACCATTAGTAAATATCATCCTACAGTACCACCAAATACCCCAATAAGAGAACGCAAACAGCAACTTCAACAGCAGCACCGTGGGAAAAGTTTTGAACACGGTAGCGAAGATGCGAAAAACATGAATGAGTTCAGAAAACTGAAGCCATGTAAAAGTTTAGATGATTTAGATTCCTTAGATTCCAGCGACTGTAGGCCAAGAAGAAAACTATCGAAATCTCCGGTTGTTAAGAAGATGAGATCACGGTCAAGGTCAAATACTCCTCAAAGAATTGGACCTGTCCTGGAAACAAACCTGGATGATGTTATTAGACTGGAAGAATCACGACAACGGTTGAATTCTCGTTCAACATCGCATAAACGTATGAAACTTTCTGATTGTATAGACGGTCATGAAGAGGATGACATTGATGATGATGATGTTGATCTGGATTTTGATTTAGGCATGTCCGTTCTTGACCACGTTTCGGGGTCTAGTCCATTGTCACCACTACCAAGGTTGCTATCACATGACATGGAAACAGATATTGATTCTGTTGAACCTGATTTGGACAGTTTGATAGAGCAACATAGAGGATCTTGTGACAATGTATTCAGCCCTGGCATATCAAATGAAAATTTATCAGAAATGTTTTTAAATGCATCTGTGACTGCAACTCCCAAGGTTAAATTGGCGCAAGTTCCCAAATTCTTGTCTCTGAATCTTGAAGGTAACGACAATCGTCAGAATTCCAAGAGATCAATATCTCCATGCGCACACGTCTTAGAACTGGAGCAGCTCTCAAAGATGAACAGTATATCGGAAACGCCATGCCAGAATTACCTGTCACAGACGAAGACTTTAATTCCAGGAACAAAGGGGCATAATTCAAATGCATGTACAGTTTCAGACATTAAAACGCAAAAGCATGAAAGTGCGTCTGTATCCCAGAATCTTGTGGATTGTTCCAGAAAATCCAAATCTGCGACTAATCGACATTCAGAAAGACGGGAGTCAACACCTCGGAGGTCGATGACAGATGACTCGATAAACTATATGTCAATGAGCCCATGCAGCGGAAAGGAAAGGCCTGTAACATTTCAAACAGAGGTTGCTATGGCAACTCCAAAACATTCACCAAGTCACACCCTGGACAAAGGTTGGTTTTGTTGATTCAATGCACATGTAGCTAGTACAATATTGACATATAAGCATAGGTTTCAGTGACTCCCCAGGTTTCAGTGACTCCCCCCCCCCCTCCCCTCAAAGTTAGAGTTGTCTAGGAATTTGAGAGATGCAAGTTTCATTGTAATAATAAAATGTATTTATTACAGTAAGAACAGGGGATTCCATTGCCGAGTGTTTACCTTCACTTCAAATCACTTGCCCTCACTGCTGTAGGTTCGAATCCCACTGGGGGGGGGTCAAATTGTTTCATGTGAGAAAGCTATCCAGATGGCTTGTGCAAGGTAGGGGGTTCTACCCATGTGCTCATATATGCCTGAAATACTGCTGGAAGGGGCACCTGGCATCTTCCTCCACCAATACCACCCGGGGTCTTCCTCCACCAATACCACCCGGGGTCTTCCTCCACCAATACCACCCGGGGTCTTCCTCCACCAATACCACCCGGGGTCTTCCTCCACCAATACCACCCGGGGTCTTCCTCCACCAATAGCACCCGGGGTCTTCCTCCACCAATAGCACCCGGGGTCTTCCTCCACCAATAGCACCCGGGTCTTCCTCACCAATACCACCGGGGTCTTCCTCCACCAATACCACCCGGGTCTTCCTCCACCAATACCACCCGGGGTCTTCCCCACCAAACCACCGGGTCTTCCTCCACCATACCACCCGGGGTCTTCCTCCACCAATAGCACCCGGGGTCTTCCTCCATCCATACCACCTGGCATCTTCCTCCACCAATACCACCCTGCGTCTTCCTCCACCAATACCACCCGGAGTCCTCCACCAATACCACCCGGGTCTTCCTCCATCCATACCACCTGGCATCTTCCTCCACCAATACCACCCTGCGTCTTCCTCCACCAATACCACCCGGAGTCCTCCACCAATACCACCCGGGGTCTTCCTCCACCAATACCACCCGGGGTCTTCCTCCACCAATACCACCCGGGGTCTTCCTCCACCAATACCACCCGGGGTCTTCCTCCACCAATACCACCCGGGGTCTTCCTCCACCAATAGTAGCTGAAGAGTCGCCGTATGACCTAAGCTTTAAACACCCAAAACAAACATACAAATATACTGAATATGCAGAATCGGATGATTTTAAAAACTGTAATTTATTACATGCACATTTGAAATGCATGCATTCTGTAACGAACAAAAGGACACAGTTTATTCTGTTTTGCTAATTGTGTGATGAATTTGTAGTACATGTATAAATATATATATATAAGATACGTTACTGATGACGGAGACTTCAATGATTGAAACAATATTTATTGCAAGACATAAATCACATATAACATAAAACGACATACATAATACATAATGCAAAGGATCGCAAAGGATCAGGTAGGAAGCTAAAAGTAGTTTTTATAAACACTTTCCTTGTATTGTTTTTAAATGCAACGTAAAACAGCCGACAAAAACATACAAAGTAGCATTAGGAATGTGATGAAGTAGAATATGTTTATGTAGTCTCCTTATTTAGTGGTACATGTAGGATATGTTACTGATGGTAGAGACTTCAAGCATTATTTAGTGATACATGTACACGGAGACGGTGTATATAAGATATGTTTCTGATGGAGACGGTGTATATAAGATATGTTTCTGACGGAGACGGTGTATATAAGATATGTTTCAAACGGTGTATATAAGATATGTTTCTGACGGAGACGGTGTATATAAGATATGTTTCTGATGGAGACGGTGTATATAAGATATGTTTCTGATGGAAACGGTGTATATAAGATATGTTTCTGATGGAGACGGTGTATATAAGATATGTTTCTGATGGAGATGGTGTATATAAGATATGTTTCTGATGGAGACGGTGTATATAAGATATGTTTCTGACGGAGACGGTGTATATAAGATATGTTTCTGATGGAGACGGTGTATATAAGATATGTTTCTGATGGAGACGGTGTATATAAGATATGTTTCTGATGGAGACGGTGTATATAAGATATGTTTCTGACAGAAATGGTGTTTATAAGATATGTTTCTGACGGAGACGGTGTATTTAATATATGTTTCTGTTGACCGAGACTTCCATTAATTTCAGATGAAGACGATTGCCACTGTAAGGAAGAAGTAGAGAAGGAGGAAGCTCTGGCCCTTGCCAAAGCTATGGAAGTGTCGGGTTGTGACCCACCCAAGCCAGTAGTCCCCGGGCTCACTCCCATGGATCAGGAGGAAGTCATTACAATCCATATACAGCCTGATGTATGTTAACATTACTAGAGGATATGCTAGGATTTGTAAATGGAAGATGGCACCTTCATTCTATTTGATTTAAAACATATTTATTCGTAATGTACAGTACATATCTATTGTATACAGAATGAAAAAGGATTTAATCGAAAGCGTAAAGCTTAGGCCTAAAAAAAAGGTTTGGTTCGGGTAACATGCCCGAAATTGCTAAGTAGGATTTTTTTTTTGGTCGTTCCATGTTGGTCCATGGTTCATGGGCGTTTTTTGCCATCGACACCTCTGACAATCCATCTGGTGTACAATATTCTTCTTCGATTTGTGCCAATGTTGTTGGTGATAAAAGTTTAAAAACACGCCTTTCTGGGGTGTTATGTTGACTGCAATGCATTTTCCAAATATTTATAACCGACATTTTTATTTTGTCGTTCGGTGTTACGTGCAGGGGCGTTCATAGACATAGCGTTCGGTGTTACGTGCAGGGGCGTTCATAGACATAGCGTTCGGTGTTACGTGCAGGGGCGTTCATAGACATAGCGTTCGGTGTTACGTGCAGGGGCGTTCATAGACATAGCGTTCGGTGTTACGTGCAGGGCGTTCATAGACATAGCGTTCGGTGTTACGTGCAGGGGCGTTCATAGACATAGCGTTCGGTGTTACGTGCAGGGGCGTTCATAGACATAGCGTCTTTATGATCGTCTACGTGATACTGAGTGAAAAGTACAGTAAAACCTGACAAGGACAAAAAAAAAGAAATTAACGTTTTTCTTTCTTTTTCGGTTCGGTCTCTAAAGACGCTAGGGTCTGCGTGATTTTATAGGTAGGGTCGGATTACCCGAATCAAACCATTTTTTTAGGCCTTATTGAGATTATCTCCATCCATTCTTTCTATTTGTGAAGTGTTAAAGTTTAAACTTATTTATTTTTCTTACAACGATTGTGAAGCAAGTTCTAACAACTTTACTTAATCACTCTCATATGCACGGATGAAAGCGTAAATGTTGTCATTCGTGTGGGAGGGAACCGGAGTACCCGGAGAAAACCGACCTGTCGATCTGGCAACCACCGTATCATCTCACATACTTCCCGGTCCGAGGATCGAATCTGGGTTGCATTGGTGAGAAGCGAGCGTGCTAACCACTGCGCTAATCTGCCAGATTAATGAAGTGTTCTTGGTGTAGTGCATGTATGTCTGTATTGTAAAACCATAAGATTGTGAGTTTGAGCTCTGCCAGAACAACGGTGAGAGTGTCCATAGGTAACACACATTGCCTCCTCTTCCTCATGGCGATGGATTCCACGAGAACGAGGTGTGGAGAGCTATTAAACTAATTTTGTAAGAACTTGTTTCGCAATTGAGGTAAAATAAATTTTCAAAAGGTAACTTTCTATGTGTTCTACACAAATTTCTATTTATATTATGCTGTGCAAGCAGATTGTGCATAGAAAACAACAATGGATGAATGATTGACTTGTTGGATGGATGATTGACTTGTTGGATGAATGGTTGACTAGTTGGCTGAATGGTTGACTAGTTGGCTGAATGATTGACTAGTTGGCTGAATGATTGACTAGTTGGCTGAATGGTTGACTAGTTGGCTGAATGATTGACTAGTTGGCTGAATGATTGACTAGTTGGCTGAATGATTGACTAGTTGGCTGAATGATTGACTAGTTGGCTGAATGATTGACTTGTTGGCTGAATGATTGACTTGCTGGATGAATGATTGACTAGTTGGATGATTGATTGACTTGCTGGATGAATGATTGACTGGTTGGATGATTGACTTGCTGGATGAACGATTGACTTGCTGGATGAATGATTGACTTGCTGGATGAATGATTGACTAGTTGGATGAATGATTGACTAGTTGGATGAATGATTGACTTGTTGGATGAATGATTGACTAGTTGGATGAATGATTGACTTGTTGTATGAATGATTGACTAGTTGGATGATTGACTTGTTGGCTGAATGATTGACTAGTTGTATGAATGATTGACTTGTTGTATGAATGATTGACTAGTTGGATGATTGATTGACTAGTTGGATGAATGATTGACTTGCTGGATGAATGATTGACTTGCTGGATGAATGATTGACTGGTTGGATGATTGACTTGCTGGATGAACGATTGACTTGCTGGATGAATGATTGACTTGCTGGATGAATGATTGACTAGTTGGATGAATGATTGACTAGTTGGATGATTGACTTGTTGGTTATTTCAGGACTGCAATGCTGTAGACAGTAATGGCAATGCTCCAACATTGTATTACGAGAGTGTACATTGGGTAAAGGGACCGCTACTGGGTACCGGGGCCTTCAGTACATGCTACCAGGCAAGGGACATCAACACAGGGACTATCATGGCTCTAAAACAGGTAGACATATATTTCATATCCACACAACTTCACACAGACGCAATGACAAGTGGCCATTAAAGCAGGTTCTTGTTGTTGTGTAACATCTGGGAAGATAACTGGTCGTCGGAGACAGGGGAGGTAATCACGGGAGATTGTATGTGTGCTTTACGTTTATTTATCGTCGCTACCGGTTGCCCATATGAGCGACGCCTCCTGAAGAGATTAGTAATTTTAGATAGTTGGAAGATAGTGCAATGATACAGACAGAGACCCATTCCAGAGTCTCCTCTGGTTCTTTTACGTGCACAGTGTAAAATACCGACACAAGACCTTGGCTTAAAGTCCCATCTGAAAGACTGTTAATTTTATTAGGGTCAGACTGGGGATCGAACCTGCGATCCATGGATTACCAGTTCAACGAGATTATGTGGCTTGAGCAAGGTAACTTATATACCCTGTGGCGTGTTGGTGGGACTTGTTAGTTGCAAAATGTCATATTGTGTCCAGTTCATAGTAATATAAATTACTGTAAATATTATTTTTGTAACCGTAAAAAAAATTGATATTCATTTACGACATTGGATATTGGGGTATGCCTTGGAACAAGTGTTTAATTTCTTGCTATACTATTTCCAGAATTGATATTTTTTGGTATTGTAGCATTTATTTTGGACAGTGTTACGTTTATTTGATTTGGGATTTGGACATTGTCATTAGTAATATACATTTTATAACAGTGAAAAGTATGCTAACAGAGCAACGGTTCTCACTACAGTCAAACCTGTGTTAGTGGTCACCTCTATTAAGCAGCCAGTTTCCAGATTCCCAATATGTTGTTTTATTATACATTTAGTTTAAACATATTTTATTTCAAGAATCAAGAATACGTTTTTAACTTTCAATCCAATCCACCTAAATACTTTGTATGTTACACTATGTCGAATGTTTGATTCTTGAAATAAAATATGTTTAAACTATTATACATTTGACATCTATTAAGCAGCCAACTGTGCTAAGCAGCCAATTTCTGTGAGTCCCTTGCCTGGCTGCTTAAGGCAGGTTTGACTGTATGTTGTATTTTATTTTTCTGAGAAAATGAATTAAGATACAGCCACCGATTCTAGTGCATCCAATTGTTAAAGCATTTTAACGGGATATGCAGGGTTCAAGCTAGACTTCAAAGTTTGGGAGAAGTCATTTCTCTCTCCAGATGATTTAGGTAGAAGTGAGAAAATTTAGGGAGAAGTGGGGACTTTTGAATGACTGCAAATAGTGAAACCGTATTTAGTCGAGTGTAGGATCTATTGTATGTAGAAAAGCTGCAGGGCATTCACTAGACTGAAAGTGAAAGAGTCAATGACCCTTGAGGTCAAATCTCAAGAGTGTCAAGCTGTATATTTCAAGAGTCATATAATATTATGCATGTTGGTACTTTCCATACATGTAACTTTTTCCCGACCATATAATTACCTCTAGGCCAATGTGTGTCTTTGGTGCAACCAGACCTAATTTTTTTATCACAATTAGAGAAAACATTGACTACAGTGCCGAGTTGTGTTTAGGACCTTACAACTAAGTTTCCTGTTACTTTGTAACTTGTATAGTTCTACATTGTATCCCATCTGCATTTAATTTTATTATGCACGAAATCGGTACGAAACGGATCGAGTACGGTTCGATGACATTGTAAAACCGTTGATTTGCATACATTTCTTATATAAAGCGGACATATTCATTTCAATATCTATGAACATTTGAATGTAAACACAAGTGTATGCATTTATAATATGTATGACTCGTATCGTTTGCGAAATCAACTAAAAGTCGAATCCGAAACTCCTACATTTTTTGTTTGTTACAAGAAACGTTGCAATCAGGGCTCCGGCATCAGCATATTCAAAATGCATGATTCTACACTGGCTATCAATTTTATATACGCTGCATACATGTAGGCACTGAAAGCCAGTCTCATAAATTTAGTCACAACCACAGAATATTACCTTGACCCGAGCAATTTTCCGTAAATAGCTTTGGGACATTCCAATTTTCAGCAAATTGATTTTTTATTAGTCAATTTTCGCACATATTTTCAACAATTTTAGCACTTACCTGTATTTCAACACTGATTATTATAAATTGGTATCCTGGCAGTGTGTATTCCAAACGACAAAGCAAACAGAACGGATTAGAAAACATCGATAATTATGTAAAATTGTATTACATCGGCGTCTGATCGATTTTATTAAGTTTATTATCCGGATGTCGGGGGGGGATTAGCTTATGGCTCAAGGCGGTATTTTCGACTGTCAAAATGCCATACGACGATACGGATTATCATTAATTAGCAAGTATGCCATACAGAAATAAGGCGAAGTGGATGTCGCCCTGATGTCCCATGAAGTGGCGGGGAAAATAGCGATCACTTCGCTCACGTCGCCCTCTAGCGTGAGCCCTGATATGCCCCCGGCCATTGCTGCGTGCCCATGTGCGTGTTCCGTTTCACTTTTACCCTGTTTGAATTATTTTCTGGGGAGAAGCTTGACACAGGACATGTCTCTGTAAAAATCATATTTATGAATAATGTTTACTAGCACAGCTACTGTCCCCATAGTTACAGAGTGGACAAGTGTCCGGCAGATGCTCTAATGTCTTATTTTCTTCCAGATATCCTTTTGCCGTAACTCTAAGACGGAACAAGAGAACGTGGTAGAAGCTATAACAGAAGAAATCCACATGATGTCCAAACTTAATCATCCACACATTGTCCGTATACTGGGAGCTACCAGACAAGGATGCCACTTCAACATGTTTGTAGAGTGGATGCCAGGTACGTCATTTTAATCAGTTAAATAGTGTTAGAAAAATTCTTTATAGTCATTTTCCAGTTCCAAAAGTTAATGCTATTAAGATTTGGTACAGAGCTACGGAAATGCAAACTAAAAAACCTATCCTAGACAAATGAGATTATTTAAAATGTTCAAGTAAGTAAGCGATTCGGTGTGAAGTGAGTTGTTAAATGTGTATATTTCAGAAGGCTCTGTGTGATATGAGTTAAATGTGTATATTTCAGAAGGCACGGTGTGATATGAGTTAAATGTGTATATTTCAGGAGGCACGGTGTGATATGAGTTAAATGTGTATATTTCAGGAGGCTCGGTGTGATATGAGTTAAATGTGTATATTTCAGGAGGCTGGGTGTGATATGAGTTAAATGTGTATATTTCAGGAGGCTGGGTGTGATATGAGTTAAATGTGTATATTTCAGAAGGCTGGGTGTGATATGAGTTAAATGTGTATATTTCAGAAGGCTGGGTGTGATATGAGTTAAATGTGTATATTTCAGGAGGCTGGGTGTGATATGAGTTAAATGTGTATATTTCAGAAGGCTGGGTGTGATATGAGTTAAATGTGTATATTTCAGAAGGCTCTGTGTGATATGAGTTAAATGTGTATATTTCAGGAGGCTCGGTGTGATATGAGTTAAATGTGTATATTTCAGAAGGCTCGGTGTGATATGAGTTAAATGTGTATATTTCAGGAGGCTCGGTGGCCTATTTACTGGGACAGTATGGGAAGTTTGCAGAGGAGGTGACCACAAGCTATATCTTACAGGTGCTAAGAGGTTTGGCATATCTACATGACAATCATACTTTACATAGAGACCTTAAAGGTTAGTACTTAGAATGTCATGTACATGTTGTTTTAATGCTTGGAAACCATCTACAGTAGATTCCAGGTTGTTTTATTGCTTGGAAACCATCTACAGTAGATTCCAGGTTGTTTTATTGCTTGGAAACCATCTACAGTAGATTCCAGGTTGTTTTATTGCTTGGAAACCATCTACAGTAGATTCCAGGTTGTTTTATTGCTTGGAAACCATCTACAGTAGATTCCAGGTTGTTTTATTGCTTGGAAACCATCTACAGTAGATTCCAGGTTGTTTTATTGCTTGGAAACCATCTACAGTAGATTCCAGGTTGTTTTATTGCTTGGAAACCATCTACAGTAGATTCCAGGTTGTTTTATTGCTTGGAAACCATCTACAGTAGATTCCAGGTTGTTTATTGCTTGGAAACCATCTACAGTAGATTCCAGGTTGTTTTATTGCTTGGAAACCATCTACATAGATTCCAGGTTGTTTTATTGCTTGGAAACCATCTACAGTAGATTCCAGGTTGTTTTATTGCTTGGAAACCATCTACAGTAGATTCCAGGTTGTTTATTGCTTGGAAACCATCTACAGTAGATTCCAGGTTGTTTTATTGCTTGGAAACCATCTACAGTAGATTCCAGGTTGTTTTATTGCTTGAAACCATCTACAGTAGATTCCAGGTTGTTTTATTGCTTGGAAACCATCTACAGTAGATTCCAGGTTGTTTTATTGCTTGAAACCATCTACAGTAGATTCCAGGTTGTTTTATTGCTTGGAAACCATCTACAGTAGATTCCAGGTTGTTTTATTGCTTGGAAACCATCTACAGTAGATTCCAGGTTGTTTTATTGCTTGGAAACCATCTACAGTAGATTCCAGGTTGTTTTATTGCTTGGAAACCATCTACAGTAGATTCCAGGTTGTTTTATTGCTTGGAAACCATCTACAGTAGATTCCAGGTTGTTTTATTGCTTGGAAACCATCTACAGTAGATTCCAGGTTGTTTTATTGCTTGGAAACCATCTACAGTAGATTCCAGGTTGTTTTATTGCTTGGAAACCATCTACAGTAGATTCCAGGTTGTTTTATTGCTTGGAAACCATCTACAGTAGATTCCAGGTTGTTTTATTGCTTGGAAACCATCTACAGTAGATTCCAGGTTGTTTTATTGCTTGGAAACCATCTACAGTAGATTCCAGGTTGTTTTATTGCTTGGAAACCATCTACAGTAGATTCCAGGTTGTGTTATTGCTTGGAAACCATCTACAGTAGATTCCAGGTTGTTTTATTGCTTGGAAACCATCTACAGTAGATTCCAGGTTGTTTTATTGCTTGGAAACCATCTACAGTAGATTCCAGGTTGTTTTATTGCTTGGAAACCATCTACAGTAGATTCCAGGTTGTTTTAATGCTTGGAAACAATCAGCATTATATTCCAGGTTGTTTTATGTCCTGGCAGTATTTACATCAGTGATGTTATTAGATTACCGTATATATATAAGACGCAGGTTTTTTCCATCCATTTTTGCATCTTAGACTCAAGTTTAGAACTAAATTTTAAAACCACACAAAATTGGCAAATGGTGTATTACAACAAAGGGAAATAAATGTTTCATACTATTTTTCTGTACTTTCCGGATTTCATCGAGTAAATAGCTACATAGTGTGTGGAAAATAAGTCAAAGTTAAAAATGTTGTTTAATTTAAGATATAAGATAGAAAATAGATTATATTTTATTGACAGGTAATTAATGATGGTTCACAATAAATAACTTTAGCAAGCTTTGCAACCAATTACCGACGGCTGTTATGCACCGCTAATTATGAGAACCCCTTGATAATGGGTTGAGATTGACAAGTTTTACTAGGAGATGAAATTGAGTCACTGACAAGTTTTACTAGGAGATGAAATTGAGTCACTGACAAGTTTTACTAGCAGATGAAATTGAGTCACTTTCAATACTAGAACTAGTCGAGATTTACTCCCTTACTGGCACTTGTCAAACACGCCATTATACTGATTGTGTAAATAAAGTCGTGGGCAGATTTCCATGATAGTTCACAGCACATGCGAAGTTACCCGCCTTTGCTTGCACCAAAGCAGACGGGTACACAGAGCAGCAAGGAGAGAATATTGCATATTAATGATTTACATGTAGTGTAGAGTCATTATCACAACTAGTAACACTTATGAATCGCAGTCAGTTTTTATATATTTACGAGATTTGGTTCACTCTAAGATCATTAGTGGCTTCATCCGTATGTCTGCTCACAATTTGCTACAAGCAACATCTATTTCGAATCTGCCTAGTCAGTCTCAATAAACCTTAATATTGTCACATACGGCCTTTGTATACGAGGACGGGAACGCAGACGAAAAACAATGATAGACATTTCAACACTTCTTTTAATATTATTCAATTTATTGACATAAGGGATTTACCAATTTCCCATTTATATAGAATCATTAGCGGATTTATGTCTTAGTTGTTAAATCGGAGTAATGATATATTGGAAGCTATCGAATGAGTTTTGTCCTCCTATATATAGTCTTTGGGGGCGTATGAATTCCGTTTCACCCTGTAGGCGTGTCCCTATTAGTTAATCATAACTGTATAAAAATCCGTTCACCAATCGGTTCAGCGATTAGATCCACGAGTGTTCGCCATTCAAAATGTCTCCAAATCATCAAAGGAGCCGCCATCAGAACGGAATAGATCACTGAACACATAGAATGATCAACAGGTTAATAGTCACTAGGTGTTGTTAAATACCTTCCGCGAAATACCGATGCGGTAATACAAGCCAGTTTTTGTGATTAGGGTATGTAAGCACCTGTCACGATTCAGATGACAAATATTGGATGAGGCGTTCGTCTCTCGGTAAATGTACGATCCAGAAGCACGGGAGGATGTCTAAAGGATACCCTTTGAAGCGACCGTATTCGGTCATATATTGTTAGTTCGTATTTCATATTTGATTGAACAGTTTCCACAGTAAAGCTCACTATCGTATTGTCATTAGTATTCGCGTATAGTCCTCACCTTACAATATTGAGCCAAAATTCGTATCCAAATCCTGGATAATCTATTTTTGACTTCTCCCAATGTATGTGGATATTTTGATGTTCATGTAAAAATGCTTGTATAATTATTCTGTAGGAGCTAATCTACTCATCGATAGCACAGGTCAGAGGTTGAGGATTGGAGATTTTGGTGCCGCAGCAAGGCTTGCATCCAAGTCCACGGGGGCTGGAGAATTTCAGGGACAGTTGTTAGGGACGATAGCCTTCATGGCACCAGAGGTTAGTGTAGTAACTACAAACATATTTACTGTACTGAGGTAAATCTCTGGAAAATTTAGTAAAATAAAAATGCTGTCAGCGAATTGCAAAGTTCTGTATCTACACTCAACACAATTCCCAATCAGTCACCAGGCCTGGAGTGTGTGTGTGTGTTTTACGTTTATTTATCGTCGTTACCCGTATGAGCGACGCCTCCTGAAGAGATTAGTAATTTTAGATTTTTGGAGGATAGTGCAATGATACAGGCAGAGACCCATTCCAGAGTCTCCTCTGGTTCTTTTACGTGCACGGTGTAAAGCACCGACACGAGATATCGGTTTAACGTCCTATCTGAAAGACTTTTAATTTTATTAGGGTCAGACGGGGGATCGAACCTGGGATCCTGATCCCTGGATTACCAGTCCAGCGTGTTACCACTGGACTACAGATCTGTCTGTCCAGGCCTGGAGGTTATAATACTTTTCTCAAAACTCAGTCTCAATCGTCTGATTGGTTCAGCTGACAGTAACACTCAGAATGAACCAATCAGATCACTTGAGCTTGAGATCTGAGAAAGGTTTTATAACCTCGGGGTGGTCTTATATTTGGAGCCAACTAATAATCATACAATATAAATACATGTGTATTCATGTATATTGCCATTTAAAGCATTTTATTCCAGATGAATAATTATACAGCAGTTCATTGCATAAATATCTGTAATAACCCAGTTGTTTATATTGTCAGGTGTTGCGTGGAGAGAACTATGGAAGTGCTTGTGATGTTTGGAGGTTAAACCAGTTGTTTATATTGTCAGGTGTTACGTGGAGAGGTTAACCAGTTGTTTATATTGTCAGGTGTTACGTGGTGGAGAGGTTAACCAGTTGTTTATATTGTCAGGTGTTACGTGGAGAGAACTATGGACGTGCTTGTGATGTTTGGAGGTTAACCAGTTGTTTATATTGTCAGGTGCTACGTGGAGAGAACTATGGACGTGCCTGTGATATTTGGAGTGTTGGATGTTGTCTGATAGAGATGGCCACCCAGAAACCGCCCTGGAATGCTCACGACATATCAAATCATCTTGCTCTTATTTTCAAGGTAATATAGTGTGCCGTTTATGTTATTCTGCACATTGTTATACATTTAATTGTGTCGTGCAAAACTATATTATCCACAAAAACAAGGCACTCTGTGAAACACCGGGATTTTAATCTCGGTTGACATACCGGTATGCAGGCCATTTTGAAGATAATTTGGTGTTTATTATTTCATGCAAAATTGTTTGTACTCAAGAGCTTTATGTTTCCTGGTATGGAAATATCCAGGAATACTATTTTAGTGGTTTTTGAGCAATTATGTCTTGGAGGTTTGTTTGGGTGTGTGTTGGGGGTTTATGTCCCACTAACAGCATAGGTCATTTGGTGTACCATACTCTGCAGGAGGAGGAACCCAGGTGCCCCTCAGAGCAGTATTTCATGGG
This sequence comes from Archivesica marissinica, assembly GCA_014843695.1. Taxonomy (NCBI): domain Eukaryota; kingdom Metazoa; phylum Mollusca; class Bivalvia; order Venerida; family Vesicomyidae; genus Archivesica; species Archivesica marissinica. The sequence goes on along the minus strand of CM026397.1, from coordinate 37,602,065 downwards.
TACCCGGGTAGAACCACTGACCTTCCAAAAGCCAGCTGGATGGGTTACTCTCGTGAAAGAATTTGACACCCTGAGTAGGAACCGAACCGACAGCGGTGACGGGCAAGTGATTTGAAGTCAACGAACCGACAGCGGTGACGGGCAAGTGATTTGAAGTCAACGACCGTGACCACTCGGTCATGGAGGGGCGTTTTGATTAGTTGTTATCTTAGCTTGGAATTTACATTTCTAAGTAATGTAATAATTACACTTCAGAAAACTTCTCTGCTCAGACAGACAGTCGGGAATGTTAAACTTTACTCTTCTGTTCACACAGACAGACTGGAATGTTTAACTTTAATCTTCTGCTCACCCAGACACAGACTGGAATGTTAAACTTTACTCTTCTGTTCACCCAGACAGACTGGAATGTTAAACTTTACTCTTCTGCTCACCCAGACAGACTGGAATGTTAAACTTTACTCTTCTGCTCACCCAGACAGACTGGAATGTTAAACTTTAATCTTCTGCTCACCCAGACAGACTGGAATGTTAAACTTTACTCTTCTGCTCACCCAGACAGACTGGAATGTTAAACTTTAATCTTCTGCTCACCCAGACACAACAAAAACACCCCACCCCAAAAAAACACCCCACCAAACAAAACACCCCCCACAACAAAACACCCCACCCAACAAAAACCCACCCACAAAAAACAAAAAACACCCACCCAACAACAAAAACACCCCACAACACAGACTGGAATGTTAACTTTACTCTTCTGTTCACCCAGACAGACTGGAATGTTAAACTTTACTCTTCTGTTCACCCAGACAGACTGGAATGTTAAACACCCCCACCCAACAACAAAAACTACTCTTCTGTTCACCAGCAGACTGGAATGTTAAACTTACTCTTCTGTCACCAGCAGACTGGAATGTTAAACTTACTCTTCTGCTCACCCAGACACAGACTGGAATGTTAAACTTTACTCTTCTGTTCACCCAGCTGTAGACTGGAATGTTAAACTTTACTCTTCTGTTCACCCAGTCTGTAGACTGGAATGTTAAACTTTACTCTTCTGCTCACCCAGACAGACTGGAATGTTAAACTTTACTCTTCTGTTCACCCAGACAGACTGGAATGTTAAACTTTACTCTTCTGCTCACCCATACAGACTGGAATGTTAAACTTTACTCTTCTGTTCACCCAGACAGACTGGAATGTTAAACTTTAATCTTCTGCTCACCCAGACAGACTGGAATGTTAAACTTTAACTCAGTAATGACAACATTTCCAGGCAAAAAGCAGAAATTTTGACCGTTGCATAATTAAATTTCAGTGCCCGTAAAAAATATGTTTGTCCATTCTTATATATATTGGAATTTATATATTTGATCTACTTTCCTCTATTTTGCTAGTTTTACCCACAGACACAAATTATTATTATTTTTGCCCTATGGTCATATAGTAAGTAATGTTTACTAAAGGCAACCAACGGAAATGAAACATGCATGCAGAAACATCGACGAGAAACTAGGTAAAAACGACCAGATCACTGATATGCCCTTGTGGTCCCGACTGGAAGACCTTATTCTATCAACAAATACTTTTACCAGAATGGCACATTGTTTCATCGTGAACAGCAGGAAATGCATTGTTGTCGTTTTCGCTGAGCGTGTGATACCAGTGATCTGGTCGTTTTTACCTAGTTTCTCGTCAATGTTTCTGCATGCATGTTTCATTGCCGTTGGTTGCCTTTAGTAAACATTACTTACTATATGACCATAGGGCAACAAAATTGTGTCTTGTGCCTGTGATTTTACTAGTGATTTGATATTGCTGAAACCATGCTTCTATTGTACTTGGATCAATCCATGCTTCTATTGTACTTGGACCAATCCATGCTTCTATTGTACTTGGATCAATCCATGCTTCTATTGTACTTGGATTAATCCATGCTTCTATTGTACTTGGATTAATCCATGCTTCTATTGTACTTGGATCAATCCATGCTTCTATTGTACTTGGATCAATCCATGCTTCTATTGTACTTGTATTAATCCATGCTTCTATTGTACTTGGATCAATCCATGCTTCTATTGTACTTGGATGAATCCATGCTTCTTTTGTACTCTGATCAATCCATGCTTCTATTGTACTTTGATCAATCCATGCTTCTATTGTACTTGGATCAATCCATGCTTCTATTGTACTCTAATCAATCCATACTTCTATCGTACACAGATTGCTAATGCTCAATCAACACCACCTATTCCTGAGAAGTTGTCGCCACCATTACGAGACCTGTTGTTGCGCTGTCTGGAACCTGTGAAAGACGAACGACAGTCTGCTAAGGAGCTGCTTGTCCATCCGCTGTTTACACAGTACATGCAGAAAAACATGTGAAGCCAGTGGTCACATGATACATGCAGAAAAATATGTGAAAAACATGTGAAGCCAGTATCACACATGGTACATGCAGAAAAATATGTGAAAGCAATGGTCACATGGTACATGCAGAAAAATATGTGAAAGCAATGGTCACATGGTACATGCATGAAAAATATGTGAAAGCAATGGTCACATAGTACATGCAGAAAAATATGTGAAAAACATGTGAAGCCAGTGGTCGTCGGTACATGCAGAAAAATATGTGAAAAACATGTGAAAGCAATGGTCACATGGTACATGCATGAAAAATATGTGAAAAACATGTGAAAGCAATGGTCACATGGTACATGCAGAAAAATATGTGAAAAACATGTGAAAGCAATGGTCACATGGTACATTATCATTGTCATTATTGTTCAAGTATATGGCACCATTTTGTGCCAATTTATTGTTGATGAAATTATTTATTGTGAAATGTCTATTTTTATATGTAATTATGTTGCATGTATCCAGAATGTATTATGCAAACAGTTATCCATGTTTTAAGCCAAAATAATCATTCATTTCATTGCATGTTTACATTCCATGTTAAACTGTCAACAGTTTGCGGTGAAGTCTTGTTTAAAGACACATATTTTGTTTCTACGGCAACCCCAAAAAATAAGATAGCTACCTCTTTATTATTCATATCATCTTGTTTAACTGCTGTGTTCAATCTATGTTCTTGTATTCCATGTGCATAATGTATGTTCAGGGAGGAAAATAGAGTCATTATGCATTGTACTGTGTATGCAGGTACATTTGTATGCATTAATTGTACGGGTTCTTGGTTTGGTATATCCAGATATGATCTAGATATACCTGTGTAGGTGTCGGCCAGACCTGGGCCGAGATGTGAATTTAATATTGTACTACGCATAAAGTTTCTAAAAATTAATTGATATTCCCCAGCATGAACCTCGTACTGATATTCCCCAGTGTGAACTTGGTACTGATGCTCGAACGAATGAGTAAGCCTCGTAGTGACGTGTTGTGATTCAGGCAAGTGATGATGAAAGTGATGACACTATCTGTGGATGGTGATCTTGTAGCGGATGGTGATCTTGTAGCGGATGGTGATCTTGTAGCGGATGGTAGTCTTGTAGCGGATGGTGATCTTGTAGCGGATGGTAGTCTTGTAGCAGATGGTGATCTTGTAGCGGATGGTAGTCTTGTAGTGGATGGTGATCTTGTAACGGATGGTGATCTTGTAGCGGATGGTAGTCTTGTAGCAGATGGTGATCTTGTAGCGGATGGTAGTCTTGTAGCGGATGGTAGTCTTGTAGTAGATGGTGATCTTGTAGTGGATGGTGATCTTATAGCGGATGGTGATCTTGTAGCGGATGGTAGTCTTGTAGCGGATGGTGATCTTGTAGCGGATGGTAGTCGTGTAGCGGATGGTAGTCTTGTAGCGGATGGTAGTTTTGTAGCAGATGGTGATCTTGTAGCGGAGGATGGTGGTCTTGTAGCGGATGGTGGTCTTGTAGCATATGGTGATCTTGTAGCGGATGGTGATCTTGTAGTGGATGGTGATCTTGTAGCGGATGGTGATCTTGTAGCGGATGGTGATCTTGTAGTGGATGGTGATCTTGTAGCGGATGGTGATCTTGTAGCGGATGGTGATCTTGTAGTGGATGGTGATCTTGTAGCGGATGGTGATCTTGTAGCGGATGGTGATCTTGTAGCGGATGGTGATCTTGTAGCGATGGTGATCTGTAGGGATGGTGATCTTGTAGCGGATGGTGATCTTGTAGCGGATGGTGATATTGTGGCAGATGGAGTCTTGTGGATGGTGATCTTGTGGCAGATGGTGATCTTGTAGTGGATGGTGATATTGTAGTGGATGGTGATCTTGTAGCGGATGGTGATCTTGTAGTGGATGGTGATCTTGTAGCGGATGGTGATCTTGTGGCAGATGGTGATCTTGTGGCAGATGGTGGTCTTGTGGCGGATGGTGATCTTGTGGCAGATGGTGGTCTTGTGGCAGATGGTGATCTTGTGGCAGATGGTGGTCTTGTAGCGGATGGTGGTCTTGTAGCGGATGGTGGTCTTGTAGCGGATGGTGGTCTTGGCTGCGTGTTCCAGCATGTCGCTGTTCGAACTCACCTTGCACCGCTATCATCAGTGCTGTGAGATTGCTTCCTACCACGAAAAAATGATGTGAGAAAGTTATTACAGAGGTTGGAGAATTGAGTATTTGCTTCTTCCCAGAAAATGAGGAATTTCTTCTCCTGTTTTCTGCCACAACATATGACATTGATTGATAATGCCCCAGAGTGGGCCCTGTATGCATATCCGAGGGGTTAAGCCATCATAATAATACATATCTCGTTCTGTATGGATTCTTTTGCATAATACCAGATTGCCCGTCATACTTCACAACCTGGCCGTCATACTTCACAACCTGGCCGTCATACTGCACAACCTGGCCGTCATACTTCACAACCTGGCTGTCATACTTCACAACCTGGCCGTCATACTGCACAACCTGGCTGTCATACTGCACAACCTGGCCATCATACTGCACAACCTGGCTGTCGTACTGCACAACCTGGCTGTCACCTGGCCGTCGTACTGCACAACCTGGCTGTCATACTGCACAACCTGGCCGTCATACTGCACAACCTGGCTGTCATACTGCACAACCTGGCGCCGTCATACTGCACAACCTGGCCGTCATACTGCACAACCTGGCCGTCATACTGCACAACCTGGCCGTCATACTGCACAACCTGGCCGTCATACTGCACAACCTGGCCGTCATACTCACAACCTGGCCGTCATACTTCACAACCTGGCCGTCATACTGCACAACCTGGCCGTCATACTGCACAACCTGGCCGTCATACTGCACAACCTGGCCGTCATACTGCACAACCTGGCCGTCATACTGCACAACCTGGCCGTCATACTGCACAACCTGGCCGTCATACTGCACAACCTGGCCGTCATACTGCACACCTGGCCGTCTACTGCACAACCTGGCCGTCATACTGCACAACCTGGCCGTCATACCCCACAACCTGGCTGTCATACTGCACAACCTGGCCGTCATACTGCACAACCTGGCCGTCATACTGCACAACCTGGCCGTCATACTGCACAACCTGCCCGTCATACTGCACAACCTGGCCGTCATACCCCACAACCTGGCCATCATACCCCACACTGGCCGTCATACTGCACAACCTGGCCGTCATACTGCACAACCTGGCTGTCATACTGCACAACCTGGCCTCATACTGCACCACCTGCCGTCATACCCACAACCTGGCCATCCTACCCCCAACCTGGCTGTCATACTGCACAACCCTGGCCATCATACTGCACAACCTGGCTGTCATACCCCACAACCTGGCTGTCATACCCCACAACCTGGCTGTCATACTGTACAACCTGGCTGTCGTACCTCACAACCTGGCTGTCATACCCCACAACCTGGCTGTCATACCCCACAACCTGGCTGTCATACTGCACAACCTGGCCGTCATACTGCACAACCTGGCTGTCATACTGCACAACCTGGCCATCATACTGCACAACCTAGCCGTCATACTGCACAACCTGGCCGTCATACTGCACAACCTGGCCGTCATACTGCACAACCTGGCTGTCATACCCCACAACCTGGCCGTCATACCCCACAACCTGGCTGTCATACCGCACAACCTGGCTGTCATACTTCACGACCTGGCTTGGCTGTTATTTTTCACACTTCCAGTACAAACAGCATAATATATAACATAGCATAAAGTTAATTGGAATTGTGTTTTTACGTTTATTTATCGTCATATGAGCGACGCCTCCTGAAGAGATTAGTTATTTTAGATTTTGCGAGGATAGTGCAATGATACAGACAGAGACCCATTCCAGAATCTCGTCTGGTTCTTTTACGTGCACGGTGTAAAGCACCGACACGAGACCTCGGTTTAACGTCCCATCTGAAAGACTTAATTTTATTAGGGTCAGACGGGGGATCGAACCTGCGATCCCTGGAATTAAATAGCATAAGCACATTTGTAGCCACAAATGAAGTTTGACAAATAGTGAAATACAGAAGTTTGAATATATCAGTTAAACAATTAATTGATGAAAAATACAATAAGTGACAAATGAAATATAATTGCTGCACTTTTCGTGTATTTATGTATTGCCTATGATGCATTTCTTAATCAAAAAGCAAAAAGATGCATTTCGCGAGATTGTTTACGGATTTATTTGACATGAGTTATTTGAATTTGTATGTATTTGGCCATCTGCAAATATATAGTTTCATATAATCTTTGTGTAATTGTCTATATAACATACAAGTTAAAAAGTGGTATTCGTTTTCAATTACATTCATTGAACAGTTGATGCATTTTCGATCATTCCTTGGAATAATATATAATGTAGTAATTGACTTGTAGATCATGTAAGATATTTTACATTGATAATTGTTTATCCTATAAATATTTCATTCCGAGAGATTTTATCTGAATTTTTAAGTGATATGATTTGATACCAAAGTAGGTGTGTATTAAACTGCCTACCTAAATACTATATTGCGTGATGTTTGAGTGGTAGACATTGATTTATATGTATAATTCATCCATTTCTACATGATCAGTTTAATGATCCGTCATACATGATCAGTTTATTGATCCGTCATACATGATCAGTTTAATGATCCGTCATACATGATCAGTTTATTGATCCGTCATACATGATCAGTTTATTGATCCGTCATACATGATCAGTTTATTGATCCGTCATACATGATCATTTTTAGCATCCTTTTGTACATGATACGTTTCATTATACCTTCATACACGATGTGTTTCATTATACCTTCATACACGATGTGTTTCATTATACCTTCATACACGATGTGTTTCATTATACCTTCATACACGATGTGTTTCATTATACCTTCATACACGATGTGTTTCATTATACCTTCATACACGATGTGTTTCATTATACCTTCATACACGATGTGTTTCATTATACCTTCATACACGATGTGTTTCATTATACCTTCATACATGATGTGTTTAATAGTTGAAAAAGAGCAACATATATATTAAATGTCGGAGCTTTATTTTATTAATTTCTTGTTCTTCTTTGTTCAGTTGTATGATCAGGCAGGCCTTTTGCTGTTTTGTGTTAGAATTCCATTTGCACACTGATGCCAAAGTAATCTATTTTTCTTACCAGTTTTATATGAACAAATGTAACGTATATATATATACTGCAGGGCTTCTAAAATTGCCGGTCTCCCAGTCCAGGACAGAATTGTAAACTGGCGGACCAGTTGTAGCAACCAAAAAGTCATAAAAAATCTGTCCAGAAAATTGTTGAAAAAGCCAAGAAATCTGTCGAATACATTTTTCTAACAAACCTAAGTTGGTAAATATAATCTCTCAATAAGGTGTATACATTTATTCACACCTGTTTCCGATCTAAGATCGATATGCGACCTGCTTGACTTATCCATGATGATTGGCTCTATTGTCCGATAATCCCAAAGCCATTCGTCCCTGTGGCACTAAATTCTCAATCCCTGATATGTAAGGGAAGTAACCGCTATGGAGTTTGATTTTTAAATTACAACAGGTGCATGTCTAAAAATAGATATGGACTTTTCATGTTCTATCTATCTTCCTATAATGTCAAACCCCTCACGGCTTTGTTTCTAGGAAGTGGTGCATGTCTAAAAATAGATATGGACTTTTCATGTTCTATCTATCTTTCTCTAATGTCAAACCCCTCGTGGCTTTGTTTCTAGGAAGTTGATTTTGCAACACAGTGCGCACACTTGACGAGTTGATGTCATAGGCATAGATACACACATGCAGCTCTGACATATGTACATGTACCGTAAGCGGTCATGTGACTGATTGTTTGGCAGTAATAAGTTGAACCCGTATCCTAGTCGACTCGACCCTCGTTTTGCGCCGTAGTACCCCTAGCCGTTGTACACGGCGATATTCGATTTTAATGAATGACGACCTGCACTTCACTGTTCAAATATGAACAAACATTACAATAAAACCCTCGTTTTAAATATGAACAAACATTACAATAAAACCCTCGTTTTAAATATGAACAAACTACAATAAAACCCTCGTTTTAAATATGATACTGTCGATTTCAGCCTGGACCGACTTGGTTTTGAGAATTTTAGAAGCACTGACATATATATTTGTATTGTACGATGATCGTTGATGTAAATGTAGCCAGACATGTACAGTTGATATTGTGAAATTATGTGAAGCGTAAATACAATGTATTGGAAATTCGAGCTGACACTTTGCATTCATATCTGCATGCTCTGCGTACATGTGATTTTATCTATCTTCCTTTAATTTTATTGCAGGAATAAACATTTATATATTGTAAATGTATTTTTATGTATGAAATTTTATGTATAGATGATATTTTGGTGTATTAATTTTTGTGTTGTGCACGTGATTGGTTGTGTGTATTGTGGTTGTGAGTTTTGTATTTGTGAACATCATGAGAAATAAATATCTAGTCAGTTCTGAGATCGCTACAATTAACGATTGCCAGTATCTTTGAAGTAAATTTGTTTTTCCTTGAACAATACATCTCTAGTTTAGTGGGACTGGGTGATCTATGTTGAAACATCTTGGGGCACATTTAATTGGGGGCTTCCGTGGGACACATCTCTAGTTTGAGCTGGCCATTAGTGTTGGCACATCCCTAGTCTAAGTAGGGGTATCCATGTGGATACACTGTTTTACGCACACACCAATGTGGACCATATCTGTATATAGTTCCGTACTGGGGCTGCAGAATTTTACAGCTGTGCATTCAGGAAGTCTTGTGAGAGAACAGTATGTCACACTGTCTTTGGCCAAATGAAGTTGTACAGTTGTTTGCAAGTATATATAGATTATTTGATATATATATTGTGATGATTTTATGCTGCTGTCTGTTCACTGCTGCTTGCACAAGATATACCTACAGTATATACATGTATTCCATAGTTACTGTTGTCATGGATGTACAGGCAATGCTGCTTGCACAAGATATACCTACAGTATATACATGTATTCCATAGTTACTGTTGTCATGGATGTACAGGCAATGCTGCTTGCACAAGATATACCTACAGTATATACATGTATTCCATAGTTACTGTTGTCATGGATGTACAGGCAATGCTGCTTGCACAAGATATACCTACAGTATATACATGTATTCCATAGTTACTGTTGTCATGGATGTACAGGCAATGCTGCTTGCACAAGATATACCTACAGTATATACATGTATTCCATAGTTACTGTTGTCATGGATGTACAGGCAATGCTGCTTGCACAAGATATACCTACAGTATATACATGTATTCCATAGTTACTGTTGTCATGGATGTACAGGCAATGCTGCTTGCACAAGATATACCTACAGTATATACATGTATTCCATAGTTACTGTTGTCATGGATGTACAGGCAATGCTGCTTGCACAACATATACCTACAGTATATACATGTATTCCATAGTTACTGTTGTCATGGATGTACAGGCAAACCTGTGTTAGCGGTCACCTTTATTAAGCAGCCAACCTGTATCTCTGAGGGCCTCATGGTAGATTGACTTAATTGTTCAAATGAGTTCTCTCATTAAGTAATTGTTCAAATGAGTTCTCTCATTAAGTAATTGTTCAAATGAGTTCTCTCATTAAGTAATTGTTCAAATGAGTTCTCTCATTAAGTAATTGTTCACTGGATGAAACCTCAACGTTGCAGGTGATTCGAAGGTGTCCATACGAAGGTGTCCATACAGTAACTTATGAATAAATTGAGTGGCGATTTTGTTAGGGTTTCAAGGTCACAGTGAAATAATCGTGCAAACGAATGTTTGGGAGATGTGTTTTCTTGGGGGGGGGGAAATGATACGAATTCTAGAAGCGAGATTTTCAGTATTATTTTGTAGTGCACCAAGATATGCGCTTTGTACTTGCATCAAATAAATTGCACTTCAAATTATTATAACAATCAATAGGACATTAACAGATTTGTTTTGTAGTTCACGGCGAGGAGAAATGTGCCTGATATCAACTGCCTCTGTTTAAAGTTTCTTTGCATCGAGACATTGAAGACCACAGGCACCAGACACACAAAAAAAAATTATTTTTGGCCTATGGTCATATAGTAAGTAATATATAATAAAGGCAACCAACGAAATTGAAACATGCATGCAGAAACATCGACGAGAAACTAGGTAAAAACGACCAGATCACTGATTTGCCCTCGTGGTCCCGACCGGAAGACCTTATTCTATCAACAAATACTTTTTATTTCATGGAGATCGGTCAGATAACACCAGAATGGCACATTGTTTCATCGTGAACAGCAGGGCATGAAATGTTGTCGTTTTGGCTGGGTGTTCGGTTTTTGATTTGGCGGAATGTTTTCTCGACGTTTTACCCAGTGTAATACTCATAACATCTAAAAATCACTCATACTTCGTTAAATGGAATCTTTCTCTCGCGAATCATGTTGTTTGCAGCCTCGGCGTGCAGATCCAACAGCAATACAGGAATCAAATACAAAACAAAAGTAAAATTCAATAATTGTTCCATTTTGGATAAGATCCGCGGTGAATATACAGCGGCATTTCATTGGCTGCTGTTTATATATGTATTTACATGTTTCATTTTTGACCAATGAGAAAAAAGCATTCATTCACATCGTATGTTGCCAAAAACCGATCGCCCAGCCAAAACGACAACTTTTCGTTTCCTGCTGTTCCCGATGAAACAATGCGCCGTTCAGGTGTTATTTGATCGATCTCGATGAAATAAAAAGTATTTGTTGATAGAAAAAGGTCTTCCGGTCGGGACCACGAGGGCAAATCAGTGATCTGGTCGTTTTTACCTAGTTTCTCGTCGATGTTTCTGCATGCATGTTTCAATTTCGTTGGTTGCCTTTATTATATATTACTTACTATATGACCATAGGCAAAAAATAAAAAATTTTTTTGTGTCTGGTGCCTGTGTTGAAGACCATTGACCCATATATACATTTGTTTAGATTAAACATATTTGATTTCAATAATCAAACATTTGACATAATTTTAGACATAATATCACATAATTAGTTTTTAGATTGGAATGAAGTATACTATTGGAGAGGAAATTATCATTAACAATATATACACATTAAGGCTCATATATATAAGGCCATTGACTTGTATATATATATATATATATATATACATACATTGACAACCATTGACCCATATATATATATA